>OY288270.1:72666542-73266542 GCA_958450335.1 Hibiscus tridactylites | reverse complement strand
GGGTGTCGACGCGGGAAGTGGGGAGTTATCTTTCGGGCTGGCTTTGTTTAGATCCCGATAATCAACACACATTTGGACCTTGTCGTCTTCATTTGGAATGCGAACTATATTAGCCACCCACTCTGAATATTTGACTTCTGGCAGAAACCCAACATCATATTGTTTATTTACTTCTTCTTTTATTTTCAGGATTATATCAGTCCTCATTCTCCAAAGTTTCTATTAGACGAGCTTGTAACCTTATTTTATAGGGAGTTTATGCACAACCACATCCGTGTTCAACCAGGCATGTCTTGGTAGGATCATGCAAAGATATCTCTAAATTATAGGAGCAGCTCGACGAGATCACATTGTGTTTTCGCAGTAATGCATGTCCCAATCTTTACTTCTTTCATCTCATTTTTATCTCCCAGGTTCACCATCTCTACCGACTCTTTGTGAGGCATGATTTATTTTCCTCTTGTTTAACCATTCTCAATAGATCAAGAGATAGATCACAATTTGGATCTTCTTCAAAGTCCTGAGGACCATCTAAATACACGTCTCGCTCAAAATGGGTTCTAGATTGATTTTGGTATCGCTTGATACGTTGATATCAGGGACTTTGAAATACTCCTAAAAATTGCGGGGAGTTCTTTACCATTCCAATTGTTCAGAACAATTCTGGGTATAAGGACGGATCCCCTTTAGGTATATTCCTTCACTCCCTTCTTCAGTCACAACATTGATATCCAAAGTTTCTAACATTTTTCCCAGCTCATCTTCTTCATCTTTCTTAATCTGTTTGGGGTGGATGAATCCCCATGACACAAAAGTTTTAAATAGACGAGGAAAAGTCATAGGTTCCAGTTGACCTCTTCTTCCTTTTTTTCAGATGGGCTTTCCTCCTTTCCCGCTTCTTCACAATCTCACTCCTTCTTTGCTTGGCATCTAGCTTGTATATGAGGCCAAAACAATCTTGTTTATTGACCATGAACGGTGCATTAACCCGACCTTGTAGATATTTCCCTAGTCTACGATCGACCCAGGCTCCTTTTTCTATTGTCAATTTGATTCCAATTTTTTGTGGCTTTAGACAATCTAGGAGTGGGAATCCGGCTCCCTTCGACTATGAAGGTTGCATTGATAAACTCAAATAATCGAAATGAGCACTCTACAACCTTCTCATCAACCTCTATATAAGGGGCGTCACTAGTGGTGGAAGCTATGATGTCTTCTTTAGCATTCACAGTGACCAAACGTCCGTCAAAGACAAACTTTTATTTTTGGTGAAGTGATGATGGAATTTCCCCAGCTGAATGGATCTAGGGTCTTCCTAATAGACAATTATATGTGGGTTTGATATCAATCACTAGTAAGTCTACATCGTATGTGTTTGGGCCTACAAGTAATGACACTTCGATTCTTCCCAAAACTTTTCTCTCAGTACCATCGAAAGCTCGAACGAGGGTGTTGCAAGCCTTCATATGAGAACTGCCTATTGGAAGCCTATTCAAAGTAGTCAATGGTAGGACATTTAAAGCGGATCCATTGTCAATCAAGACTCTTGGCAACGTATAGCCTTTTCATCGAGTAGTAATGTGTAGGGCTTTAGTGGATCCCATACCACCTGAGGGTATCTCATCATCATTGAAATAGATGAAGTTATCAGCATTCAGATAGTTTGCCAACCTATCCAATTTGTTCACCGAAAATGTCGTTAGGAACAAAAGTCTCGTTCAACACTTTCAGCAGCGCATTACGGTGTGCTTTCGAACTCAGTAGTCGGGATAATATTGGTATACGAGCAGGCAGTGTACGGAGGTGTTCAACAACATTATATTCACTGTGTTTCAGGAATTTCAAGAATTCTTTCATCTCATCCTCTTTAACTGACTCATTGATTGGTGATTCAGGTTTAACATCTTTTGCTTTTTCAGGTTCATTTATCAAGGCTTTCCCTTTTGGATCTTCTATTTCCTTGGGAACATATCGTCTCCCACTCTTGGTGAAGAAACCAACGTCATTCACCACTTTTGAAGTAGTCTTTGGAGTGTTGTCTCCCTGAATTGTTACTTTGCAATCATAATTTCATGGGACTTTCCTTATATCATTATAAGGAAATGGTCCTGGTTTTTAAATCGTGACTTTTGCTCATGAACTCTCACCTTCTTCGCATTTCCTTGGTCCTGAGATAAAACTAAATGGGAAATTGCCCTCATAGTTATTCTTAGGGCCTTTTTGTTCTGAAGTACATATGTACGCCTCCTTCATCTTCCTTTCTTCAAAGAACTCTAACTTTTTGTTGTCGATCAATTTCTAAATGAGAACCTTGAACTCTGCACAATTTTGGATATCATGATTTCCTTCACCATGGTATGGACAACGGTTATTGGATGCTTCTTTCATTTCTCCTGAGATTCACTGCACCAGGCTTATCTCGGCCATCTTTTTCCAAACCTACCTTAACAGATATTTTACCTCTTCGATGTAGGTTTTTATTCTTCTGTTCCCATCGCTGGAAATTGTATTCACCCCTGATTCAACATGATTGGGTAATGGATTCCCGGTTGTACTTGATCCTACGGAGTCATCGAATCTCACGACTCCAATATTTATGAACTTTTCAACTAGTTTTTAAAAGCTTTGCAATTTTCGATAGAGTGTCCTACGACCCCAGCGTGATAGTCACACTGAGCATTGGCGTTGTACCATTTCGGGTAAGGGGGTTGTATTGGCCTCTTGTAGTATGGAAATAGCATATTTGCATTGTATAGGTTTTTGTATAACTCACCATAAGATATCGGGATGAGATTAAATTCCATATCTTCTGTCTTCGCTATTTGATTTGATCCTTGTTTCGAGGAATTTCGAATATTCAAGGTTGCAGCTTGGGGTTGTCTGACTGTCAACTGCTTTGTATAGCCGACATCTTGTATTGCTGGCGTCGTTATCTTTTCTCCTATAGTTTGACTTCTTTGTATTTTCTTCATCTTTAATTTTTCTGTTTTGGATTACGTTTTCAATAATTTCCCCATTCATTATTATGTTAGAGAAGTCTTTTGTGGCACCCCTATTATACGGCCGAGGAAGGGTTTCTTCAGCGTTCCAACGAAGAGCATCACCGTTTGTTTTTCTAACAGTGGTGGTTGTACTTAGGCTGCAACGTCTCTCCCTCGTTGAGCATATTGCCTAAAACTCTCGTTAGGCCTCTTCTCCATGTTTTGTAGCGTAACTCGTTCAAGCGTTATATCAATAACATGGTTGTATTGTTTTACAAATGCATGAGATAAGTCCTTCTAAGAGTTGGTTCTGTCACGACTTAATTGGTTGTACCATTTTGCAGCGGACCCCATCAAGCTATCCTAAAAGTAATGAATTAAGAGGGGTCGTCGATGTATCCCGTCATCCTTCTAATGAACATCGTAAGGTGAGCTTCAAGGCAAGTAGTCCCATTATATTTTTCAAAATCAGGCATCTTGAACTTCAGAGTAAGCATTAAATCAAGAACCAGAATTAGCTCTCTTGTATCCATTCTCGAAAATTGATCTACACTTTCCATGACCTTGAACTTTTCTTCCAACTATTTGCATCGATCCTCGAACTGTTTGGGTAGTTCAACTTTTAGTTTCTCAATTTCATTGAAATCAGGAACAATATAGTCGTTAGGGTCATCGTGAACTGTCATCCCCTACAAGGAAGACTAAGCCTAAATGACCGGCTTCTTTGTTGTTGGAGTCTCTTTCGACAGATGGGCCTCCAAAGGAATGCCCGGGTCTTCAGTCAGCGCACTTGGATTTATAAAAACTCCCATTTTCTTATCAGAATCATTTCCGGCTAACATTGCGGCTAACCTGGCGAACAGGTCTTCGTACGACTACAAGATGTGGTCACGAGTTTCCTGTTGCGTTTTCTTTAACTTGCTTTCAATATCATTTTTGATGTCTTCACACGTTTGTTCAACTTTTTTTAATCTTTCTTCCATGTCTCTACCTTTGCTTCTTGTAAAGTAAGAGTGTCGAGTTGTGGTTTCGTAGGCCTATAATTTACTACGATAATAATTCTTTAAAAATTAAAATCTTAGTAAGAATGATGCAATTTGATGTAGTATGATGCAAATGCAAATAAGAAAATGCGATGTATATGCAAAACACATATTATATTAATACCACAATATATTTTACACAAAATGTGTTGATTTCAGTACAACTTTCCAAAGGAAACTCGCATCAGATTCCGACTCAGTTTGCAAGCTCAGAACACTAGCCTAAATGGCTAGAATCTGCAAGTGGTCTACCAACGCTGATCATTTCATGCCCGAATTTCTTCAAAACTTTTAATTTGCTCATGACAGGTCTGCAGAGCTGTTTCTAATTCTTCAACTTGTTTCTTCAAAGTCTTGTTCCTCTCCTTACTTGCTTCTAATTCGGCTACAGAGTTTCGGCTACGATGCCTTCTCAGAGAGTCTTCTAATTCAACAATTCTCCCCCACATATCTATATTTTCGATTCGACTTCTAGATAGCTTTTCCTTCATGACAGCTTGTTGTAGTTGAGCATCCTAGAATTTCCTTTCCTAGAGGTCGGCTCTCTTCTTTTCTTCTCGAATTTCTAGCTTCCATTTTGCAGATGACTTTCTGAGCCTGATATATTTTGTTGATGTGCAGAGCTTCTTGTAGTCACTCTGTAGACCAGTCAAATCTTCTTCAGCTTTGTTTTTACCTTTCCTTAGTCTTTCAACTCTATGTACTTGGGATTGCATGCTGGACTTCAGCTAGTTCTTCTCATTTTCTAGCCTCGATATTTGCCTTTCCATCCTAGCGCATTTCTTCTCAAAATCATGCTTTGCCATTTTCATTTCTGAGGGATCCACAAGCAAATGCTCATCCACTGATACACTATTTTCTGGATCTGGTGCAGGGATATTATTATTGATTCTCTTATTCTTCGAAGATTGATATTCTGGCATGACCCAGGGGTTTTCATCGAACAATTCCATCTTGAAAGTGTGACTCCACGCCTTAGAGACCAAATAAACGGTCTTTTTGTACTCCTTGCCCTTGTATGGGAACTCAAACGTAGCAAGCCCTCTCGTCGCCGAGATGAATTGTCTCGACATGTATTGCCTGGATACTAGCAAGGGGGCATATCCAGTTCCACCCCATATTCCTAGCAAAGAAACCCAATCACAGTCTGCACACATGTACATGATGTTGTTAGGGAAGAACCAGTGCGCTTACCAGATGGTATCCATTTCCTAGAGGTTCCGAAAGATGGCCATCCATTTGTCACGAGTAATATTTTCTTATCTTGCTGTAGATGCTAGATCTCTTAGTTGCGAGTAATCTTCGCAGCATGCTTGATAAGAGGGTCTTTCTGGCTTCCATAAGTGGCTATAGAACCAGACCAACAATAGCTGTGCACAACCGATAAACCTTCTGTCACCGCTTCTTTTGCATGCACTGAGGGACCTGAAAGTTTCATGTAGAATTGCTGGAACATGGGTAACGCCCTTCTCAAGACGGTCAAACAATTCCATGGTAGCATCATCAATGTATCCCAAAGCCTTAGGAAAGATAAACAAACCGTATAAGCTTAAAGCAAACATGTTGACCTGCTTGTCTCACTTGGGTTGACTCCGAATCAAGTCTCGTATGAATCTCCATGCGTTGTACTAGGTTTCCCCTTTGGTTTTGATCCTAGTTGTAGCCCACTGTTCACCTATACCGGTCACCTTTAGCAGTTTCTTCTAGAACGCCGAAGAATTAGTAAATTTGAAATAAGCTTTAGTATCCTAGATTTTTGGACACCGGAACAGGGCAATGTATTCTTCGATGGTAGGTACCAAATCGACTTGTCCAAGAATAAAGCAGCTATAGGCATGATTCTATAACTGAATCAGGGCTCGGAATAAAGTCTTATTAATACTAACATTTAACAAATAAGGCAAATCACCGTACTGGTCATAGAAATGTGCTTGATCTCTTCGTCCCACTGGTCCCAAATATCTTTTAACTCTCGCAACTGGTTCTATGTCACTCTAATACTTGTAAGGTCCCATGGTTCTGACTCTCCACCTTCTATCAAGTTGTCTTTTTTTTGGTGTAGAGTTTCCTCTGACCATCTTCGCACGCCTAGGTTTCCTTCCACCTTATCAAGAAATCAATTCTCCATAGCTGATCCTTTATAACGGCTGAACTTGCCTCAACACCTTTTAATTTTTAACAAATGCAACACAAGGGGAAAAAGAAAGAAAGAAAAATAAAGACAAAGCAAACATGTTAGTCCCGATATAAGTGAATAAATAATGTCTAGAAAGTCTCAATTCAGGGGGATACGTGTCTCTAAGTCTGCACGGAGACGAAAGTCTCACGAAGACAAAGGGACTTATATCCCGGAAGCAATCCACTATCCTGTACAGAGGTGGTTCCTCACGAAAGAGTAGCTTCTCGCTCCCACTTAAAAGGGACGAAGCTCGAGTTCAGAGCTCATGATATGAAAACTTAGCAGATTTCATAAAAATAGTTGTAAGAAAATCAGAAATAAAAGAGCACTGATCACAAAATTAAAATTAAATCAAAGTCATAATTTCCATCTACTAAAACAAGAATAATCGATTTGTGACTTGACTTTCTAGAAAAAAGTCCCCAACAGAGTCACCAAGTTGTAATAACGGTTCCTCGTGTTTTATTACAAAAAATTATATTTTCGGTTTAATGAAAATCGACATTAATCTTTTTAATTTAGGTGAGATTGGATAACCTAAAACATGATTATTTTAATTTAGTTGTAATAATGGCTGGGTTAGGGAAGTCGGCGGCTAGGTTTTAGTTTAAGATATTAGGGTTAGGTCTAATTTATGTAAATAAGTATTGGGCCTGGTTATAAGTATGGGTATTTGGGTTTAATATGTAAAATAGGTCTAGCGAGTTATTTAAATATGTGTATTGAGTTTGTATTATTAATGGGATCAAAGGCCCGGATAAAATAGGTTACTACAAATCTCTTTGTCAATATATAGCTTGAAAATAAATTGCTTGATCCTTTTCTCTCTCTTTTTTTATTAGCAAAATTTCTCTTCTTTTTTTAGCAAACAGCATGAAAAATCGGAGATGAATAAGCCATTCATTGCCTTGTTCAATGTTGATTTATGCTTGGCATCAACCTCAAGTCGAACCAAAGGCGGATGCTCATTGCTCACCAGTGGCCGTGGGAGCCTTGGCACCCCAAGTGTAACCCCCTCGTCCCGGTTTGGTCGGATGACCGGTCCGAGTGGGCCACACGGGGAAAACCGAAGCGAAACCCGTTAAGGTTTCCCCTCGGTTAACGACCCTAAAAATTTCTTTTTATTTTATCTTGTCTATAGGCATAATTACAACCTATGTGAAGCACAACAGCGGAAAAATACAAACAATGTAACTTACACCGACCAACCAAAATATTAAACAGTTCATTTTAGTCCTTTACAGCAGGTCGTTTCGAAACGCCCTTAGGGTGTTCCGAAACGCCTTGACTTAGTCAACATGCCAGGGTCAACCATAGGGTGACCGTTTCGAAACAGGGGTGACCCGTATCGAAACGACATTGACGGTCAATTTCTCGTGGTCAACGAGATTTGACCGTTTCGAAACATCAAAGGCCCGATTCGGAACGCCTTTATCTCGTCAATTTCTCAAAATTCCAGTAGCAAAAATGTTCTGAAACGACCCCCATCCGTTTCGGAACGGCAGGCCATATGCAAAGGAACCGTATCGGAACAGGGTGACCCGTTCCGAAACGCCCCCTGTCTGCAGACTCATTTTGGCTGTTTTAAGGCATAAGGGTGCCCCAAAACACCACCAAAACACCCTACAACATCATAACAATTAAACTTAAGGCAACCCAACTATATTAGCATGCCTCAACAAGATTAAGACCAGTCTAACACTAAGGCAAGACCTCTCAAGACATGCATTCATTCAACATCATTCAAACATAGAGACAACATCTAAGGCACATGGCTAACATTCAAAATGAGCAATTTAGGCATGAGATACAATTCAACATGGCAACACCAACCATACAAAAGCAAGATATCAAGGAGTCTAAACATGCTCCTAAATAACCAACAACTATTCAACAACCAACACATGTCCCATTGCTCAAACTATTACATGTCCAACATTAAAAACCCATACTTGAAGCACTCAAGGCTAACAACCACACTTGGAGGCCCTCCACTTGCTCGAGCAACCCGCCAACTAAGGATCTGCAATGTTGAACAAGGAGAGCGTAAGCAATGATGCTTAGTGAGGGTAAGCTCTAAAAACAAACCTCAACATTGCAGGGTCCGAGCACGATCTAGCCAAGGCATTTCACAAACATACCAAGGATCCACAAGAGTCATAAGATAAAGATGCATGGGCAATGTACATCATAAATGCCATGATCATAAGCTCAACTCCATAATACATGTAATCACATTCAAGCATCTCATCAAAGATCATAAACCTCAACACATTGATATATACATATCAAACAACATTGGCACCTAGCTATGACCCGAATACGCGGATAGACATGTTGGAACTCACATCCAACAACCACATTACCTCACGGTGGGATTTCACTCATCACCGGTCTCGCGGAGGGGATTCCACTCATCCTCGCGCCCCGTCGAAGGGATTCCACTCATCACCGACTATATTTAGACACAATTTCCGGGCGAACTCGTACTCCTCATTGGTGACTCAACGCCACCAAGGCCACGCGCGACTTTTGACTCATGTGTACACACTAACATCCTAATGATCGATCATTTGTATTCAAGTATACTAGTGCCAACATTTACTCATTTCAACCAATTCCGTGCTTAGCACGTACTCACCAACAACCATCATCATGCATGTCTCAAGCATCACAAGTCATATCTCATCCCACATGTATAATACAATATACATAACCATTCATATCACATATCATACGAGACATACACAAACACATAAAAGAGTTCATCCAAAGGCTCTAGATCAAGCTTAGGATTAGGCTACCACCCTAATCCTAACTCTATGTGGGTCTACCAAGCCCAACCTAGTCCATGTACTCGAACCAACTATTTTAAAACCATTTAAGACAATTAACCACTCACCTAAGCTTCCAAGCTCAAAGACCAAGCAAGCAATCACCTTCAACTTCCCGGATTCGGTCCCAAAGCCTCTTCCACGTTTCCTCTTGCTTCTAGTCAAACAAAACACATACATTACTTCTCAATCCACTGCTAAACTCAACCATCAACTTACTTTGCAAACACACCACAATTTCCCCAATTTCCCAAACCACATAAATCTCAAAAACCCAATTTTCGTATTCCAACAATCCTTGGCTGAATCACCCATTTCCAAACACCCAAATGACTTCCAAAACATCCCAAATCACCCTCCTAATATAGGTAGATCATCAGCCCTTCAATTCCAACACTAACCCTCCCAAAAACCCAAGTTTTCATACTCTAAAATTTGCCCTAAGGACCCACTACGAAATTTCATTCAAATTCACCCAAATTAATATATATTGTGTATTTCATTATGCTTAAACAAAACCCCAACACAATTTATCAAAACGAATTGAAAAACCCCTTTAAAAATCCAAACTTTAATATAAACCCTAATTTCCAAAACCCCATATTTTTGAAATCTAAGACAATGGTTGGATAGGGGATAAAGAGGAGGTTTAGAAAACACAATTACCTTTGAAAAACACCTTGGATTGAAGAAGAAGATTAATGGAATAGCAATAAGGTTTGAGAGGTTTTGGGGGTGAGGTTTTAGACCATTTTCACGTTGGGTGTGGGGGAGGGGAAAGAAAGATGACACTTTTCCCATAAAGTGGTCTAGCTTTTGAAAGTCTTGGGTCAAATTACATCATTGGTCCTCCCCTTTTTACTAAAGTTCAAATAGATCATTATTTAGGTTGAATTGATTAAATTAAATTTTATTGACTCGAATTACAAACCCGGTTAACTCCTAGGCCCGAGACACAGGTGTTACAACTCTCTCCCACTTAAGGAATTTCGCCCTCGAAATTACCTGGTGGAAACAAATACGGAAACTATTCAACCATATCTACTTTCCTCTCCCACGTGGCCTCTTCCGCACCTCTATGTCTCCACAACACTTTGACCAACTCTATGGTCTTGCCATGCAACACCTTGCTATCAGAAGCAAGTATCTCAACGGGTTCTTCATTATAGGACAAATCCGGATTTAACTCTATCTCCTCAACGGGCATCACATGCGAAGGATCCGATCTATATCTCCTAAGCATAGACACATGAAAGACATCATGGATCTCTTCTAACTCGGAAGGTAACCTCAAACGATAAGCTATAGGCCCAATCCGCTCAACTATCTCATACGGACCAATGAACCTCAGACTCAACTTGCCCTTCCGGTCAAATCTCACTACTTTCTTCCACGGAGATACCTTCAGAAACACTTTCTCACCCACTGAGTACTCAATCTCTTTCCTCTTCAAATCTGCATAAGACTTCTGGCGATCGGAAGCTGCTTTCAAACGGTCACAAATCAACTTCACCTTTTCGGTAGTTCCCTTAAGCAAGTCTGGCATAGGTAACAATCTCTGACCTGTCTCAGCCTAACAAATCGGAGTCCTACATCGTCTACCATACAAAGCCTCATAAGGTGCCATCTGAATACTAGACTGATAACTGTTGTTGTAAGCAAACTCAACCAACGGTAAGTGCTTCTCCCAAGAACCCTGAAAGTCAATACACAACAACGAAGCATATCCTCTAGAATCTGTATCACTCGCTCTGACTGCCCATCGGACTGCGGATGATAAGATGTGCTGAAATGCAACCGGCTACCCAAAGCACTATGCAAGCAACCCCAAAACCTCGAAGTAAATCTAGGATCCCTATCTAAAACAATAGACTTCGGAACTCCATGAAGTCTCACAATCTCACGGATGTACAAGTTTGCCAACTTGTCTAAGGAATTCGTAGTGTTCACTGCTAAGAAGTGAGCACATTTAGTGAACCTATCAACAATCACCCAAACGGAGTTCTTCTTCGAAGGAGACAAGGGCAACCCCGACACAAAATCCATAGTGATCCTCTCCCATTTCCATTCCGGAATCTTCAAAGGCTGTAGCAAACCTGAAGGAACCTGATGTTCTGCCTTCACTCTCTGACAAACCATGCAACGGCTCACATACTCGGCTATATCTCGCTTCAAACCAACCAGAAGTAATCATTCTTCAAATCTCGGTACATTTTATTACTACCCGGATGCATAGAAAAGGGACTCGAATGTGCTTCACTCAAAATCTGACGTCTCAACTCAACATCTTCTGGTACAACAATCCTATCTCTAAAGCACAACAAGCTCTCACCACTGAAACTATACTCAGTCGGTCTTCCTTCGGCTATGTCCTGAACATGAGGAACTAAACTCGCATCTTGCAACTGCTTCTCTCTAATCAACTGAATCAAAGAAGGCTTCACTTGCAACTCGGTGATCAAACCACCATCATCGGACACACTCAATCTAGCAAACATAGCTCTCAACTCAACAACCACTTTTCTACTCAAAGCATCGGCTACTACATTCGCTTTACCCGGATGGTACTCAATAGTCAAATCATAATCTTTTAACAACTCTAGCCATCTTCTCTGTCTCAAGTTCAACTCTTTCTGTGTCATCAAGTACTTCAAGCTCTTGTGATCGGTGTAAACTATACACTTCTCACCATACAAATAATGACGCCAAATCTTCAATGCAAACACAACTGCGGCTAGCTCTATGTTATGAGTAGGATAGTTCTTCTCATGGATCTTCAACTGTCTAGAAGCATAAGCAACAACTCTCCTATCTTGCATCAAAACACATCCTAGGCCTACGTAGGAAACATCACTGTAAATCACAAAGTCCTTACCTGAAACAGGTTGCACTAACACTGGAGCATTCGTCAAAGCTTCTTTCAATTTCTCAAAGGCCTTCTGTCTTGCATCTGACCATTCAAATTTGACTCCTTTTTGCAAAAATTTAGTCAAAGGAGCAGTTACTCTAGAGAAACCATCAACAAATCTCCTATAGTAACCGGCTAATCCTAGGAAACTCCTAATCTCGGTCACGGACTTAGGTTATTTCCACTCAACAATAGCCTCAATCTTCGATGGATCAACTCGGATACCTTCGGCCGAAACAACATGGCCAAGAAATACAACCTCTCGAATCCAGAACTCACATTTACTAAGCTTCGCATACAACTGATTGCTAAACAATCTCTGTAAAACAAATCTCAAGTGCTCATCTTGCTCTTCTTCTATCTTCGAGTACACAAGTATATCATCAATGAAAACAACTACAAAACGGTCTAGATAGTCTCTAAAGATTCTGTTCATCATGTCCATGAATGTTGCTGGTGCATTCGTGAGCCCAAATGGCATCACAAGAAACTCATAGTGACCATATCTAGTCCTAAAAGCTGTCTTCGGGGCATCACACTCTTTCACCTTCAACTGATAGTACCCGAATCTCAAATCTATCTTTGAGAACACTAAAGCACCTCTCAACTGATCAAACAAATCATCTATACGAGGCAACGGATACTTGTTCTTCACAGTCAACTGATTCAACTGTCTATAGTCAATACACATGTGCATGCTACCATCTTTCTTTTTCACAAACAACACTGGAGCACCCCACGGAGAACTACTAGGCCTAATGAAATCACGGTCTAATAATTCTTGCAACTGACTCTTCAATTCTTTCAACTCTTTCGGAGCCATGCGATACGGAGCTATCGAAACTGGATTAGACCCTGAAACTGTCTCAATCACAAACTCAACATCTCTGTCACGAGGCAAACCCGGCAACTCTTCAGGAAACACATTAGGAAAGTCACACATTGTTCTGATATCTTTCGGTCTAGCTTCACTCATATCCGGATTCATAACATAAGCTAAATAAGCCCCACATCCAGAGTCCATCAACCTATGAGCCTCTAAAGCTGACACCACATTAGACAAGAACTTAATGTTCTCGCCCACTACTACTACCTCGTAGTCATCAGAAAGCTTCAAAGAAATTCTCTTTGTCTCAAAATCCACACTAGCCCGGTGCTCAACCAACTAGTCCATACCCAAAATAATATCAAAACCATAGAAAGGAAGTTTCATCATATCAACTGAGAACACATGACCCTGAATCTTCAGTGGACACCTCCTATACATACATCTAACCACAACTGTCTCACCAAAAGAACTAGTAACATGCATACCTACATCTAAGATCTCAACAGGGATATCTAACTTCTGTGCATGCTCACTCAAAATGTAGGAATGCGTAGAACCCGAATCAACCAAAGAAAGCAAAGACATGGACTGTAACTCAAAATTACCTGCTATCACATCGGTGTCGTTCCCGGCCTCTCTCTGAGCATAGACCCTCGCTGGTCCTCCCGCCTCTGGCTGCACAGCCATAACATGAGCAAGGTTCCTCTGAGCATCTACTCTAGGTGCATCAGCCCTAGGCTGGAAGTAGCCACGACCGCGCCCACGGCCTCTCTAAAAATAATTCGCTCTCACAGGAGTCTGAGCAACGTTCGGTGCCTGAGCCGCCTGATGCAGACAATCCCTCCTAAAGTGATCCCTCGAACCGCAGTTCCAACAAGCATAGAAGTTACCCCAACACTCACCAGCGTGCTGTCTCCCACATCGGGTACACTCGGGCAAACGCCCTCCTCCTTTATGGCCCTGATGGCCCCTACCATGGTGGCCACCGCCACGCCTATGGTCAAACTGATGTCCGCCACCTCTGTGCCTCTTGGCATCTCTACCATCATAGTTGTTGTGCCTCTTACCAGAATTAGATCCCCCAGAACGCTTGGCCAGCCCCAAGCTGTGCTCAATGTCCTTGGCTCTAGCAACCAAGACATCAAAGTCAGAATAATCAGAAGCTAAGGTATACCTCTTAACTTCCCCATGAAGTCCGTATCTGAAACGATCACATCGAGCCCTCTCAGTAGGCACTAACTCCGGAGCATACTGACTCAGACGAACGAAACGAATCTCATAATCAGTCACAGAAGCATCTCCCTGAGTAAGAACCATAAACTCTCTCTTCTTCTCATCTAAGTACCTCTGTCCCAAGTATCTCTTCCGGAAAGCGGACTCAAAGAAATCCCAGTCAATCTTTGTCTCTGGAACCCTAGTAGTAATGGTGACCCACCAGGTGTAGGCATCACCCTGAAGCAACGAGATCACACAACT
This sequence comes from Hibiscus tridactylites, assembly GCA_958450335.1. Classification (NCBI taxonomy): domain Eukaryota; kingdom Viridiplantae; phylum Streptophyta; class Magnoliopsida; order Malvales; family Malvaceae; genus Hibiscus; species Hibiscus tridactylites. Next base: position 73,252,292 of record OY288270.1, on the reverse strand, counting down.
CAATCTACGTGCGCCCGCACAACCCATCTGAGCCAAGATACCAACTGTCTTCTCCAACCATAACTCCGACCTCTCCGGAGTAGACCCTCTAAACTCCTCGGCCCCCAAGCTACGGAGCCTCTCCAAAGGTAGACTAGCATCGTCACACCTAGGCTGAGCTGCAGCCTGAGCTCCCGCAACTGCGGCCTGGAATGCTCCCGCTATTGCTTGCACAAGCGGAGTCATGTCAATTCCAGCTGGACCTTGGCCACCTTGGCCACCCTGAGGTCCATCCCCTCCGGCTCCATCCTCGCCCCCAACTCTAGGTGGAGAAGGTGGTGGTGGTGGAGGTGGTGGAGGAGCGCCAACTCCCGCGCCTACCGGCCCTTCTAGGTGAGCCTCCACACCAACTGCCGGCTCAACAGGAGCCGCAACCCGTGGCTCCTGACGAACCACCCTCGGTCTACCTCTCGGTCTAGACATCGCTCTCACAGATATCAACTACAACCACAACAACAAAACATACAAGCTGGGTTAGAAAGGCAAGGCTTCCAAGTGTTCAAGTGCGTTCCCTCACTTAAAAATCATTTTTCCAGTGTAATAGTAGCAATGGGACTCTTACACACATGCTTTAAAATAAAACAATCAACATACTTGTCACACAAGCAATCATTCTTGCAAAGCAAGCATACACCGTGCAATTCAATTCAAGAACTTAAGCTTACCTCACTTACCTACCCAAGGTCTCGGTAACCTTAGGCTCTGATACCAATAAGTGTAACCCCCTCGTCCCGGTCTGGTCGGATGACCGGTCTGAGTGGGCCACACGGGGAAAACCGAAGCGAAACCCGTTAAGGTTTCCCCTCGGTTAACGACCCTAAAAATTTCTTTTTATTTTATCTTGTCTATAGGCATAATTACAACCTATGTGAAGCACAACAGCGGAAAAATACAAACAATGTAACTTACACCGACCAACCAAAACATTAAACAGTTCATTTTAGTCCTTTACAACAGGTCGTTTCGAAACGCCCTTAGGGTGTTCCGAAACGCCTTGACTTAGTCAACAGGCCAGGGTCAACCATAGGGTGACCGTTTCGAAACAGGGGTGACCCGTATCGAAACGACCTTGACGGTCAATTTCTCGTGGTCAACGAGATTTGACCGTTTCGAAACATCAAAGGCCCGTTTCGGAACGCCTTTATCTCGTCAATTTCTCAAAATTCCAGTAGCAAAAATGTTCCGAAACGACCCCCATCCGTTTCGGAACGGCAGGCCATATGCAAAGGAACCGTATCGGAACAGGGTGACCCGTTCCGAAACGCCCCCTGTCTGCAGACTCGTTTTGGTTGTTTTAAGGCATAAGGGTGCCCCAAAACACCCTACAACATCATAACAATTAAACTTAAGGCAACCCAACTATATTAGCATGCCTCAACAAGATTAAGACCAGTCTAACACTAAGGCAAGACCTCTCAAGACATGCATTCATTCAACATCATTCAAACATAGAGACAACATCTAAGGCACATGGCTAACATTCAAAATGAGCAATTTAGGCATGAGATACAATTCAACATGGCAACACCAACCATACAAAAGCAAGATATCAAGGAGTCTAAACATGCTCCTAAATAACCAACAACTATTCAACAACCAACACATGTCCCATTGCTCAAACTATTACATGTCCAACATTAAAAACCCATACTTGAAGCACTCAAGGCTAACAACCACACTTGGAGGCCCTCCACTTGCTCGAGCAACCCGCCAACTAAGGATCTGCAATGTTGAACAAGGAGAGCGTAAGCAATGATGCTTAGTGAGGGTAAGCTCTAAAAACAAACCTCAACATTGCAGGGTCCGAGCACGATCTAGCCAAGGCATTTCACAAACATACCAAGGATCCACAAGAGTCATAAGATAAAGATGCATGGGCAATGTACATCATAAATGCCATGATCATAAGCTCAACTCCATAATACATGTAATCACATTCAAGCATCTCATCAAAGATCATAAACCTCAACACATTGATATATACATATCAAACAACATTGGCACCTAGCTATGACCCGAATACGCGGATAGACATGTTGGAACTCACATCCAACAACCACATTACCTCACGGTGGGATTTCACTCATCACCGGTCTCGCGGAGGGGATTCCACTCATCCTCGCGCCCCGTCGAAGGGATTCCACTCATCACCGACTATATTTAGACACAATTTCCGGGCGAACTCGTACTCCTCATTGGTGACTCAACGCCACCAAGGCCACGCGCGACTTTTGACTCATGTGTACACACTAACATCCTAATGATCGATCATTTGTATTCAAGTATACTAGTGCCAATATTTACTCATTTCAACCAATTCCGTGCTTAGCACGTACTCACCAACAACCATCATCATGCATGTCTCAAGCATCACAAGTCATATCTCATCCCACATGTATAATACAATATACATAACCATTCATATCACATATCATACGAGACATACACAAACACATAAAAGAGTTCATCCAAAGGCTCTAGATCAAGCTTAGGATTAGGCTACCACCCTAATCCTAACTCTATGTGGGTCTACCAAGCCCAACCTAGTCCATGTACTCGAACCAACTATTTTAAAACCATTTAAGACAATTAACCACTCACCTAAGCTTCCAAGCTCAAAGACCAAGCAAGCAATCACCTTCAACTTCCCGGATTCGGTCCCAAAGCCTCTTCCACGTTTCCTCTTGCTTCTAGTCAAACAAAACACATACATTACTTCTCAATCCACTGCTAAACTCAACCATCAACTTACTTTGCAAACACACCACAATTTCCCCAATTTCCCAAACCACATAAATCTCAAAAACCCAATTTTCGTATTTCAACAATCCTTGGCTGAATCACCCATTTCCAAACACCCAAATGACTTCCAAAACATCCCAAATCACCCTCCTAATATAGGTAGATCATCAGCCCTTCAATTCCAACACTAACCCTCCCAAAAACCCAAGTTTTCATACTCTAAAATTTGCCCTAAGGACCCACTACGAAATTTCATTCAAATTCACCCAAATTAATATATATTGTGTATTTCATTATGCTTAAACAAAACCCCAACACAATTTATCAAAACGAATTGAAAAACCCCTTTAAAAATCCAAACTTTAATATAAACCCTAATTTCCAAAACCCCATATTTTTGAAATCTAAGACAATGGTTGGATAGGGGATAAAGAGGAGGTTTAGAAAACACAATTACCTTTGAAAAACACCTTGGATTGAAGAAGAAGATTAATGGAATAGCAATAAGGTTTGAGAGGTTTTGGGGGTGAGGTTTTAGACCATTTTCACGTTGGGTGTGGGGGAGGGGAAAGAAAGATGACACTTTTCCCATAAAGTGGTCTAGCTTTTGAAAGTCTTGGGTCAAATTACATCATTGGTCCTCCCCTTTTTACTAAAGTTCAAATAGATCATTATTTAGGTTGAATTGATTAAATTAAATTTTATTGACTCGAATTACAAACCCGGTTAACTCCTAGGCCCGAGACACAGGTGTTACAACTCTCTCCCACTTAAGGAATTTCGCCCTCGAAATTACCTGGTGGAAACAAATACGGAAACTATTCAACCATATCTACTTTCCTCTCCCACGTGGCCTCTTCCGCACCTCTATGTCTCCACAACACTTTGACCAACTCTATGGTCTTGCCATGCAACACCTTGCTATCAGAAGCAAGTATCTCAACGGGTTCTTCATTATAGGACAAATCCGGATTTAACTCTATCTCCTCAACGGGCATCACATGCGAAGGATCCGATCTATATCTCCTAAGCATAGACACATGAAAGACATCATGGATCTCTTCTAACTCGGAAGGTAACCTCAAACGATAAGCTATAGGCCCAATCCGCTCAACTATCTCATACGGACCAATGAACCTCAGACTCAACTTGCCCTTCCGGTCAAATCTCACTACTTTCTTCCACGGAGATACCTTCAGAAACACTTTCTCACCCACTGAGTACTCAATCTCTTTCCTCTTCAAATCTGCATAAGACTTCTGGCGATCGGAAGCTGCTTTCAAACGGTCACAAATCAACTTCACCTTTTCGGTAGTTCCCTTAAGCAAGTCTGGCATAGGTAACAATCTCTGACCTGTCTCAGCCTAACAAATCGGAGTCCTACATCGTCTACCATACAAAGCCTCATAAGGTGCCATCTGAATACTAGACTGATAACTGTTGTTGTAAGCAAACTCAACCAACGGTAAGTGCTTCTCCCAAGAACCCTGAAAGTCAATACACAACAACGAAGCATATCCTCTAGAATCTGTATCACTCGCTTTGACTGCCCATCGGACTGCGGATGATAAGATGTGCTGAAATGCAACCGGCTACCCAAAGCACTATGCAAGCAACCCCAAAACCTCGAAGTAAATCTAGGATCCCTATCTAAAACAATAGACTTCGGAACTCCATGAAGTCTCACAATCTCACGGATGTACAAGTTTGCCAACTTGTCTAAGGAATTCGTAGTGTTCACTGCTAAGAAGTGAGCACATTTAGTGAACCTATCAACAATCACCCAAACGGAGTTCTTCTTCGAAGGAGACAAGGGCAACCCCGACACAAAATCCATAGTGATCCTCTCCCATTTCCATTCCGGAATCTTCAAAGGCTGTAGCAAACCTGAAGGAACCTGATGTTCTGCCTTCACTCTCTGACAAACCATGCAACGGCTCACATACTCGGCTATATCTCGCTTCAAACCAACCAGAAGTAATCATTCTTCAAATCTCGGTACATTTTATTACTACCCGGATGCATAGAAAAGGGACTCGAATGTGCTTCACTCAAAATCTGACGTCTCAACTCAACATCTTCTGGTACAACAATCCTATCTCTAAAGCACAACAAGCTCTCACCACTGAAACTATACTCAGTCGGTCTTCCTTCGGCTATGTCCTGAACATGAGGAACTAAACTCGCATCTTGCAACTGCTTCTCTCTAATCAACTGAATCAAAGAAGGCTTCACTTGCAACTCGGTGATCAAACCACCATCATCGGACACACTCAATCTAGCAAACATAGCTCTCAACTCAACAACCACTTTTCTACTCAAAGCATCGGCTACTACATTCGCTTTACCCGGATGGTACTCAATAGTCAAATCATAATCTTTTAACAACTCTAGCCATCTTCTCTGTCTCAAGTTCAACTCTTTCTGTGTCATCAAGTACTTCAAGCTCTTGTGATCGGTGTAAACTATACACTTCTCACCATACAAATAATGACGCCAAATCTTCAATGCAAACACAACTGCGGCTAGCTCTATGTTATGAGTAGGATAGTTCTTCTCATGGATCTTCAACTGTCTAGAAGCATAAGCAACAACTCTCCTATCTTGCATCAAAACACATCCTAGGCCTACGTAGGAAACATCACTGTAAATCACAAAGTCCTTACCTGAAACAGGTTGCACTAACACTGGAGCATTCGTCAAAGCTTCTTTCAATTTCTCAAAGGCCTTCTGTCTTGCATCTGACCATTCAAATTTGACTCCTTTTTGCAAAAATTTAGTCAAAGGAGCAGTTACTCTAGAGAAACCATCAACAAATCTCCTATAGTAACCGGCTAATCCTAGGAAACTCCTAATCTCGGTCACGGACTTAGGTTATTTCCACTCAACAATAGCCTCAATCTTCGATGGATCAACTCGGATACCTTCGGCCGAAACAACATGGCCAAGAAATACAACCTCTCGAATCCAGAACTCACATTTACTAAGCTTCGCATACAACTGATTGCTAAACAATCTCTGTAAAACAAATCTCAAGTGCTCATCTTGCTCTTCTTCTATCTTCGAGTACACAAGTATATCATCAATGAAAACAACTACAAAACGGTCTAGATAGTCTCTAAAGATTCTGTTCATCATGTCCATGAATGTTGCTGGTGCATTCGTGAGCCCAAATGGCATCACAAGAAACTCATAGTGACCATATCTAGTCCTAAAAGCTGTCTTCGGGGCATCACACTCTTTCACCTTCAACTGATAGTACCCGAATCTCAAATCTATCTTTGAGAACACTAAAGCACCTCTCAACTGATCAAACAAATCATCTATACGAGGCAACGGATACTTGTTCTTCACAGTCAACTGATTCAACTGTCTATAGTCAATACACATGTGCATGCTACCATCTTTCTTTTTCACAAACAACACTGGAGCACCCCACGGAGAACTACTAGGCCTAATGAAATCACGGTCTAATAATTCTTGCAACTGACTCTTCAATTCTTTCAACTCTTTCGGAGCCATGCGATACGGAGCTATCGAAACTGGATTAGACCCTGAAACTGTCTCAATCACAAACTCAACATCTCTGTCACGAGGCAAACCCGGCAACTCTTCAGGAAACACATTAGGAAAGTCACACATTGTTCTGATATCTTTCGGTCTAGCTTCACTCATATCCGGATTCATAACATAAGCTAAATAAGCCCCACATCCAGAGTCCATCAACCTATGAGCCTCTAAAGCTGACACCACATTAGACAAGAACTTAATGTTCTCGCCCACTACTACTACCTCGTAGTCATCAGAAAGCTTCAAAGAAATTCTCTTTGTCTCAAAATCCACACTAGCCCGGTGCTCAACCAACTAGTCCATACCCAAAATAATATCAAAACCATAGAAAGGAAGTTTCATCATATCAACTGAGAACACATGACCCTGAATCTTCAGTGGACACCTCCTATACATACATCTAACCACAACTGTCTCACCAAAAGAACTAGTAACATGCATACCTACATCTAAGATCTCAACAGGGATATCTAACTTCTGTGCATGCTCACTCAAAATGTAGGAATGCGTAGAACCCGAATCAACCAAAGAAAGCAAAGACATGGACTGTAACTCAAAATTACCTGCTATCACATCGGTGTCGTTCCCGGCCTCTCTCTGAGCATAGACCCTCGCTGGTCCTCCCGCCTCTGGCTGCACAGCCATAACATGAGCAAGGTTCCTCTGAGCATCTACTCTAGGTGCATCAGCCCTAGGCTGGAAGTAGCCACGACCGCGCCCACGGCCTCTCTAAAAATAATTCGCTCTCACAGGAGTCTGAGCAACGTTCGGTGCCTGAGCCGCCTGATGCAGACAATCCCTCCTAAAGTGATCCCTCGAACCGCAGTTCCAACAAGCATAGAAGTTACCCCAACACTCACCAGCGTGCTGTCTCCCACATCGGGTACACTCGGGCAAACGCCCTCCTCCTTTATGGCCCTGATGGCCCCTACCATGGTGGCCACCGCCACGCCTATGGTCAAACTGATGTCCGCCACCTCTGTGCCTCTTGGCATCTCTACCATCATAGTTGTTGTGCCTCTTACCAGAATTAGATCCCCCAGAACGCTTGGCCAGCCCCAAGCTGTGCTCAATGTCCTTGGCTCTAGCAACCAAGACATCAAAGTCAGAATAATCAGAAGCTAAGGTATACCTCTTAACTTCCCCATGAAGTCCGTATCTGAAACGATCACATCGAGCCCTCTCAGTAGGCACTAACTCCGGAGCATACTGACTCAGACGAACGAAACGAATCTCATAATCAGTCACAGAAGCATCTCCCTGAGTAAGAACCATAAACTCTCTCTTCTTCTCATCTAAGTACCTCTGTCCCAAGTATCTCTTCCGGAAAGCGGACTCAAAGAAATCCCAGTCAATCTTTGTCTCTGGAACCCTAGTAGTAATGGTGACCCACCAGGTGTAGGCATCACCCTGAAGCAACGAGATCACACAACTCAATCTACGTGCGCCCGCACAACCCATCTGAGCCAAGATACCAACTGTCTTCTCCAACCATAACTCCGACCTCTCCGGAGTAGACCCTCTAAACTCCTCGGCCCCCAAGCTACGGAGCCTCTCCAAAGGTAGACTAGCATCGTCACACCTAGGCTGAGCTGCAGCCTGAGCTCCCGCAACTGCGGCCTGGAATGCTCCCGCTATTGCTTGCACAAGCGGAGTCATGTCAATTCCAGCTGGACCTTGGCCACCTTGGCCACCCTGAGGTCCATCCCCTCCGGCTCCATCCTCGCCCCCAACTCTAGGTGGAGAAGGTGGTGGTGGTGGAGGTGGTGGAGGAGCGCCAACTCCCGCGCCTACCGGCCCTTCTAGGTGAGCCTCCACACCAACTGCCGGCTCAACAGGAGCCGCAACCCGTGGCTCCTGACGAACCACCCTCGGTCTACCTCTCGGTCTAGACATCGCTCTCACAGATATCAACTACAACCACAACAACAAAACATACAAGCTGGGTTAGAAAGGCAAGGCTTCCAAGTGTTCAAGTGCGTTCCCTCACTTAAAAATCATTTTTCCAGTGTAATAGTAGCAATGGGACTCTTACACACATGCTTTAAAATAAAACAATCAACATACTTGTCACACAAGCAATCATTCTTGCAAAGCAAGCATACACCGTGCAATTCAATTCAAGAACTTAAGCTTACCTCACTTACCTACCCAAGGTCTCGGTAACCTTAGGCTCTGATACCAATAAGTGTAACCCCCTCGTCCCGGTCTGGTCGGATGACCGGTCTGAGTGGGCCACACGGGGAAAACCGAAGCGAAACCCGTTAAGGTTTCCCCTCGGTTAACGACCCTAAAAATTTCTTTTTATTTTATCTTGTCTATAGGCATAATTACAACCTATGTGAAGCACAACAGCGGAAAAATACAAACAATGTAACTTACACCGACCAACCAAAACATTAAACAGTTCATTTTAGTCCTTTACAACAGGTCGTTTCGAAACGCCCTTAGGGTGTTCCGAAACGCCTTGACTTAGTCAACAGGCCAGGGTCAACCATAGGGTGACCGTTTCGAAACAGGGGTGACCCGTATCGAAACGACCTTGACGGTCAATTTCTCGTGGTCAACGAGATTTGACCGTTTCGAAACATCAAAGGCCCGTTTCGGAACGCCTTTATCTCGTCAATTTCTCAAAATTCCAGTAGCAAAAATGTTCCGAAACGACCCCCATCCGTTTCGGAACGGCAGGCCATATGCAAAGGAACCGTATCGGAACAGGGTGACCCGTTCCGAAACGCCCCCTGTCTGCAGACTCGTTTTGGCTGTTTTAAGGCATAAGGGTGCCCCAAAACACCCTACAACATCATAACAATTAAACTTAAGGCAACCCAACTATATTAGCATGCCTCAACAAGATTAAGACCAGTCTAACACTAAGGCAAGACCTCTCAAGACATGCATTCATTCAACATCATTCAAACATAGAGACAACATCTAAGGCACATGGCTAACATTCAAAATGAGCAATTTAGGCATGAGATACAATTCAACATGGCAACACCAACCATACAAAAGCAAGATATCAAGGAGTCTAAACATGCTCCTAAATAACCAACAACTATTCAACAACCAACACATGTCCCATTGCTCAAACTATTACATGTCCAACATTAAAAACCCATACTTGAAGCACTCAAGGCTAACAACCACACTTGGAGGCCCTCCACTTGCTCGAGCAACCCGCCAACTAAGGATCTGCAATGTTGAACAAGGAGAGCGTAAGCAATGATGCTTAGTGAGGGTAAGCTCTAAAAACAAACCTCAACATTGCAGGGTCCGAGCACGATCTAGCCAAGGCATTTCACAAACATACCAAGGATCCACAAGAGTCATAAGATAAAGATGCATGGGCAATGTACATCATAAATGCCATGATCATAAGCTCAACTCCATAATACATGTAATCACATTCAAGCATCTCATCAAAGATCATAAACCTCAACACATTGATATATACATATCAAACAACATTGGCACCTAGCTATGACCCGAATACGCGGATAGACATGTTGGAACTCACATCCAACAACCACATTACCTCACGGTGGGATTTCACTCATCACCGGTCTCGCGGAGGGGATTCCACTCATCCTCGCGCCCCGTCGAAGGGATTCCACTCATCACCGACTATATTTAGACACAATTTCCGGGCGAACTCGTACTCCTCATTGGTGACTCAACGCCACCAAGGCCACGCGCGACTTTTGACTCATGTGTACACACTAACATCCTAATGATCGATCATTTGTATTCAAGTATACTAGTGCCAATATTTACTCATTTCAACCAATTCCGTGCTTAGCACGTACTCACCAACAACCATCATCATGCATGTCTCAAGCATCACAAGTCATATCTCATCCCACATGTATAATACAATATACATAACCATTCATATCACATATCATACGAGACATACACAAACACATAAAAGAGTTCATCCAAAGGCTCTAGGTCAAGCTTAGGATTAGGCTACCACCCTAATCCTAACTCTATGTGGGTCTACCAAGCCCAACCTAGTCCATGTACTCGAACCAACTATTTTAAAACCATTTAAGACAATTAACCACTCACCTAAGCTTCCAAGCTCAAAGACCAAGCAAGCAATCACCTTCAACTTCCCGGATTCGGTCCCAAAGCCTCTTCCACGTTTCCTCTTGCTTCTAGTCAAACAAAACACATACATTACTTCTCAATCCACTGCTAAACTCAACCATCAACTTACTTTGCAAACACACCACAATTTCCCCAATTTCCCAAACCACATAAATCTCAAAAACCCAATTTTCGTATTTCAACAATCCTTGGCTGAATCACCCATTTCCAAACACCCAAATGACTTCCAAAACATCCCAAATCACCCTCCTAATATAGGTAGATCATCAGCCCTTCAATTCCAACACTAACCCTCCCAAAAACCCAAGTTTTCATACTCTAAAATTTGCCCTAAGGACCCACTACGAAATTTCATTCAAATTCACCCAAATTAATATATATTGTGTATTTCATTATGCTTAAACAAAACCCCAACACAATTTATCAAAACGAATTGAAAAAACCCTTTAAAAATCCAAACTTTAATATAAACCCTAATTTCCAAAACCCCATATTTTTGAAATCTAAGACAATGGTTGGATAGGGGATAAAGAGGAGGTTTAGAAAACACAATTACCTTTGAAAAACACCTTGGATTGAAGAAGAAGATTAATGGAATAGCAATAAGGTTTGAGAGGTTTTGGGGGTGAGGTTTTAGACCATTTTCACGTTGGGTGTGGGGGAGGGGAAAGAAAGATGACACTTTTCCCATAAAGTGGTCTAGCTTTTGAAAGTCTTGGGTCAAATTACATCATTGGTCCTCCCCTTTTTACTAAAGTTCAAATAGATCATTATTTAGGTTGAATTGATTAAATTAAATTTTATTGACTCGAATTACAAACCCGGTTAACTCCTAGGCCCGAGACACAGGTGTTACAACTCTCTCCCACTTAAGGAATTTCGCCCTCGAAATTACCTGGTGGAAACAAATACGGAAACTATTCAACCATATCTACTTTCCTCTCCCACGTGGCCTCTTCCGCACCTCTATGTCTCTACAACACTTTGACCAACTCTATGGTCTTGCCATGCAACACCTTGCTATCAGAAGCAAGTATCTCAACGGGTTCTTCATTATAGGACAAATCCGGATTTAACTCTATCTCCTCAACGGGCATCACATGCGAAGGATCCGATCTATATCTCCTAAGCATAGACACATGAAAGACATCATGGATCTCTTCTAACTCGGAAGGTAACCTCAAACGATAAGCTATAGGCCCAATCCGCTCAACTATCTCATACGGACCAATGAACCTCAGACTCAACTTGCCCTTCCGGTCAAATCTCACTACTTTCTTCCACGGAGATACCTTCAGAAACACTTTCTCACCCACTGAGTACTCAATCTCTTTCCTCTTCAAATCTGCATAAGACTTCTGGCGATCGGAAGCTGCTTTCAAACGGTCACAAATCAACTTCACCTTTTCGATAGTTCCCTTAAGCAAGTCTGGCATAGGTAACAATCTCTGACCTGTCTCAGCCCAACAAATCGGAGTCCTACATCGTCTACCATACAAAGCCTCATAAGGTGCCATCTGAATACTAGACTGATAACTGTTGTTGTAAGCAAACTCAACCAACGGTAAGTGCTTCTCCCAAGAACCCTGAAAGTCAATACACAACAACGAAGCATATCCTCTAGAATCTGTATCACTCGCTCTGACTGCCCATCGGACTGCGGATGATAAGATGTGCTGAAATGCAACCGGCTACCCAAAGCACTATGCAAGCAACCCCAAAACCTCGAAGTAAATCTAGGATCCCTATCTAAAACAATAGACTTCGGAACTCCATGAAGTCTCACAATCTCACGGATGTACAAGTTTGCCAACTTGTCTAAGGAATTCGTAGTGTTCACTGCTAAGAAGTGAGCACATTTAGTGAACCTATCAACAATCACCCAAACGGAGTTCTTCTTCGAAGGAGACAAGGGCAACCCCGACACAAAATCCATAGTGATCCTCTCCCATTTCCATTCCGGAATCTTCAAAGGCTGTAGCAAACCTGAAGGAACCTGATGTTCTGCCTTCACTCTCTGACAAACCATGCAACGGCTCACATACTCGGCTATATCTCGCTTCAAACCAACCAGAAGTAATCATTCTTCAAATCTCGGTACATTTTATTACTACCCGGATGCATAGAAAAGGGACTCGAATGTGCTTCACTCAAAATCTGACGTCTCAACTCAACATCTTCTGGTACAACAATCCTATCTCTAAAGCACAACAAGCTCTCACCACTGAAACTATACTCAGTCGGTCTTCCTTCGGCTATGTCCTGAACATGAGGAACTAAACTCGCATCTTGCAACTGCTTCTCTCTAATCAACTGAATCAAAGAAGGCTTCACTTGCAACTCGGTGATCAAACCACCATCATCGGACACACTCAATCTAGCAAACATAGCTCTCAACTCAACAACCACTTTTCTACTCAAAGCATCGGCTACTACATTCGCTTTACCCGGATGGTACTCAATAGTCAAATCATAATCTTTTAACAACTCTAGCCATCTTCTCTGTCTCAAGTTCAACTCTTTCTGTGTCATCAAGTACTTCAAGCTCTTGTGATCGGTGTAAACTATACACTTCTCACCATACAAATAATGACGCCAAATCTTCAATGCAAACACAACTGCGGCTAGCTCTATGTTATGAGTAGGATAGTTCTTCTCATGGATCTTCAACTGTCTAGAAGCATAAGCAACAACTCTCCTATCTTGCATCAAAACACATCCTAGGCCTACGTAGGAAACATCACTGTAAATCACAAAGTCCTTACCTGAAACAGGTTGCACTAACACTGGAGCATTCGTCAAAGCTTCTTTCAATTTCTCAAAGGCCTTCTGTCTTGCATCTGACCATTCAAATTTGACTCCTTTTTGCAAAAATTTAGTCAAAGGAGCAGTTACTCTAGAGAAACCATCAACAAATCTCCTATAGTAACCGGCTAATCCTAGGAAACTCCTAATCTCGGTCACGGACTTAGGTTATTTCCACTCAACAATAGCCTCAATCTTCGATGGATCAACTCGGATACCTTCGGCCGAAACAACATGGCCAAGAAATACAACCTCTCGAATCCAGAACTCACATTTACTAAGCTTCGCATACAACTGATTGCTAAACAATCTCTGTAAAACAAATCTCAAGTGCTCATCTTGCTCTTCTTCTATCTTCGAGTACACAAGTATATCATCAATGAAAACAACTACAAAACGGTCTAGATAGTCTCTAAAGATTCTGTTCATCATGTCCATGAATGTTGCTGGTGCATTCGTGAGCCCAAATGGCATCACAAGAAACTCATAGTGACCATATCTAGTCCTAAAAGCTGTCTTCGGGGCATCACACTCTTTCACCTTCAACTGATAGTACCCGAATCTCAAATCTATCTTTGAGAACACTAAAGCACCTCTCAACTGATCAAACAAATCATCTATACGAGGCAACGGATACTTGTTCTTCACAGTCAACTGATTCAACTGTCTATAGTCAATACACATGTGCATGCTACCATCTTTCTTTTTCACAAACAACACTGGAGCACCCCACGGAGAACTACTAGGCCTAATGAAATCACGGTCTAATAATTCTTGCAACTGACTCTTCAATTCTTTCAACTCTTTCGGAGCCATGCGATACGGAGCTATCGAAACTGGATTAGACCCTGAAACTGTCTCAATCACAAACTCAACATCTCTGTCACGAGGCAAACCCGGCAACTCTTCAGGAAACACATTAGGAAAGTCACACATTGTTCTGATATCTTTCGGTCTAGCTTCACTCATATCCGGATTCATAACATAAGCTAAATAAGCCCCACATCCAGAGTCCATCAACCTATGAGCCTCTAAAGCTGACACCACATTAGACAAGAACTTAATGTTCTCGCCCACTACTACTACCTCGTAGTCATCAGAAAGCTTCAAAGAAATTCTCTTTGTCTCAAAATCCACACTAGCCCGGTGCTCAACCAACTAGTCCATACCCAAAATAATATCAAAACCATAGAAAGGAAGTTCCATCATATCAACTGAGAACACATGACCCTGAATCTTCAGTGGACACCTCCTATACATACATCTAACCACAACTGTCTCACCAAAAGAACTAGTAACATGCATACCTACATCTAAGATCTCAACAGGGATATCTAACTTCTGTGCATGCTCACTCAAAATGTAGGAATGCGTAGAACCCGAATCAACCAAAGAAAGCAAAGACATGGACTGTAACTCAAAATTACCTGCTATCACATCCGTGTCGTTCCCGGCCTCTCTCTGAGCATAGACCCTCGCTGGTCCTCCCGCCTCTGGCTGCACAGCCATAACATGAGCAAGGTTCCTCTGAGCATCTACCCTAGGTGCATCAGCCCTAGGCTGGAAGTAGCCACGACCGCGCCCACGGCCTCTCTGAAAATCATTCGCTCTCACAAGAGTCTGAGCAACGTTCGGTGCCTGAGCCGCCTGATGCAGACAATCCCTCCTAAAGTGATCCCTCGAACCGCAGTTCCAACAAGCATAGAAGTTACCCCAACACTCACCAGCGTGCTGTCTCCCACATCGGGTACACTCGGGCAAACGCCCTCCTCCTTTATGGCCCTGATGGCCCCTACCATGGTGGCCACCGCCACGCCTATGGTCAAACTGATGTCCGCCACCTCTGTGCCTCTTGGCATCTCTACCATCATAGTTGTTGTGCCTCTTACCAGAATTAGATCCCCCAGAACGCTTGGCCAGCCCCAAGCTGTGCTCAATGTCCTTGGCTCTAGCAACCAAGACATCAAAGTCAGAATAATCAGAAGCTAAGGTATACCTCTTAACTTCCCCATGAAGTCCGTATCTGAAACGATCACATCGAGCCCTCTCAGTAGGCACTAACTCCGGAGCATACTGACTCAGACGAACGAAACGAATCTCATAATCAGTCACAGAAGCATCTCCCTGAGTAAGAACCATAAACTCTCTCTTCTTCTCATCTAAGTACCTCTGTCCCAAGTATCTCTTCCGGAAAGCGGACTCAAAGAAATCCCAGTCAATCTTTGTCTCTGGAACCCTAGTAGTAATGGTGACCCACCAGGTGTAGGCATCACCCTGAAGCAACGAGATCACACAACTCAATCTACGTGCGCCCGCACAACCCATCTGAGCCAAGATACCAACTGTCTTCTCCAACCATAACTCCGACCTCTCCGGAGTAGACCCTCTAAACTCCTCGGCCCCCAAGCTACGGAGCCTCTCCAAAGGTAGACTAGCATCGTCACACCTAGGCTGAGCTGCAGCCTGAGCTCCCGCAACTGCGGCCTGGAATGCTCCCGCTATTGCTTGCACAAGCGGAGTCATGTCAATTCCAGCTGGACCTTGGCCACCTTGGCCACCCTGAGGTCCATCCCCTCCGGCTCCATCCTCGCACCCAACTCTAGGTGGAGAAGGTGGTGGTGGTGGAGGTGGTGGAGGAGCGCCAACTCCCGCGCCTACCGGCCCTTCTAGGTGAGCCTCCACACCAACTGCCGGCTCAACAGGAGCCGCAACCCGTGGCTCCTGACGAACCACCCTCGGTCTACCTCTCGGTCTAGACATCGCTCTCACAGATATCAACTACAACCACAACAACAAAACATACAAGCTGGGTTAGAAAGGCAAGGCTTCCAAGTGTTCAAGTGCGTTCCCTCACTTAAAAATCATTTTTCCAGTGTAATAGTAGCAATGGGACTCTTACACACATGCTTTAAAATAAAACAATCAACATACTTGTCACACAAGCAATCATTCTTGCAAAACAAGCATACACCGTGCAATTCAATTCAAGAACTTAAGCTTACCTCCAAGGTCTCGGTAACCTTAGGCTCTGATACCAATAAGTGTAACCCCCTCGTCCCGGTCTGGTCGGATGACCGGTCTGAGTGGGCCACACGGGGAAAACCGAAGCGAAACCCGTTAAGGTTTCCCCTCGGTTAACGACCCTAAAAATTTCTTTTTATTTTATCTTGTCTATAGGCATAATTACAACCTATGTGAAGCACAACAGCGGAAAAATACAAACAATGTAACTTACACCGACCAACCAAAACATTAAACAGTTCATTTTAGTCCTTTACAACAGGTCGTTTCGAAACGCCCTTAGGGTGTTCCGAAACGCCTTGACTTAGTCAACAGGCCAGGGTCAACCATAGGGTGACCGTTTCGAAACAGGGGTGACCCGTATCGAAACGACCTTGACGGTCAATTTCTCGTGGTCAACGAGATTTGACCGTTTCGAAACATCAAAGGCCCGTTTCGGAACGCCTTTATCTCGTCAATTTCTCAAAATTCCAGTAGCAAAAATGTTTCGAAACGACCCCCATCCGTTTCGGAACGGCAGGCCATATGCAAAGGAACCGTATCGGAACAGGGTGACCCGTTCCGAAACGCCCCCTGTCTGCAGACTTGTTTTGGCTGTTTTAAGGCATAAGGGTGCCCCAAAACACCCTACAACATCATAACAATTAAACTTAAGGCAACCCAACTATATTAGCATGCCTCAACAAGATTAAGACCAGTCTAACACTAAGGCAAGACCTCTCAAGACATGCATTCATTCAACATCATTCAAACATAGAGACAACATCTAAGGCACATGGCTAACATTCAAAATGAGCAATTTAGGCATGAGATACAATTCAACATGGCAACACCAACCATACAAAAGCAAGATATCAAGGAGTTTAAACATGCTCCTAAATAACCAACAACTATTCAACAACCAACACATGTCCCATTGCTCAAACTATTACATGTCCAACATTAAAAACCCATACTTGAAGCACTCAAGGCTAACAACCACACTTGGAGGCCCTCCACTTGCTCGAGCAACCCGCGAACTAAGGATCTGCAATGTTGAACAAGGAGAGCGTAAGCAATGATGCTTAGTGAGGGTAAGCTCTAAAAACAAACCTCAACATTGCAGGGTCCGAGCACGATCTAGCCAAGGCATTTCACAAACATACCAAGGATCCACAAGAGTCATAAGATAAAGATGCATGGGCAATGTACATTATAAATGCCATGATCATAAGCTCAACTCCATAATACATGTAATCACATTCAAGCATCTCATCAAAGATCATAAACCTCAACACATTGATATACATATCAAACAACATTGGCACCTAGCTATGACCCGAATACGCGGATAGATATGTTAGAACTCACATCCAACAACCACATTACCTCACGGTGGGATTTCACTCATCACCGGTCTCACGGAGGGGATTCCACTCATCCTCGCGCCCCGTCGATGGGATTCCACTCATCACCGACTATATTTAGACACAATTTCCGGGCGAACTCGTACTCCTCCTTGGTGACTCAACGCCACCAAGGCCACGCGCGACTTTTGACTCATGTGTACACACTAACATCCTAATGATCGATCATTTGTATTCAAGTATACTAGTGCCAACATTTACTCATTTCAACCAATTCCGTGCTTAGCACGTACTCACCAACAATCATCATCATGCATGTCTCAAGCATCACAAGTCATATCTCATCCCACATGTATAATACAATATACATAACCATTCATATCACATATCATACGAGACATACACAAACACATAAAAGAGTTCATCCAAAGGCTCTAGATCAAGCTTAGGATTAGGCTACCACCCTAATCCTAACTCTATGTGGGTCTACCAAGCCCAACCTAGTCCATGTACTCGAACCAACTATTTTAAAACCATTTAAGACAATTAACCACTCACCTAAGCTTCCAAGCTCAAAGACCAAGCAAGCAATCACCTTCAACTTCCCGGATTCGGTCCCAAAGCCTCTTCCACGTTTCCTCTTGCTTCTAGTCAAACAAAACGCATACATTACTTCTCAATCCAATGCTAAACTCAACCATCAACTTACTTTGCAAACACACCCCAATTTCCCAAATTTCCCAAACCACATAAATCTCAAAAACCCAATTTTCGTATTCCAACAATCCTTGGCTGAATCACCCATTTCCAAACACTCAAATGACTTCCAAAACATCCCAAATCACCCTCCTAATATAGGTAGACCATCAGCCCTTCAATTCCAACACTAACCCTCCCAAAAACCCAAGTTTTCATACTCTAAAATTTGCCCTAAGGACCCACTACGAAATTTCATTCAAATTCACCCAAATTAATATATATTGTGTATTTCATTATGCTTAAACAAAACCCCAACACAATTTATCAAAACGAATTGAAAAACCCCTTTAAAAATCCAAACTTTAATATAAACCCTAATTTCCAAAACCCCATATTTTTGAAATCTAAGACAATGGTTGGATAGGGGATAAAGAGGAGGTTTAGAAAACACAATTACCTTTGAAAAACACCTTGGATTGAAGAAGAAGATGAATGGAATAGTAATAAGGTTTGAGAGGTTTTGGGTTGAGGTTTTAGACCATTTTCACGTTGGGTGTGGGGGAGGGGAAAGGAAGATGACACTTTTCTCATAAAGTGGTCTAGCTTTTGAAAGTCTTGGGTCAAATTACATCATTGGTCCTCCCCTTTTTACTAAAGTTCAAATAGATCACTATTTAGGTTGAATTGATTAAATTAAATTTTATTGACTCGAATTACAAACCCAGTTAACTCCTAGGCCCGAGACACGGGTGTTACACCAAGATTTGGGTCCCTCAAGTTCTTTTAAATTTTAATTAGGTCCTTTCAAATTTGTTAAAAATTTTCATTAAGTTTTATATTTTTTTTGAATATTTTTAGTTAAGCTCCCATAATTATTAAAATTTTCATTAAGTCTTTCAGTTTTCTTATCTCAAATTTTAATTAGACATTCAATTTTTTAAATAATCTCATTAAATCTTCAAAAAAATTGAAAATTTAAATTAAATCTCTAAAAAATTGAAAATATTTTATTAAACCCCCAAACTGTCACACGAAAATATGCCCCTCATACTAACTATATTTACTTGCTACTTCTGTTTAAGAAAAATTTTAAGACTGTATTGCAATAGTCATAATATTCTTTTACTTTTTGTTATTACCCAAAAATAATGTTATCTTTATTACTTTAATTGTTTTAATTATTGAGAATCTGGCCAATTGAACGGTCAGTTGTCTACGCACATCTAGAGAACTCGTTGGGGTTACAGTACTATTTTTCTCTATCAGAGATAAAATTAGGATTGAATTATGAGGATGTAATAGGTTGATTAATTTTAAAATGATTAGAATTTTAAAAGATAATTAAATTATAAAAATTAAAGGAATTAATATTTGGTTTCACTAATTTTAAAATTAAAAGATCTTAAAAAATAAACAAAAAATATGAGGGGATTAAGGCTTAATTTCATTAGTTTATTCTGACAATGTCTTAAAAATTAATTTTAATTTTTTGGGAATAACAAGATCTTAATTGTAATAATTTTAAAACACTGGCTTAAAATGCAATTAAACCATTTTTTGTTAATGGGTTTATACTTTATACCAGTTAATCTGTAACATCATTTCAGCTGAGAATTTTATGATAAATTAGATTTTATCATACTCACGGTGTATGTGAAATAAAATATTTTATATTTAAAATATATTTATAAATATTTATTCGAAAACAATAAATTATGGAGTACATATTTGTATGTAAATCTATCTTTTCGGTGTTCAAATATTAAATAGTACTTTTTAATTGTTTTATTTTGAAGGTTATGTAAAGATATGAAACAACAAAAATAATACTATAATCAGGGTTAAACTAGTACCGGTAAAATTCTCGCTATAGCAGAACATGTTTTTGCAGTATTTTTTTAGTTTTATAACGGTGTTTTTAGTGCTGCTAAAAACACTCGCAGCGCTAGCATAAGCGCCGCAGAAAATGGCGTTAAAAGCAGCGCCGTAATAGTTAGCGGCGTTTTTGTTGAAAAAACGACGCAATAGATTTTGCTCTATAGCGGCGTTTGTAATTAAAAACGCCGGTACTAAGTCTTCTTTAGCAGCGTTTATATTTTCAAGTGCCGCAATAAATTTTGCTCTATAGCGGTGTTTTCTTTTTCAAACACCGGTATTGTCTTTTTTTTAGCGACGTTTATGTTCACAAACACCGACACCGTGTCCTTTATAACGGTGTTTGTTGAACAAACGCCGCAAAAGTGTTACCTTTTTTGTGGCGTTTTTTTTTCTTCTGAAAACGCCGCTAATACCTTATAACAATGACGTTTTTATCGCAAACGCCGCAAGTTTTCGCTATTCATGCAGGTTTCATGATTAGACATAGATGCTTCCTTTTTTTTCACTAAGGATAGGATTTCAATCAGTGCTGCCTTTTAGAAACCAAATTTATGTAGGTTATGTATGTACATCTAATCTACTTTTATTAATAATCCTACTGAGAAGTTGACAAATTCCATGTTCTTGTTACAACTTCTAACATAACTACATGGCAAGATTCTACAGTGTTTTACGTTGAGTTTTATTTTTATTTAATTAGTTTGTGTATTATTTCAATTATCAATTCTATGTATTTGTAATGCTTTATTCTAACAATAATACTCCAACTTACACTTATAATTATAGCTTTCAAAAAATTAAAGGTTGTTGCAACTATCAAAACAGATGCTAAAATTAAAGAGGTTTAAGGCTTTTTTTTAATTGTATGGATTGATTAGATGTTAAAACCTGATACATCAAAAGATATTAAGATAGTACAAATACAAATTAAATATTTAAGGTATACACACAAACAGTCACATTAAGACAAATCAAAGGCAAACTGATGCAGTAGGCGTATAACTTAACCGAAAGCACAAAGACAATTTCTGATGAGATATTAGGATAGTAATTGAAATACCAATTTAAATCGTTAATTCAAGTTTAATTTCTGATAAAAATTAAACTGAGACAGTAGGTGTATACCTTAATCGAAAGCACAAAGAGGCGCGACTGGTTTGAACAAAACACCGGCGGAAGCAGTGCAGCCGTTGCTGTATTATCTTCACACCTGCAGGGCAAAAAAGAGGCGCTTAAAGTTATAAAAATTTGAATGAAATGCAGCACTTGAAGCACATCCTCCATGAAAATATGTTACCTGCGTATTTTTTGGTAACTAGACACAGATACGAGTCTCTTAAAAGACTGACCTTTGGCGTCCTTGATTGCTGGTACGATCGAGCGGCTGAGGACGAACACACCAGGGGAACGATCGACGGTGAGGAGGAGGGACGGCGAGGATGAGCAAGGAGAGAAGCGGCTTAGGGATTTTAGCACGAATGATTTGGGGGTTTTAGTGTCTGAGATTGAGAAATAAAATGATAATCAAAATGGTGTGTTTAATTTATTGCCGCGTTTGTAAAATCAAACGCCGTTGTAGGAGATATATTGCTGTGTTTTTTAACAAACGCCACAAAAATGACACATAAAATGGACCTATTGCGGCGTTTTTTTTATAAAAACACCGCTACAAAGACATATTGCAGCGTTTCTTTGAAACGCTACTAAAACGACATCAAGAATCAATCTATTGTGGCGTTTAGGCTGAAAACGCCGCTAAAGTATATATATTGCGGCGTTTTCGTGAAACGCCACTGAAAATGACACCTATAATGCACCAATGGCAGCGTTTGTTTCAGAAAACGCCATTATTTGTTACTCTTTATCGGTGTTTTACCCACAAACGCCGCTAAATTTGACGTTTTGTGGTGATTGTTCTGCAAACGCCGTGATAAGTTTAATGTTTGCGACGTTTGATCAAAAAATACCGCCAAAAAATCGTTATATAACAAGTTTGGTGTAGTGTATCATTTAGATAGAACGATTACAACTACAATTTTTAGTGAAACAGTTAATCGAAAAAATCGTTTCGATTAAATTAGTAATAAATATGTATATTATTCATAATACTATATATAAAACAGTAATATCCTATTGAAGTCATCATTATTATATTGTTGGCTTTATATTATAAATATTAAATATTTTATTTGAATTTTTTATTGCATTGATATTTTTAATTTATTAAAATTAGTAGTAATAAATAAGTATATTATTTATAACAATAAATATAATGCAAAACGGTTCATGGTTAACCGAATAACCGCACCGAATAAATTGATTAATTGCCTAGGCGATAATTAGTTTAAACAGAAAGGTTACGGTGCATCAAAACATCGAACCGAGACGTTCGATAACTATACGAATAAGTTATTCTAATACGATTAACTGTCCATAAACATCCTTAAATAATATCATTTAGAAAAATATTTTATTTTTTAACTGAATTAATACTTGATTAACTCATCACAACAATTCAATCAAGAATTTAAACATGATATCCATTGAGATAGATAGACAAATGGCCTAGGCCTATAAAGATCAAAGTGGAAATCAGAAGGCATGCTCAACAGTCCCACGGAAAATTCAGAGCCCAACCAGCCTACGAACTTAGGCTCTGAAAGTGGAAATTAGGAACTGTTTCAAAGGCTATAAAAAGGGGTTAGAACTTAGAATCACCAAAATCAGCCTCTCCTCTCGCTCCGCCTAGTTTCCTCTCCCATTCTCTATAAAAAAAAATACCCACACAACAGATCTGGGAATTAGTCAAAAGAAATGGCAGTTTCAAGGATTGCTCTGGGGCCCGGGGGTTTCGCTGCTTTTGCTATCCTTTGCACCGTGGCTCAGGCTCAGGCTCACTCACATTCCCCGCCGCCAACCGGCGATGGTAATTGCTAACCTTTTTTCATAGCTTTTGTTTTCAGGATGTAAGATAAAAGGTTTATTACATTTCCAAAGAGAGATAGATATATTTTGTAGCATTTCAAAGTTGTTGCTTGAGTTTCCTTATATTTACTGAGTGGAAGAACAAATGATTGCAGCCGCAGGCATAGCAATTGACCAAGGAGTAGCATATTTTCTAATGTTGGTAGCATTGGTGCTCACTTACCTTATTCACTAAAACCACTCGCATCCGTTAGTAAATGCTTTTTATGCTTAATTTGGATTTCTTGATGATGGGGCGACCTCCGTCGTCGGAAAAGAACATAACAGCTGCCGTTGTCGGAAATCATTTTATTCCAATGGCAAATGGCGACCGTGCATGCGCCATGCAGTGTTTAGAGCTATGCAGACGTTGATTTCAATCTCTTTTTGTTACAATATTAGAGTGAATTTTGAATTTTCAATGCAAATGTCAGGATTCAAACATCCATACAATTCAACCAAATAGAAAATCTTAGACGTTGATCATTTTGTAAATCTTTAGAGCATTCATTTCAAGTCTTCTTGGCTTGTTCTTTGTCAATCAGACTTTATATTGATATTATGATGGAATAATGTGTCGGACTCGAATATTTATATACACATCAAGTTTTATATCATTATCTGATTATGTTTCGATAGTAGATTACATTTGATTGAATGTTTAAAGTTTTTCACAAATTGATTATAATTTTTTCTCCTTCACAAAATTTGGTAGAATTCGCTGCTCTAAAATCATTTATACCGATCAAATGCTCACTCACTCTGTAAATAAATGATTAACGTTGTATTAATCGTTTGTTTGATCGGATGGGTGCAGTCGAGAGAAGCAGGCGATAAATTCGTTATTAATGGTTGTTGGCCTAGTCTAGTTTAAAGGGAGTTTTGCAACTCTTTATTATTTTGGAAATATGGTTGGTAGGAACAAAGATTCTTGGAAATGTGTTAAGCCTGTGCGTGTAGGTCGTGTTAAGCACGTTGCTATAAACATTGACTCGTTGTACTCTTTTTTTTCGTTTAAGTTTAGGGAGGTTTTTTTAACGAAGCACGAGTCAATGTAGTTGATATATTAATAAAAGTATAATTTAAAAAAATGTTGTATTAATTTGTGTAAATTATGATGGTTAGAATAAATGACATATATTTTTTTATTAAATAGAGAGGTATTACATTCTATGTCGGGATTCGAACTCATACAAAATAAGACAATCTGAGCATTTTTAGCTATTAGGCCAATTAGTAGATCTCATAAATTAAGGACTATTATTTGATAAACTTGCGGTAATTTTTTTAAAACCTATAAGTAATTTTAATATACATTCATGTGTTTTATTTATTTATTTATTTAAATAGTTTTAAGCTGATTACAAGGTAGTATATATCCATACATATTCATAATGAATAATAATATAAAATATGAAGTATTTTTTAAAATCAAATTTATATGAACAATAATTTTTATTAGTAATCTAATTAATTTATAATATCACATATTTATAATAAAACTATTTAAAAATTGATTTTATATAACAAATTAGGGCCTTTGGTTCGTGGAAAAGATTATTACTAAGGGGAATAATCTTTTTTAAAATCATATACCCACGTTTAGTTTTGAAGAATTTCCTATAGAGGGTAATACTATATTCCCAATATATCTAATTATGCTAATAAATAAGAATAATAAATATATATTTTAAATATATAATTAAATAGATCTAATTATGTAGGTATACCAACATCTATGAAAAAAAGATATACTCGTATTTAATGTAAAACAAATTCGAACCGAAAATAATTTAAACCTGAAAAAATGGAATCGAAGAATTATGAACCCCAAAAAGATTAGAATCTCAAGAAATCCAAACCGGAATTAATCCCTGAATCCATCCGATTTTCACCTCTAAATAAGATTTACAAATATTAAAGTTTAAATATTTAATTTACTACATTACCCTTAAGATGATTAGATCAACCAAATGGACTATTTTTATTATTTTTGTGTCAAATGTCATGGGAACAAGCTGCTCCATAATTTCTTCAGCGTATACTACGTTCAATCTGTAAAATAATTCATTGGGCCATGTATGTGTATGAATATCCGGACACCATGTTTTATTTATTAATTAGTACAAAACATCATGCTTTATTACTTTTCATATTTCTTATATTCTTTTCTAATTTTTTAAAATGTTTCCAATACTTTTAATTCCAACAAAGGGAATAAAATAAGAAAGTTGGAATGTTAGGTTATTGACCTATAGTATTTGGTTTGCTTCATAATTGACATGAAAATATTTTGAACAAAATAAGAAAGAAGGTTTCTTCAACTGTGTAAACAGCAATAGCAGGTGGAGTTTAAGCATGCTCGGCGAACACTTAATCAAGTAGCTGAGCCACGATGCGGTTGGTATTCGGCTTTTTTATGAATCCCCTTATTTGTTCAATGACAACAAATAAGAGGATACGCTTGTAATATTTATGTCACGTTATAAAGATGGTAATAGTCCCGTGATAAGTAATATTAGAACGGCCAATACTTATTCAAATTCACGTTGAATGTTCAATGAGTGTGATATGCAGGGTGAACAATCGTGACGATAGCTCGTGACAAGAGCGTCACAAAATTAAATGGGAGAGAATGTCATGCCCTAGAGATATAGAGCATTAATCCTACATCGAAAAGAAAAGAAAGATGTTGCGTTGTTAAAATGATGATGGTACACATTTTATTAAACACGTCTTTTTGGGAAAGCAATAGCTATGACATTTATGCATATTAAAATTCAATTTTTTTAGTTGGAAACCTCAATCTTACCATTAAATCACAGTTACATTAGTAAATTTGAATTATTATATCAAACATGCAAAGAATGGTGGAACATGAAAGTATTAGTCACTAAACTCGCTTTAGTGGACATGTAACCCCTCGTCCCGGTCTGGCCGGATGACCGGTCCGAATAGGCCACACGGAGAAAATCGAAGCGAAACCCGTTAAGGTTCTCCCTCGGTTAGCAACCCTAAAAATTTCTTTTAATTTAATCTTCTCTAAAGGCACATTTAAATCCTATGTGATCATAACAGCGGAAAAAAATGAGGAAGACACACAACTGAACACAGAACGGCAAACAAACAGCCCATTTTTAAGTTATTAGGTCGGGCATTTCGAAACACCCTCAAGGTGTATCGAAACGCCTTGACTTGGTCAACTGCCCCAAGTCTACACGAGAAGGCCGTATCGGAACGGAGGTCAACCGTTCCGAAACGCCCCCAACGGTTAACTTCTCTTGGTCAACGAGATATTAACTGTTCCGAAACCTCTTGACCCGTTTCGAAACGTCTTCATCTCGGCAATTTCTCAGATTTCCAGTAGCCAAAGTGTTCCGAAACTCGTATCAGAACAGGGGTTCACAGTGGCCAAACCATATCGAAATGAGTTTCGATACGGGGTCCCTGAAGCCTTACCAGTTCCGAAACGGCTCAGCCCGTTTCAAAACACTGGTTGTCTGCAACCTTCAAAAACCAAATTTAGGCAGCTCCAAAACACCCCAAAAGCCCACAACCACTCCAAGAAGCATACATCACAAACAAATACACTCTAGAGGCATGCTCCCTATTGCAAACATTCATAATTGCCACAAGATTTAAGATGGGCATCCAAACAAAAGATCATACATGGCATTTAAGACAATGTGCTTGCACAAAGACATATAGTTAGATATTTAAGATAGGCAAATCCAACATCCAAAAGTCAACTCAACATAACATATAAAAGGAGTTTAGCATGCTCCTAACAACCAACATCAACATACTTCAAAAGACTCAAACAACAACACCTATCCCATTCCTTTACTACTACAATCTTTCAATTTAAAGTTCATACTCGAGCTAACCAATAGCGACACTTGGAGGCCTTTCCTTGCCCTTGCCACCCACAAGCTATTGATTTGCATTGTCATACAAAAAGGAGCGTAAGCATAAAAGCTTAGTGAGGGTAAGCTCATAAAACAAACCTTCGACAATGCAGGGTCCAAGCATGAGCAACTACCATAATGAAATGCATGGTCTTACCTCCGGTCTACGAGAGCCAAATTAAACATGATGCATGAACATATAATCAACATTATGCCATGCTCAACAACTCCTAAGCTCAACTCACAATAATACATATATCAATGTATTATTAACAACATATCTCAATGCATTTTGGAAACACATTCCATATCATATTGGCAACACATCTTAAATCATAAAGGCACATATAATCTCATATTGGCATATACATACATTCTTATATTGGCACCTAGCTATGACTCGAATACACGGATAACATGTTGGAACGCATTTCTAACATAACCATTACCTGCGGTGGGATTACACTCATCATCGGTTCTCGTGGAGGGGATTCCACTCATCATCACACCTCGTCGATGGGATTCCACTCATCACCGACTAATATAAAGATTTTCAGGCATACTCGTACTCCTCCTTGGTGCCTTAACGCCACCAAGGCCACGCGCGACTTTGACTATCGTGTGCACACTCATCCTAATGATCGATCATTGTACCCAAGCATACTAGTGTCAATATTAATCAAATTCTATAACCTTTCACAACATCAACTCATCATAACTTCCGTGCTTAGCACGTACTCACCATGATCACTATCATGCACGATTCGTAAACCAAACCACATGCATATATCAACGCATCATATCAAGCCTCAACAACATGCATAACACATTATACATAGCCAACACAAACACAATTAGACATGAGGCATAATAAGCAATTAGGAGTTCAACCAAAGGTTTCCTAAGCTAAGTTTGAGATTAGGCTACCACTCTAATCTCAACTCTAGGTGGGTTTACCAAGCCCATCCTAGGTCCACATGCTTGAACCAATATTTGAAAGCCATTTAAAAATAGTAACCACTCACCTTCACCTTCAAGCTCCACTACCAAGCAACATTGGTCTTCAATTTTCCGGATTCACTCCTGATGCTTCACCAATACAATTTCTTGCTTCTAATCATTTCAACACAACCAAAATAGCCTCAAATCAGTCCACACAACAATGTAACAAACCTGAAACACTAATCAAGCAATAAACACATGAATTCAAGCCATGAACAACCCCAAAATCACCAAACCCGAGCAGCCCTTATACCCAGCCCAAAACTTGTGATTTCAACACATTTAACACATTCAAATGCTTCCAAAACAGCCCTCAACTATTACCCTAACATCAACCTTCAAATTCCAACACAGACATACCCAAAACTCATCTAAAAACCCTCCTAAAACCCCACCAAAACCCAAATTCGGGAATTCATATAAAACACTCTAAAAATTATATATGTTGGACCATTTGATTCATAAACACCATATCTAACAATATCAAATCAAAATCTTAAGTTAAAAACATTAAAGATATCATTTTTATTCAAATCTTCCAAAAACCCAAATTCTAAAACTTGAACCAAAATGAAATCTAGTTGTACTTTTAAAGAGAGGAAGATCAGAGCAAGTCGGAAATGTAATTACCTTTCAAAACCGAGATAAAATGAAGGAGAAAGAAGATGGAATAGCAACTTAGAGGAGAACACTCTACTTGTCGTCAAAATGGGGGAAAGGGTGAGTGAAGAAGATGACCAAATGGACTTTTAATAAAAGAGGGGGTTTTAATTTGAAAGTTGGTTTATTTATAGTTTTGCCATTAATGAGATGGCAATCTCATTAACAATTAAAACCCATGAAATTTGATTTTCAATTCAATTTGGTCCAACACAAAAAGGTTTGCTTTGAAAATATGAAGACTCCAAAATAATATTTTATTATTTTAATTATAAAACCGAAACACGAACTATTATTTTAAATATTATTTTTATCTAGCCCCCAAACTCGGGTGTTACAGTACATTTTTAGAATTTTTTTTGATAGAATGAGCTTTATTTTAGGGTTTTTGACAAAGCTTTTTAGTTGGAAAAGGCCCCAAAAGAGGTTAAGACAATTTGGAGACATATATAATTCACACTATGATTTGCAGCTGTGTTTGAACACTTTCTTTGACTTCGTTATCGGATGGATATTCATTATTAATGTTAGAAAAGCTTGGGTTAGGTATCCAATTAGAGGACAAGAACAGAACATCCTCCTTTTTCATGTCTAATTCGTTTCCT
Source organism: Hibiscus tridactylites (assembly GCA_958450335.1). Classification (NCBI taxonomy): domain Eukaryota; kingdom Viridiplantae; phylum Streptophyta; class Magnoliopsida; order Malvales; family Malvaceae; genus Hibiscus; species Hibiscus tridactylites. The sequence continues at coordinate 73,222,937 of OY288270.1, read as the reverse complement.
ACTTGTAATCTTTGGATGCTCATGAGTGGGACATGAAGATCTTTGTGTTTTCGGTGCAAAATGTCAAAGACCAATTTGGACTTGCAAACATCAGATTAAAAATAAAAATCCCCCGCAGTTGTTTTTCATATCTAAATTAGGTCAACTGTTCCATTGCTACATTGTCCTAATCGATCTTTGTGTTTTTAGAAATTTTTTAACGAGGCCGTTATATTGTCCTAGTCGATCTACCATTAATAAAAGGTTTTACTTTTCAATAAAAATTTGTCCCCATGCTTTAGATGAGATTAGAGTTTATTTTCTATCGAAGTTTCGGAAAGTTCAATCAATTGATTTGATTTTATATTATGTTATATTCACAATGTACATGAAGGAAAATATTTTATATTAGAAATATGTTTATAAAATTTTATTTAACGAATGAAGGCATGTGTATTGTGTAGTGGTAAAATATATGATAAATTTCCCATTTACAATACTTATTGAATATGTAATTTACTAAGTATTGACTTTAAGTTATTTTTATTTAAAGATTATATAAAAGTACGAAAACGATCAAAATAATAACATAATAATATTTATTGTGATTTGAGAAAAGGGTTTTTAATCTTTTTCAACTGAGTAGATGTCGAGATAACTCGTAACACTATATCAATCAATTACTTAATATATAAATTTTGAATTAACCCATAACGTAAAACTTATAATGTTACAAAATTACATTTCGCAAAGTTTTATAATTCAATTTTAATATTTCGAAAAAAAATTGACTTAAAATAAAAATATGGTTTAAAACGTAAATCTTGTCTATTTTAGCATATGATGCGATCTCGTAATATTATATGTTTATTTTTTTTAGTTGTTTGATAATATGCACATCTTAGTTACAGATTGCTTAAACTCATATCTCTTAAGAATTACAACATTTTTTTCACCGATCTCGTAATATATTATATGTTCATTTTACAATGCCTTAACCTTATCTTTAAACTAATATGTACTAGACATCTTATATACTAGCATGACTCATGCGCGAGGATTACACGCATTTTTTATTTTCACTTTAAAAAATAAAAAATATTTGTGGAGAAATTAAATTTATTTTTAAAATGTATTACTTTTAATTCATTTAAAAATTTAGACAAACCAATTGATCAACTTTGATGGGTGAAATTATTCTAATCCCTCCTCTATTAGTAATCTTTTTGCAGACATAATAATTGGGAAATTTAAGATGAGGTTGATGTCCACTAGGGCTAAACGTGTGCATGGCAGGTGGTGTAATAATAAAATTAAAACTTTACCTAAAACATTGGGTTAATTTTCTGTAATATCGTGGACGTGATAGTTATTTCACCATCTGTAGTACTTTATTTATTTTACCATTTGAGGTCTTGGTTAATGGTTACAGTAATTTTGGAAGTCAACGGAAAGGGATGTTGATTTCAATTATATTGTGTTCTGACCGGTTGATCAGTATTAATTTTCGCATTAAAATAATGTATAGTCATCTTTTCAAAAAAAAATTAAAGCCAACTTCCCTTAGCCCGACTTTATTAATTTTTTTATTAAAATAAATAAATTTCATTAAAGTCGACATCTCTTATTACTGACTTATAAAATCATTGTAACAAAAATCATAAATAGAAAATAGAAAAATGATATCCCGGAATAATTATTCGAGTTACAATATCCCAAAAAAATTACCCAAAACATTGGGTACGTGAATACGTGATAAAAAGTAGGCCGTTCTTTATTTTCATGCTCTTGGAGTAACAGTGAAGCATGCCTTGTTACAGTTGACCGCAATTCCTCTCCAATAATTTCATTAACAACACTTTCTCTTTTTTAATTTTTTAATAAAAATAGCTAAGTTTCAAATATTTCACCTTTTCCATACAAGTGATAAAATTTCATATTTTTATATAATCAATAAAATTAAATTTTAATGAAATTTTAAGATAAATATATTTTCTGTACTTAAACTTGATTCTACGGTGTAATTTGGTATCTAAACATTTATTGGTCTAGTTAATTATCTGAACTTGGTTTTAATATTCAATTTAGTACTTAAGCTTTTTGTCCAATTAAGTACACGGATTTGACTTTTAGGTTCAAAATGGTACCTAAATTTGACTTCATGATTCAAATTACTTCAAACAAGTCATTTACCTTAAGTACATTTTAGACCAAAAAAAAAGTGAAGTCTAGGTACCAATTTGAATTGACAAGTCAAGTTTAAGTATCTAATTGGACTAAAAAAGTTCAAATATTAAATTACGTACATTATAATCAATTTAGATATCAAAATATATATTTACCCAAAAATAAAATATCATTGAATCCAACAATAGAATTAAATGATAATTTACTTGATAATATGGTGACAAATTTAATGTAATAATGTTCTAAATAAATTTAAGAATAACCAAATTGTTGAAATGCATAATTGGGATAGTAATCATGAACGAAACCCACAAATTTATTGCCAAAAAAATGTACTAACTTGTTAACATCATTATCATTGGGTTTGAAGCAATGCCTAAAATATCCTATTAGAGTTTCTGTTTACCATTGTAATTGTAATTATAAGTGCACACATGTTGAGATTTTTTAAATCATAAATAAGTTTAAAATATATATTATAAATAGAATATTCTTACTATTTGAGTCATTATTGAAAATAAACATTCATGACAAATAAACTAAATGTTAGAATTCCTTTAAATTATATTCTAAAATATTATTTAAAAAATAAGCTCAAACTATTTTTTACTTGTTTATTGATTCGATTATTATTTATTGCTTAAGAAATAATTATGTAACACCCTAAACCCAAATATCATATTTAGTCTTTAAGCCCAATCCACAACCATAAAATTTCGACCTAATTTAGCTCAATCTACAACCAATTTTCATAAAATCCATCAATTAAGTTCAAATATTTCAAATGTAGTTAAATTTTTGAAAACGTTTATTAGGGAGATCTATTTAAATTACATCATAAAAACATTCGACTTAACATTTAAATTAAACAATATGAGCTACAATACAAACAACAGGGTCCTACCAAATATATAGCCCAATACATCTAAGTATTTTACTTTGATGAGGCAGTGCTGAAAACCCACTCTGATGATGCTCTTCCAACGCAACGTGCCAAACCTACTAACCTGCGAACGAAAACAACAATTACGAAGATTGAGCTTATAAAGCTTAGTGGTACAATTATACTCTATCATGCTTCATGCAAATCATAATTATGAGTATGTAGCTAGAGATGTTGAAATGACAATGTGACAACTGCGCCGCTACCACTAGTCGCCTAATACACGATCAAACGACAATATGCATCATGATATCACCAACATTCATATGCAAACATGCCACAATCCTGGAGTGAGGCCTAGTGTTATATAACCTTGAGAGTGTACACTTTGAGTGGGGCTCAGTGTCACACAAATACTTATACTCGAAATGTCTCCTTGAGTATCGTCGAATAAAATTCAGTGTCACATAACCTCGAGAATGTACAATCAATGTCTCATGTCATAGTGTTGCAACACGCTCTCTAGGTACCCAAATCCCAACAATCAAAAGTGAATCAACCAAGTAAGTGCCTACATGGCACTACCAAGAACTCTATGATTATTATCATTAACAAGTCACTCATCCAAGTTACCAAGTTGTTGCACATTATGATCCTATGCAGGGGTAAAATCTCAATTTTCAGTTTTATAGGTCATTTTATGTCATTAGAAGTCCATTAGACGATGGCCCAAAATTTTTCAGCCCCTCAATCTTAAAATGAACATTTTTGATAGATTGTCAAATTGGTACTAATACTCAATTTTGAGTACCGATACCACACCCCGAGTTCTATTATTTTCCCTTCACATACTGATACACCTGCACCATGAAGAAGCGTTGATAGCCACTCAGTACATGTATTCGAGCACGAGTATCAGTATGATACCTTTCGTACTGATAAGCCCCTCGCATACTGATATAAATTTGGCTTATTAGAATTTTTGCCAACCCAAGGGTACTGATATGACTTGAAGCCCATATCGGTACATGTTGAAGCCTAGGGGTGGGAATCGATCAGTTTGGGGACAGTTTTGCATTCTTCACACCGTCATCAATACTCGTGGGTACGATTTTAGGTAATCTCCACTACATGCTTTGGTGAATTTTTCATCCTCATCCCTATACGCATCGGATCCCTACGGTTTTTGAGGAATCCTCATCCCCAAAAGTTAAACAAAATTTACTATTTTACTAACCAAAATATATGGTCAATTTTAATTTACATGTCATATACTCAATGCACTTAAACATATGGTTGAAGGGGAAAAGGTTTTTGTGTAAAATGAACGACAAAAATAGAGAGAGATAAATAAATTATATAATTAACAAAAAATGGTAAATTACTAGAGAGGTCACCCAAACTTAATAAAGTTCAAACAAAAGACGCAAATATATTGATAATAAGATAGGTAGGTATACATGTAGATGAGAGTTAATTTTATACATTTTAAAATTTTTGTAGAATATCAAGGATCCTTGTGGATATTTTTCGAGGATCCCCACAGTTATTTATAATGTTACGCTTCGGTTATTCTCATGGTTCGGATATAGTAATCTCCGTCCCCGTCCTCATACCTATTTGAGCTTCGGTGATAAAACTTTCTCCATCTCGATCCTCTTGGGTAAAGATTTCGGTTGTTCCTCATCCTCGTCGGTTCAGATCCCTACGATTTTCAGATATTCCCCACCCAATTCTCACCCCTATTGAAGCTCGTACCAATACTTTCCTAATAGTTCATCAATGTTCTTCATACATAACACAAGGTACCGGTACAAACACCTCGTGTACCGGTACTCGAGCCCGAAATTCACTTTCTAAGGCTCGAAAATCATATCTAATACTCCCAAACACTTAAGGAAAAGCTCTAAAACGAAACCTACAAGTTATGGGAGTTGTTTGAAGTGGTTCACTACCAGTTTTACCCATTATTAACATATTTTACCGAACTAATCATTCAAAACAGTCTTTTACCATAAAACACCTAACAAACAGCATAATCATTAAAACAAGCACACAAAACATTATCCTTAAGATGTGCGTGAAACAAAAGAATTAGAGAGGTACTAAAATTGATCCTACTACTGAAAAGAAACTCCTTTTTAAAGCTCTTCAAGCTTTATTCTTCTATTACTCTTTGGAAGATTCACCCACCTCTTTCACTACATAAATGGAGTTTTGAAACGAATTACAACTTATAAGAGATGTGGATGATGGCTATAACATGATTCAAACATGAAAAAAATGAGATTTCACCATCCTCCATCCCATTTCTCCAAACCCCCTACTAAAACCCATAAACTCACCTCCCCACCAAAAATCGTGATCTTTACCATGATTTAAAGATCTTAAAATAAAAAGTCTAACACTCCAACTCTTAAACTCAAAAATAGCACTTTAAATGACCGATATAAAATTTTTGTTTTTGAGTTTGGGAGGAAAACAAAAAAGATGGATGAGAAAAACAAAAGGACATGAGTGATGTCACCCCCTCTCTTTTCTTTAGGGAACATAAATGAAAATTCAGCCTTTGTTTGAAAAGGCGATTATTTACCACATACACCTTTTTTTAATCTTTCCCAACACATTTCAGCCCCAATCAAGCCCAACAAGATAAGCAAGAAGCCCATTAAGGTCCTTTAGACACCAAATGGGCCCAACACTCAAAGCCCAAAGCTCGAGTGAAGATAACCCGTGGATCCAAAATTTCGGTGATTACAAAATATTATTTATTAATTCTCTAAAATTTTAATTCAATAATCGACATTTTATATCGAATAAAAAATTAATTTAAGTGATTAATTCTATATACGAGCGAAGCTACCCTTTCAACTTGCATCCCAAATTTTTAATATATATATATATATAACATTAAAAACAAAATTAATACTACTTTAAAAATGTTAATGTTGTTATATACCCTTACATTATCTGGAACTTACTCCATAATAAAGGTTTTTTAAACTCCCAAAAGACACTGGCCCTGTTTGGCAATTAGCGGATAGCTGATAGCGGATTACATTAGCTGATAGCTGATAGCTGATTGTATTAACTGATTTGACTAGCGGATTGTATTAGCTGATTGTATAAAAGTGTTTGGTAAAATTAACTGATAGCTGTTTGATTATTTAAACAAGCAAAATGACATATAAGGACATGATTATATTCAATACTTGTATGAATAATTTATCAATTATGAATATTTTGTATCTAATAAATATTAATTAGATTTGTAAAAAATATTTTTAATATAAATTTTCTAAACATATTTGAAAGATTTGTATATTAATTTATTATTTATATAATTATTTAATTTAAGTTAAAGTTATTTGGAGATTTTTGGTAATTGTTAAGGGTAAAAGAGTCATTACAACTCTAATATCAAACCTCTAATCTCAAAAAGCTCATGTTAGGAGCTTTTTCAAAATTAGCTTTTTCACCCCAATCCGCTCTTTCAATCCGCTATTTACCAAACATCAATATTAGCGGATTTGACTAGTCAAACCTCTAACTATACCTCAAACCTCTAATTTTTACCCAAACCGCTATTTACCAAACATGGCCACTCTCTCCTTCCAAACATTCTCATCTCCAAATAGTTCGCTTTAAGGCCCTCCAAAATCATTCTTAAAAAGTCATAAGGAATCATCTGAAAACTATCTCACCATACTCTTCAACCAATTATTGTCGACTAACATCAAATTCAACTTAAATATATATTGGTATTTATGACTAATCTATTACTTTCTAGAAAAATTACATATTCAGTACCTATCTATGCTCGTGTTACTATTTTAGTGCCCTAACTATTATTTTGGCAAAATGGTACCTAACGTTACGTTTTTTGTTCTGTTTTGGTACCCTGGGCGATAAAAACTAACAAAGATGATGGTGTGGCTTGGTATAATTACAGTTTTAGTCCAAACACTTATATATGATCAATTTGGTCCAAAATCCATCAATTTAAAATATCATCTTAACTTTGAGGATAAAATTGCAAATTACGTTCAACTGGAAGAAAAATGAGGAATTTACAATTTTAATCCAAAAATTAAAATAATGTTTAAATTAATAGAAATTTAGACTAAATCGATAGATTGTTATTAACTCAAGCCACGCCACTATTTTCGTTAGTTTTTAATGATTGGGGTACCAAAACAGAATAAAAATGTAACATTAGGTACCATTTTTTAAAAATAATAGTTGGGGGTACCAAAACAATAAAAATGACATATTTATGTACTAAATATTTAGTTTTCCCTGCTTTCTATTTGCTTGTACAAATAATTTTTATAATTCGTAAATTTTAATATCACAATTAAATTTTTTTTCAATATGATCTTTCATCATTGGTTTGAAGTTGATTATCATAAGTCATGATGCATTGATGAGCCAAGTTGCAAAATCCAATGAATTACTTGTACAAGCAAATAGAAAGTAATACATTAGCATTAAAGACCAATGTTTTATAGGGAAAAGAAAAAGTAGTCTTAAAAAGAAATAATCATCCATGGATAGAATGTATGAATTCGAAATAAAATGCTAAGATTAAACTCTAATAATATAAAAATTAGTAAAAATATTTTTTTCAAATTTATATGTAATACATCGAATGAATCACATATATCATTGATGAATCATCTATCACCTTATTAATGAATAAAAGAAAATTTATTTAAAGACTTGTAAATAAATATTCTACATGCACAATTCATGGAAAGATAAAATTCTAATTCAGTAATGGTACATTCATTCTACATTTCTTGATACTTTTATAATTGACTTCTATTTATTTTGACAATTTGTGAATCATTTAGCTAATATTTGTAAGCTCTTTTGAGCTCATTGATGTGTTTTTATAAGAGAGAAAAGGAATATTACTATATTTCATTCGTAGATACAAATCTAAACAAATTAAATTGGAAAATAAGTTAACCCAACAAGTGATCTTAAGTGGACAAAAAGATGATGCTCATCTTAGAAGATTTGGGTTCAAATCGTTTTGTCGGCAAAGTGTGTGATCTTTGTCAAAAGGTTAAGAATATACATGAACATATACTATCTTATAATTACCTTAAGTATTAAAAAATGAAAAATAAGTAAAAATTTAGATAATACAGCAGTAACAAAAGACAAATACCAGTTTATATTAAAAAGATTTGTTTGCTCCCAATTGTATCGGTTTTCTAATTTTTGCCCTTAAATTTTTATTGTATTCTCTTTTTTTTTTTGTCAACAGACCTAAGACGACGAAATAATAATGACATCTTTGAACTAACTTCGACTATTGTATTTTTCTGTCATGTGATCAAATTTTAAAATAATAAAATTAACTAATTTTCCACGCTAAATACTAATATAACTTTTTATTTTTATATTTTTTAATATTTCGATGATGTGAAAAAATAGCCAACATCAACATTATAATAAGGATAAAATATATTTATTATTTTGTCATGTCTGAGTTAATTTAACAAAAATATTCACTAAACCTGAACTGATACTCCTGTAGCCCTGTTTGTAGTAGCCTGATATTTTATAGGCTTTACATCCCTGTTTGTGGCAATTTTGGGTGAAAAACCCCTTTTTAAAATATTATTTTTAATAATGGCTCCCAAAAATATTTATTTGGCAAAATGGCCCCTTTTCTTGCTAGGTCGGCAGACCTCGCGTTTTGTAGAACGCGAGGTACGATATCGCGTTGTACAGAACGCGAGGTCTGTCGACGTGGCGTTCCTGTCCGTGTTAACGGTTTAACAGTACCCCGCGTTCTGCAGAACGCGAGGTCCCCGAAAAATTGAAAAGGCGGCTTGGAATATATCGGACGGACCTCGCGTTCTGTAGGACGCGAGGTCTGCCCAATTCCAGCCTAAACCGCAAGCAAAAACATGCTTAAGTAGGCCTGTTCGAACCCAATTTCGAGCGTGTAAATGGTATATTTTCAGCGATCATCGAGTTTGGGGTCGTAGTACTGAAAATTGTCCATCGTATGACACCAACATGATTAATTTCCGTCCATTCTACAATGGTTTAAAATGGCTTCGAAAACCCTATGCTAGCATACTTTTTTCGATTGAAGTTGTATTTCAACTAATGTCGATAGGCATGTTCGAGCAGAATTTCATACGTATAAATTTTAAATTTTTAGGTAACATCGAGTATGGGGTTGTAGTACTGGAAATTCTCTATCGTATGACACTGACACGGTCAATTTTCGTCAATTGTACACTGACTTATCGTTGCTTCGAAAACACTATCATAAAATATTTTTTTAAATGATTGAAAATATAAGATGGCGTACTGTATAAATAGAAGTAAACTGACTTTATTGATTAGATTGTCATGTGCGAACTCGCATATACAAATTAAAAATAATTAATTAATACGAGGGGCTGAGCGATTAGGACACTTAGGAGCTGTGTGCCCAGTATTTCGACATATAGAACAATGCTTCTTTTGTCCGGTTTTCTCTCGATGTTCAACCAAATCCTCGGCACAATATATTCTTGTAGAAGGTGGACGTCCTTTGGCTCGTAGTAGTGCTGGATCTGGGCGTATGATCGGTTCAGTGTCCACAGCATTTGGATCAACCTCATTTCCGATTGGAGGAAATTCTTTTTCGTAAACTTTAAGCACCGTTTTGAGTAAGTATACCGGATCAACCATACGCATGTATTCTATTCGTTGGTTAGTGCAAGCAGCAATGGCGTGTGCGCACGGGTATTTGAAAGTTTGGAATATTCCGCACTCGCAGGTTTTTTTCCTCAGATCTACAACGTAAGCGTTGTGCTGAATGCCTTCTAACCGCCTGGAAAATTCCGCAACACGAAACAAGTGTCCTTCTCGCGAGAAGAGGGTTGCTTGCACCTGTCTTGATTGGGCCACTTGAATATGCAGTCTGTCGCGGAAATCTGGATGGACTTTGTGTCCACCTGCCATGTACTCAGTTGCTTGCTTGCCCAAGGTTGCAAAAAGGGTAGCTAAACGATAATAGGTCGCTTTGACAATGGAAGTGATAGGCAATTGGCGAACTCCCTTCAGTGATGAGTTCACTGCCTCAGCCAAGTTCGTTGTCATGTGACCATAACGTTTACCCTCGTCATACGATCGAAGCCATTTTTCCTTTGGGATATTTTCAAGGTATTCAGCGCCCTTTTTGTTTCTCGCTCTCAGTTCCTCGAGCAGTTCAGCCACCTCTTGTTTGTAGTGCGAGTTGCCTACGGGATGACAGTTGAATAGTTATGGTCGAAAAACACATGAAAAAAGGTCGTAAATTGAAACGAGTAACAAGTAATATAGTAAATGAAAATGACATAAATGACGTACCCATATCGAGCACCATTTGACGTTCATCACGATTCTTGTATTTCAGCAGGTAGTTTGCGGCTATGTGCCGCAAGCAAAAACGGTGGTGAATGTATGGAGGCTTCCAATAATCACCCAAATTTTGTATCGCCCACAGCAGCGCTGTGCCTCTGTCAGAAATAACACACACCCCTTCATCACTTCTTCTTCGTATTACAGGATCAAGGACATATTTTCGTAGGTTCGTAAGGAAGAACGTCCAAGACTCCAAATCCTCCTTCGGGACGATTGCGAATGCAACAGGAACGCATTTGCGATTGCCGTCCTGTGCTATAGCTAGAAGTAGGATCTGTGTATATTTTCCGTACAACCATGTGCCGTCGATTTGGACCATCGATTTGCAGTGCTTGAATGCGTGGATGCACTGGGGGAAAGTCCAAAATAACCGGTGTTCCACGCCCTCCGCAAAATATGGACGAGTTCCACCATCTTACGCGTCAGGGGAAGACGGAGACTGACTGGGCCGAGCACCACGCTGTCTGGATAGCGCTTTGGGGTCAACGATTTTTCAGACGCCCACATTTTCTCCAACCAATTATAGAAGGGGGTACTTCGGTCACTTTCAATTATGGCCAGTGGTATAGGGACAATGGGATGCGACATATCCTTACTCCGGAGGAGCTGCAAGCCGGGCTTCCCCAGCGACCCCAAAACCGCCCACGCGGGAGCGGGCGAGCGAGCCAGACCCAGAGCCAGTCCCAGACCCAGAGGCAGTCGACGCAGCGCGGTCCGAGACCACGATATGACACTCCAGGGGCATCATCTTCTGCCCCAACATTGCATAGTGGTCCATCGACTTTCCAGCAGACGATGCCTCCACCCCAGTTCGGCTCCACTGATGCCTATCGCCCTCAGACGCCCACGACTGACCTTCTACTTATCGATTATCCACCTCAGTATGAGTTTCAGATGGTGGAGAATACGCCGATAGGTAGTTTGTTTTACTCCCCGCCTAGGCCCAGCACAGATCCGCAGATCGCGCACGATGGTCAGGATAATAGGGACCAGGGACAACCACACGATGGACGGAGGAGGTATCCGAATCGTGAGCGTCATCCACCCGACTGCGGAACCGGTGGACATAGACATTTTTAGTTTTTTTTTGTTTTCTATTTATGTTTTTAATATTTATGTAAAACACTTTTAAATTTTATAATGTCGTATTCTAATTTTATTTATGAATTATAATTTTGTTTGCATATTATAATTAAACTTTATAATGTTTATTTAATTTTTGTTTTTACTAAATTTAATAGGATTAAAAAACAGAAAATCGACATTAGTTGAAATACAACTTCAATCGAAAAAAGTATGCTAGCATAGGGTTTTCGAAGCCATTTTAAACCATTGTAGAATGGACGGAAATTAATCATGTTGGTGTCATACGATGGACAATTTTCAGTACTACGACCCCAAACTCGATGATCGCTAAAAATATACCATTTACACGCTCGAAATTGGGTTCGAACAAGCCTACTTAAGCATGTTTTTGCTTGCGGTTTAGGCTGGAATTGGGCAGACCTCGCGTCCTACAGAACGCGAGGTCCGTCCGATATATTCCAAGCCGCCTTTTTAATTTCTCGGGGACCTCGCGTTCTGCAGAACGCGAGGTACTGTAAAACCGTTAACACGGACAGGAACGCCACGTCGACAGACCTCGCGTTCTGTACAACGCGATATCGTACCTCGCGTTCTACAAAACGCGAGGTCTGCCGACCTGGCAAGAAAGGGGGTCATTTTGCCAAATAAATGTTTTTGGGAGCCATTATTAAAAATAATATTTTAAAAGGGGTTTTTCACCCAAAATTGCCCCTGTTTGTAGTAGCCTCAATTTTTTTTTACATGTTAGTTTTATAAATTAATTAATTATAAAAAAGGTCTCGATTTCACACACGAGCGGCACCGACTCGGACTAAATTGACCGGCCCAAACCGTAAATTACGGCAGCTGGTGTGGGGCAAAAGGAATGCCACCGTGTGCATTAGAGAATTCCACGTGTTGCATAACATCTACTGAAATACTATTCACTAAAAAGGAAAAAAGTTCTTCCTTCCAACTTCCAAGGACCCATTTGGCTATTTCTCCGTCAAAGTTGTACTACACTCTTTTACCCAGCAAAATCCCACTCAACTGTCCGTTTATTTTAACGGAGGAAATAAACACAAAAATGTTTTACAACGTTAAAGAAAAACCTCGTTAGTCGTCGCCGTCCAACCAAAACTGCCGGCAACCGTTCAACGACGACGACATTAGCTCGGAAGAAAACAAAAGGAAAGCTAAACACTCGATACAAGGGGATCTAACAAGAATAAATCGCCGATTTCTTCAAAATAATCGTCCACTTGGGAAATGGACGGCGACGAGTAGCACTCGAAATGTAGAGGCGACGACGTATCGGGTAAAATGTCATGGAAATGTTGATCGAACACTTTACTGTCTGGCAAAATCGTTGAACTATCATCAAAGAGTGACAATACCGGAACCGGATCATTGAAGAACTCGTCGAGGAAAGGAAAATCGAGAGGCAAATAATCTCCCGAGTCACTGGTTGCCGGTTCTTGAACCGGCGGCGACGGCTTGCTTTCTTCCTCTTGGAGTTCATGAGCCGGTCTTTCTGGTTCGACCGATGTTTCTTCTTCACTCGATTGGGTTTGAAAGTTGAAGACTGAAGTTGGAGACGAAAGATTACGAGGTGACTCGTCTCCCGATTGGTACCCGGAAACCGATGGCACGTCGACGTTTTCTGATTTTCCGATAGTTTCTTCAGCCGGAGGAGCGATGAAGTTGGTTAAAGCGTTGGGCCCTCGGAGCTTGATCGCTGCATTGTCGTAAACCAAGGCAGCTTCTTCAGCAGTGTCGTAAGTACCCAACCAGAGCCGTACGCGGCGAGCGGGGTCTCGAATCTCCGCCGCCCATTTCCCCCACGGCCGTTGCCGTACACCTCTAAACTTCCTCCCGTTCCCGTTCCCATTCCCGTTGGACGAAGAAAGCTTGAGTGGCCTACGGTTGGGCTCAGTGACGTCAGCGGCGGCGGCTGTCCTTTTGCGAGTATTGGCAGGAGCAGTAGTTTTGGAAGCGACGTGCTCGATGCTGATCTCGTTGACGTAACGCTTCACTCTCCGCCGGGGAAAGTAGAAATCGGCTTCGTCGTCGGTGGAAGAGTCGGTTGCGTCAGGGTCCGTCACCGATACCCGAACGAGCTTCGTGGGGTTGGAAGAGTGTTTTCCGAAGATTTTTGTGAGGGTTTTATGCTGGGTGTAAGTGATGGGACATAGCAAATGTTGGTCCATTTTTAAGGATGTTATTTAGTTTGGATGTTCTGAGAAGAGAAACTTAGAGGCTGAAACGGAATCAAAGCATTCAAAATGTTTGGTGATGTGAATCAGAGAAAAAGAAACAACTAAAGAGGGGAGAAGGAAAGGCTGAGGTGTATTTAAAACAGAGTGTAGAGAGACAAAATAATATTGAAGGCAAGGGCAGTGAGTTGTGATTTGTGAAAGTGTTCACACTGAATTTGCTTCTTTATAGGATCCAACACCCGAAATTGGAAATTCCTCTAACATTACCATCCCATAATTACTCACATCTTTTAACAAAAAGAAAATGGCCATTTTATTTTTAACCCATTCATAAAATTACTTAAGTTTTGGTTCATTCACCATGTAGATGAACTAAAATCTTTATTTTTAAAATTTTATTTAATAAATAATTATAGGCAGGGTAGTAAGGATTTGTAATTTTCCAGTACAAAAGTTACATTTTAGTGTTTATAAAAAAAGTCATGTTTTAGTGCAATGAGTAACTTTTTCGTACAAAAATTATAACTTAATCTATGAAAAATTATAAATTTGATAGTATAATATTTTTATTTTAAGATCGTGAAAATAAACTAAAGAGGCCGAATCATATTAAATATTGTTTCCTTTAAATACAATGAATTAATATTCTCATTTTAACTTTGTCTCATTTTAGTTAATTTTCACCACAAATTCTTAATAATACATATTAGGTATATGTCTTGTAATGCATAATGGACAGATACGTACGTCTAATCAGAAACAGTTGATATATCACCCAAGATAATGGTAGATATTGGATTATGTTAATCACGACTCTAGTTTCCTTTTGGTTTATATAACAAATTAGACTCTTTAATTGCATGTTATAATTAATTATTTATGTGAACTGATATATTAATTGAGTTATTATTTAAAAATTTGAGATTAAATAAATTTTTGAAATGAAATGACATCTAATATTATTTTTTATATAAATAACAAAAACTTGTACGATATTGATATGATATATTGTCATTGGTCGTTGAACGCGCTGACATGACAATATTCGATTGACGAAATTTTGTTTTATTTTAAAATATAAAAAAAATCTAAAATTTATAAATATAATAAAAAAATTCAAATTATAAACAATTAAAAATAATTATAACATTGTAACAATTTTAAAATAAACTAATATATATAATCTATATAATCATAGCAATTTTAAAAACTTAAAAATCTATAAGAAATTCTAAAAAATATAAAACATAACTATGATTATCTCATTATTATTATTATTATTATTATTATTATTATTATTATTATTATTATTATTATTATTATTATTATATAACCATTGGTATATGATTTTTTGGACAATTAATCTAGATCGAATAGTATAAAGACACATTATAAGTTGACTCTTGAGGAGTTGATCTTGACAAGTTAATTTAAGGGCATGTTTTAAATTTTAAAAATTTCGAAAGTCTATATTAAAAGTTTTAAAATTTTTGAAGGGTTTAATAAAAAAAATTGTAAAAATTAAAGGGTTTAAACAAAATTTCAATAATTTTTTTAAAACCTTAATATATATATATAAAACAAAATTTTAAAGTGTCAAAAGTTAATTTGTCAAAATTTGGGGAGGGGCAAGGCCCCACATGCTCTTATAAGGATCTGTCTCTCTGGCTCTTTCAATCAATATGGTCTATTTACAATGTCATGATTCAAATCTAAATATTATTTTAAAAAATTTAATATCTTACACTGTTTGAGAATTCAAAGATTAAAACAAATGACCTAGCAAGACAAGACTCTTGTTTCTTTAAAAAAAAACACCTAATGTTTGAATTATGGCAATATAAATGAAGTAATACCTAATAATAGATTTATAAAGTGTTACCGTTTGATTTAAATTAGCCATCCGATAAAATAGATGTCGATTATTATAAAAAAAATAGTAGTTACAAATAATTAACATTGTAACAAGATAATCATACATCTCCTTTTTAATATTTATAATTTCTTACATATTCTTTAAGATTTGTTTATTTTTATATGATTAGTTTAAACATATATAATTAAAATTAATTTTGTATAATTTTCTATGCTATTTTATTATTTCTAGAATGTTTTTTAATTTTTTTTCATATTTTAAGTATCCTTTTAGAATTGTTACAATTGTTTTTAGTTATTTATGATTTTAAATAAATTTATAATTTTTTATTATTTGAAAAAATCAGTAACTTAGAAAAAACAAATAAAAAATTATCACATCAATATTCTTATTTGCCAATGGAAAGTTACCACATTAGCATTGTAGTTGTCACTATCTATAATTAATACTTTTTAATGTTATGTACGTTTAGTATTGCTTTTGAAAAATGATTTTTAAAAGTACTGTTAGAAAGAGATTTTGAAAAGAGATTTTAAAAAGTTTGTTGTAAGATTTTACTGTTTAACATTATTATCAAAAAGTGCATTTAAGAAGATAAATGATCATTTTAGACATGATATTGTAAGTTATATATATGTGTATATATATCTATATATACATATATATGACATTCAAATTCTCTAATGTTATAATATATGAAATATATCAGCTTAAATTATTATAAAAATATAAAAAAATATTTTTATTAATAATTATTTTTTTAACAATTATACGTGTTTCATGAAAATATAACAAATTTCAAATATTTTATTTAAAAAAACTTGACATGAATAAATATATATCATTTGAAAATTAAAAAATAATTATTAATTATATAATTATATCTTCGTAAAGAATTATAAATTAAATAAACACAATAGCAAATGAAGGTTAAAATTGTAATTTGGCTCTCAAAATCACTTTTACAACCGTAAAAGTTAAAATTTTTAGCTTTTGCGTTTGGGTTGAAATCACTTTTCAAAACTAGATTTTTCTCCAAAAGCTAGCTTAAAAAGCAATGCTAAACAAAGCCAAGTGTGTTTGGTTTTACGGTGGAAGAATTAATTTTGGATCATCGTGATTCTATAGAATTGATTTTGTGTATAATTGATCTTAAAGTAACATGATTTAAATTTGGTAGATTTTTTCTTAAAAATCACGATTGTGTAAAAATATAGTGTAAAAATCATGACGAAACGCAAAAGTTACTTCTACCTTACTTTTTCCAAAATCACGTTTGGGTCCAAAAATAACTTTGAATTTTTGAATTCAAGCATATTGGCACGATGACCAAAACATATTTTTTCGTTCAATTGAGATTTTTTACCTCCACCGGATATCCAAAATTGATTTATTTGATAATAAATTTTTAAATAAGATTCAATTAAAATATTATTTTATTTAAAATTATTTAATTATCACATGCAATTCAAATGGTCAATTTAGTATATATATATATATTAACAATATTATCATCTACAATGAAATTTTTTATATAAATAAATAAATAAACAATGTCTTCTCCGAAATATCCTGAACAGTAAGTCACTTTTATTAGTTCTCATTTTTATGTCGGTAAAAGCGTTTGATTGGACAAAAACAAATCAAATCACCTTTGACCAATCAACTCAAAAGTCTTGCGCCGTTCTCTGTTTATTTACCTGTTGCTGAAGTACTATTGTTGGCGTAGGGAATGACGCATGCCTTTCGGATTCAATGTAACTTGATTCTAATTTTCCGACTCTATATTTTTATATAAATATACCAGTAATCATATAATATGCCTCTTCATATTTTTTTAAATTTTTTAATAAAACATATGTATGTGTTCGATGTGGACCTGTTAAGATAAATATCATTATCTTTTAAAATTATTCGTCGAATACTTTAATGCATTTGATAATTGTTCATATTCTCGTAGGCTGTCTAATAAATTAATTGATATTGTTGAATTTAACGTACCAAATCGTATATATCCATGTTTTTTATTTGATAGGAACTCTTTTTTTAACAATCATATTCAAGTTTGAGCGTTGTTTTAAAGAAAGAAAGTATAATTCTTTCTATTAATTTAGGTTTGAAAGATTTGGTGAATGGTTGATGTTCTCTTTGTTCATATTTGTTTTCTTTTTCTTTGTTGGTTGTTTATGTTTTTTTGTTTACATGTTTTTCGGTTCCTCTAAAAAAGGAATAAGTCGACACATAGCCCCTCGAAGGTGTCCTTTGTTTTGTCCGTTGTATACTATATTTTTTATTGGACTTTAAATTTGAATAAATTTCTCCCTTGATGAAAAAAAATGTGTAGATTGATTTAATAGTTGATGTCATCTGGTACGAGAAATCTATAAACGTGTATTTGTTTTGTTAAAAATTCTTCCTAGAATTGTCTGTCATTTACAAATCGGCTTGGTCTTATTTCTATTTTGATAAATCGTTAAAATTTTAAATAAAATAAAAATATAATATTTAATTACAAGCCATTTTTTATAATTAGCGGATAGCTGATAGCTAATAGCGAATTACATTAGCTGGTTAGCTGATTTAAACAAACAAAATTACATATAAAGACATGATTACGTTCGATACTTATTTGAATAGTTTATTAGTTATCAATATTTTTTATCTATTAATATTAATTATATATTAATTTATTATTTATATAATTATTTTTTAATATAATTTAATTAATTATTAAATTTGAATACAAATATAAATGAGTGAGCATAAAAAGAAAAAATATTTTACAAATTTCACAATGTAAATACGTGAGATTGAAAAATTAAAATAGAAATGGTTAAATTTAGGTTATTTGGAGATTTTTTACAATTGTTAAGGGTAAAGGGGTCTTTATAACTCTTACGTCAAAATCTCTAATTTTAAAAAGCTCATATTAGCAACTTTGTTAAAATTAGAAGTTTCACCCCAATCTGCTATTTCAATCTCATATCAAGATTTGAACTCATATAAAATATGACAATATAAACACACTTAACCACCAGGCCAATCAATATATCTTTCCAATTACATGTTTTGATATAACGTTTTTCAATTACATGTTTTGATATAACGTTAGAAATTCTAATAATGACATCAGAACTTTACCAGAATTTCTAATCATGTTTTGATATAATAGGTTGGTCCAAGTGGTAAGCACCTTGGTATTGCTTAAGTAAAATTTTTGGTTTAAAGCGTTGTGTATGTAAAAAAATTTAATTAGAAAATTTATCTACTAAAATTAGGTGTGCGACGCGGACCAATCCGAATTAACCGGAATTAATTCTTAGACAACTAAAAAGGCAACACAAAAAATTATTCTTATGTGAAACGTATATGATTAAGCACGTGCTATAATTTTGATACTAACTACCCAAATTAATGGTTCAACTGATGGAGTAGCGGTAGATAATGTTTGGCTGCGATTATGTTAAAACGGAAGAAAAAAATACAACTATCGAAAATTAGTTAGCTTAGTAGGATGAGACGTTATATTCCTTAAACAAGGTCAAATATTTGAATTCAAATGCTGTAAATAGAAAAAAATCAAGTTGGATGCAGGGACAGACGAATCTATAATTTTTTAGGGAGCGAACTTATAAAAATTTAAGGGACAAAAATAAATTTTCAATAGAAAATACTGTTGAGTTGTAAATATGCAGTTAGGCAAATAGTTTTTCTGTTATAAAGTTTGTTTGTAATCAGTTTAGTAGTTATAGTTGTTATTATTTTCATATTGTAATTCTATAAATAGTTAGTCAGTAATTTAATAATACATCGAGGAAATATTTCCAAATTCCTATTCTCTCTTATACTTTTAACATGGTATCAGATTTTTCGGGTTATTCACATATTCTCTTTCCACGTGTTTTTCCCCTCTTTGACGAGCGTTTCATTTACGCTTTGACCACTTCTTCATTTTTTCATCGGTTTTCCCTTTTTTTCTCTCGAAATGCCTCCGGCCACCGCTTCTCCGGCTGATTCCACAGTGATTGATTTCAATCACCCTCTATTTCTTCATCCCTCAGACAATCCTGGCGGTTTATTGGTTTCTCATCAACTTCTCGGCATCGAAAATTACAATATCTGGAGTCGATCTATGCGGATTGCTCTCTTAGCAAAAAACAAAATCGGATTCGTCACTGGTGATTGCAAGAAAAGTGATTATGAAGCTGCTTTGCACTCTCAATGGGAACGCTGTAATGCGTTCGTCTTATCCTGGATTTTGAACACCGTTAGCCGTGATTTGTCTGCCGGAATCGTGTTTGCTTCCAGCGCCGCTCAAGTTTGGGCCGATTTGAAAGAACGCTTTGATAAGGGAGATGGTGCTAGGGTTTATTTCTTACATCGGGAAATTTCGACGCTCTCTCAAGGTGATTCTTCTGTTTCTTCCTATTTTACCCGTTTAAAATTACTTTGGGATGAGTATCATTCTCTGGTGCCCCTTTCTTCATGCGATTGTGAGGTTGCGAGTCAGAACGCCGATCATCTTGCTCAGCAGAAGCTGTTTCAATTCCTCATGGGCCTCAATGAAACTTACTCCGCCGTTCGCAGTCAGATCCTGTTGATGAAGCCTCTACCTTCCACAAATCAGGCCTATTCGATGATTATCCAGGAAGAATCTCAGCGCGCTCACTTGTCTAGTTTTTCTCCAATTTTTGATTCCACGACCTTGTACTCTACCTCGGGGAGTTCAGAGCGTCACCGTTTCACAGGCACTTGTGATTACTATAAAATCAAGGGCCATAAACGTGAGAATTGCTATCGTCTCAATGGTTTTCTGGCTAACTTTAAATTCACCAAGAAGAAGGGCTCTTCAACTGCGTCCATGGCTGCGTGTCCACCATCTGCTCCGGGTTCGTGTGCAGTTTCTTCTTCTTCAACTGCTCCGACATTCACTCAGGAGTAGTATACTCAGATTTTAGGACTTTTGAACAAAGCTCCTTCTTTGGATTCTGCTGCGAATCTGGCAGGTATTGCATCTCAATCTGCTATAGTCCCTAGTTGTTTTTCTGTTGATTCTGGGGAAATTACTTGGATACTAGATACGGGCGCTACTGATCATATGTTGTTTGTGTTTCATGGCTTAACATCTCCTGTTTCTTGTGTTTCTCAGTCCAGATTAGTCCATTTACCTGATGGTCAAACAACATCCATAACTCATATTGGTTCTTTCCACTTTGATTCTTCCCATAAAATTACTAATGTCCTTTATGTCCCCTCCTTCACTCATAATCTTCTTTCAATTTCGAAATTAACTAAAGATTTACATTGTAGTGTTCACTTTTTTCCTGATTTCTGTATTTTACAGGAACTCTATACTGGAAGGATGATGGGGATTGGTAGAGAGTCCCATGGTTTATATTTCTTTGATTCTTTAGGTTTTTGTTCTGATCACCGTTCTTTTTCCTCTAATTGTTCTTCTATTGTGTTGCTTGTTTCTGATGTTTCTGTTCCTTTAAGTCCTGTGTTACCTGCTTCTTGTATGGTTATGCTGATGCTATTAATAATACAACTTTGTGGCATGCTCGTTTGGGGCATGCTGGTATTGCCAAATTAAATAGAACACCTTTTTTGCACACTGTTAAACTACATGATGACACTGTTCACAATTGTTCTATTTGTCCCCTTGCCAAACAGTCTAGGTTACCTTTTTCCTTCAAGTACCTCTCGTTCCACCAAACCTTTTGATCTAATCCACATTGACTTATGGGGACCTTATAGGGTGTCCACTCATAGTGGCCACCGTTTTTTCCTCACCATTGTAGATGATGCTACTCGTATGACTTGGATCTACTTGTTAAGACTGAAAAGTGATGCTATTTTGTCTCTTCGAGCTTTTTTTCTTTTGTTCAAACTCAGTATTCTGCTATTATCAAAATTGTCCGTAGTGACAATGGAACTGAATTTTTCAATTCTAATTATTCTTCTTTCTTTTCTTCTCTTGGTATTGTTCACCAGAGTTCTTGTGTCCACACTTCACAGCAGAATGGCATTGCTGAACGAAAACATAGGCATTTGTTGGAAGTAGCTCGTGCTCTTAGGTTTCATTCTACTATTCCTTTAAAGTTCTGGGGGAGTGTGTGTCTACTGCTTGTTATTTGATTAATCGTCTTCCATCTTCTGTCTTAGGATGGAAGAGTCCTTTTGAAATGCTTCACCATAGATCTCCTTCTTTATCTCATTTGCGTGTGTTTGGGTGTCTTGCTTATGCCACTCAGGTTCCTAAAAAGGACAAGTTTTCTTCTCGGGCAATTCCTTCTATCTTCATGGGTTACTCTTCCACCCAAAAGGGTTATCTCCTTTTCAATCTTGAGTCTCATACTTTCTTTGTCAGTAGAGATGTGCAATTTCATGAAAGAGTGTTTCCTTTTAAATTTTCTCTTTCTCCTTCTTCCTTGTTTTTTTCCACCTATGTCTGATTCTTTTTCTGATTTTCTTTGTCTTGATGATAATTCCTTGTCTTCTAGTTCTACTTCTTCATCTCCTGCACCTTCTGATTCTGTTCATACTGTATCTCCTGTGCCTGACCATTCTTCTGTGAATGAGTTAGCTCCTGATCAAATCACATCTTCTCCTATGCATGCTGAGTCTTCTCCTATTCAAAATGAGTCTTCTTCTGTTCAACATGAGTCTTCTCCTGTTCAAAATGAGCCTTCTCTTGATCATACTGATTCTCTTCCTAAGCATACTTCTGATATTTTAACAAGTGGATCCAGTCAACCAGTTGTTGCATCAATTCCTCCTTCTCGAAAGTCTGCTCGTATTGTTAAACAACCTTCTTGGCTTAATGACTATGTGCAATCTTACCAATCCTCATTCCTTCCAGATTCATCCTCAGGTGTGCATTCTATCTCTAATGTCATTTCTTATACTCATTTGCCTTCCCATGTTCAAACCTTTCTTTCATCCACCTCTCATCTTGTTGAGCCTCAGTCTTTTTCCCAAGCAATTAAAAATCCGATCTGGGTTGAGGCCAAGAAGGAGGAGATTTCAGCCTTGGAATCAAACAACACTTGGTCAGTGGTTGACCTGCCATCTGGTAAGACTCCTATTGGCTGTAAATGAGTGTTTCGGATTAAGTTCAAGGCTGATGGGAGTGTTGAGCGTTACAAGGCTCGGCTTGTTGCCAAGGGGTATACTCAGCAGGAGGGAGTGGATTATTCTGACACTTTTTCTCCAGTGGCTAAGCTAGTTACGGTTCGGCTTGTTCTGGCTCTAGCTTCCATTTTAAACTGGCCACTCTATCAAATGGATGTCTATAATGCTTTTCTTCAATGAGACTTACTTGAGGAGGTTTACATGCATCTCCCTGAAGGATTTGGCAGCCAGGGGGAGTCTAAGGTGTGTAGGCTGCACAAATCATTGTATGGTCTTAAGCAGGCATCTAGACAATGTAATTTAAGCTAAAAAATGCACTGTTACTTGATGGTTACAGTCAAAGTAAGTATGACTACTCCATGTTCACAAAGAAAAAAGGATCCTGCATTGTTGTCATGCTTATCTATGTTGACGATCTGTTGATTACTGGAAATGACAATTTCTTGATTGAAGAATTAAAAGGGATCTTGAATACAAACTTTAGAATGAAAGACCTTGGTGAGTTGAAGTTTTTCTTGGGTTTAGAAGTGCTGAGGTCGAAGGAGGGAATTTTGGTGAATCAAAGAAAATATGCCATGGAATTGATCGAAGATTTAGGTTTAGGGGAGCTAAACCAGCTTTGACTCCACTTGAGTAAAATCTGAAACTCACTTCAGTGGTGTTTGATGAATCTCTGGTTACACAAGAAAGCTTTGATGAATTATTGCCAGATAAAGTAGTGTATCAGAGACTGATAGGGAAACTCATTTATTTGACACATACAAGGCCTGATATCACCTATGCAGTGCATCACTTAAGCCAGTTTATGCAACATCCAAAGAAATCACATTTTAATGCATCACTCAGGGTAGTCAGATATGTGAAGAAGAATCCAGGACAAGGGATTCTATTAAGTGCCATGAGCAAGTGTGAGTTACTGGCCTATTGTGACTCTAATTGAGCATCATGTCCAATGACAAGGAGATCTGTAACTGACTTCTGCATTAAGCTGAGTGATTCTTTGATCTCATGAAAATTCAAGAAGCAAAATACGATTGCAAAGTCATCAGCTGAAGCTGAATACAGAAGTATGGCAATGAAAGCTGCTGAGATTGTTTGGTTGAAGGGATTACTTGCAGAATTAAATGTTCAAGAAGCACAACCAGCTATGTTATTCTGTGTTAGCAAAGCAGCCTTGCAAATCGCAGCAAATCCAGTCTTCCATGAAATAACAAAGCATATAGAAATAGATTGCCACTTTGTTCGAGAGAAGATTGTGGAAGGAGTAATACAAACTGAGGATGTGAGATCTGGAAAACATCTAGCAGATGTGATGACTAAAGCTCTTGGTACACAACAACATCAGTATTTGTTATCCAAGTTGGGGTTAAAAGATATTTTTAAACCACCAACTTGAGGGAGAGTGTTGAGTTGTAAATATGCAGTTAGGCAAATAGTTTTTCTGTTATAAAGTTTGTTTGTAATCAGTTTAGTAGTTATAGTTGTTATTATTTTCATATTGTAATTCTATAAATAGTTAGTCAGTAATTTAATAATACACCGAGGAAATATTCCCAAATTCCTATTCTCTTATACTTTTAACAAATACATAAAAAAATTATAAAATTTTTTAAATCGTATATAAATTTTAAATGTTTAGGAGGCGATCGCCCCTTCCAGCCCTCCTCTGTCCATCTCTAGTTGAAAGAATCGTCTTCACATTAAACCTCTATAAAGTCTATCTTTATAAGTAGACCAATTAATCGAATACGGGTTATTAAACCTTTGAAATTCTCCCAAAAGTAGCCTCTACCACACACTTTGTTTTGTATGCGGTGACGATCTATTTTCCTAAATATACGAAGTCTGTTGACAATTCAAAGGAAAACGTTGACGAAAATGCAGAGATGTGTGGCCAACGTTGCAACAAACCAAAAAGGTGAACAAGACGGTCCTCCCCAGCTGCAGCGCGTTTTATTTCTCTGCTGCTTATTTCGCACCTCTTTTTCATTACTTCTCACTTCTCGGTCCTCAACTTCACTAGAAATAAACATGTTTTTATAGTAATTAGGAAAAATGAAATTGGAATTGGCATCTTACGATTGGGACGTAACTCTGTTTTATAATCTTGAATATTCCTTTTTTTCATAATTATTAAAGAGTTTATCTAACTTATGCATACATGTAAATGTTAAGAATCATTTAAGAGCTTGCATTAAATACGAAATTTTGTTTAAAAAACACAATTATTTAATGTATTATAAACCCTAAAAAATTTTATTGAAAAAACACTCATTTAATGTATTACTAAACCCTAAAACCTAAATCATAAACCATAACCCTAAACCATAAAATCTAAATTATAAATTATAACCCTAAACCTAACCCATAATCCATAAACACATAACCTTAAACCCTAAATGCATAGCCCTAAACCTTAAAATCATAAAATTGTAAAATTCTTAACTCTAAACCGTAACCCTAAATCATAAACCCTAATAAATTAAATGAGAATTTCTGTAATAAAATCTTTTAGAGTTTTGTAATACATTAAATGATCGTGATTTTTCAAATGAAATCTTATATTTAATGCAAGCTCTTAAATGACCCTTAATCTATGCATAATACATATATAGGTTAGAAAAATCTATTATTAAATTAATATTTTTATTATATTACAAATTTTAGAACGAGAGATTCGAATTCTGATATTAGACGTTGGCGTGAGTTCTTTTTTTATTATTTGATCTATTAAAATTTGGCATTTTTAAACTAAAATTTGATTAAGGTACATGGAGATTGAGCAACAACGGGACTCTCAAATTTTTAATAACTGAGACCACGAATGACGTGGTGAACCGGATCCATCTAATAATTTTTTAATTTAATAATTTTTTAATTTAAGAAGAGATGGCCCTCAGTGATTGGTTGTTAAGAACTCAACATCAGAGTTAGGCAAATGTATGATCGCAATCTTTCTGAATTCTGATTCCCCAAACTTTTACTGATTAATAATTTACGTATAGTCTATTTCTCCTTACATCTAACTAATTCTGAAATCCTATTATGAATATGGTAATAGAGTTTCACTAGGGTCTAGGGTAAAGATTGTCTCATCCATTTTTGTTATATGTTTCTATGGACGTTAAAATTATTCATTTTTATGGATGTTAGTTATATTTAAAAACTGTTAAAATCATGCACGAACCAATTTGCCTCAGTGGTTAAGAGAATGATTGTTGTTCTTAAAGGTCACGGGTTTGAGCACCAACAGTTGCAGCGGGGTGATTGAGCATGTATTGTTAAATGGTTAAAAGTATATTTTCAGAACATATACTACTTATAATCACCTTAACTTTAAAACAAATATTGAGTTGCAAGAGTTTCTCCCACTCTATATTTACCTTCGCCTCTTACGAGTATAGATTTATAACTTTTTAATTTGTAGAATATTTATATGTAATATATCTATGGATTTATATATAATAGAAATAAAAGAAGATATATAGTATAATATTCTAATGTGTAAAATTATAATTTTTGGAATGGGGTTGAGGCAGAACATGCATTTACATTTAAACCCATTCATTATTCACACGTATAAATGGAGCTCATTATATGCGAATGTGATGAAACGTTTGTTTGTACAACGTAAAACTTGCTTTCGCTTGTCACGTGAAACATATTGGGACACAAATTATTACCACTACTATTGTAAATTGTAAATGGAGTATTATTAAAGAAATGGCAGGGGTCCAATATCATGTGCCATTGGTAACTCATGATTATATTACACATATTGTTAAAAAATACTTCTAACGTTTGATTGAATAGTCACTTTTAGTCTTTATTTTTTAAGTAATTTAGACCTCAACATTTTACTTCGAGTCAAAATACCTCCTCCGTAAATGAAAATTGTTAGTCAACTGACGGTAAACAACTTGAAATAACTTGGCAGAATGACACGCTAGAAGAAAAAAATATTTTATATTTTATACAATTTTTCAAATTATTTTTTGACTGATGTGTCATTCTATAAAGTCGGTATATTTGCCTATATGACACTGCTATCACGGGCACTTTCATGTAAGTTTGTCACGTCATTTCAAGCAATTTATCATTAGTTGACTAACAACTTTCATCCGTAAAGGGGTCATTTTGATCCAAAATAAAACGTTAAACACAAAATCAATTCAAAAAAAAGAATAAAAAATAAAATAATAATTCAGTCAAACTTTATGAGCATTTTTTTTTGACATTATATCACTATTCTGAAACTCAAAATCATTCATTACCAAAACTCTACCAAATTGTCCCTCGTCACATGCTCCCCGTCCCCCGTTTGGGGTATAATTATAAGTGTTTTTGCTAGTTTTACGATTTAAGGACTAAAGTGCCATTTAAGTAAATTCTCCGGGTAAAGTTTTACTATCATTTATTGAATCCACTATCTCAATATTTTTATACAATGATATAATATAATAACATTTTTAGTCCATGCTATTTTCATAATCAGAATATGGGATAGCTTGAAAGATATGGGTGGGGCTAGAATGAAATATTAGGGTGCAATTGACCCTACTAAAAAGTACTTATTATATAGAAATATTTGAATTGTATCTGAATTTTCATAAGAAATATTAAAATTGATCACACTTAATTAGTTACGGTATGAGGTCAATGTTAAGTATGAAAAAGTATTATATTTTATTTCATTTTGACTTAGATTATTGTTTAGACTTAAACTCATTTGGTTGCATTTGTAGTTATTTCATGCATAAATTCGTAGTTTCTATGTTTATTGGGTTTGGCGTTGCGTTTAGCTATTTTTGTGAAGAAATCGTTGTTGTTTTTGTTTTCTTTTGCGCAGGGACGAATTGTCGAGCCATTATCGAACGGTTGCCAGGGCAAGTTGGAGATAAATGCATAATTTTCAAGAATTATCTATTATCCTTACCCTTATCACATTGGATAAAACCTAGATTCAAATTAAAAGTTGTTGGAGATAAAGATAAAGAGATTGTCCCCTCTTTCAAAATTTAAATGGAGATTTCTACCTCTACATAAACGCATCATATCAACAACAACAACAACAACATAAAAAAGAGAGGTGGATTGAAGCTAGAGTGAGATTGACTCAAGAGGGAGAATCAGATCGTAGAGGAGCTCGACTTCTCCAAAATTTATATCTTTTCTTTTATCTTTTGAATTACCTGATGTTTGGGTTTTATCCTTTGTTGATTCTTTTCAATCCTTCCATGTATGTTTGTGAATCGATGATTTGTGTTGGTTTTTAATTCAATAAATCGACGTGTTATCCATTTTTAGTTCGTTATTTAATTTCAAGTGAACTCGTGAAAAAGACTTGAATGAATCCATTTATCTAGGGTTGGGAGAGCTAGATTCACGAAACAATTGGATACAATTTTCATTTAAACTGCCGTTGGTGGAAGCTAATTTGCCTTAGGGATAAAGAGTGAATTTTAGCAACTAACAAGAGTTTATTGATCGATGATGTCCACTCAAGGTTAACGCATGGATGTATTACCGAAGCTCGCACAATCACCAATTCTTCGGTTTGGATAATTCGAAAGCATTGGACACTCCGTGGAACATCGAAGGGCAATTAATTGCTACAACAATTCGTTCGGCAACTACATCGTTACAATCAATAACACAACCTACTCTCTCAAATCAGTTTCCTCTTTCATTTATTTAAATTCCTTTAGACTTAGTTTATTTTACTTGTTTATTATCACAATTTATCACTATCCATTTTTTGGTGCGAGAAGCTAAAAGTCAAAATTTTGCGAATTTCTGTGGAGACGATCTTAATTTATATTATTACTTACGACGTATATACTTGCACCGTTGATAGACACAATCTTGTAGTGGTATGAGAATCTCATACCTCACTCTGATCTCACTTTATGAAAATCTTGGCTTGTCACCGTTGATAGACATAATCTTAACTCCGTCACTTTTGATAGACACAAAAGTAACTCCTTTATAACTTACTCTTCAAGAAAATGAAAAACTGATTTGTTTTACTTTTTAGTTATTTTGCATGCATGGAATTTTAACATTTCAAAATAAATAGCTAATAGTATATATCAAAGAAAAATAGCAAATAAACATTTTTATAAACTATACTGATTAATATTAATATATGTTTCATACAAAATTAAGTGTTGATACCAAAACTACAAATTTAGTATGTAACCTGTAATTTAATCAGTCGAAATGAAGTGGCCAACCTGTGAGGGGAAACTGTAATGGCTCCCATGAGACCAAATTCATAATTTATGGAAAATGATCAAAAAGTTTTAAGAATAATACTCTGTATAAAGCTAATCAAACTATAATATTATATACCTAAACCCTAAATCATGATATCTGGAAAGTCAATTCGAGTCTTGAGAATATACAAATAAACAACTAGATATCATCAATGATACAACGTATGATTAACAAAATGATTAAACTAAATATCGTTGCTACGTCTCAGCTTTTACGTACACTTTTCTCGAGTTTAGATTTTTCGTAACCAATAACAGAATTTAATATTATTTATTGAGATATTAATTAAAATTTTAAATTTAAAAAACAATAAATTATATATTATTGAAAGTATTCAAATACAATTTTATCATTATCTCAATGAACGATTTTAATCCTCGAGAGGTTCTGCCTCAACCCGTAATTAAAAAAAACTATATTTCTACATGTACGAGTATAAATACAATAATGATTACAATTAGCAACATTACATTTAAATAACATAATAAGTATGTACGTATTATAATACTGAAAACTAAAAATATATTTATAGTGGAATCGTTGTGTTTGTTTGTGGAGGAAGTTGGCAGATTGTGAGTGTTTTAGTGTGGAGATGAGACAGGCTTTTTGAGTTGCATTGGAGAAGTGAGATTAGGTTCAGGGTTTTGAAAAGCTTTATTTATTGAACCAGATTTCCAGGGAGCTTGTTCCTCTTCCACTCCTGCCCACGACCCATTTGCCGCAACTGCTACTATTTTTTTAATCATTCTCAGATAGACTTCGGTTGATTCTTTTAATACTTTCTAAATTATTCATTACCATTAAATATTAAAATTAAAAATTATTGTATTAATATATGTTTAAATGCATTTGGACCTACCGTCTTAAAAATGTTAGAATGACAACGGTTAGACAATAATATTGGACTAAAATCATGACACATGTAATTATATTTCAAGTGTTTTTTAAGTTTCAGGTTCAATTGACCCTCTTCCATAGCTGTAAAATCAGCATTAAATCATTGTAAAAATGTAGACTCGATTTGCATACTATTTCTTTTGAAACAATTATTTTTTGCTTATTTTGTTAACTTTGTTTTAAGTTTTGTTGTTTGGGTCTCCGCCGGTGTTAGACGGTAAAATCCTAGAAAGTTCTTTAAGAAGAAAAGAAAGATATTTTATTTGTTATTCGAAGAGAGAAAAACAAGAGAAATTAAGGAAATGGGGTGAAGGCCAAGAACATAACGTAGGCCACTATCAAGATGATTGGGCCAGAGTCAATAGACTCTCATTTATATAGCTCAGCAGACCATACTCGAATATTGGTAGAATTTAACCAAATCGGTTAGGCTAAAACTAAAACAGAAAGAGATTATAACAACCTACAAAGTGGGCCAACAAGCCTGATATTTTACAAGACAAAGCCCAACGACTGGTATTACATCCAACATTCTCCCCGCTCCTCTCCGGCAGGAACCAATCAGCAAAGGGTCTCATGAACACTCATCTTGTGACGAAACAGTTGAAAATATGACTTGGACAAAGGCTTAGTGAGGCCATCAGCAACCTGATGTTCAGCAGGAACATAGTTCACTTGCAATTGTGCTTCCAAAATTTTTTCTCTAACAAAGTGAATGTCTAATTCGACGTGCTTAGACCGAGAATGCATCACAGGGTTGGCAGAAATTGCAACAACACTGGTATTGTCATTCTATACAACCGGAACAGTAGATGAACACAACCTCATGTCACGTAAAACAACACTAACCCAAATAACTTCGGAAGCAGCATCCGCAATGCTACGATACTCGACTTCAGTTGTCGAGCGAGAAACAGACTTTTGCTTCTTGGAGCTCCAGGCTACTAAACAATTGTCAATGTACACACAATACCCAGTGGTTGAGCGACGATCATCCAAGTCACTGCCCCAATCAGCGTCAGCATGGGCAACACCGTGTTGTAGGCATGAATCGGATGCAGTGAACAGCAAGCCAAACGTAAGAGTACCAGCAAGGTACCGAAGAATTTGTCGAACAGCAGCAAGGTGCCCTTCGTATGGTTTGTGCATGAGCTGCGCATCTCTGTTGACACTGAAAGCAATATCAAGTCGAGTATGAAAAATGTAGAGCAAAGCACCAACAAGACTTCGATATTCATGTGGATCAAGTATAGGACTTCCAGCTTCTTGAACCAACTTGGAAGTGGACAACATTGGAGTTGGAGTAGCTTTAGCTTGACTCATTTTAGCTTTCTCAAGGAGTTCCAATATATATTTTTTCTGACTCAGTTGAATTGAATTCTCATTTCTTTGAACTTCAATTCCAAGGAAGAATTGAAGGTCACCAAGGTCTTTCAAAGCGAACTTCGTACTTAGACTGACGATTACATTCTCAATGTCAATCTCGGATTGGCCAGTGATGATGATATCGTCAACGTACACTAACAAGTACGTAACAATATTCTTGTTGTCACGAATAAACAAAGATGCATCAGCCCCGAATTGTCGAAAACGAATGTCCAACAAATGAGTACGAAGTTTGTTGTACCAATTTCTTGGTGCCTGCTTGAGACCGTATAATGCTTTTTGAAGGATGCAAACAAGAGGTTGGCCAACAGCTGAAGTTTGTTCAAATCCAGGTGGTTGCACCATGTAAACTGCTTCAGTTAATTCACCATTGAGAAACGCATTATTGACGTCTATCTGCCGAAGACGCCACTTGTGTGAAACAACCGGAGCTAAAACAACATTAACAGTGGTAAATCGAACCACAGAACTAAACATATCTCTATAATCTTGTCCAGGAATCTGAGAGAAACCCTTTGCAACTAAACGTGCCTTGTAACGTGCAACTGTACCATTAGAATTTATTTTAACCCGAAAAAGCCATTTACACCCAATCGTCTGTCGACCTTTTGGTAAAGGGACCAGTTTCCAAGTACCGTTGGCAACCAAAGCACTGTACTCAGCCATAACAGCCTCTTTCCAAGCAGGAGAGGAAAGGGCTTGCTGAATGTTATTAGGAACGTGTTCATCAGCCGGGCCAGTAGCAAGAAACATTTTAGGTTTGAAGACTCCCAATTTACTCCTCGTAATCATGGAATGGTTGTTTGCGAGTGAAGGGACAAAAGCTACAGGGGCTTGAAAGTTTGAATTCTCGGGAATGGACTCCACTAAAGTCTTCATATTAGAGGAAGAAGGCACCAAATCATCAGGGGAAGAAGATGCAGAGATATCAGCTCGAGGGTCAACACTACTGGCAGTCACATCAATGGGAGAATGCACAGGACTAGAAGGAGAGGCGGAGGTGGACAAAGGAGGTGAGGAAGCACTGGACATTGCACTGGTGTGGGGAGCATTATGCATGGAGGTGGGAAAGTGCACAGAAGTTGCAGGATCAACAAGAGGAGAATCAGACTCTCGATTACTAACAGGCTGTTCATGAAGAACATGAGATCTATCAGCACACACACCGGGAATAGGGGAATGAGAGTATCAGATGTAGCCATAGTATCAATTGTGGGAAGGGTGGCACTACTGCGAGGAGGACTATCACTCAAGGACATTTTGGGTACAATACGTAATGGGTTGGACTGGAAGGATTCAATGAACACAACAGGGCACAAAGGAACTTTTTCTGCAAAAGGGAACCGAGCCTCGTTAAACACCACATGCCTAGATATGATTAGTTTGCCAGACGGAGTTAGACACTGATAACCTTTGCGTTGGGGGCAGTAGCCTAAGAAGGTGCACGTCTGTGAGTGAAAGTCGAATTTATATGACTGAAACGGTCTCATGAAGGGAAAACACAGACACCCAAAGACCCGCATGAGACCATAGTCGGGTTTATGGCCAAGCAACTTCTCCATAGGGGACACATTACCCAGGACTTTAGTGGGAAAACGATTTATGAGAAAGACAACAGAGGTAACATCATATGACCAGAAACGAATGGGCAAGGAAGCTTGAGCAAGAAGAGTTAGAGCCAGCTCCACAACATGGCGATGTTTGCATTCCACAACTCCATTATGCTCGGACGTATGTGGACACGTGATGCGGTGTCGAATCCCAGCTTCAGTCAACACAGTAGACAAACTTCGATACTCACCACCCCAGTCACTTTGAACTTCCTTGATATCAGATTCAAACTGAGTACGAACCATCTTAGAGAACAATTGAAAAGCATGAGTAGCATGAGATTTGGTTTTCAACAAGTACAACCACATATGTCGAGAGTAGGCATCCACAAATGCAACATAATATAAAAAACCAGTAGAGCTAACTTGAGCTGGACCCCACAAATTAGTAAACACTAATTGAAACGGTTTAGTATAAACAATAGTAGAATCAGGAAAAGGGAGCTTACGAGCCTTGCCAAGTTGACAGGCAGAGCAAAGTTCCATTTTATTGTCATTACTAGTAACTTAAACATTACATTGTTTCATAATATAGGCTATAATAGATTGAGTTGGGTGCCCTAATCTACGATGCCAAAGTTCAAAAATAGAACAACCTAATTGAACTACATTCAATTCAGCAGAAGCAGGTAAAAGACTACCAACATTATTGAAAACATAGAGACCACCTTCTTGAGTGCCCCTCAACAGCACCTCACCCGAATCCTCATCACACACAATGCAATGTGTAGCATGAAATTGAAAATATACTATGTTATCCCTAGCAAACTTAGATACCGACAACAAATTTTTTGTTACTTGAGGCACCACTAGTAAGTTATGTAGAGATAGAATTCGAGAATTAGATGCAAAATGAGACTGGCCAACTTTTGAAATATGAAGACCATTACCATCTCCAACAAAAAGCTTACCAGGCCCCGAGTAGTCTGTAGGAGAGGTGACCCCAACCGCATCTGGTGTGACATGGTGAGTAGCACTAGTGTCCACAAACCACTGGTTGTGACTACTTGCTGTAGGAGAACCGTGACCATGGTTCATCGAGGTGCAGTTAATACCAGATGGAGCAACCCCTATACCATGACAAAAAGAGGAGCTATTAGCATCAAACGAACACACATTAGCAGAAACATGACCTTCTGAGGTACGAGGCTTAGAGGCAGTGGTTGTGACGCCCGAAAACGACAGGTCAAACCGTTTGTAGCACCGATCAACAAGGTGCCCCATCTTGCCACACATCTGGCATTGATATCTGTTGCGATTACGACCTCGCCCACCATAGCCTGATTGCTGATGAGACTCACGATTCTGGCTAGTTAGGTTGTTGATCCCTGATGTATTGTTGTTGAACTGAACAGTGTGAGCACTCATAGGCAAAGTTGAACCATGATCAAATAGGGACTGTTGTGCCTCAACATCAACCAAAATAGACGTAGCAGTCTCTAAAGAATAGGGTTCCCGACTTGCCGTGATGACAGCAACGAATGGTTTGTAGTCAGAGAGGAGCTCGTTTAGGATCGAAACAATCTACTCTGATACCATGTTAGACGGTAAAACCCTATAAAGTTCTCTCAGAAGAAAATAAAGATATTTTGTTTGTTATTCGAAGAGAGAAAAACAAGAGAAATTAAGAAAATGGGCTGAAGGCCAAGAACAGAATGTAGGCCACTATCAAGATGATTGGGCCAGAGTTAATAGACTCTTATTTATATTGCTCAGAGACTATACCCGAATATTGGTAGAATTTAACCAAATCGGTTAGGCTAAAACGAACTTAGTTATTAAAACAGAAAGATGTTATAACAACCTTCAAAGTGGGCCAGCAAGCTTGATATTTTACAAGGCAAAGCCCAACGACTGATATTACATCCAACAACCGACAACAATTGTATTTGAGTTTTGTTTTTTTCTTGTGGACTCCATTGTTAATTGACTGTTCAGATCACAATAACCTGATAAATATGAGTCTCTTTTCTTTCTTTTCTCCTTTGATTTCGTTTTATTTACTGTTAATCTTTATTTGGATTGGTTGTTGGGTTTGATCTACACGGATGTTAAGGGTTGGGTTTTGTGTTTATGTGGCGATAAAGATGATGAAATTTTGATGAATGATTGTTGATGGTGGTTATGGATAAAGGGTTAAATGTATTATCAAAAGTCTAAATTTTAATTTTATTTTGAATAATTATTAATCGTATGTCTAATCCTTTAGATTTTTAATCTTTATTTAAGAATTATTAAAAAAAGTTAACGGTGTATTATGTTAGTGATGTGCAGCGGTGTACCGCGTACGTCGTCTGTTCTAAAATTTTCCTATATAATAATTAGTAATGTTTTTTGGCAAAGAAAAGGTAAGCACAATTGTTCGTATGTTTATTGCATATAATTGTGATTATATTTTGAGAAAATATCTCATGCACTAGCGGTGAAAACGAAAAGTTTTCACAAGTGTCTTAGTTTTAGTGTTTAGAGTTTATGCGTTTAAGTGTACGTGTTTATAATTTATGGTTCATAGTTAGAATTTAGGGTTTATAGTTAGAATTTAGAGTTTAAAGGTTAGCGTTTATGTGTAGGGTGGTATGGTTAGGGATTTAGGTTTTAACCTATAAACCTTAAATTTTAACGCTAAAACTTAAATTCTAACTACACCCTAAACTTAAAATTCATATACTTAAACCCTAAATAAAATTCTTAAACCCAAAAAATAATGAAAAGATATTTTCTTATTTTTTTTAAATTAGAAATCAAATTTTTGCATGTAGATATTAAAGAAGTGAACATTTGATATTTTAATTATTAAACAAAAATAAAAGTCGACTGTCTAATTATGATGGGCAATGCAAAAAGAACGCGCCTCACGCGCTCCCCCTGCTATTTTCTTTTCCTGAAACTTGTGACCCTCAGAGGGCGATGCGATTTGTCCGAGCCGGCTGTCTTGCTCGAAGTCATGAGAAGGAGGTTTCCTCCTTCTTGTGCTCGTCGGCTACCGGTGCTATGGGGAACGACGCCGGCTGGTGGAGGTTTGGTCCGGTTCTCAGGGGAGGGATATCGCAGGTTCGCGCAGGAGGGTGCGTCAATCTGCCCTCTGCGGTTTCGCCGATGCAGAAGACCTCATTCGGGTAGCGGTGGGTGGATCTCACCCCTCAAGGGCCGACGGTCGCCGACACAACGAAGGGCGACGCCGCTGTCTGTTTCGTGTCGGAGCGCCGGGGTGAACAAAGATGCTGTCGCTCGTGGGTGGCTCCGGAACTCTGAGATGATTTTGCCGGAAACTTCTATTGGGCTGTCTCAGCCCGTTCCCCTGTGGTTAAGGTCCAGGCGGAGACGCCACCGGCCTTGCTGTTCTCAGTTTCAGTTGTTCTGGCTACGACGGAGCCTAGCTTTTGCCCCCCCCTTTGTATCTTACCCGCTCCTCCACTACTTGGAAGGAAAATTCTGGAAGAATTACGACAGGGGAGGATCAAGCTTCTTCTGGTCTTTCAGTTCTGTTTGGAAAAGAGGTAGGCATAGGTCTCTGATAGAACCATGTCTTGTTGCCGGAACTTGCTCGGAAATCGGCCACTTTTTCGCAGGAGGGGCAGGGGCGTTTTGGGCTTTGTCAACGGGTACTGGTTTCTATTTCGGGCAAAACAAGAGGAAGCTCAGTGTCTCACGTTTTTCCTCTTTAAGGTTTAACAATCTGGGCAAGAGGAAGGATAGGGCTCAGAAAATCTTCCATTTTTGGCTTTCCAAGGATATGTGGGGCCCACCTCAGTTACCTCTTCTGGATACTTTGTTTCTTCCATTTTTCTTAGTCTGTTACGTTAGTGCTTTGGAAGGCTGGCCTACCATCATATCCAGCTTTACCCCTTTCAAATATAGGATCCCATGTTCGAACCAGTTTCGTGTTTTGAAGGTTTTTGCGGATAGCTCCGGCGAGAGTTATCCGCAACCCGAATGATCGCTTGGAGCTCCGCTTCCTGCCGGAGGGAGGCCGGGAGGTTAGCGGGTTTTCTTGTTCCTTCCCCTTGGATCTCAGTGTTACCTTTGGGGTCAGATGATCCTTGGCCAATGCTTGGTAGGTGTTTTTATTTTCGTCTTCGGGTCTGTCATGATCTTGAGAAGCCTGGGCTGAGGGATAACTCGATGGAATCCCATCTTTCGAATCGGGTGACAATGGATGGTGTCTTGATAAGGACCGACGGCTCATCGTCGGAAGCCTGCCTCTGGGAAGAGCTCTCAGATACGATCGTTGTCGATAACTCTAAGAAGGATCTGTGGATTCTATTTTTTAGTTATTCCAGGATTCGTCCAGGTTCTATCTCCTTTGTTAACACTTTTCTTGAGTTTATCTCAGAAAGTGATGGTTATGTTTGGGTCTTGCGAACCCTTGTGTTGTTTCACCTTGGTGGATCGAAGCTTGTTTTCGGATGTGTTAGGCGTCTAGGTGGTATTGTTGGCTATGATGCTGGTTTTCTGCCGGTTGTCAGATGTTTGTTTGCTAGTTTCCGTGGCCTTGCATGACACCTTTTTGTTTGTCGTAGGTTTATGCTTGTGGTCTCTTGTTGTCTCTTGTTTGTAACATTTTATGTTTAATGAAGTAAGTTTCTTTGATCAAAAAAAATTATTAAACAAAAACATATTAGGTAAACTACACAAAATTCCACCAAACTATTGCAATGAGTCGTTTTTACTCTCAAACTTTTAATTAATTTAATTTTAATATTGAATTTTAATTTTAGGTTCAATTATACGATCTTACCGTTAAAACAGAGTGATGATGTGTACCCATTTTCCTATTACAACGAAAAATTATTAGATATGTCTGATTCACCACGTCATCTATGGTCTCATCCAATAATATTTTCCATATGCATTTTTTTCAGGGTGAATTTTCACCTCTTTCTTACATGTAATTAAGGAGTGGGTACTAGGTAGTTAATTGGAAGTTACACTAAAATGGGTAAATATTATTGAATGGACCATAAATGACGTGATGAGTTGGATCCATCTAAATACAATTAATTTTACTTTAAAATAATAATTATGTAAAAATATAATATTAAATAATCCACGTTAGCACTAACAGGAAAAGGGTATATGTCATCACCCCGTTTAGGTTTTAACAATGAGATGATATGATTGAGCCTAAAATTAAAATTTAATATTAAAATTAGACACATTAAACGTTTAGTGATAAAAATGGGTCACTGTTAATAGTTTAGTGGTATTTGATATAGTTTACCTAAATATATTTAACATTTAATTTATTTGTAATGGAATCATTACCGGTTCTTACTCTACCATCCCGAATTTGATTGGCTCTTTTTTGAGACGCAAAGATTTTGTAATAGTAGACAGGATAATGTTGTATAATATGAATATGTAAAAAAAAACATTAATATATAGACATGTCAAAATTTATACAATACAAATGTTTAACTAATAAAAAATTATAAATATAACATAATATGGATTAAATATTGTGCTTATTCGAGTTCAATCTTACACTGATTTGTCTTATATTATATAGACTATGTTTTGATTTAGTCTAATTTTTTGATCCAGATTATATATTATACATTTAAGTCTTCTATTTACTGTATTTAAGAGTTTTTTTAATAATTTAAGTGATTGGCTGACTGAGAGTAATGGAATCGTGATCAAAAGTGATAATTAATTTGGTTTTCTATCTGATTTCTTTAACATCGAATCTAGAGATCAGAACAAGTACAAGCATATATAATTAACCATTCTCCTTTATTATTATTTTTTTCTCCAAGAAATTAAGTTTGCAGGGTTGTAGCAGCTTTCATATAATTTGCTTCAGTGAAACATATGGGAAGAGGAAAATGGTGGAGTAGTGGACATTACTTAATTAATTTCTCTGTGCTGCAAATCAGATACCCATTATTTGAAACGAGATGTTTTTAATTAATTAATATTGATGAAAATAATACTGAGTCTAATAGTTGTTGTTATGTAACACTGATTTTGATCTCAATGCGACTCCTGTGTTGCTGTGGAGACAGATACGATGGGAAGCAACGTTTGAGGGGGTTCAACGGACAGGGCCGCCGTTGTCAACGCCCATGTCTTTGACCTCTTTTTAGGGGTATAAATGAATCGGACTTGAACGAACAAGACTATGTTCGTTTTCGTTTGTTTATTTTTAAAGTTATTCATGTTCGGTACATGTTTAATTGTTTAGTGTTCATGAACATGTTTGTTTATACGTTCGTGAATATGTTCGTTTATATGTTTAGAAATATTAACTAAACAAAAATAGATAAAAGAACTCCGAAGTTGTGTAAATGTGAAATTAATCTATTAGTTCTTAAGTTTTTCAGACTTCACAATTTGAACTTCAAAGTTCACTCTGTGTTCGATTTAGTCCAACCTTTATTAATATTTAAAAGTTAAAAAATAAAATGAGCCTATAAATGAGCTTGTTCGTGAATATAAACGAATTATATTTGTTTGTTTATATTTACACTCTTACCTCCATCCTTCATCGTAGTTTATAGCTTGTTAGCATCTCGGTTAAAGTAGGGGGAGGAAGAAGAAATGAAAAGCTTTTGGTCAGAAATTAATTTGTAGATTAAAAGTGAGTGATACTGATATGTATCTTGAAAGAAAACATTTTACGTAAAAATGTATATTTATAAAAGAAAATTTAAGAAATAATTTTTTAGAGTAATAAGGATTGTTCGAGCCTTGTTCTTCGAACTGCAACGATAGGGATTGTTATAGTTGTTGTTGTTCTGAAGCAGTGGTACATTCGACAAATTGACATAAACAACGCTTTTCTTAATGAGCAACTCACTGAAGAAATTTACATAGCTCAACCACCTAGATTTGAGATGAAGAGTCCTAGAGAAGAGAAGCTTGTGTGCCGATTAAAGAAAGCTTTGTATGAGTTACGGCAAGCTCCAAGAGCATGGTTTGACACACTAAAGGACATATCTCATCTCTAAACTTAGTTTTGTGGCAGCTAAAATCGATATACCCTTATTTTTCAGAGACACTGAAGATTGTAAGATCCTATTGATGGTATACGTTGATGACATCATCATCACTAGAAGTCACCTAACAAAGGTAAAATTTGTTGTTCGTCAGATCAACTCTAAATTCTCTCTTAAGAACTTAGGTGAACCAAATTTTTTTCTTGGCATGAAAATTCAACCATGTTCTGAAGGTCTGTTGCTAAGTCAAAAAAAACATGTGTCTGAATTTTTAACTCGAGCAGATATGCTTCTGTCTGCTCCTACACCAACACCAATGGAGGATGCACTAAAACTTACCACTAATAATAGTTCTCCATTTGTTGATATTCATTTTTATCGTAGTATTGTGGGAGCACTTCAGTATGTCTACTGAACAAGGCCTGATAATGCATACTCAGTTAACAAAATTAGTCAATACATGAACAACCCTTTGAAAACACATCGAAAAGCTGTCAAACAAATTTTGAGGTATATTTTTGGTTCCTTAAATCATGGGTTGTTGTTTCAGCCATCCACTGCCTATAAACTAGTTAATTATTCTGATGGTGACTGGGCCTCATCTGTGGAGGATAGATGATCAACCTCTGGTTTTTATTTTTTTCTTGGCTCTAATTATGTAGCTTGAAGCTCTAAAAAACAGACAATGATCTCTCGTTCAACCTCATAAGTAAAATATAAGAGTTTTGCTAATTCTGTTTTTTGAGTTAGTTTGGATAGAACAATGCTAAAAAATTTGGAACCAATCTTTCTGGCTTACTCGTGATTTGATGTGACAATATATTTACTGTTTTCATGGCTTTTAATCCTACTCATCATGCTAGAGTAAAGTATGTTGAGATAGATTTACATTTTATTCGGGGAAGAGTCATAATTGGTCAACTATTTATCAACTATATTCTTGCCTCTGAACAGGTTGATGATATCTTTACTAAACTCATTCTTTTCTTTTTTTTGCTGTCATGAAAAGATGATTTGGTGTTGTGACTTTATAAGAAATTCAAGAAGAGAAGAAAACAAGAAAAATGTTAGAATAATAGAATAGATTGGAATATTTCTATTCTGTCTCATAAGCAAGCTTGGCTTAAATGGGCTCAGTTTGCTACTAGTGGGTCCAGATTGTTATAAGTAGTTGTAATCGTCTTGGGCTTACTCTCTTAGTCTTGGCTTATAAATATAAGACCCATTGTATTTTGTAAAAATTATGTTGAATATAAGCAAAAAAAATTCAAATTCCTTTTTTTAGACTTTTCATCTTTATTTTCTTTTCTATCAGAGTTCTAATGAACTCAATTTATATTTCCTAACATAATCTGTATTCAAATCCATTAGTTCTTTAAAAAATTATTAATCTCGTATTTAATTTTAAGTTGTGTTATTATTTAAAGAATATAATCTGTATTCAAATTTGAAGTTGTAGTTATCCATACAACAAAAGCAACATTTGATGTTTTTTTCTTTTGAACCTAGGGAATATTGGGGAGCTTCCCCCATTTTAGAGGCATTCAAGACACAACAGTTATTACATGATACTGCAAAAGAACCCAAAATATATAGCAAAAAGAAAGAAACAGATAGACTTATACACCGAAGCTCCTCTAGCCTATGGCATACTTCACAAGATAATTTGAGGACAATCACGTTGAAAATCGTTAGTGCAAGACTCCACTGCTCTTTCAAGATGTCTAGGCAAATGCTTTCATTGCTGTTAATATTGGGGTGGAACACCTTTGTTCTAAATGCTACCTACAAAACCCATTTATCGTATGGAAATAAGGCTTCAATTATCCTCATTAAAGCGTCGCCACTCTTCAACAACATATATTATCAATTGGCTTCGTATGCAGTGGAGCACGAAACAAGTAACACGAAATGAACAAGGAATTCTTTTGCGTGCTCTAGCGAACATCAGTGTAAACAACTTGCCTATATGTAAAGCAGAATTACATAAAAAGTACCTTGGGTGGCTTAAAGGGATAATCTGAAGGAAAATGGATGGTTACTAGGAAAACACCCCCAGGCCCCAGCATAAGGACTATCCGGTGGACCATGATTGTTGCTTGCCAATGAAACATGTCTTCAGCAACATTGTCGAAAAACCAATAAACAATATGCAAGTATTAAAGTTCAATGTTACTTCCTCGAGCACCTCTACACATAACCAATTGCAAAAAAAATAAAAAAAAAAATTGAGTCCAGACAAGTACGGAAACAGGTTCATCTTGCATAATATCAATACCATCATGCAGAATGTAATACATTGTACAACATGTAGTCATAAACTAAAGGCATAAAGTCAAAAATAGCCCCAAATATTTCACCTTTTTGCTAATTTTAACCTTATCATTTTTTGTGTGCAAACAACCACCTAACGTTTTAATTTTCATTCAAATTTCACCCTTGTTAGATGAAAATCGTTAGTCAACTAATGGTCAACGCCTGATATTGACGCGGCATGTCTGTAGGGCATGAGGAGATGACGTGGCATTTTTGATGACATGGCGATTTGATAAAAATATTTAAACATATTTTCTTTAAAAATAATTAATTAATCTTTTAATTTTTAAAATTGTCATGTCAACAAAAATGCCTCGTGGTAGTGTCACTTCATCTCCCCATGCCCTGCAAACATGCCATGTCAGTCTCAGGCGTTGAACGTTAGTTAATTAAT
This sequence comes from Hibiscus tridactylites, assembly GCA_958450335.1. Classification (NCBI taxonomy): domain Eukaryota; kingdom Viridiplantae; phylum Streptophyta; class Magnoliopsida; order Malvales; family Malvaceae; genus Hibiscus; species Hibiscus tridactylites. Next base: position 73,180,352 of record OY288270.1, on the reverse strand, counting down.
GGTTTTCATCCAACAATGGTGAAATTTGAACGAAAAATAAAATGTTAAGTGTTTGTTTGCTCAAAAAAAAAAAAGATAAGGCTAAATGACAAACGATGAAACGTTGAGGGCTATTTTTGACCTTTTGCCTAAACTAAAAGGTTATGTTAGCTACTTCAAGAGGCAGATATAACAATAAAAAGTAAAAAAATGGAATCTCTAGAAATGGTTGTCCCAGTCTATCACACAACAGACATAACTTTGCTCTATAGTTCATCAACTTTTGTACACTCCAGAAATTAAGACCCGGCAATTTACAGTCACAAGCTGAATTAGAGAAGGGGATGTAGCACACAAGATGTTTCCTTCCCACTTTACCCTTTTATACATGTCTTGGACATGACATGTATATAATGGTCTGGGGGTCAACTGACAGAACAATGAGAAAATCAAAGTATTCATCTGCATTCCAACCGATATAAAAGCCCAAAAGGTGAAAGAAAACATCTATCATGGGAAAAAAGAATCTTTACATCCATTCCACTCCTCTAGCTACCGAAGGGCAAACTTTCAAATAGATAAGTTCAGGTTAAAATAAAATAGAACACTTCAATTAATAATTTCATTGATGTCAACATCATAATATAAGTAGCAGATACCTTGTCAACATCAATTGAAAACATAATAAGAGTCTAAGACAACAAACAAAAAAATAGTTTAGGCATGTTATAATCTATTGTCACATATGAAAAATAAAGACCACCTCCATTCAAACACAAAATTCATAAAAGCATCAACTGATAATACAATTATATTGTTATCCTTTTATGCTATAATAGACGGTCTTCATGAAAAGACTAATCGTAAAATCAACAGCATCATGGAACAAACAAACCAACTCAGCTGTGTTTTCCATGTGTTGGCAAAAAAGTGAAATTGTATTCATTTCTAAATAATGTAAGATTAACGTTAAAATCAATTCTTGGTTATGTCAAAGTGACAGTCCTTTAAAAAATGTCAGGCTTAGAATAAAAATCAAAATTTTTTTGGCTAATGAATGGTAATCATACTATTGTACAAGATCCAAAAATATTACTGGTTCAGCCTATCAAGCTTGCCAGCCTATAAGAGGGACTGCCTAAGCCAAAGGATCCCCAATCTATACACAATTGTATATTTACCCTATCACTTTTGTCTATACATTTTCTATGAAATCCAGTTCAAACTATATCCTTTATTCAATTAAGAATTTCATCAATAGATTGTAAACGTATTTTTTTAGTAGTTCACTGCTTTCTTTGATAATAAACAACATTTTATCCTAAAAAGTTTGTCAGCTTATTAATAAGACACTTTGGTGTGACTTTAATGTCGTAAAACATCCAAATGTTTGGAATAATGTATTCTCATATATATTTGAATGGATTTTCAGATTCATGTTCCATATGGGTCGATTGGGTTCATGCTTAACCATTAAGATCTTTTTCCAAAAAACAAGGTTCCAACTGTCAAGTGTACGTAGCTAGAGTTAGAGGGGAATTATTAAGCCAAGTAAGTGTCTGGTACAAGTAGTTTCACATTACTTGCAGGAATATATGATTCTGTCATCATATTAGGAACAATGTAATATAAGTGGTAATCTTAATAATACATATTTCTTAGGTAATCTTACATTAACCTAAAATCATAACGAAATAAAAATAGAAAACTAATAAATAAAACTCTTTTGTCCTTTAGTATATTCTATCAAGTAGCATTCTAACTATTTTATTTATTTGGGTGATACCAATGCCTCACCATGCCAATACATGGAGCTCCTTTTCAAAATAAGCAAAGCTCAATGGCAAAAGCTTTTATGGTTCTCAATGTATATGCATAAACTGTACTTCATTGCTCGCTAAGAAATATTTAATAGGTTAAGCACTATATCAAGACAAAATCTTAAGACATTACTTACAATCGAATAGTTGTCTCTTGTGCAATATAGAAGAAGGAATTCTCTAAGCATGTTTATTAGAAAGTTTCGTCAACTTCATACATTAGTAAATTTTTTTATTAAAAAATTATGATTTAAATTGGGCAATTATAAACTTCTAAGGCAAATCTTTTTATGTCTTTTTACTAAGATTTGTATGGACCTGTCACTATTAGTTGAGTAAAATTTGATTTAAAAATTTTCAAGTTTTGAGTTATCCAAATCGTTTAAATCAAATTTTCGAGTTCAAGTCAAATTGAATGTTTACAAATTTATTATCAGAGAAACCAAGTAACAAATTTGTATAAATAGCTTTTAGGTCTCTACAAATGTAAAAAATGAACAATTGATCACTAAAAAATATGAAAAATCAAAATAATATAAAATTTTCAAAAAAATCCAGAAAATATTAAAAGTATATAAAAATTCAAATATATATATATATATATATATATATATGTCTTAAAATTTCTTTTTAAAAATAAACTATACAGTCATAGTTCTAAGCTTAATCAAAGCACTCAAATCCAAAACTTTATACCTTTAGAGTCAAATCCTTGTACCCAACTCTTGTGTTCTTCATTGTAATATTTTATTGTGAGTTTGGGGAGTGTGAAATTGTAATTGGGTAAACAATTATCCTTTGAGAGGAATTTGTAGAGTTTACCAAATACTCTTCTTTGTAAAAGTGAGTGAATTAACCTTTGGGTAGAAAGCTTAATCAAATTGTAAGGTTTCCTCATCATCCAAGAAAATGGGAAGAATTCAAGTAGTGAATTGGTTGAAAATCCTTAGTGAGAGCTAAGGTAGTGGATGTAGAGTTCGTTAGAGAACTTAAACCACTCTAATTGTCTTGTGTCACATTTTTTATTCTTCCAAATTCTCACCCTCCAATTTTTTATTGCCAATTCACCCCCTCTTGGCCATTTGTAATTGTGTGATCAACTCAACAATTGGTATCAGAGCTACACTCACTGAAAGGATTGCAACCCTCTTGAGTCGATTCTATGAGAGTTTGATCAACAACTAGTCAAGCAATGACATCCACCTCCACTTCCAACCTCTACGAGTCTCAATCTACCACCAAGCCACCATTCTTCAATAGGGATAACTACCCATATTAGAAGAATAGGATGAGGCTCTTCATCAAGTCTACCGACTACATGGTGTAGGATGTAGTTGAAGAAGGGCCATACATACCGATGAAGAGAGACAACGAAGGAAGACTTGTCCCAAAGGTCAAAGCCGAAATGACCGAAGATGATCAATGAAGGATGCAAGTCAATGATAAAGCTCTACATGTCATCTTTTGTGCTCTTGGTCCGGATATCTACTTCAAGGTGTCCTCGATCGAGAATGCCAAGGAAGTTTGGGACACCTTCGAGACAACATATGAGGGAACTAGCGACGTCAAGGAAACAAAAATTGGGCTACTCAATCAAAGCTACGAAAACTTCAAAATAGATCTCGATGAGAGTGTTTCCAAGATGTTTGATCGATTCTCGATCATCATCAACGGATTGAAGGGCTTCGGTGAGATTATCCCCGAAGACAAGCTAGTGAGAAAGTTGTTGTACTCTCTTCCGGAATCATGGGATAACAAGAGAATGACCATTATTGAAGCTCGAGATTTGAAGACTCTCAAGCTAGATGCTCTTGTTGGATCTCTACTCACCCATGAGATCATGAAGAAGGGAAGAGAAGAAGAAAAGAAAATGGAGGAGAAGAAGGATGTTGGGAAGAAGAAGATTGGAATTGCTCTTAAAGCTTCATATCATGAAAGAGATTCTAGTGAAGATGCAGATGAGGAGATGACCATGTTGGCCAAACGATTCACTCGATTTATGAAGTCCAACCGTGGAAGAATGTTCAATAGAAAAGGGGACTTTAAGAGCAAGAGTAAAGAAGAGGAGAAAGACCAAATCATTTTCTATGAGTGCAAAAAATCCGGCCACATCCGTTCCGAGTGCCCTCAATTGAAGAAGAAGAGTTTTGGGAAGAAGAAAAAGTTCAAGTAGCAACTTGGAGTGACGAGGAGTCATCCGAGGAGGAGGAGAAAAAGGCTAACCTTTGTCTCATGACCATTGATGATGATTCAAAGGTAAACCTTAACTCATCTAATTTTGATTTTACCTATGATGGACTTCAAGATGCATATGATGAATTGCAAGAGGTTTATGATGAGTTAGTTTAAAAATATAAGGAGTCAATTTTGAGAAACAAGAAAAATATTTCTGATTTAAAAATTCAAAATGAGTCTCTTTCAAAAACTAACTCGGAATTGGAAAAGAAAGTTTTATACTTAATAAATCTTTCAAATGATCTTAAGAAGAAAAATCTTGATCTTGAAAAACTTCTTTCCAATTTTCAAGATTATCACACAAAGAAAGTGGATAATCTTAAAACTTCTATTACTATTGTGAGAAACAATTTTGAAAAAGGAAATTCTTCTAAAACCTAATATGTAAAAAGAAAACTTTTTTTTATCCTAAACAAAGACTTTTTTCTAAGCAATCTAAAAGTCAAAGAATTAGGAGTGTTTGCGTTCCTAAGGAACTCATTATTTCTAATAACATGAATGATATTGCTTCTTAGATTCCTAAGGGAACCAAGGTTTTGAGGGCTAACACTCATGGACCCAAAATGATTTGGGTACCAAAAACCAAAGCCTAATTTCTTTGTTTGTAGGGGGAGCATTGCTACAAGGCCAAAGCTTCATGTCAAAACTCTTGGTACCTTGATAGTGGATGCTCAAGACACATGACCGGTGACAATAGTAGATTCTTGGAACTAATGCCAAAGAGTGGTGGAGTGGTAACTTTTGGTGACAACTCCAAAGGTCACATTGAAGGAATAGGCTCAATTGGTAACCACTCTTCTATTTTCATTGAAAATGTCTTATATGTCAACGATCTTAAACATAATTTGTTGAGCATTAGTCAATTGTGTGATAAAGGTTTTAATGTTTTATTTGATAAAAATGGTTGCAAAATTGTGAACATTAAAACAAATCAATTGATGCTCATAAGGCATAGAATAGGCAATATTTACATGGTGCATTTAGATGACATTCATACATCTCATGCATGTTTAGTTGTACATGATGAACTTGACTCATGGTTTTGACATAGAAAATCAGGACATGCTAGCATTAGTGTTTTAGAAAAATTGATTTTCCTTGATCTAGTTAGAGGTTTACCCAAACTCAAATTCTCTAATGATAAAATATGTGATGCATGCTCTAAGGGTAAACAACATAGAACCTCATTTAAATCCATTAATGATGTCTCTACTAGTAGATGTTTACAATTGATTCATATGGATCTTTTTAGGCCTATTAGAACTATAAGTTTGGGTGATAAATCGTATGCTTTTGTACTTGTTGATGACTATTCTAGGTTTACTTGGGTTTTATTCTTAAGTGCAAAAGATGAGGCTTTAGAAAAATTCATCACATTTTCTAAAATAACTCAAAATGATCTCGAGCTTAAAATTTCTCACATTAAAAGTGATCATGGAATCGAGTTTCAAAATCTAGGTTTTGAAGGGTTTTTAAATGAAAATGGGATTAGCCATAATTTTTCTACACCTCGCACTCCTAAAAAAATAAGGGTAGTTGAGAGGAAAAATCGAACTTTAGAAGAAATGGCTAGAACCATGCTTTGTGAAAATAATTTACCTAAATATTTTTAGGCGGAAGCAACAATTACCGCTTGCTACATTATAAATCGAGTAAAGATTAGGCAAATTTTAAAGAAAACACCATATGAGATTTTAAAATCTAAAAAGCCTAACATTAGCTATTTCTACCCATTTTGTTGCAAGTGTTTTGTTTTAAATAATGGAAAAGACAACTTAGGTAAATTTGATGTTAAAAGTGATGAAGTTATTTTCTTAGGGTATTCTTTAAACTCTAAAGCCTATCATGTATTTAATAAAAGAACTTTAGTAGTAGAAGAGTCTATATATGTTGTTTTTGATGATAACCTCCTTCCGAGGAAGGACTCTTGTGATGATGATGATGTAAGGATCCTTGATGCCATTGATGGAGGAAAATTGTCCCAGGTGGATGAGATTCCAACTAAAGAAGAAGATGCACAAGATCCACCTCTTGAAGCCTTGAAGAACTTAGCTCTTGAAGAAAATGAGGTATCTTACCCAAGGGAGTTCAACTATGTCAAAGGTGGTGAAATCTTGGGTGATCCATCCAAGTGGGTAACTACTAGATCCTCTCTCAAATTAATGAACCATGTTGCATTTCTTTCATGCATTGAGCCTAAAATGATCAAAGAAGCATCAAAAGATGATTTTTGGATTTTGGCCATGCAAGAGATGTAACCCCCTCGTCCCAGTCTGGCCGGATGACCGGTCCGAGTAGGCTACAAGGGGAAAACCGAGCGAAACCCGTTAAGGTTCCCCCTCGGTTAGCAACCCTAGAAAATTTTCTTTCATTTTAATTCTTAAGTGATCACGTCAGCGGAAAACATCGATAAAGAAACACATTCGAACCTCAAACCATACATTAAACTGTTCATTTTACCTTTACAGGGCAGGCCGTATCGATACACCAACCAAGGGTATCGATACGCCTTGACTAGGTCAACTCAACAGTCAACTCAAGGAAGACCATATCGATACAGCCCTTGAGCGTATCGATACGCCCTTCTCGGTCAACATCTCGTGGTCAACGAGATACAACCGTACCGATACGCCCTTAACTCACCAAAATCTCAGAATTCCAGTGAGCTAAAACCGTATCGATACACCCCCATGTATCGATACGCCCAGCCACAACTGAATTCCAGTGAGCAAAGACCGTATCGATACACCCCCGTGTATCGATACGCCCAACCAAAACTGAGCTCTACAGGCAAAACCGTATCGATACGACCCTTAGGCGTATCGATACGCCCTGCACCGCAAGTCTCCAAATTTTAGCAAGACAACACCAAACCCAACTCTAAAGGCATTTTAGGACTTCCCTACCCACATACAAGCATTCATGTATCAAGACTACAACCAGGAATTAACAATTGAGGCATTGAATCTAACAAGAGCCATACAAATAAAATGTTCCATACAATTCCACAAAGAGAGCATACTTAGCAATCACAAGGCATCATACACGTGACAACCAAACAAGAGCATTTATAGGCCAAGTTCACACACTCTTAGGCACATGCAACTAGGCAATAGGATAGGCATGGTCCTCAATCCATGAAATGAAAGCATAACACATCCATAATTTAACATGCTTAATTAACACAAATCACCTAAGGAGTTTGACACCAACTCCTACAACTCTATACCCCATCATCTAGGCATTATTACAAAATGCAAACCATACTTGAACTAGCTTGAGAACTCCAAAAGCTCCTCCCTTGCCCGCTTGCCTCCCGAACTTTAACGATCTGCATGTTGGAAACAAAAGAGAGCGTAAGCTAACTAGCTTAGTGAGAGAAGCTCTACAAATCCACAACATGCAGTTTTCCAAAACACTTTTCATATGCAAGTAAAACAATGGATGCACGAAGTGACTATCTCAACAACAATACATGGTTTGCACAAGCACAACCAACATACACACACGGTGGGACTACACATCACCGTTTCGACTAGTAGATTTCCAATGGGACTACACATCAAAGTACTTTTCTACTAGTCACTACCGGTGGGACTACACATCACCGTAGTTTAGACCACCATCACGTGAGGCACGACTTCAACTCGACTACACATTAACAACTTAAAATGCACATGATAATCACAACACATAACCATTCATCCTATCACAACAAACATAGGAGTAGAGAGGCTTACACTCGAGTTTAGGTGAACCCTCAAGGTCCCACCCAAACCCCAAAGGTCCCATATCGTGCACTACTCAAAGATTAACAAATATACTCACCGTTGTTACCCAAGTGAAGACCGAAGACCAAGCTCAAGACTCCGAAATCTCTGGATTCGTCCCTGAAGCTTCACCAACCAATTTTCTTGCCTCTAATCATTCCAACACAATTTAAAACAATCTCAAATCAATCCACATTCCAATGTAGTTAACCCGGATCACAAACCAAACACAAAACACCCAATTCCAACTAAAATCAAACCCAAAATCCATATTCCCGAGCAGCCCCTAAGCACACCATAAAACCAATGATTCCAACCCTTAAATTACTCTCTAAAGCCTCCAAAACAACCCTTACATATAGTCTATCCATCAGCCCTCATATTTCCACATAAAACACCCCAATAACTCAACTTAAAACCTCCCCAAAACCCAAATCCGGGAAATTTAGCAAACATTTTAAAAATCATATAAGTTGGACCCTATGCTTCATAAACAACATATCTAACATTAATCAATTAAAATCTTTAGCTAAGAACAATAAAGGTGCCATTTTTAATAAAAAATCTCCAAAACCTCAACCTTCAAAAACATGGGCTAAAATGAGAACTAAGGGTATTGGCTTGAAGAGGAAGATGATGACAGGTCAAAAACGAGCTTACCTTTGAAAAATCTTCAAGAATGAGTGAGCTATGAAATGGAATAGTAACCTAAGGAGGGGGGGTTTTGTCGTGGGTTTGTTTGAGAGAGGGAGAAGATGAGTGAAATTTTGGGTGTTTTAGTTCTTTTTTTTTAAACCAGAAGACCCATTTACCCTTAATGAAAAGGGAAAATATCAATAGTATGACATCCATGGCTTTTGGGCTTGATTTAAAATAAGCCCAACACAAAAATCGTTTGTTTTGAAATTACGAGGCCCAAATGTTATTTTAATTATAAAACTGAACCCGAAATAATATTAAAATATTATTTTCACCCGACCCCTAAACCCGAGTGTTACAAGAGAAATTAAATCAATTTGAGAGAAGTAAAGTATGGACACTAGTTGAAAGGCCTAGTAATCAATCTACTATAGGAAATCAATGGGTCTTTAGGAATAAACAAGATGAGAGTGGTAACATAGTGAGAAACAAGGCTAGGCTTGTTGCTAAAGGTTACACTCAAGAAGAGAGAATTGATTTTGATGAAACATATGCACCCGTAGCTAGGATGGAAGCTATTAGGATGCTTCTAGCATTTGCATGTTACCATAATTTCAAGCTTTTTCATATGGATGTAAAAAGTGCTTTTCTAAATGGTTTTATAAATGAAGAAGTGTATGTTGAACAACCACCGGGTTTTAAGGATTCAAAATTTCCAAATCATGTTTTTAAACTAATCAAAGCCCTTTATGGTTTAAAACAAGCTCCTAGAGCTTGATATGAAAAACTTTCAAACTTTTTAATTGAAAATGGTTTTGAAAAAGGTAAGGTGGACACTACACTTTTCATAAGAAGATATAGTAATGACATCTTAGTAGTACAAATTTATGTTAATGATATCATTTTTGGTTCTACTAATGAATGTTATTGCAAAGAATTTTCTAAGCTAATGCAAGATGAGTTCGAGATGAGCATGATAGATGATCTTTCATTCTTTTTGTGACTCCAAATCAAATAAAGGAAGGATGACACCTTCATAAATCAAGCTAAGTACGTGAACGATATGCTCAAAAAGTTTAGCTTGGAGAATGTAAAGCCTCAAGCCACACCTATGAGCTCTTCCATAAAGCTTGACAGAGATGAAAGAGGTAAGTGTGTTGATTCTAAGCTTTATAGATCCATGATATGTTCTTTGCTTTACCTTACCGCAAGTAGACCAGATATAATGTTTAGTGTTTGCTTGTGTACTAGATTTCAAGATAGTCTTAGAAAATCACACTTAGTTGCCATTAAGAGAATTTTTAGATACCTTAGAGACACATCTAACTTAGGCCTTTGGTATCCTAAGGATTCTTCTTTTAGCCTTCATGCTTATTCGGTTGGGGATTATGGGGGATGCAACATAGATAGGAAAAGTACCCCGTGACATGCCAATTTTTAGGTAGTATGCTCGTATCTTGGTTCTCTAAGAAACAAAATAGCGTAGCCTTATCTACCACTAAAGTGGAGTACATATTCTTAGGGAGTTGTTGTGCTCAAGTCCTTTGGATGAAGCAAAAACTCTTAGATTATGGTGTTCAAGTAGAAACCATACCCCTTAGGTGTGACAACACTAGTGCCATCTGTCTCACTAAGAATCCCATCCAACACCCTAGAACCAAACATATAGAAATTATACATCATTTTATTAGAGGTCATGTGTTGAAAAATGATGTTGTTCTAGAATATGTTGATACATTGAACCAATAAGTGGATATATTCACAAAACCCTTAGATAAAGAGCGTTTTTGGACCTTTAGGAGAGAGTTAGGTTTAACTAGCATTTCTTGACCCTTTTAGGTCCCAAATGGTCAAAAATTTGCTTGAAATTGATTGATATTCATGCTTATGTTAATTTGCCTCATTTTGCTTCTATGCATGTTACTAGGGGAGTATACATTAATTTTAGCCATTAAAACTTGTTCATATGTCATTCACATGCATTTAGGAACGTTTAAAGTTGGATTTTTGAACTTAAATCTGTCAAAAATGAATTATCTGGTAAAGACATATCGATACAGGTTCATCAAGGGAAATGATAAAAGTCAAAACGTATAGATATGGTCCCGCGTATCGATACGTATCGGTCAAGTGAAGTGATACAAGTCAAACTGTATCGATACGGGTCAGTCAAGTGAAGTGATACAAGTCAAACTGTATCGTTACGTTCTGGCATATCGATACAGTATTAAAATTGAATTTAAATTTAGGGCACACGCGTATCGATACACTCTACAAGCGTACCGATACGGTGTCGACTAAGTGTTAAAATAAGGATGGTTTTGACAAAATGCTTCAATCTTAAAAACCCCTCTTTTCTCTCTACAAACCGTAGCCGCACTTCACTATAAAACCCCCCCTCAATTCTTCAATTTTTCCATCAATCTTAAAAATTAGTTGAGGGTTTCTGATCTACACATCAAAGCAAAGCTTTGTCAACAATCTAGTGCATTCACATCAACTCATTTATCCATTCTAACAAATCAAGGTATAAACTTTTTTCTCTTCTATTATTTTATTTTCGTTTGATTTTAGTAATTGTTTCAACTTAGTTTTTGTACAAAACATATATATAACACGAGTTTCAAAAATTTTACCAAAACTTTTCAAAATCAAAAATTTTTTCATTCAAAAATTTTATATTTTTGTAACATGTTTTTAATTTTTTTTAACAATCTTTTCTATTTTATATGTATATATTTTTAACATTAAAATTGTCTTTCAAAATACCTTGAATTATTGGACATCTATTGGATTGAATAAGATGTTAATGGCATACATATTCATATTGTTTTTGATGTTTTTCAGAGTCATGGTACTGAAAAAGAGAGCGAGACATCACTTTGCCACTTCCGATCCTATGGATGATGAAGAGGGTAACCCTAAATCAAATCTTCCTTATATTCTCTAATGTAGTTTTCCTACCCCTTTGGATATGTCACGTTATAAGCTCTTTCTAGGTTATACTCTTAGGGAAGAACGTGTTGTGTCTATTCCGTTTTTAAACTCCGACCGATTTAAATTTCAATACCTCCATTTGATTCGACAATAGAAATTTCTTAAGTTTTTAAACCTTCCTCCCATTGTTTATAGAAACTTGGTCATAATCTTCTTTTCTAATGATATATGTGTTCATGATCAAGAAAAAGAACATGTTGTTGCAATCGAGTCACATCTAATGGGTAAAACCTTTCAAATTGATCAAGATGTTCTTTGCAAGACATTTGGTTTTGAAAACGTAAGGATTGATGATGAAAAGTCCTTAGGTCAAGGTCCTTTAGGTTCCGTCAAAGTTTTAAATGCTCATGATTGAATTCTTCATCTTATCATTACTTGGTTTTTTCGTCCATCGGGAGGAAAATTTTCTACAATCCGCCAAGTATACGACTTTTGGCTTAGGTGTTTTATGGAGGGTCAGCGTCCTAACCTTTGTCAAATCATGTTTGTCGACCTTGTCTATCTAGTTCAACACCGTCACACCGACCAAGTAAAATCCCTTTACTACTCTACGGCGTTGAGTGCCCTATTTCATACCCTTGAGATTGATTGCTCACATGATTTTCCCGAACCCCTTGACCAACCTATTGATAAGCGTTCCCTCTCTCGTTCTCACTTCTCCTATGTTAACAAAGAATGTGTTCATGTCCCTCGTGCTCTTCAACAACATGATCCAGTTGATGCTCTACACGATTCTTTAAGTTCTCGAGGTGCTCCGATTGCTTCTTCCTCCATGGACAATCTTATGACATTCCTCACTGAGAAATTCACAAACATAGAAGCCAGATTTGCAGCCATAGACACTCGATTCACCTCCTTGGAAGATCAAGTCAAGGGTCTTGATACTCGCTTCACATCGTTAGAGACTCAAGTCAAATCTATGGATGTCTCTCTCACCGCTTTCCATGGAGCTTGGCTTAACCAATCTAAGAGGAATCAACCTACTCAAGACGATGAGGATGAAGAGGACGAAGATTACGATGATTGGGACAAGTAGCTTTGTATATCATTTCATGACATTTAGCTTCATTATTTATGCACCTATGTTTAGTACTATATGCTTTTTATCTATGTTTTAGGATGTGAGTTTGGATTTATTACTTTGAACTATTTTGTTGCTTTATCTTTGAAGTTCAATTTGATGTTTGCATTTGAATTATTAATATTATTGTTGCTTTATCCTACCTTGTGCTTATATTTTGATCTAACAAAAAGGGGGAGAAGGATTATAGAGCCCATTTTTAAAAACTTAAAACTTAATTTTGAAAACCTATCTTAAATTAAGGGGGAGTAAGCTTTCAAAAGTTTCAAAACTTAAAAATTTATATGTGGTTTTGTTATACCAAAAAGAGGGAGATTGTGAAACTAAAATTGATTTTGATATAACACTTAGACTTATGGACTAAATTGTAAAACAATAAAATCTTAAGTACTTTTCAAAGTCTCACTTTTTAAAAAGTCTTTTTCTGAACCAAACTATATTTCAAGACAAAACACACTTAAAGGTTCAAAAATCACTAAGTCTTTCTATGTATTTTCAAGCCTATTTTCAACAAAAAGCCCAGCCGTTTCGATACCCCTAGGCGTATTGATACTATTTTTCAGCACTGGAATTTTAATCGATCATAACGTACCGATATAGTATTACCCCGTATCGATACGATATTCATCTGGACAAGACTTGTAACACCCCAATTTTGGGCTTAGAAGTTTAGGGTCTGAACCGGACCGGTTTGATTTTCGGTTCGAATATAAAAGGAGGTTTTAGGGAAAGCCTAGTTCGGGATGCTTTAAAAATATGGAAAAATATCCAAAAAATCATCTTTTAATATATATAAGAGAGTGGTGAAATCAATTTTACAAAATAAGGTTTGGAAATACAACATTTTGGAATAGTGACTAAAATGCGATTTTTGAAAAGTTCAGTGGTGACTGTTTTGTAAGGATTGAAACTTTGAATCTTTAAGGAGATAATTTACCCAAGAATGATTTCTCCAAATTTTTCCTAAATTTAAGTGATTTAATTAATGTTTAATTAAATAAATGAAAAAGGGAAACCACTTTTTGGAATTTCATAACTAACTTTTCCTAGAATTTTCTCATTTCATTTTCTCTCAAAATTCCATCATCCAAACACTTTCCTCCAGCAACTTTTGCTTTGGTTTTCACTCCAATTGATGAGATTTCTATCATCAGTGTATTTCTAATCAAACTAGCATCAAATTCTTTTGATTTTCTCATTGGATTTTCAAGGAAATTGGCTCAAATCAAGGAGAAATCACCATTTAGAGGTAAGATTGTTCTTCTCCTCTAAATACTCAGTTCTTTACTGAAATTCCCAAGTTATCAATCCTTAATTTAAGTTTTATAAAAGGTTTTAATGATATGAACTTGATTTTGGCTTAAAACTCAAGATTTGAAGGAAATCTTGATGAATTTCGTTGTGATTGTTTGGGCTCTATTTTGAAATGATTCTTAAATGTATTTTGGATTTCTAATGATGTGTAAATGAGGTTTTATCAATGCAATCCTGAATAGGTTGTGTTTTCTAAGTTTTTGTTTATGAAAATAGTGGTTTTTGAGGTGATATTGGCGTTCTGTTATAGCTGGAGGTATAAGGACGAGTTTAGGTTCATTTTGGATGTTGATTGATGTTTAGAAATGGTTAGAAGTGATGGATCTTGGCTGGGTTAAGTTTTGGAAGAGTTTGGAGGTGATTTCGGTTGTGTTTGGTAGCCGAAATGTTAGTTTTGGTTAGAGCAGCGAGTTTAGGTGTGATGGCTGAAGATTTTAATGCATGATGATGCATTAATCCTCTGCTTTGATGTGTTTAAAACAGGGGAGACATCTTCAGACACCTTTGGAGTTGATCCGGAGACTTGATCGGTGTTTCGGCAAGCTTGCGAAATGGAATTGGTGAGTGGAGTTGGGTTTCCAGCTTTGAAACAAATATTTGAAGGTTTTGGGAGTTTAGTTTAAGTCTAAGCAACTTAAATAAGCTCAAGAGTAAGTTTTCGGAGGAACTTCCTTGGATGAGCCATGAAGTGGTTCGATGCATTGATTACATTTGCATGTTTAAATTCTGTTTTGAAAGCATGTTTTTAGCATAATTAATGCTGGTTTTGAAAGCCATGTGTTGAAGGATGCTCAGGGTAAGAGATCCTTGGTTTGACTTATTGTAAATATGGTTTTGATGCATTGTGATGCATGATGTTAAATGGCTTTGATTGATGCTTTAAAACAGTGAACTGTTGGTGGTAAATGGTGTATATTGGCAAGTGATGTAATGATTTTAAAGTATTTGAATCAGATATAGTTAGCCGGCTATAGGATTGGGTGCACCGTGAATAAAGTTGCCTTGGATGTTGAGGGGTTGTGATTGTACCGTAAACTCCATCCAAGTACACTAACGAGAAAGGTAAGATCACAACGGTGGTTAAAAGTCCGTGTGTGGATCTTGTGTTGTGTGTCCCGTGTTCTCGTTAGTGGAGTTATACAACTACCGACGAGTGATGTTGAGTGGTTGTGATTGTACCGTTAAACTCCATCACGGGTGTTGAGGGGTTTTGATTGTACCGGTAAACTTCACCTTGTGTGTTCGGTAGTGTGTATGAAGCGTATGGGACAACGCTTGTAATCCGCGTATCCGATTGTGTTTTGTGTTGTGAATGGTTATGGATTATCACTTGAAAGCCAATATGACATGTTGTTTTTAATTAAGCATGAGATGCTTGTAAAGTATGCAAGGTTGCATGAAATGTGTTGATCACGTGTTTAGAAAGCTTTGTTGGAAGTGGTTTCTAAAATGCATTATTGTGTTGTTTCTTTAGAGCATACCTCACTAAGCAAATGTGCTTACGCTTTCTCTCTTGAACCAATAATGCAAATAATTGAAGTGTTTGAGGGAAACAAAGAGGCTAAGAGTCCAAGGGAAACTAAGCTCATGTATGGTGATGTTTTCATAACACTATTAGTTTTTGATATTTTGGCAATGGGAACCTAAGATGTGTTTTGGGAGATGTTTTGGACTCCCTAGTTGTGGAATGATGCCTTTGATGTTTTGGGATTTGTAATTGGCCTTTAGATGCTTGTTTTGGTGTTTTGTTGGTTGTTTGGTTTTGGATAATAGGATGCATGCC
The DNA here is from genome assembly GCA_958450335.1 of Hibiscus tridactylites. NCBI lineage: Eukaryota > Viridiplantae > Streptophyta > Magnoliopsida > Malvales > Malvaceae > Hibiscus > Hibiscus tridactylites. The sequence continues at coordinate 73,164,734 of OY288270.1, read as the reverse complement.
TATAGATTTGTGGAATTCCATGTTTGATGCTATGAATATGTTTTGAAGTTGCAAACATGTACCTTAAATGTATGATGACATGTTGGCATGTTTAGGAAGTCATTAGGATGTGTTTGTGTGGTTTTATGTATGTTAAACCAGCAAAATCTGTAGCTTCTAGGCAAACCGTACCGATACACTCATTGGCGTTTCGAAACGGGGGCCTGTAATGGCCTTGGTGTTTCGAAACGGCTGGTGACCGTATCGAATCAGTTTGGCCACTGGAAGGCCCTGTTTCGAAACAAGTCTCGAAATGAACCCGTGTATCAGAACGGTCAACACCGTTTCGGAACAGGTGACCGTTGGGCACTGATTTGAATGGTATTGAGGTTTGCAAGCTTTACGTTTTAGTCCCGAAAATTGTTTTTGCAATTGCATGAGTTTGAGATGTCCGATTAAGGTGAAATTTGACAGGGAAGCATTTAATATGACTAATTTAATAATGGTAACTTAAAAATCAGTAAAGACCTTCTAATTTTCAGAATTTACAATTTGGTCCCTAATATTTGTAATTTGTGCAATTGAGTCCCTTATTTGAATTCGATCGCTGTGCTAAGTCCGTATATGTATCTCAAGTGTTCACCTAGGGTTAACATGTATCTAGACAAGTTTAAAAAGAAAAAAAGGGTTGTTAATCAAGGTTGACTTTCGGGTTGACTTTGGTTTTCCCCGTGTAATCTTCGTAGTTTGGGTCAACTGTCTAGGCCGGGCTAAGGGGGTTACATTTGGTGGTATCGGAGCTGAGTTCTCGTGTAAATGGGAATGGTTATGTGGGTGATGTATGTGTATTTGCATGAAATGCCTATTGTGTGAAAGTATGTTGTATGAATTGTAAAGTATGTTGCAATTATGATGCTATGCTATGTTGAAGCATGTTAGAGGAACCCATTGCCATATCAAAACTAATGAAAGGAATTGTTTTTGGAAAATGAGCTTGAGTACTTGGATTACTTACCTTGTTGAGCCTAATTATGTTTATTGCATTTGTGTCATTGCATTGTTTTTCCTGTAAATGGGGCCTCGTAGAGAGATGAGGATGAATACGAGAGCTATGGCTCAGAATGAGAACGAGGAAAACATTGAGAATGTTGTGGATATACCTCCTCCTCCTGGTGGTGGACCTCCCGGCGGTGGTGGTGCTGGAGGTGAAAATGCTGGAGCTGGTGCTGGGGTCGCTGGACCTGAAGCTGTGCAGGGGCAAGCTGCTCCTGACATGACTATTTTGATACAGGCTATTGCTGGAGCCTTTCAGGCAGCAGTAGCTGGAGCTGACGGAGCTGCGCATTAGGGTGATGCTAACGTGTGATTGCCTTTGGAACGTCTTCGCAGTCTGGGAGGGACTGAGTTCAGAGGTTTATCTCTGAGGGTTCCGAATCTTGGTTGGAAAGTACCAAGAGGATTTTGGGACAAATGAACTGCAACGATGTGCAGAAGTTAGGTTGTGTGGTATCGCTGTTACATGATGATGCGTATACGTGGTGGACGACCACTGTCTCCGAAATGGAGGAAGTTGATGTGACTTGGACGTTCTTTTTGAACGCGTTCAAGAGAAAGTATCTAGGTGTGCAATACCTGGATGAGAAGAAAAGAGAATTCATGTCTCTTACGCAAGGAAGCATGACGGTGGCGGAATATGAGGTCCAGTTTGTCCGCCTTAGCCAGTACGCAGCTGAGTTAATCCCTGATGAGCGGGAGAGGTGTGAACGCTCCCGATATGGTTTGATGTCGGATGTGAAGACCTTTATGCTTGCTGCTGAGTATACAAATTTTGATGTGCTGGTTAGTAGAGCGAAGAACATTGAGCAGAACTTGGGTCTGTCTTCCAGAGGTGTTAGTTCTAGCTCGGGCAAAAATAACTGTTGAGTGTAGTTCCGGTGGTGGACGGAACAAGAGAGGACGAGATAAGAGGTATCAGTCTTCTGCTAGGCGTGGTAATGGAGGGCATGGTGCGCCTGTTCAGGGAGATAGGATGAGAGCTGATCAGAACACGTGCTGGACGTGTGGATCGCGTGGCCATTTGAGGCGTGATTGTCCTCGAGCAGCGAGGGAGGTTCAGGCTCCTGTTGCAGTGACCGGTAATTCATGCTGGAATTGTTGTTCGGCAGACCACATGAGGAGGGAGTGTCCTTTGTTGGCAGGTGGTGGTCAGGGACGTGCTCCTGGGGTTGTTGCACCACAGAGAGGTCGTGGGCGCGGCCGTGGTAACTTCCAGCGCAGAGAAGACGGTGGAAGGAATGTGGCGCATGTGGTGGCTGTCCAACCTGAGGGTGGTGGCCAGGCTCGAGTGTATGCTCAGCGAGAGGGGAGAAATGATACGGATGTGATCGCAGGTACCTTTACTTTGCAATCCTTGTCATTACTTTCCTTGATTGATTCTGGATGTACACACTCATACATATTGCGTGAACATGCTCAATTGCTTGGTTTACCTATTGAGTCTTTGGATGTTGGTATGTGTGTGACTAGTTCCTTTGGTGAGACCGCTGTGACACAGAAGTTGTATAGAAGATGTCCTTTGGTAGTGCAAAACCATGTTTTTCTTGTTGATCTCATGGAATTGCCATTCTATGGTTTTGATGTAATCCTTGGTATGGACTGGCTTGCTGAACATCGAGCTGTGGTGGATTTTAAGAACAAGCGAGTTTCGTTGAAGCTTGCGGATGATTATGAGGTAGTGGTGGTTGGTGAGAATGTGAAGTTTCTTGCCAATGTGGTGTCTTCTTTGGAAGCAAGCCGTATGCTGAGGCAAGGTTGTGAGGCCTATCTAGCCTTTGTTATGAATCCTAGCTCTAAGGAGTTGGGAGTTCAAGATATCAGGACTGTACGAGAGTTTCCTGGTGTGTTTCCGGAGGAGTTACCTGGATTGCTTCCTAGTCGAGAGGTGGAGTTTGGAATTGAGCTGTATGAAAACACAAATCCAGTGTCCATTACTCCTTACCGAATGGCACCTAAAGAGTTGAAGGAGTTGAAGACGCAACTTCATGAGTTGCTTGATCGTGGTTTCATTCGGCCGAGTGTGTCACCTTGGGGTGCATCGGTCTTGTTTGTGAAGAAGAAAGATGGCACTATGAGAATGTGCATCGATTACCGTCAGCTGAATAAGTTGACTATCAAAAATCGGTATCCTTTGCCGAGGATTGATGATCTTTTTGATCAGTTTCGGGGAGCGGCTGTGTTCTCTAAGATTGACTTAAGGTCAGGTTATTACCAGCTTAAGGTGAAGGATGTGGATGTGCCAAAAAGAACCTTCAGAACGAGGTATGGGCATTATGAGTTTCTTGTGATGCCGTTTGGCTTGACGAATGCTCCTGCAACTTTTATGGACATGATGAATAGGGTGTTCCATGAATACTTGGACAAGTTTGTGGTGATGTTCATTGATGATATCCTTGTGTGCTCTCGTACTGAGGAGGAACATGAGGGGCATTTGAGGATTGTGTTGCAGGCTTTGTTAGAGAATCAGCTTTATGCTAAGCCGAGCAAGTGTGAATTCTGGCTTAGGGAAGTTGTTTTCCTGGGTCATGTGGTTTCTGCTGAGGGGATTCGTGTTGATCCTCAGAAGATTGAGGCAGTGATGAATTGGAAGCCTCCTAAGTCTGTTCATGAAGTTCGTAGTTTCCTTGGGTTGGCAGAATACTATAGGAGGTTTGTGGATGGATTTTCAAAGATTGCTGCACCTTTGACGAAGTTCTTGCAGAAGGATGTCAAGTATGAGTGTTTAGAAGCGAGACAGTAGGCTTTTGAGAAGCTTAAGGCATCTTTGACGCAAGCTCCTATCTTGGTTCAACCTGAATCAGGGAAAGAGTTTGTGGTGTACAGTGACACATCCTATGTTGGTTTGGGGTGTGTGTTGATGCAAGAGGGTAAGGTGGTGGCTTATGCATCGCGCCAGTTGAAGGTGCACGAGTGCAATTATCCTTCGCATAATATTGAGTTAGCTGCGGTGGTCTTTGCTTTGAAGATTTGGAGACATTATCTGTATGGTGAGAAGTGTACTGTGTACACGGATCACAAGAGTTTGAAGTATCTGATGTCTCAGAAAGAGTTGAATCTTAGGCAACGGTGTTGGGTGGAGTTGCTTAAAGATTACGATCTGACGATCGAGTACCATCCGGGAAAAGCTAATGTTGTAGCGGATGCCTTGAGTAGGAAAGTGGCAGTGGAGTTGAGGGCTATGTTTGCCAGTTTGAGTATTTCGCGAGATGGAGGTCTTGTGGCTGAATTGCAAGTGAAACCATCTTTGGTTCAGTTGATAAAGGATAAGCAGTTGTTGGATGATTCCTTGGTGCCACATGTTCAGGATATTGCTGAGGATAGACCAACGGGTTTCTGTTTTAATGACGATGGAGTTTTATGTTTTGGGAGTCGGATAGTAGTGCCAAATGATGCTGAGTTGAGGCGTGCTATTCCGACTGAAGCTCATAGTAGTCCTTTTGCTATGCACCCTGGTAGTACAAAGATGTATCGTGATCTTAAGGATGAGTACTATTGGGTGGGATTAAAGAAAGATGTTGCGGAGTATGTGAGTAAGTGTATGGTTTGTCAGCGAGTTAAGGCTGAGCATCAGTTTCCTTCTGGGTTGTTGCAACCGTTGAGGATTTATGAGTAGAAGTGGGAAAGGATTACCATGGACTTTGTGTCTGGTTTGCCTTTGTCGCCATCGAAGAAGAATTCGGTGTGGGTGATTGTGGATCGCCTTACGAAGTGTGCTCATTTCTTACCTGTGCATACTACGTAAACCTTGGATAAGCTTGCAGAGCTGTACATTGCTGAGATTGTGCGGCTGCATGGTGTGCCAAAGTCTATAGTGTCGGATAGAGATCCGAGGTTTACATCGCGTTTCTGGGAATGTTTGCATCAAGCTTTGGGTACACGGCTGAATTTCAGTACTTCTTATCATCCACAGTCGGATGGACTGTCTGAGCGAGTTATCCAAGTGCTGGAAGATATGTTGAGGTGCTGTGTGATTGAGTTTCAAGGCTCTTGGGAGAAGCATTTGCCTTTGGTGGAGTTTGCTTATAACAATAGCTACCAGGCAAGTATTCAAATGGCACCTTATGAAGCCTTGTACGGGAGGAAGTGCAGAACTCCTCTTTGTTGGGCTGAAACATGTCAGAAGTTGGTTTCAATGCCAGCTTTGTTGAAAGGAACCACCGAGAAGGTGAAGCTCATTTGTGAGCGATTGAAGGCAGCTTCTGATTGACAGAAGTCTTACGCGGATTTGAAGCGTAAGGAGATTGAGTTTACGGTAGGTGACCTTGTGTTTTTGAAGATTTCGCCTTGGAAAAAGGTGATGAGGTTTGGCCGGAAGGGTAAGTTGAGCCCTAGGTACATTGGACCATACGAGGTGATTGAACGTGTGTGTCCTGTTGCTTACAAGCTGAGGTTGCCGTAAGAGTTGGAATAGATTCATGATGTGTTTCATGTTTCTATGCTTCGGAGATATAGATCGGATCTTTCACATGTTATGCCTGTGGAGGAAGTGGAGTTGAATCCAGACTTGACCTATGATGAGGAACCGATTAAAATTCTGGATTCGGATAGTAAAGTTCTTCGAGGCAAGACCATTGAATTGGTTAAGGTGTTGTGGAAGCACCGTGGTGTTGAGGAAGCCACGTGGGAAAGAAGAGATGATATGAAGAAGCAGTTTCCGTACCTTTTTCCTCTAGGTAAATTTCGAGGACGAAATTTCTTAAGGGGGGGAGAGTTGTAACACCCCAATTTTGGGCTTAGAAGTTTAGGGTCTGAACCGCACCGGTCTGATTTTTGGTTCGAATATAAAAGGAGGTTTTAGGGAAAGCTTAGTTTGGGATGCTTTAAAAATATGGAAAAATATCTAAAAATCCTCTTTTAATATATATAAGAGAGTGGTGAAATGAATTTTACAAAATAAGGTTTGAAAATACAACATTTTGGAATAGTGACTAAAATGCAATTTTTGAAAAGTTCAGTGGTGACTGTTTTGTAAGGATTGAAACTTTGAATCTTTAAGGAGATAATTTACCCAAGAATGATTTCTCCAAATTTTTCCTAAATTTAAGTGATTTAATTAATGTTTAATTAATTAAATGAAAAAGGGAAACCACTTTTTGGAATTTCATAACTAACTTTTCCTAGAATTTTCTCATTTCTTTTTCTATCAAAATTCCATCATCCAAACACTTTCCTCCATCAACTTTTGCTTTGGTTTTCACTCCAATTGATGAGATTTCTATCATCAGTGTATTCCTAATCAAACTAGCATCAAATTCTTTTGATTTTCTCATTGGATTTTCAAGGAAATTGGCTCAAATCAAGGAGAAATCACCATTTAGAGGTAAGATTGTTCTTCTCCTCTAAATACTCAGTTCTTTACTGAAATTCCCAAGTTATCAATCCTTAATTTAAGTTTTATAAAAGGTTTTAATGATATGAACTTGATTTTGGCTTAAAACTCAAGATTTGGAGGAAATCTTGAAGAATTTCGTTGTGATTGTTTGGGATCTGTTTTGAGATGATTCTTAAATGTATTTTGGATGTCTAATGATGTTTAAATGAGGTTTTATCAATGCAATCCCGAATAGGTTGTGTTTTCTAAGTTTTTGCTTATGAAAATGGTGGTTTTTGAGGTGATCTTGGTGTTTTGTTATAGCTGGAGGTATAAGGACGAGTTTAGGTTCATTTTGGATGTTGATTGATGTTTAGAAATGGTTAGAAGTGATGGATCTTGGCTGGGTTAAGTTTTGGAAGAGTTTGAAGGTGATTTCGGTTGTGTTTGGTAGCCGAAATGTTAGTTTGGGTTAGAGCAACGAGTTTAGGTGTGATGGCTGAAGATTTTAATGCATGATGATGCATTAATCCTATGCTTTGATGTGTTTAAAATAGGGGAGACATCTTCGAACACCTTTGGAGTTGATCCGGAGGCTTGATCGGTGTTTCGGCAAGCTTGCGAAACGGAATTGGTGAGTGGAGTTGGGTTTCCAGCTTTGAAACAAATGTTTGAAGGTTTTGGGAGCTTAGTTTAAGTCTAAGAAACTTAACTAAGCTCAAGAGTAAGTTTTCGGAGGAACTTCCTTGGATGAGCCATGAAGTGGTTCGATGCATTGATTACATTTGCATGTTTAAATTTTGTTTTGAAAGTATGTTTTTAGCATAATTAATGCTGGTTTTGAAAGCCATGTGTTGAAGGATGCTCAAGGTAAGAGATCTTTGGTTTGACATATTGTAAATATGGTTTTGATGCATTGTGATGCATGATGTTAAATGGCTTTGATTGATGCTTTAAAACAATGAATTGTTGGTGGTAAATGGTGTATATTGGCAAGTGATGTAATGGTTTTAAAGTATTTGAATCAGATATAGTTAGCCAGCTATAGGATTGGGTGCACCGTGAATAAAGTCACCTTGGATGTTGAGGGGTTGTGATTGTACCGTAAACTCCATCCAAGTACACTAACGAGAAAGGTAAGATCACAACGGTGGTTAAAAGTCCGTGTGTGGATCTTGTGTTGTGTGTCCCGTGTTCTCGTTAGTGGAGTTATACAACTATCGATGAGTGATGTTGAGGGGTTGTGATTGTACCGTTAAACTCCATCACGGGTGTTGAGGGGTTGTGATTGTACTGGTAAACTCCACCTTGTGTGGTCGGTAGTGTGTATGAAGCGTATGGGACAACGCTTGTAATCCGCGTATCCGATTGTGTTTTGTGTTGTGAATGGTTATGGATTATCACTTGAAAGCCAATATGACATGTTGTTTTTAATTAAGCATGTGATGCTTGTAAAGTATGCAAGGTTGCATGAAATGTGTTGAGCATGTGTTTAGAAAGCTTTGTTGGAAGTGGTTTCTAAAATGCATTATTGTGTTGTTTCTTTAGAGCATGCCTCACTAAGCAAATGTGCTTACGCTCTCTCTCTTGAACCAATAATGCAGATAATTGAAGTGTTTGTGGGCAACAAGGAGGCTAAGAGTCCAAGGGAAACTAAGCTCATGTATGGTGATGTTTTCATAACACTATTAGTTTTTGATATTTTGGCAATGGGAATCTAAGATGTGTTTTGGGAGATGTTTTGGACTCCCTAGTTGTGGAATGATACCTTTGATGTTTTGGGATTTGTAATTGGCCTTTAGATGCTTGTTTTGGTGTTTTGTTGGTTGTTTGGTTTTGGATAATAGGATGCATGCCTATAGATTTGTGGAATTCTATGTTTGATATTATGAATATGTTTTAAAGTTGCAAACATGTACCTTAAATGTATGATGACATGTTGGCATGTTTAGGAAGTCATTAGGATGTGTTTGTGTGGTTTTATGTATGTTAAACCAGCAAAATCTGCAGCTTCTGGGCAAACCGTATCGATACACTCATTGGCGTTTCGAAACGGGGGCCTGTAATGGCCTTGGTGTTTCGAAACGGCTGGTGACCGTATCGAAACAGTTTGGCCAATGGAAGGCCCTGTTTCGAAACAAGTCTCGAAATAAACCCGTGTATCGGAACGGTCAACACCGTTTCGGAACAGGTGACCGTTGGGCACTGATTTGAATGGTATTGAGGTTTGCAAGCTTTACGTTTTAGACCTAAAAATTGTTTTTGCAATTGCATGAGTTTGAGATGTCCGATTAAGGTGAAATTTGACAGGGAAGCATGTAATATGACTAATTTAATGATGGTAACTTAAAAATCAGTTAAGACCTTCTAATTTTCAGAATTTACAATTTGGTCCCTAATATTTGTAATTTGTGCAATTGAGTCCCTTATTTGAATTCGATCGTTGTGCTAAGTCCGTATATGTATCTCAAGTGTTCACCTAGGGTTAACATGTATCTAGACAAGTTTAAAAATAAAAAAGGGTCGTTAATCAAGGTTGACTTTGGTTTTCCCCGTGTAATCTTTGTAGTTCGGGTCAACCGTCTAGGCCGGGCTAAGGGGGTTACAAGACTTTAAGCTATAGCGTACCGATACGCATTGTAACCATATCGATACGATTTGCTTATCTTTGCAAAATCTTTGCATTTAATTTTCGACCGTTGGCTTGTCAGTTAGTTGGTATCCCAAAATTGAAATGACCGTTAAACCGTACTGATACGTTAAGTGAGCGTACCGATACGCATTTTATCAAAACCAAAGTTTTGATTCCAGTGAGAAAAATCCGTATCGATACTCCCCTTAAAACCGTACAGATACGCCCTCTAAGTGCATCGATACGCGTAGTTTTTCAGTCACAACGGCTCTTTCTTGTTTGAGACATGTACCGATATGCCCCCTAGCCGTACCGATATGGTAGGTAGCTGAGCAGCATTTACTGCGGGAAATTGCAGCCCAGTGGCTTTATTGATGATCCCAACTACCCAAACGGCTAGAATTCAATACAAGGGTATAAAAACAAGTCTCAAATGCACCAGCAACAACTATTGAACCTACAAGCAACATCAAAGCACTCAAATCCAAACTTTGTACCTTTAGAGTCAAATCCTTGTACCCAACTCTTGTGTTCTTCATTGTAATCTTTTATTGTGAGTTTGGGGAATGTAAAATTGTAATTGGGTAAACAGTTATCCTCTGAGAGGAATTTGTAGTGTTTACCAAATACTCTAGTTTCTAAAAGTGAGTGAATTAAGCTTTGGGTAGAAAGCTTAATCAAATTGTAAGGTTTCCTTCTCATCCAAGAAAATGGGAGGAATTCAAGTAGTGAATTGGTTGAAAATCCTTAGTGGGAGCTAAGGTAGTGGATGTAGAGTTTGTTGGAGAACTTAAACCACTCTATATTTTTAGAGGAATTTTAAAACAAATAACACATGAATATTTGAGAAATAAAACATAGTAATAAACAACCAGGGAAAAGAAAAAGCTATTATAATAACAAATGAGGGAGAAAGCATTACCAGCATTGCAAGATGTTTGAGAATCCTTTTGTAAATCCTTCAATTCCTTTAAGATCCACTTCGATGCCATAGCTTAACCTGCAACACATGCCCGTATAATAAAAAAAGTCAAAACAACGCAAATAAAACAAATGCCAGCAACAATTAAAAGTGAGAAATCGATGAGATCAAACCAGAGAAGATGAACTTGATCCTCCCATTCCTTTTTGCTTTTCCTTTGTAAAGCCCAGAGGAAAGCTGAGTTCGAAGAAAGGTTGAAGAAACGAGCGGGAACCAGAAAAATGCGAGGGGAATTTATGATTTGATGAGGGGGCGGTGCTTTATAAACCGGTGGATTGTGATGTGATAAATATCAATTCTTTGGTAGGTCCCTTGTTGTAGCGTTCTCCATATGAAAATCACCCGATTCATTGTTCGCCGAAAGTGGCCGCGAGGTAAACTAAGGTTGTTTATAGTATTATTCTTCTTTTTCAATAAATAAATAAATTATTTAATTGGATCAAAGTGGACAGGAATCTAGGAACGTGTAATCTTTCGGCTCTCTCCAAGGAAAATAGAGGCATTTTTATTTATAAAAACTTTTTAAATAGTTATTTAGAAAAATGACCTTAGTCAAAGTTATTTAAAAAATGATCTCCAAATCGTTCACGTAAGGCGACCTCGTGCTTTACGAAATGCGATTCACGACCTCGCGCTCTGCACAAAGCAAATTCCGTCCTACGTGGATGCACTTTTCAGATAACCCAATTTAAAATTATGGGATAAAACCTCGCGTTTTCCAAAACACGAGTTCCTCGAGAAATTGAAGGGGCAATGAATTTATCGCGAGTTTAACTATAGGGACCTCGCGTTCTGTGAATAACAAGTTCCTTTATAATTGAGGCTGAAATACAAGGGTATATAGGCATGTTCGAGGCATTTTATCATGTCATTAGTCAGAATTTTTTCGTGATTCTTCAGCTTAGAAGCGTAGTATTGGCTAATTAACATACAATTAATTGTATCCATAAACATACAGTTAATTGTATCCATAAACATGTTTTCACGTCGTTGGCTAATTAACATGTGTCATTGATTTAGAAAAATAATGTCATAGTCAATCCGAGTTGTTACACCCCTAACCCTACTTTTGCGATATGGACAATCGAGGATAAGCTTCGTGGATTTCATGGTAAGCATTGATCCTCATCATCCTCAATGGTAGGGGTTTCAACTACGGTTACATCCGGTGCTCTTCACCTCTCCTTCACGATGAAGGCGCAAGAAGAAGTTATTCGCAGCCTCTATCAAAAGGTTAAGAAGTTTGCGGGTAGGTTCAAAGAGACCATGATTTCTTGATATTGCAATTTGTCGTTCATCATAAACAAAAACATAGAAGACGTATCCTACAAATATTGTTAGCAGACTAGTAGCATGCAGTCATCGTATAAATGCAACTACGTATACCAACAATTCGCAATATCTGAAAAATCTATTTGTAGAAAAATTATCCTGATACGCGATTTGTTGTCATTAGCCAATTGAATATTCTCCTTGAATCTGATAGCAATTGATCTCAGGCGGTTGATCAACTGCAATGGATAACAAATTATGGTGAGTTTGTTTGGCCTCGCTTCTGCCTTATATATGTCTACTTTCGCGTCCTCCAAAACACGAGGTATATCGAGACGTGTTTCTTAGACCTTGCGGTCTGCAAAAAGTAAGGTCCAAATAAATTCCTGACTATATGCAGCGCGAGGTCCGCCTATATTTTAAGTTTTTATAAATTAAAACCCCGCAGTCTTCAAATTCTATGAGAGAAGCTACAAATGATTTGAGTGAATACATATTGATTGGTGTAACAATTTTTACTGTTGTAATTGTAATTGTAAGTAATTGGCATTTTAAATTGAGAATTATAATTATAAATATAGTTTTGCGATGTTAAGAAATTGCAATTATAAATGATTTGTAATTCTAATTAGCATGAGTAACAAACATGTTGAAGATGGTAACAAACAATAGTACAATAAGAAAGTACAATTAATTAATCTGGGAGTCTGAGCAATTAAGGCATTTTTCTCTGGTGTCTGGGTTCCTACATTTGGTATATAGTTTTGGCTGATCAATTTTTTCTCGATGTTCGACCAAATCCTCTACAGAGTAAATCTGCGTTGATCATGGACGACCCTTCTTTTTGCATCGCGGTTCAAGATCTGGCCATATTATAGGTTGATCATCAACTGTTGCTGGATCTTTTATTCCCAAATGGGAGGAAACTCGTATTCATAAACCTTGGATATGATTTCAAGTAAGTATATTGGGTCAACCATTGTCATGTAGTGAATCCGTACAGAAGAACAAATAGCAATGGTGTGCAGACACGGGTACTTGAATGTTCGGAAGACTTTGCATTCGCAGATTCTTTCATGTAGATCAACTACAAACGACTTGTGTTGTATGCCTTCTAACAACCTCGAATATTCCGATACACGGAACCAATGTTGTTCGCGTGAGAAGCATGTAGCACTCATCGCATTTGACTGTCGCGCAAAAGTTTGAAATTTACGACGAAGGTCTGGGTGGATTTTGTGGCCAGCTGCCATATAGTCAGCTGCTTGTTTTCCCAAGGTTGCAAAAAGGGTAGCCAGCCGATAATATGTCACCTTCACAACGAAAGTGATAGGCAAATGTCGCACTCCTTTTAGTGACGAATTCACCGCCTCCGCCAAGTTCGTTGTCATATGACCACATTATTTACCCCTATCATATAATCGAAGTCATTTCTCCTTCGGGATTGAAGCAAGGTAGTTATAGCCTAATAAATTCCTAACCCTCAATTCTTCAAATAGCTCGTTAACCTCATGCTCGATATGCGAGCTACCTATAAAAAATAGAGTAGTTAACGATGAATAAAAAATATGAAGATATCTTAAACCTAAAAGAGTGAAAGATTACATACCCATTCGAAGCACCATAAGACGTTCATCTTCATTCTTGTACTTTCATAAGTAATTTGCAGCAATGTGGCGTAAACAATACCGATGATAAATAAAGAGAGGTTCCCAAGACGGACCCAAACGTCCGATCGCCCATAACAAAGTAGTTCTTGTTGAGATTTAGGGGGCTGGATTCCCTCAACCGTTCTTGCTCACCAAGTGAGGAGAAGTGAGAAAATTGGGTGTTTTTGTGGGAATGGAAAGATTGACAATTTACACAAGGATTTATAGTGGTTCAACCTTCTAACCAAGGTCTACATCCACTACCTTAGCTTCCCACTAAGGATTTCCAAACAAATTCATTAAGAATTTCGTCCCCTTTTCTCGGATTAGGAGGAAACCGTTACAACGATCAAGCTTTCTACCCAAAGCTTGATCAAACACTCTCTTACACAAGAAAGACTTAGCAAACTAGAAATCCCTCTAGAAGGTATATGTTTCCACTATAAAGCTCTCACCCAAAACCTAAACACTTGAACAAATTTAACAATATTTAGCTCACAAGTGTTGTCTAAGCAAGAAATGTACAATTAAAGCTCTAGACACAATTTGTCATCATAATGTTGTAACAATTGAAGCATTAACCATTGCTAGATGTTTATAGGTCTCTTTTATACTCCTATTTGAGTTTGTAGCCGTTACTAGCCGTTTAGGTTGAATTGGAGCCGTTGAAGCCTTTATTTCCCACCATAAATGCAGTTCTGCAGCTTGGTGTATCGACATGGTCCCGATAAGGAAGTAGCCGTTGTGCACTTCAGCTGATGCGTATCGATACGCTTACCTAGCGTATCGGTACGGTTCTGCAAATTAAAAGACTGTTGAGAAATATGACCGTTGGGGTAGTTAGGTGTATCGGTACACGATACAACCGTATCGGTACGCGACTAGCCGTTGGGCTATTTCAAAACACACCATACCGATACGGCTAAGCGTATCGGTACGGGTTTTGGCTACTGGAAAATTCTTGTAGTTGAAACCCTAAGGCGTACCGGTACAGTACCAGACCGTATCGGTACGGGCACTTGAAAAGCTTGGTTTTGACTACTTTAAATGTACTTTAAATCATTCCAAAGCCTTGTAAAACCCTTAAACATATTTTCAAGTTGTTTTTGACTAAACACATATTTTAAATTCTTTTCAATTTAGTCTAAAACATTTTTCAAATATTATATCAAACACTTAGTTCTACAATCTCCCCCTTTTTGATATAATAAAACCAACTTGAAAAATTGTTTGGGATTCTTTCCCCTTTGTATTTTAAAATTTGAATAAGAGACTTAAAATTTGAATTAGATTAAAGCTCCCTTCATTCTCTTGAAAAACTTGAAAAATCAATTTTTCAAACCATTTCTTCTCCTTTTTGTTATATAAAAAATAATTTAAAATGACATTGAGCTCAAAATAACTTAGGAGGTAAAAGAAAATTGACACCATTAAAAAATGGTTTTAAAATAGGCTCCCCCTTACTCAAAGCACCAAACAACGTTAGTCCAACATATATGATCATCTAGTTGAAATTAAAAAAAAATAAAACAAATAAAAGCAAGAACAACTAGATATTTACCACACTTGAATCCAAGGGAGGATGTGAAGCCTTCCTTCTTCAAGTGTCTTTTTTTGTGTGCATGGAGCTCCCCCACAATGTTTGACTTGTTGATCAATCTCCATCACACCTATCATAAGACAATCAAGTAATTTTTGGTATCCAAATTACTTTGGATCCATAAACGTTAGTAGCACAAAACTTAGTTCCCTTAGGAATCCATTTTTCAATTTCATCCTTTTTAGTTGAAGTGGTTAGTCCTTTTGGGACCCAAACACTTCTAAAACATTTTCCATTTACAAATCTATGGCCACTAAATTGTCTTACATAAAAATTTGATTTTCCTAAATTATTTTTCTTTTGAAGTTTATTGAAAATCAAATCTTTTTCTATCTTGAGATCATGGACCACTTTTTTATGATCTTTTTCCATTGTTTGAAGCAATTTTTGTAAATCCAAAACTTTAAGCTCAAAATCTTTAATTTTTGCTTCAAACTCTAAATTGGTTTTAAAAAGCAAATCATTTTCGATTTGTAACTTTGAAATCAATTTCTTGTTTTTCAAAAATGAAGCCTTGAACTCAAAAACCAATTCATCATAGGCTTCTTGCAACTCATCAAAAGAATATGAATTTGAACTAGATGAGTTAGAAGTTACCTCCCCCTCATTGAGGGCCATCAAGCATAGGTGGGCTACCTCATCATCGGTGGAGTCTTCATCACTCGGTGGAGTCTTCATCTTCTTCCTCGATTCATGCTTGGATTTTTCCATTTTGCTCTTCATGAACCGGGCAAATTTTTTAAAGAGATAAGCCATCTCTTCATCTTCACTTTCCTCCTCACTTGAATCTACATGACAGCATGTGGAGGATTTGAGAGCAACGACACTAGCGTTGATGCCTAGATCCATGATCTTCTTCCCCATAGCTCTAATCTCTTCCTTATTCTTCTTCCCTTCTTTGTTTTTCTTCATTATTTGATGAGTGAGAAGTGACCCTATGAGCTCATCAAGCTTCAAAGTCTTGAGATTTTTTGCTTCGATGATGACGGTCCTTTTTGAGTCCCATGACTCGGGAAGGGAGTAGATGAGCTTCCGGACAAGCTTCTCTTCCGGAATGGCTTCTTCATAGCCTTTGAGTCCATTAGTGACGGTGGAGAACCTATCGAACATCTTCTCAATGTCTTCTTCCGGATCCATCTTGAAGTTCTCATACTCGAGGTTTAGGATTCCAATCTTGGTCTCCTTTACATCATTGGTTTCTTCGTATGTGACTTCAAGCTTGTCCCATACTTCCTTGACACTCTCATAAGAAGACATCTTCTCAAAGATGTTTGGGCCAAAAGCACAAAATAAGATGTGCAAGGCTTTGCAATTAAGCTCTATCTTCTTGCGATCTTCGGCACTTCATTCCACTTTAGTTCGTTGAGGCATGAACAAACCATCTTCTACTATGTCCCATAGCTTGTAGTCCCTTGACTCTATAAAGAACTTCATCTTTGTCTTCCAATGGGCATAGTGAGTTCCGTCGAAGAAGGGCGGGTTTTCGATGGATTGTGCCATTAAGCCGGATCTACTCAATAGGATGTTAATCCTCTTCAATTGAGCCAATCTCTGATACCAATTGTTGAGATTTAGGGGGCTCGATTCTCTCAACCGTTCTTGCTCGCCAAGTGATGAGAAGTGAGAAAATTGGGTGTTTTTGTGAGAATGGAAAGATTGACAATTTACACAAGGATTTATAGTGGTTCAACCTTCTAACCAAGGTCTACATCCACTACCTTAGCTTCCCACTAAGGATTTCCAAACAAATTCACTAAGAATTTCGTCCCCTTTTCTCGGATTAGGAGGAAACCGTTACAACAATCAAGCTTTCTACCCAAAGCTTGATCAAACACTCTCTTACACAAGAAAGACTTAGCAAACTAGAAATCCCTCTAGAAGGTATATGTTTGCACTATAAAGCTCTCACCCAAAACCTAAACACTTGAGCAAATTTAACAATATTTAGCTCACAATTGTTGTCTAAGAAAGGAATGTACAATTAAAGCTCTAGACACAATTTGTCATCATAATGTTGTAACAATTGAAGCATTAACCATTGCTAGATGCTTGGAGGTCTATTTTATACTCATCTTTGAGTTTGTAGCCGTTAGGGTTGAATTGGAGCCGTTGAAGCCTTTATTTACCACCATAAATGCAGTTCTGCAGCTTGGTGTATCGATACCCTTCAAACCGTATCGATACGGTCTCGATAAGGAAGTAGATGTTGTGCACTTCAGCTGATGCGTATCGATACGCTTACGTAGTGTATCAGTACGGTCCTGCAAATTAAAAGACCGTTGGGAAATATGACCGTTGGGGTAGTTAGGCGTATCAGTACACGATACAACCGTATCGATACGTGACTAGACGTTGGGCTGTTTGAAAACACACTGTACCGATACGGCTAAGCGTATCGGTACAGGTTTTGGCTATTGGAAAATTCTTGTAGTTGAAACCCTAAGGCGTATCGGTATGGTACCAAACCGTATCCGTACGGGCACTTGAAAAGCTTGGTTTTGACTACTTTAAATGTACTTTAAATCATTCCAAAGCCTTGTAAAACCCTTAAACATATTTTCAAGTTTTTTTTGACTAAACACATATTTTAAATTCTTTTCAATTTAGTCCAAAACATTTTTCAAATATTATATCAAAACACTTAGTTTTACAGTTCTTCTGTCAGAAATAACATATATCCCATCTTCCCTATCACACATGACACGAGATAGAACATGTCTTCGTAAGTTCTTAAGGAAGAATACCAGGAGTTGAGATCTTTCTTTTCGACTATTGCGAAGGCGATGAGAACACATTTTCTGTTGTCGTCTTGAGTAACTGCCAATAACAAAATTTGTATATATTTGACGTACAACCAAGTATCGTCGATTTGAACCATCGGCTTGCAATATTAGAATGTATGAACGCACTGCAGAAATGTCCAAAATAGTCGGTGTATTAAAAAGAATATAAATCACGTTTTAATTCAATTGAGGTGTATTAAAAAATATACATAAAGTCACCTGCATAGAAATATCCTCGCATATATGCTTCTGCCCATTTCTCTTTGACTTCATACAAATCTTTTACCCACTCTCTATCTTCAAATTTATGTTTGCGAACTAATTCTGTCCAAGCTCTTTCAAAATCTGATGGAGTTCTACAATTGTCAACACACTTCATAAATCCATCGTGAAAAGTTTTATTACCATTTGATTTCACATTCCTCATAAGATGCCATAAGCATAATCTATGTTTTGCTTTTGGGAGTACTTGAGCAATAGCATTTGCCATGGCTTTATCTCCGTCAGTAATGACAGTGAGTGGTTTGTAGCCATCTCCCGCTGCAATTAATTGTTGTAGCACCCAAACATAAGTATCTGTTTTCTCATTAACTACTAGTGCACATCCAAATAATACCGTGTTTCGATGATGATTGACGCCAACCAAAATTACAAATGGTTTGTTGTATGCGTTGCACTTGTAAGTAGTATCAAATGCAAGTACTTGTCCAAATTCTTTATAATCGATACGTGATGTACCATCACACCAGAATAACTTCTCTAATCTTCCATGTTCATCTCTCGCGTGGCTCACAAAAAAAAAGATCAGTTTCTTGCTTTCCGAATAGGTACGCCATCACAGTTTCAGCATCACCATCTTGTACTTCTTCTCTTTTGATTCTCTGAATGTAGTTGTACAAATCCTTCTATATGAAACTAACATTTTCAAGAGAACCGCTTTCATTCACGAAATTTTGCATCATTTTGTTTGGAGCAATTCTTGAGTTGTGCATGGTATTTATTTTAATTTTATCCACCTCGCTTATTTTCCGAAATGACCTAAAAACAAATCATTAGTGAGCATTGCAAACATATCAAATAGTATTGAAAATCTACGTCTTCTCTAACTACAAAAATTCTCTAGTTTTATGACACCATTATTAATTTATGTTTAAAAAGTGGAAAAGCAAAAGGGATAGCCTAGCACTAAAAAGTGACACTATTCTCATAATTATCTCGAAGAAATTCAATATCTAAAGTTATTTCTAATCTAAATATGACAACTCTTATCATATTAATTATTAATTTGGATTAATCGTTCTTTCTTAATTTATATGCATCTTATACATGTATTTCATATGTGTTTGAATATGATTATTAGCTTTAATATTTTTAATTCAAATACATGAAAATATTTAAAATTTTATACATGAGTATATCAAATAAAGGTATTTAATATTCATTGATTTCAATTATATGATACTAAAGAATTTTAGGTCGAACTATAAAGTAAAGAAAGTCACCTTGGAGAATTTCAAAGCTAAAATTTTGTTGCTTTTCAAAATCCTACAGTTTTCTCTCTATCTTAGTCTTATCTTGTGTAACTAGAAATTTTTTACAATGCATACATACATACATGTGCATTATACTTCATATTTCAAAAATATTATTATTAATATAAGATAGTAGTAACTAGAGAAACAAATTATTTAGAGAATATTTACTTACCTGATATAAGGAACTTGTGTTGGTTTTACCATTTCATGGCAATGTTGTGCGTGAAATTTCTCTACTTTCCAAAAATGATATCGTTCGTACAATTTGTATTGAATAAGTGCTTCACATCCAACTCTGCTTATTGGTTTTGGTTCACGTTTTCTATTAGGTAAGTTATTCCACTTTTGGTCCCTATAACCTGTTAGAAGATAAGCGTTAATCCAAGAATAAATAATAAAATAAAATAATTTTATTTAAACGAACAGTACAAAATTAAGAACAATACAAAAATATAAAAATCAAACTAATTTGGAGCCAAAAGAAACGTGTTGAGGCCTGCACGAACACGGTTTCCTTAAGACAGATTTTCGGCCACTCCTATGGTGCTCGAGTTCATTGGTCGTCTGTCTCCCAGGATACAACAACATAAGATCAGCCACAGTTGCACTACTATGGAGATCACGAACCGACCCTTGCCTTCGCCTATCACCGAAAACCACTTGTAAAATCCACAGAGTAAAACAATAAAAATTTTCTGTGGTTTTTGTTGGTTGTAAACCTAGAAGCTTTACTCCCTATTTATAGGATTGTCATGAGGGTGTAAGTGGAAATTTGACCTAATTGAGCATTTAATATTGAGAATCAATTGATTCTCCTATAAAGCAATTTCCAAAATTATTATCTGAATTAAAGATAACTTCCAATATTTACCTTTTTAATTCCAAGATAAAATTTGGCAAATTTGTGCTTTTATTTAAGGAAAAATCATTTCAAATTTGGGTCAAAATATCTGCAAGCCCACGAAGGACCAGACCGGTTCAGACATTTGCGTTACCCACGTCGTGCACGTCTGCACATTTACGAACCAACAATTGGTTCCACATTTTCCTCAACAACATTTGAATCAATTTCTTATTCAAAGCTCCAAAATTATCAAAATTTTCCAATAGTCCCCCACATGAATGAAATTGATTTAATCAAAACATTTTGACTCGATGTGGTGATAGATTCTACGATCGATAGCTGCATAGGATAGGTAGGTGTCCACCCTTGAACCTTCCCTTGTGAAAGTATATTTACTTTACTAGCTCACCAGTAGACATAATGTCCTTGAATTGTTCTGTCGTTTGTGTAAACGATGATATACTTCACACAACTATCTCTCTGACAAGAATATTAGTTCTCATGGGTATGTCCATATGGCCGTGGACATCGCCTGGTTCTACAAGAGTTTGAAAGAACTATGCCCAATAGTCTCATTGAAGCGACCCCACTTCACTCTCACATAGGTGACTTATGTTGCTTGACTTACAAAAGCACACAATGGTCATTAAAAGCATTGCTTAGCCTAAACCACTTTGATCACTGTTTACATAATAGGAATGGACTTGGGGATAAGAGCCCCTACAGTGATCGCACAGGTCTATGCAATTAGGTTGTCCCTTTGAACCTAGATCTTGGGATCTCCAGTCAACTAGGTAGGGTTTTCCTTCGCATAGCACTTTAAATTTACATGGGCTTTAGTCTCATTCCTTTCAGGTTTTTTTTTGAACTTGATCTCGACTTAACCCTTTGGTTAGTGGATCCGCAACGTTATCCTTGATTTCAAAACAAAATCAATAGAGATAACTTCATTTGAGATCAATTGTCTAACGGTATTATGTCGATGACGCATATGTCTCGACTTACCCATTATACACAAAGTTCTGTGCTCTACCAATTTTGGGCATTGACTTTGGTCGTTCAGGAATATCCTTCAAGAAATTTCTGAAGTCATTCGACTTCTTTTCTAGACTTGTCTAGAACTACAACTCAAATTCCATTATGGATTTGATTATAACCATTTTCTTAAGGATTTTCATGACACAGTTCCTCCTCCCAAAGTGAAGACATATCTACTTGTGCCTTTGATATCTTGAATATCAGATATCCAATCGCATCGGAGTATCCTTCTAAATGGTAGGATCTATGAAATAATGCAATTCATAATCTCGAGTATATCTAAGATATCTCAATACCCTCACAATTGCTTTCCAGTGATTTTCACTTGAATTGCTTGTGAATGTACTTGAACTGCTCACAGTAGAAATAATATATAGTCTATTGAATCTACTTGGTCAACACTTTGGTCTTTGTTCTTGAACAAAAGTTGGCATGTATTTATTGGAGTTCTGGCTATGCCGGAAACATCCTTGCCAAACTTCTCTTACCCGCATAGTGTGACTACGTCAATATGAGACCTTCAAGTGACCGTTTGATTTAGATGCCCAAAATCAAATATGTTAATCTCATATTTTTCATGTCAATCTTGAATTTGACAAGTCTTTGGTACGTTTACCATTTTATTGTTGCTTCCAACAATGAATATGTTATTAACATACAAACATAGAATAATGTATCCAATGTTAGTAGTTTGACATATAGACATTTGTCACACTCATTTATCTTGAAGTTGTTTGTCATCATGACATTATCGAACTTCTCATGTCTTTACTTTGATGCTTGTTTAAGTCTATACAAGGACTTCACCAATCTACATACTTTTCTCTCTTGACTTGAAACTACATAACCCTCAGGTTGTTTCATGTATATTTCTTCATCAAGATCTCTATTTAGAAAGCTCTTTTAACATCTATTCGATGTACGTCTAGATTCCGCAAAGCAACAATTGTAAGTATCATCCTTATGGAGGTTATCCTTGATACATTAGAGTATGTATCGAAATAGTCAAGGCATTCGGTAACCTTTTATTACCAATCTGGCCCTATACTTATCAATTGTTCCATTTGCTTTCATTTTCCGTTTGAAAACCCATTCAAAACTTAGTGGTTTAATTCACGGAGGAAGATTCACTAATTCCCCACGTATGGTTTTACATGATGGAACCAATTTCACTCTTAATGGCATCCTTCCATAAGATGCTTTCAGATGAATGTATAACATCATTATACATTTGAGATTCAATCTCTAGCATAAAGTTTAGAAAAATGATCCAAAGAATTTTTCTACTCTTGCTTGTTTACTTCTTTGTGGCTCTATTTCAAGCTCAAACCATTGTTGATCATTTGAGTCATCTTTATCGATAATCTTCGAAGTTCGTTTCATTAAACTTTGACCAAATTCCCTAGCTTTACAAGGGAATACATTTTTAAAGAAAAAACATCATTTGCTTCCATTATCGTATACTTGTGAATCTCAGAGTTCTTCTATTCATACACAAGAAATCAATATACATTGTTATGTTTTATATAGCCAATGAAAATACAATCCACCATTTTTAGGGATCTATTCTCAGTTGCTTTAGTAATGAGGTCATTACCTTTGCAAGACACCCCCACATTTTCAAGTAGTTGTAGGAAGGTTTAATTATCTTCCATAACTTATATGGTATCTAGTCTTTTTAATTATGGGGAATCTTGTTTAAAAGATAATTAGCTTATAGAACAACTTCCCCCACATGTTAGGCACATTATAGTACCAACGTTACTCATATAGAGCTTCTCCCCATCTTAAACCTTTAATTAAGTTTGGGATTCAACATCATGCTCATAGAGAACAATTTTCACTATAGCTTCATCTTTACATTATTTTTGTGCTATCATCAATAAAGGTAATAAACATATTCCTTCAACCAATATGTTGCCATATCAATTGTTATGGTAATAACATTGCCCTCGTTTGGAAATCTATAGTCCAAATATTTATTCCCATCTTATGGCAATTGAAGCATTTTTTCCATGAAATTTTATTTTTTGAACACACCGTCTAATTTACGGTTTGAAGTCATTTTTGACTTCCACTACGGTTTCCGTGATAATATTTGTTTTAGCAATATTTACCTTAGTAACATTTGAAGGTGGTAACAATATTTACCTTGTCCTCTCTAACAATAAGAGGGTCATTCTTCAAATATTTAACCAGGTTTATCATGGTCAATTATGCAACATCTTTTGTTGCCATGTATGAAATTCTTTCCAATAAATTTCACTGATTTCTCATTGTGTCACGTAGACACAATCCAAAACCAAGCATTATGAATCTGTTAAACGTTAGAAATTTAGTCAAAGACTAAAACCAGAAACAGTGTAACACTCGGGTTCTGGGGTCGGGTGAAAATAATATTTTAATAATATTCAGGTCCGGTTTTATAATTTAAGTAAATAAAATAATGGTTCGGGTTTTGTTTGCAAATAAAACAAAGGTGTTGGACCGAATTTTTAAACCAAGCCCAATAGCCATTCATTAATGACATTTGTGAAAATATTTTGTCTTCTAAATTAAAAACCCCCACTTTTAATTTAAAACACAAAAGTTGTCATCTTCCTCCCTCCCCATTTTTCCTTTCCCACGACAAAGGAGGAGCTTCTCTCCAAGTGACTATCCCACCTCATTCCTCCCTCATTTTGGCTCGGTTTTGAAAGGTAAACACGTTTTCGACTTGCTCCCACCTTCCTCTTTCCAAAAGTACAAGTAGTTTTCATTTTCATCCATGTTTTAGAATTTGGATTTTTGGGAGATTTGAATAAAAATGGTAGCTTTATGGTGTTTAACTTGAGATTTTGATTTAATATTGTTAGATATGGTGTTTATGAATCAAATGGTCCAACATATATAATTTTTAGGGTGTTCTAAATGAATTTCCGAAATTGGGTTTTAGGGAGGTTTTAGAGTGTTGAAATGTTGAATTTTGGGGGTGTTTTGTGTGAGAATTTGTGGGCTGGTGGTTAGGCTATGTATAAGGGTCGTTTTGGAAGCATTTGGAAGTGTTAAATGTGTTGAAATCACAAGTTTTGGACTGTGCAAAGGGGCTGCTCGGGAATGACTTTTTGGGGGGTTGTTCTTGGTTCAAAAAACAAGTGTTTGATGTTTGAATTTCATTCCGGGTTTGCTACGTTGTGCTATGGACTGATTTGAGGTTAATTTATTTGTGTTGGGATGATTAGAAGAAAGGATTTGTGTTGGTAAAGTTTCGGGATCGATTCCGGAAGTTGTGGAGACTTGAGTCGGCTTTGCTTGGATTGTTTAAGGAAGTAAGGTGAGTGGTTAATGTTTTAAATTGATTTCAAAGGTTGGTTCAAGCATGTGAATGTGAAAATGTTTTCAAGTAATGTTTTGGTTCAAAGATGGTTTTGAAAGAATTTGGTTTGGGCTTGAAAAGTCGAATTAAACTCAAGAGTAAGTTGTTGTGAATTGCCTCTTTAATTTCCCCTTTTACCATTTGTCCTCATTACTTGTGGTGATGTTTTGTTAAGCATGAAATTTAAATAATTTGGGAAGAAGTATGATTGCTTAATATTATATCGTTGATCATGTAGGATGGTATTAATGATGTTGTTGATATGCCTTGTAAGGTGTGAGTAAGTTGGTGCAAGTTGTGCACGAAAATGGTGAGTAAGACCATTTGTGATTGGTAAGATTCCAAGTAGTAAGTGATGCCTAATTGTGGATTTTGTTACATCTTGATTTGGTTGTGCATGATATAGTGAGTACATGTCGTATGGTAGTGAGTGTATATTGTGTTGCATGGTTGGTGTCGAACCTCACGTGATGGTTGTCGTTGCTCCGGTGATGTGTAGTCCCACCGATAGCAAGTGGTATAAGACTCCGGTGATGTGTAGTCCCGCCGGTAGTGACTAGTAGAAGAGTACTTTGATGTGTAATCCCATTGGAAAACTACTAGTCGAAACGGTGATGTGTAGTCCCACCGTATGTGTTTTGGTTATGCTTGTGCATACCATGCGTTGCTCATGTTGTATCTCACTATATCATTCCTTCTCATGGTTTTGCTTTAATCTAGGATTATGTCCTCATGCATACCATAAAGTGTAATGTCATGATAAATGCCTATATTGTTGACCTTTGGTTGAACTTGTAAGTTAGTAGAATGATTAGGCCGTTGGATGGTTGTATGCGTTGACCTTTATTTTAAAGAAAGCTTTGAACCCTGCATTGTCGTAGTTATGTTTTAGAGCTCCGCTCACTAAGCTTTATGCTTACGCTCTCCTTTTTCCGACAATGCAGAACTTTAGCTTGGAGTTAGCAAGGAGCAAGATAAGGGCGTCCAAGCGTGGTGTAGTTTGCTCAAGTATGGTTTAATTAAATAATGTAGTAGTCTAGCAATGGGGAATGCTACATGTTTTAGGAGCTTGAATCTAGACTCCTTTGTGTTGGCCACATGTTAATGTCTTATGTTGATGTTTTGGTTTGATTATGGTTTGTAATGCATGATATGCTATGATGGATGTTGTGTGTGTTGGCATGTCTATTGGTGTTTAGGTTGCCTTGTTAGAGAGGGCCAAACCTCATATGCTTTCCTTGTGCCTTTTTAGGCCTTTGAGTTCCATGTATGACTTGTATGCCTAATTGCCTTGTGTTGAAATGTGACTTTAGTTTCAAGTTTAAGCATGCCTATACTCTTGGTTTGTCATAGGATACATGTTAGTGTGTTGGTTGAGGTTTGAGAGGGATTTAAGGGCCTCTTTGTGCCTTAAATCAGCTCAAACATGTATTTTCGTAGCAGGGGTATCGATACGGTTGGTCCCGTATCGATACGACCTTCATGTTTCAGGCCTCGTGTTTCGATACGCGAGGGGGCGTACCGATACCATTTTGGCCACTGGAGTTACTGTCCAGTTCGGTATCGATATGGGCCTTTGGCGTATCGATACAGTCATCTTAGCGTTGACCATGGGAAGTCAACCGTTGGGGAGGGTATCGATACACTCCTTGGGTGTATCGATACGGTCTCCACGGATTGACTTTGACTAGTTGACCTAGTCAAGGGGTATTGATACACCCTTTAAGTGTATCGATACCGCCTGCAGATCAAGTTAAAAAAATTGGGCTGTAAGATGTTGGGCTGAGTCGTTTGTTTGCCTCGTGAATGTTGTTCCGCTGTATGATCACATAGGATTAAATACTCATCTAGACAAGATTTAAAATGAAAAAAAAATAGGGTTGCTAACCGAGGGGGAATCCTCAAGGGGTTTTCACTCGGTTTTCCCCGTGTAGCCTACTCGGACCGGTCATCCGGCCAGGCCGGGACGAGGGGGTTACATTTATTGGTATCAGAGCCTGAGGTTTCCGAGACCTCGGGTAGGTAAGTGAGGTAAGTTTGATGTGTTATTTTGTTGTTATGTCTCGGTGAATGTTTTGCCATGTATGCTTAATGTTTGCTTGTTAGTACGGTGTTTGAAAGCATGTGTTAGCATGATGCTTGTGTTGAAGCGTAGTGTCGAGTTCCCATTGATACTATTACTTATTTGAAAAGATTTTTGTAAAGGAATATACTTGAGCACCTTGGACCCTTGCTCTTGATAACCCTAATTATTATTGTTTGTGTGTTTTGTTTATTACTGTATTGTTGTCTTTGGTAAGTTTGAGGCCGAGGCGTGGGCCTAGGGCTGGTAATCGTGAATTTGAGGTTTTAGAGGATGTGAATGATGAGAGAGTTCGTCGCTTTAGTTCAGGGTAGTATGACCGTACCAGAGTTTGGAGTGCAGTTTGTTTGTTTGGGTCAACATGCATATGAGTTGGTTTCTGTTGAGGGAGAACAATGTGACCAATATTGATATGAGATGGTGATAGAAGTGAAGACTTAAGAGTTGGCTTCGGAAGGATGTCGATGTTGTAGCAAGTAATTCCTCGATACAGTCATTGGGCTTGTTTTTCTGATTGATTCTGGATCTACGAGTCAGTGTATTTTGAGTGAACATACGAAGTTGTTGAATCTACCTTGTGAGGTACTAGAGGTAGGTGTTGGTGTTGGTAGCTCCTTCGGGGATACAGTCGTGGTCAGAAAGATGTACAAGGGATGTCCATTGATGGTTCAGTAGCACGTGTTTTCAGTTGATGAGATGGAATTACTTTTTACAGTTTCGATGTGAAACTATGCATGGATTAGCTTGTAGAACATAGAGTTAGGGTAGACTTTGAGACATTGGGAGCTTTCTTAAAGCTTGCGGCTGGCTATGATCTTGAAATGGTAGGTGAGAATGTGAATTTCGTATCGAGTGTTGAACCAGCTTTAGAGGTCAAAGACTGATTGATTTTGGTTGACGGGCTTGCCGGGCCAATGTGATGGATTTGCTTTTTGGATGAGGATAAGACCGCATGATGTTAGAATAGTTTGTGATTTCCTAAAAGTGTTGGCAAGAATTACCCATGTTGTCTCTTGATAGGGAAGTAGAGTTTGATTGTGAGACTGTCTCCAAGTTTGCTCCTGTTTTGTTTGTTCTGTACCTTATGATTCTCGACCGACTTAGGAGTGTTAAAGAATCAACTACGAGTTTGTTAGACCTTAGATTGATTAGGCCTAGTACATCATCTTAGAGTGTGACAGTGTAATTTGTGAAGAGAAGAGAGGACAATACAAGAATGTGATTAGATTTCAGACAGTTGAAACAATTGACAGTGAGTAGTTGGTATCCGTTTCTAAGCATCAGTGGTTTGTTGATTAGTTGAGGGGTGCTTCAGTATTTTTAAGATTAAGTTGAGATCCGATTATTACCAGTTGGAAGTGAGAGAAGTTGAAGTATTGAAGACAGCTTTCGGGGCAGATGTGGACACCTTGAGTTTTAGGTTATGCCATTTTGTTCGACTAGTGTGTTAGCTACTTTTATAGAGATGTTGAGCAAAATGTTTTTCTAAGTCCTTGATCAGTTGTAGTAGTTCACATAGATGACACATGGGTATATTCACGTACCGAAGAAGACCATGACAAGCTTTGAAGTTAGTGTTGTAGGTCCTTTTGGAGAATCAGTTGTATGCCAAGTTGAGCAAGTGTGGACTCCGAGTCGAGGAAGATGTCCTCCTAAGACATGTAGATTAGCCGAGTGTATTAGAGTAAATCCCAAGTAGTCAGAAGAAGATGTGAGTCGGAAGAAATTTGAAGACTGTGACATGTATCTATAGTTCCTAGGTCTAGCATTGTTACTCTCAGAGAATTATAAATAGTCTTTTGAAGTTATCTGCTCATTTGATAAGTTGCTACAGAAGAATGTTCAGTTGTGTGGTCAGATGCAAGACAATAAGCCCTTGGGAAACCGAAAGAAACTTAGAAGAGAAATTTCGACCTTGATTTAGCTTACATCAGAGAAAAAGTTTGTGAACCATGGTGATGCGTACACGTAGAGTTAGGTTGTGTGCTTACGCGAGATAGAAGATTGTGACCTATTCATTGAGATAGTTGAAAGACCTTCAAAAGAATTATCCGACACTAGACTTAGAGTTAATTACATTTGTATTTGCTTCGAAGGCTTAGAGACAAAGCAGTATAGTAAGAAATGCACAGTGTATATGTACATATCATCAGAACTTGAAATATTTGAAGACTTAGGAAGGGTTGAAACTTGAACAACATGAGTTGTTAGAATTGCACGAGGACTGAGATCTCAAGATTGAATACCATACGAGGAGAGTCTACGTAGTAACCGATGCTTCGAGTTATATTGTTGCTAGATTAGTAGTTGAGATGCGAGTTGTAATTGCCGGATTCAGTTTACCAAATGATAGAAATCTTGTGGCCGAGTTACATGTTAAACCTACATTGAGTCAGAATGCTAGAAGAGAAATAGTTGCAAGACAGGTTCTTGGCACCTCACGTGCAAGACATAGTGGAAGGAAGACCTTCAGATTTCAGTTTCAGAGATGACAAAGTTTTGCAGTTCAGAAATAGAATAGTTGTGCCGATTGTCATAGTGTTTTGAGACGTATTGTGTTGGCCGAAGCATACGACAGTTTGTTTGTATTACATCTGAGTAGTATGAAGATGTAGTGTGGGTCGAAGATGAGTACTTATGGATTGAGTTGATGAATCACGTGAATCAGTATGAGAGTAAGTGTGTAAATTTGCCAGCGTGTCAAGACCGAGCTTCAGTTTTCTTCTAGTTTGATACATCCGTGGAAGATTCTTAATGAAAGTGAGAAATAGATTTGAGGGACTTTGTATCCGGTTCGCCTTTGATTTCTTACGAGAGAGTTTAGCCGAGTAAGCAATGATAGTTACATCGAGTGTGCTCATTTTATACATGTTCAAGCTACTTGTACCGTGGGTAAGAAGGCGGAGTTGTGCCTTAGCAAGAGTGTGGGTTGTACAGTGTCTTGAGATTGATAGTGGTCGATAGAGATTCGAGTTTTCGACTAGATTTTTGAAGACGTCGATATAGTGTTTGGTCACCTGTTGAAGTCAGATGGTCAGCTAGAGAAGGTTATGGGTCAAGAATTCAAGCGGTGTCGTATGAGATTGTGAATCGGGCTAGTTTTATTGTTTATTTGTTGCAGTTACCACCAGAGTCAGAGAGGGAATCCGTGAGGTGTTCTGTGTATCTGTGATTCAGAAGTGTGAGTCAGTTTTGTCCCGTGTTGTGTTGTTGAAGAGATTTGAGTTGAGTTTGAAATAGTCATGCATTGAAGGACCCGTTGAGATCTTGGCATCAGATAGCTAATGTTGTGTGGTGAGTCTACTGAGTTGGTGGGTATGTTGTGGGAGAGAAAGTGTGGAGGAGCTTGTGTTAGCGACTCTTCCTGTTCGATAAATTTCGGGGACGAAATTTCCTTAAGTAGGGGAGAGTTGTAACACCCGGGTTCTGGGGTCGGGTGAAAATAATATTTTAATAATATTCAGGTCCGGTTTTATAATTTAAGTAAATAAAATAATGGTTCGGGTTTTGTTTGCAAATAAAACAAAGGTGTTGGACCCAATTTTTAAACCAAGCCCAATAGCCATTCATTAATGGCATTTGTGTAAATATTTTGTCTTCTAAATTAAAAACCCCCACTTTTAATTTAAAACACAAAAGTTGTCATCTTCCTCCCTCCCCATTTTTCCTTTCCCACGACAAAGGAGGAGCTTCTCTCCAAGTGACTATCCCACCTCCTTCCTCCCTCATTTTGGCTCGGTTTTGAAAGGTAAACACGTTTTCGACTTGCTCTCACCTTCCTCTTTCCAAAAGTACAAGTAGTTTTCATTTTCATCCATGTTTTAGAATTTGGATTTTTGAAAGATTTGAATAAAAATGGTAGCTTTATGGTGTTTAACTTGAGATTTTGAATTAATATTGTTAGATATGGTGTTTATGAATCAAATGGTCCAACATATATAATTTTTAGGGTGTTTTAAATGAATTTCCGAAATTGGGTTTTAGGGAGGTTTTAGAGTGTTGAAATGTTGAATTTTGGGGGTGTTTTGTGTGAGAATTTGTGGGCTGGTGGTTAGGCTATGTATAAGGGTCGTTTTGGAAGCATTTGGAAGTGTTAAATGTGTTGAAATCACAAGTTTTGGACTGTGCAAAGGGGCTGCTCGGGAATGGCTTTTTGGGGGTTGTTCTTGGTTCGAAAAACAAGTGTTTGATGTTTGAATTTCATTCCGGGTTTGCTACGTTGTGTTGTGGACTGATTTGAGGTTAATTTATTTGTGTTGGGATGATTAGAAGCAAGGATTTGCGTTGGTAAAGTTTCGGGATCGATTCCGGAAGTTGTGGAGACTTGAGTCGGCTTTGCTTGGATTGCTTAAGGAAGTAAGGTGAGTGGTTAATGTTTTAAATTGATTTCAAAGGTTGGTTCAAGCATGTGGATGTGAAAATGTTTTCAAGTAATGTTTTGGTTCAAAGATGGTTTTGAAAGAATTTGGTTTGGGCTTGAAAAGTCGAATTAAACTCAAGAGTAAGTTGTTGTGAATTGCCTCTTTAATTTCCCCTTTTACCATTTGTCCTCATTATTTGTGGTGATGTTTTGTTAAGCATGAAATTTAAATAATTTGGGAAGAAGTATGATTGCTTAATATTATATCGTTGATCATGTAGGATGGTATTAATGATGTTGTTGATATGCCTTGTAAGGTGTGAGTAAGTTGGTGCAAGTTGTGCACGAAAATGGTGAGTAAGACCATTTGTGATTGGTAAGATTCCAAGTAGTAAGTGATGCCTAATTGTGGATTTTGTTACATCTTGATTTGGTTGTGCATGATATAGTGAGTACATGTCGTATGGTAGTGAGTGTATATTGTGTTGCATGGTTGGTGTCGAACCTCACGTGATGGTTGTCGTTGCTCCGGTGATGTGTAGTCCCGCCGGTAGCAAGTGGTATAAGACTCCGGTGATGTGTAGTCCCGCCGGTAGTGACTAGTAGAAGAGTACTTTGATGTGTAGTCCCATTGGAAAACTACTAGTCGAAACGGTGATGTGTAGTCCCACCGTATGTGTTTTGGTTATGCTTGTGCATACCATGCGTTGCTCATGTTGTATCTCACTATATCATTCCTTCTCATGGTTTTGCTTTAATCTAGGATTATGTCCTCATGCATACCATAAAATGTAATGTCATGATAAATGCCTATATTGTTGACCTTTGGTTGAACTTGTAAGTTAGTAGAATGATTAGGCCGTTGGATGATTGTATGTGTTGACCTTTATTTTAAAGAAAGCTTTGAACCCTGCATTGTCGTAGTTATGTTTTAGAGCTCCGCTCACTAAGCTTTATGCTTACGCTCTCCTTTTTCCGACAATGCAGAACTTTAGCTTGGAGTTAGCAAGGAGCAAGATAAGGGCGTCCAAGCGTGGTGTAGTTTGCTCAAGTATGGTTTAATTAAATAATGTAGTAGTCTAGCAATGGGGAATGCTACATGTTTTAGGAGCTTGTATCTAGACTCCTTTGTGTTGGCCACATGTTGTTAATGCCTTATGTTGATGTTTTGGTTTGATTATGGTTTGTAATGCATGATATGCTATGATGGATGTTGTGTGTGTTGACATGTCTATTGGTGTTTAGGTTGCCTTGTTAGAGAGGGCCAAACCTCATATGCTTTCCTTGTGCCTTTTTAGGCCTTTGAGTTCCATGTATGACTTGTATGCCTAATTGCCTTGTGTTGAAATGTGACTTTAGTTTCAAGTTTAAGCATGCCTATACTCTTGGTTTGTCATAGGATACATGTTAGTGTGTTGGTTGAGGTTTGAGAGGGATTTAAGGGCCTCATTGTGCCTTAAATCAGCTCAAACCTGTATTTTCGTAGCAGGGGTATCGATACGGTTGGTCCCGTATCGATACGACCTTCATGTTTCAGGCCTCGTGTTTCGATACGCGAGGGGGCGTACCGATACCATTTTGGCCACTGGAGTTATTGTCCAGTTCGGTATCGATACGGGCCTTTGGCGTATCGATACGGTCATCTTAGCGTTGACCATGGGAAGTCAACCGTTGGGGAGGGTATCGATACACTCCTTGGGTGTATCGATACAGTCTCCACGTATTGACTTTGACCAGTTGACCTAGTCAAGGGGTATCAATACACCCTTTAAGTGTATCGATACCGCCTGCAGATCAAGTTAAAAAAATTAGGCTGTAAGATGTTGGGCTGAGTCGTTTGTTTGCCTCGTGAATGTTGTTCCGCTGTATGATCACATAGGATTAAATACTCATCTAGACAAGATTTAAAATGAAAAAAAATAGGGTTGCTAACCGAGGGGGAATCCTCAAGGGGTTTTCACTCGGTTTTCCCTGTGTAGCCTACTCGGACCAGTCATCCGGCCAGGCCGGGACGAGGGGGTTACATTTATTGGTATCAGAGCCTGAGGTTTCCGAGACCTCGGGTAGGTAAGTGAGGTAAGTTTGATGTGTTATTTTGTTGTTATGTCTCGGTGAATGTTTTGCCATGTATGCTTAATGTTTGCTTGTTAGTACGATGTTTGAAAGCATGTGTTAGCATGATGCTTGTGTTGAAGCGTAGTGTCGAGTTCTCATTGCTACTATTACTTATTTGAAAAGATTTTTGTAAAGGAATATACTTGAGCACCTTGGACCCTTGCTCTTGCTAACCCTAATTATTCTTGTTTGTGTGTTTTGTTTATTACTGTATTGTTGTCTTTGGTAAGTTTAAGGCCGAGGCGTGGGCCTAGGGCTGGTAATCGTGAATTTGAGGTTTTAGAGGATGTGAATGATGAGAGAGTTCGTCGCTTTAGTTCAGGGTAGTATGACCGTACCAGAGTTTGGAGTGCAGTTTGTCTGTTTGGGTCAACATGCATATGAGTTGGTTTCTGTTGAGGGAGAACAATGTGACCAATCTTGATATGAGATGGTGATAGAAGTGAAGACTTAAGAGTTGGCTTCGGAAGGATGTCGATGTTGTAGTAAGTAATTCATCGATACAGTCATTGGGCTTGTTTTTCTGATTGATTCTGGATCTACGGGTCAGTGTATTTTGAGTGAACATACGAAGTTGTTGAATCTACCTTGTGAGGTACTAGAGGTAGGTGTTGGTGTTGCTAGCTCCTTCGGGGATACAGTCGTGGTCAGAAAGATGTACAAGGGATGTCCGTTGATGGTTCACTAGCACGTGTTTTCAGTTGATGAGATGGAATTACTTTTTACGGTTTCGATGTGAAACTATGCATGGATTAGCTTGTAGAACATAGAGTTAGGGCAGACTTTGAGACATTGGGAGCTTTCTTAAAGCTTGCGGCTGGCTATGATCTTGAAATTGTAGGTGAGAATGTGAATTTCGTATCGAGTGTTGAACCAGCTTTAGAGGTCAAAGACTGATTGATTTTGGTTGACGGGCTTGCCGGGCCAATGTGATGGATTTGCTTTTTGGATGAGGATAAGACCGCATGATGTTAGAATAGTTTGTGATTTCCTAAAAGTGTTGGCAAGAATTACCCAGGTTGTCTCTTGATAGGGAAGTAGAGTTTGATTGTGAGACTGTCTCCAAGTTTGCTCCTGTTTTGTTTGTTCTGTACCTTATGATTCTCGACCGACTTAGGAGTGTTAAAGAATCAACTACGAGTTTGTTAGACCTTAGATTGATTAGGCCTAGTACATCATCTTAGAGTGTGATAGTGTAATTTGTGAAGAGAAGAGAGGACAATACAAGAATGTGATTAGATTTCAGACAGTTGAAACAATTGACAGTGAGTAGTTGGTATCCGTTTCTAAGCATCAGTGGTTTGTTGATTAGTTGAGGGGTGCTTTAGTCTTTTTAAGATTAAGTTGAGATCCGATTACTACCAGTTGGAAGTGAGAGAAGTTGAAGTATTGAAGACAACTTTCGGGGCAGATGTGGACACCTTGAGTTTTAGGTTATGCCATTTTGTTCGACTAGTGTGTTAGCTACTTTTATAGAGATGTTGAGCAAAATGTTTTTCTAAGTCCTTGATCAGTTGTAGTAGTTCACATAGATGACACATGGGTATATTCACGTACCGAAGAAGACCATGACAAGCTTTGAAGTTAGTGTTGTAGGTCCTTTTGGAGAATCAGTTGTATGCCAAGTTGAGCAAGTGTGGACTCCGAGTCGAGGAAGATGTCCTCCTAAGACATGTAGATTAGCCGAGTGTATTAGAGTAAATCCCAAGTAGTCAGAAGAAGATGTGAGTCGGAAGAAATTTGAAGACTGTGACATGTATCTATAGTTCCTAGGTCTAGCATTGTTACTCTCAGAGAATTATAAATAGTCTTTTGAAGTTATCTGCTCCTTTGATAAGTTGCTACAGAAGAATGTTCAGTTGTGTGGTCAGATGCAAGACAATGAGCCCTTGGGAAACCGAAAGAAACTTAGAAGAGAAATTTCGACCTTGATTTAGCTTACATCAGAGAAAAAGTTTGTGAACCATGGTGATGCGTACACGTAGAGTTAGGTTGTGTGCTTACGCGAGATAGAAGATTGTGACCTATTCATTGAGATAGTTGAAAGACCTTCAAAAGAATTATCCGACACTAGACTTAGAGTTAATTACATTTGTATTTGCTTCGAAGGCTTAGAGACAAAGCAGTATAGTAAGAAATGCACAGTGTATATGTACATATCATCAGAACTTGAAATATTTGAAGACTTAGGAAGGGTTGAAACTTGAACAACATGAGTTGTTAGAATTGCACGAGGACTGAGATCTCAAGATTGAATACCATACGAGGAGAGTCTACGTAGTAACCGATGCTTCGAGTTATATTGTTGCTAGATTAGTAGTTGAGATGCGAGTTGTAATTGCCAGATTCAATTTACCAAATGATAGAAATCTTGTGGCCGAGTTACATGTTAAACCTATATTGAGTCAGAATGCTAGAAGAGAAACAGTTGCAAGACAGGTTCTTGGCACCTCACGTGCAAGACATAGTGGAAGGAAGACCTTCAGATTTCAGTTTCAGAGATGACAGAGTTTTGCAGTTCAGAAATAGAATAGTTGTGCCGATTGTCATAGTGTTTTGAGACGTATTGTGTTGGCCGAAGCATACGACAGTTTGTTTGTATTACATCTGAGTAGTATGAAGACGTAGTGTGGGTCGAAGATGAGTACTTCTGGATTGAGTTGATGAATCACGTGAATCAGTATGAGAGTAAGTGTGTAAATTTGCCAGCGTGTCAAGACCGAGCTTCAGTTTTCTTCTAGTTTGATACATCCGTGGAAGATTCGTAATGAAAGTGAGAAATAGATTTGAGGGACTTTGTATCCGGTTCGCCTTTGATTTCTTACGAGAGAGTTTAGCCGAGTAAGCAATGATAGTTACATCGAGTGTGCTCATTTTATACATGTTCAAGCTACTTGTACCGTGGGTAAGAAGGCGGAGTTGTGCCTTAGCAAGAGTGTGAGTTGTACAGTGTCTTGAGATTGATAGTGGTCGATAGAGATTCGAGTTTTCGACTAGATTTTTGAAGACGTCGATATAGTGTTTGGTCACCTGTTGAAGTCAGATGGTCAGCTAGAGAAGGTTATGGGTCAAGAATTCAAGCGGTGTCGTATGAGATTGTGAATCGGGCTAGTTTTATTGTTTATTTGTTGCAGTTACCACCAGAGTCAGAGAGGGAATCCGTGAGGTGTTCTGTGTATCTGTGATTCAGAAGTGTGAGTCAGTTTTGTCCCGTGTTGTGTTGTTGAAGAGATTTGAGTTGAGTTTGAAATAGTCATGCATTGAAGGACCCGTTGAGATCTTGGCATCAGATAGCTAATGTTGTGTGGTGAGTCTACTGAGTTGGTGGGTATGTTGTGGGAGAGAAAGTGTGGAGGAGCTTGTGTCAGCGACTCTTCCTGTTCGATAAATTTCGGGGACGAAATTTCCTTAAGTAGGGGAGAGTTGTAACACTCGGGTTCTGGGGTCGGGTGAAAATAATATTTTAATAATATTCAGGTCCGGTTTTATAATTTAAGTAAATAAAATAATGGTTCGGGTTTTCTTTGCAAATAAAACAAAGGTGTTGGACCCAATTTTTAAACCAAGCCCAATAGCCATTCATTAATGGCATTTGTGTAAATATTTTGTCTTCTAAATTAAAAACCCCCACTTTTAATTTAAAACACAAAAGTTGTCATCTTCCTCCCTCCCCATTTTTCCTTTCCCACGACAAAGGAGGAGCTTCTCTCCAAGTGACTATCCCACCTCCTTCCTCCCTCATTTTGGCTCGGTTTTGAAAGGTAAACACGTTTTCGACTTGCTCTCACCTTCCTCTTTCCAAAAGTACAAGTAGTTTTCATTTTCATCCATGTTTTAGAATTTGGATTTTTGGGAGATTTGAATAAAAATGGTAGCTTTATGGTGTTTAACTTGAGATTTTGATTTAATATTGTTAGATATGGTGTCTATGAATCAAATGGTCCAACATATATAATTTTTAGGGTGTTTTAAATGAATTTCCGAAATTGGGTTTTAGGGAGGTTTTAGAGTGTTGAAATGTTGAATTTTGGGGGTGTTTTGTGTGAGAATTTGTGGGCTGGTGGTTAGGCTATGTATAAGGGTCATTTTGGAAGCATTTGGAAGTGTTAAATGTGTTGAAATCACAAGTTTTGGACTGTGCAAAGGGGCTGCTCGGGAATGGCTTTTTGGGGGTTGTTCTTGGTTCGAAAAACAAGTGTTTGATGTTTGAATTTCATTCCGGGTTTGCTACGTTGTGTTGTGGACTGATTTGAGGTTAATTTATTTGTGTTGGGATGATTAGAAGCAAGGATTTGCGTTGGTAAAGTTTCGGGATCGATTCCGGAAGTTGTGGAGACTTGAGTCGGCTTTGCTTGGATTGCTTAAGGGAGTAAGGTGAGTGGTTAATGTTTTAAATTGATTTCAAAGGTTGGTTCAAGTATGTGGATGTGAAAATGTTTTCAAGTAATGTTTTGGTTCAAAGATGGTTTTGAAAGAATTTGATTTGGGCTTGAAAAGTCGAATTAAACTCAAGAGTAAGTTGTTGTGAATTGCCTCTTTAATTTCCCCTTTTACCATTTGTCCTCATTACTTGTGGTGATGTTTTGTTAAGCATGAAATTTAAATAATTTGGGAAGAAGTATGATTGCTTAATATTATATCGTTGATCATGTAGGATGGTATTAATGATGTTGTTGATATGCCTTGTAAGGTGTGAGTAAGTTGGTGCAAGTTGTGCACGAAAATGGTGAGTAAGACCATTTGTGATTGGTAAGATTCCAAGTAGTAAGTGATGCCTAATTGTGGATTTTGTTACATCTTGATTTGGTTGTGCATGATATAGTGAGTACATGTCGTATGGTAGTGAGTGTATATTGTGTTGCATGGTTGGTGTCGAACCTCACGTGATGGTTGTCGTTGCTCCGGTGATGTGTAGTCCCGCCGGTAGCAAGTGGTATAAGACTCCGGTGATGTGTAGTCCCGCCGGTAGTGACTAGTAGAAGAGTACTTTGATGTGTAGTCCCATTGGAAAACTACTAGTCGAAACGGTGATGTGTAGTCCCACCGTATGTGTTTTGGTTATGCTTGTGCATACCATGCGTTGCTCATGTTGTATCTCACTATATCATTCCTTCTCATGGTTTTGCTTTAATCTAGGATTATGTCCTCATGCATACCATAAAGTGTAATGTCATGATAAATGCCTATATTGTTGACCTTTGGTTGAACTTGTAAGTTAGTAGAATGATTAGGCCGTTGGATGATTGTATGCGTTGACCTTTATTTTAAAGAAAGCTTTGAACCCTGCATTGTCCTAGTTATGTTTTAGAGCTCCGCTCACTAAGCTTTATGCTTACGCTCTCCTTTTTCCGACAATGCAGAACTTTAGCTTGGAGTTAGCAAGGAGCAAGATAAGGGCGTCCAAGCGTGGTGTAGTTTGCTCAAGTATGGTTTAATTAAATAATGTAGTAGTCTAGCAATGGAGAATGCTACGTGTTTTAGGAGCTTGTATCTAGACTCCTTTGTGTTGGCCACATGTTGTTAATGCCTTATGTTGATGTTTTGGTTTGATTATGGTTTGTAATGCATGATATGCTATGATGGATGTTGTGTGTGTTGGCATGTCTATTGGTGTTTAGGTTGCCTTGTTAGAGAGGGCCAAACCTCATATGCTTTCCTTGTGCCTTTTTAGGCCTTTGAGTTCCATGTATGACTTGTATGCCTAATTGCCTTGTGTTGAAATGTGACTTTAGTTTCAAGTTTAAGCATGCCTATACTCTTGGTTTGTCATAGGATACATGTTAGTGTGTTGGTTGAGTTTGAGAGGGATTTAAGGGCCTCCGTGTGCCTTAAATCAGCTCAAACCTGTATTTTCGTAGCAGGGGTATCGATACGGTTGGTCTCGTATCGATACGACCTTCATGTTTCAGGCCTCGTGTTTCGATACGCGAGGGGGCGTACCGATACCATTTTGGCCACTGGAGTTACTGTCCAGTTCGGTATCGATACGGGCCTTTGGCGTATCGATACGGTCATCTTAGCGTTGACCATGGGAAGTCAACCGTTGGGGAGGGTATCGATACACTCCTTGGGTGTATCGATACGGTCTCCACGGATTGACTTTAACCAATTGACCTAGTCAAGGGGTATCGATACACCCCTTAAGTGTATCGATACCGCCTGCAGATCAAGTTAAAAAAATTGGGCTGTAAGATGTTGGGCTGAGTCGTTTGTTTGCCTCGTGAATGTTGTTCCGCTGTATGATCACATAGGATTAAATACTCATCTAGACAAGATTTAAAATGAAAAAAATAGGGTTGCTAACCGAGGGGGAATCCTCAAGGGGTTTTCACTCGGTTTTCCCCGTGTAGCCTACTCGGACCGGTCATCCGGCTAGGCTGGGACGAGGGGGTTACAAACAGAAACATAATTTTTAACTTTTGTTAGACGACGGAGATTTAGTAAACTAAACCCCAAACAAATGTTCACACGGTATTAATAGAAAGAACAATAATAAACAATGCACCAGGTAGGTAACTTATGAAAGAGAGGTGGTGCACTAGGCACGCTTAAATACCAAGTCTCTCAAAGAACCAATCCTAGATATGCATTTTTAAATTTTCTTTCAATCACTGTTTATAGATTCTATTCTTGAAATCATTCCAAGCATGGATGATCAATCGAAATCACTACTTTTGATTCACAACAATTTGAAATCTTTCATTTATGGTCCAACGACCCTCTCGGTTCTTTAGCCATTTTTAAACACTGTGCACTTCATATCATGCATCAGAATAGGCTTTAAGAATTTAATTTTAACATGGAGAACCAAATTCTTCTATGCTTTGATTCGAGACCTTAGTCTGAATTTAGTAACCAATGTTATTTCCAAAATAAATTCACTGATTTATTTCTAAAATAGAATTATACTTGATTCTTTAAGAAATAATAACTTTAAGTTATTTCCCTTTCTAAAAATAAATTCACCAATTTATTTCAAGGTTGAATCATTCTAGATTCTCACGAAATTAAATCCAACGATTTATTTCCCTTAACAAGTTAGAATCAACACATGATTCTAGTACAGAAATAAATTTAATGATTTATTTCCTTTTACGGGAATAAATTCAATAATTTATTTTTCAAGTTAGAATCAACGCATGGTTCTAGCATAGAAATAAATTTAATGATTTATTTCCTTTTACAAAAATTGAATCATACTTGATTCTTACGGAAATAAATCCAATGATTTAATTTTCCCCACAACCTTAGAATCATACAAGATTCTCTTGAAAATAAATCCAATGATTTATCTTCTTTTCCAAAATTAGAATCAACACAAGATTCTAATGAAGAAATAAATTTATTAATTTATTTTCATCATATCTTCTATTAAACAACATAGATATCAGTCCAACTTGATTCTGTTTAACCAACAGAAACCAAAAGGAATTAATCCTTAGATTTTAATTCCATTGATTCTTGTTTGGAAGATCAAGTAAACCCGTTAAAACGGCAGGAATTAATTCCCGAAACAAATTATTTACAAAATCTTTATTTCCAAAATAAATCATGATTTCGCCTGAATATTCTATTCGCCACTATAAAATTTCTCAAAAAAAGGAACTTATTAGTACGAGAAAAAAAATTTATAGTGTTTCTAAAACCACAAAAATAATTATTATCACATATAATAATTATTATGACACAATATATATATATATATCCATGCCATATTTAATATTTCATATTAAAAAGGGCCGAAAAATTATAAGGTAATCACACACTGAATATTACCATAATATATTCCATGTTTGGAACTTTATAATTGGCAAGTCCTAGATTTGTCATAATGATCCATCTCCCATTTGAATAATATTTTTCTTGAATAAAATATTATAGCAACTTTCACAAGGAAACAAGCACATTAGGAAACAACTCATATAAAAAAACAATATTCATAAAACAATTGAATATTCCATGTATAACATAATTTAAAAACACATGTACTTACACATGGTTTTAATATTACCATAAAATACCTTGATATAAGGTAATTATTTAGACCAATGAATTGGCGGCGGTTGCACCATAAGCTAAGAGTTGGCAGCAACTCAATTTTCTCACCCCATTGATGTAAAATTGGTCGTGCTTTAACGTATGTTGTTCGTCTTGGATTCAACTTAGAAAAGATATGTCTTAAGATTGTTAGAAGATAAGCGTTAATCCAAGAATAAATAATAAAATAAAATAATATTATTTAAACGAACAGTACAAAATTAAGAACAATACAACAATATAAAAATCAAACCGATTTGGAACCAAAAGAAATGTGTTGAGGCCTGCACGAACACAGTTTCCTTAAGACAGATTTTCGGCCACTCCTATGGTGCTTGAGTTCATTGGTCGTCTGTCTCCCAGGATACAACAACATAAGATCAGCCACAGTTGCACTACTATTGTAACCCCCTCGTCCTGGTCTGACCGAATGACCGGTCCGAGTGGGCCACACGGGGAAAACCGAGTGAAAACCCCCTAAGGAATTCCCCCTCGGTTAGCAACCCTATTTTTTTCATTTTAAAATCTTGTCTAGATGAGTATTTAATTCTATGTGATCATACAGCGGAACAACATTCACGAAACAAACAAATGAACTCAAACTGACATGTTACAGCCCAATTTTATACTTATACTGCAGGCGGTATCGATACCCTTAAGGGGTGTATCGATACCCCCTTGACTAGGTCAACTGGTCAAAGTCAACCTGTAGAGACCGTATCGATACACCCATGGAGTGTATCGATACCCTCCCCAACGGTTGACTTCCCACGGTCAACGCTAAGATGACGGTATCGATACACCAGAGGCCGGTATCGATACCGAACTGGACAGTAGCTCCAGTGACCAAAATAGTATCGATACACCTCTCAAGTGTATCGATACACGAGGCCTGAACAAGAGGGTGGTATCGATACCATACTAACTGTATCGATACCCCTGCATAGCAAAAACTTCCAAACTCAGCTAAGATGAACAAGACTCGGACCTAGATGCAATTTTGGACTTTCCTAGACCCAAACAAACATTCATACAACATTTAAAGGTCATTGCTTAGCCATACAGACACCCAACACCAACATACATCAAGGGAACATGCAATTGAATCATAGATGACACTTAAACATCCAAAACTCATACTTCAACATTCAACATAAGGGCAAACTCAAAGGCACGTAACCAACATTCAAGATAAGCAATTTAGGCATGGATTACAACTCGAACATGGCATCACAAGCCATACAAAAGCAACATAACATAGAGTCTAAGCAAGCTCCTAAACAATCCACAATCATCCAACAAAATCAACACATGTCCCATTGCTTAAACTATTACATGTTCAACATTTAAAGGCCATACTTGATGAACTCAAGCCAACAACCACACTTGAAGGCCCTCCACTTGCTCAAGCAACCCACGAACTAAGGATCTGCAATGTTGAACAAAGAGAGCGTAAGCAAAGATGCTTAGTGAGGGTAAGCTCTAAAAACAAACCTCAACATTGCAGGGTTCGAGCACGATCTAGCCAAGGCCAATCACATATAAACCAAGGATCCACAAGAGCCACAAGATAAAGATGCATGAGCAATATACAAGTAAATGTCATGATCAACAAGCTCTAAATCCTCAACACAAGTAGTCACATTAAACATCCAAATAAGGATCATTAATCTCAACACATTGATACATTTATCAACCAACATTGGCACCTAGCTATGACCCGAATACGCGGGTAAACTCGTTGGAACTCACATCCAACAACCACATTACCTCACGGTGGGATTACACTCATCACCGGTCTCGCGGAGGGGATTCCACTCATCCTCACGCCCCGTCGATGGGATTCCACTCATCACCGACTATATGTAAATACAATTTCCGGGCGAACCCGTACTCCTCCTTGGTGACTCAACGCCACCAAGGCCACGCGCGACTTTTGACTCATGTGTACACACTAACATCCTAATGATCGAACATTTGTATTCAAGTATACTAGTGCCAACATTTACTCATTTCACATTACTCATTCCAATCATTTCCGTGCTTAGCACGTACTCACCAACAATCATCATCATGCATGTCTCAAGCATCACAAGTCATATCTCACCTCACATGTATAATACAATATACATAAGCATTCATGTCACATTTCATACGAGACATACACAACCACATAAATGAGTTCATCCAAAGGCTCTAGATCAAGCTTAGGATTAGGATACCACCCTAATCCTAACTCTAGGTGGGTCTACCAAGCCCAACCTAGTCCATATACTCGAACCAACCATTTTAAATCCATTTAAAACATTTAACCACTCACCTAAGCTTCCAAGTTCAAAGACCAAGCAAGCGACCACCTTCAACTT
Organism: Hibiscus tridactylites; assembly: GCA_958450335.1. Lineage (NCBI taxonomy): Eukaryota > Viridiplantae > Streptophyta > Magnoliopsida > Malvales > Malvaceae > Hibiscus > Hibiscus tridactylites. Next base: position 73,121,737 of record OY288270.1, on the reverse strand, counting down.
CCCGGATCCACTTCCGATGCTTCACCGATGCCCAAACTCGATTCTAATCAATCCCAAACACAAACAAAACATTCGAAATCAATAACTCATCATCGGAACTAACCCGGATCAACATTATCAAGCATCCAACACTCAAAATCAACCCCAAAACAGAATTTCCGAGCAGCCCCTAAAACCCACTGAATTCTTCCATTTCAAACATCCAAACAACCATCAAACACACCCAAAGCAACCCTCATATACCATACTAGCACCAGCCCTCAAAAACCAACATTAAACCACCCCAAAAACCACTTTAAAACCCTCCAAAAACCCCCTTGAAACCCAATTCCGAAAATTGTTCAAAACCATTTGAAATTCACATATGTTATAGCATTTGACCTCTATACATCATAACTAAGCATACTAAATCAAAACATTTAACTTAACATCATAAAGCTTTCATTTTTAATCCACCTTTCCAAAATGCCATTTTCTAAAACCTCCATGGAAATGAAAATAAAATGTACTTTTAAGACGAGGGAGATGAGGGGAATTCAAAAATACCATTACCTTTCAATTTGGAGTTGAAATGAGGGAGCTTTGAAATGGAATAGTAGATTAGGGAGGGAGAGCTCTTCTAACGTTGAAGAAGAAGACAATGAATAGTGAATGGGTGTCTTATTTGAAATAAGGGGATTTAATTTGGAAAGATGGGTAAATTACAATAAGGCCATTAATGAATGGCTATTCTCTTGTTTTTAAAATAGCTCTTCAATTCTGAAACTAAATCAATTTGGTCCCATTTTAAATGTTTATTTTGAAACCCGAAATTTTAAAGAATCATTTTGATTATAAACCGAGCCCAAAATAATATTAAAATATTATTTTCACCTAACCCCTAAACCCGGGTGTTACAACTCTCCTCCACTTAAGGAATTTTGTCCCCGAAATTACCTGGTGGAAACAAATACGGAAACTGCTCAACCATATCTGCTTTTCTCTCCCACGTGGCCTCTTCCACACCTCTATGTCTCCACAACACCTTGACCAACTCTATGGTCTTGCCACGTAACACCTTGCTATCAGAAGCAAGTATCTCAACAGGCTCTTCATTATAGGACAAATCCGGATTTAACTATATCTCCTCAACGGGCATCACATGCGAAGGATCCGATCTATATCTCTTAAGCATAGACACATGAAAGACATCATGGATCTTTTCTAACTCAGAAGGTAACCTCAAACGATAAGCTACAGGCCCAATCCGCTCAACTATCTCATACGGACCAATGAACCTCGGACTCAACTTGCCCTTCCGGCCAAATCTCATTACCTTCTTCCACGGAGATACTTTCAGGAACACTTTCTCACCCACTGAGTACTCAATCTCTTTCCTCTTCAAATCTGCATAAGACTTCTGACGATCGGAAGCTGCTTTCAAACGGTCACAAATCAACTTCACTTTTTCAGTAGTCCCTTTAAGCAAGTCGGGCATAGGTAACAACCTCTGACCTGTCTCGGCCCAACAAATCGGAGTCCTACATCGTCTACCATACAAAGACTCATAAGGTGCCATCTGAATGCTAGACTGATAGCTTTTGTTGTAAGCAAACTCGACCAACGGTAAGTGCTTCTCCCAAGAACCCTGAAAATCAATCACACAACAACGAAGCATATCCTCAAGAATCTGTATCACTCGTTCTGACTGCCCATCGGACTACGGATGATAAGATGTGCTGAAATGCAAACGGCTACCCAAGGCACTATGTAAGCAACCCCAGAACCTCGAAGTAAATCTAGGATCCCTATCTGAAACAATGGACTTCGGAATTCCATGAAGTCTCACAATCTCACGGATGTACAAGTTTGCCAACTTGTCTAAAGAATCCGTAGTGTTCACTGCTAAGAAGTGAGCACACTTAGTGAACCTATCAACAATCACCCAAACAGAGTTCTTCTTCGAAGGAGACAAGGGCAACCCCGACACAAAATCCATGGTGATCCTCTCCCATTTCCATTCCGGAATCTTCAAAGGCTGTAGCAAACCTGAAGGAACCTGATGTTCTGCCTTTACTCTCTCACAAACCATGCAACGGCTCACATACTCGGCTACATCTCTCTTCAAACCAACCCAGAAGTAATCATTCTTCAAATCTCGGTACATTTTGGTACTACCCGGATGCATAGAAAAGGGACTCGAATGTGCTTCGCTCAGAATCTGACGTCTCAACTCAACATCTTCTGGTACAACAATTCTATCTCTAAAGCACAACAAGCTCTCACCACTGAAACTATACTCGGTCGATCTTCCTTCGGCTATGTCCTGAACATGAGGAACTAAACTCACATCTTGCAACTGCTTCTCTCTAATCATCTGAATCAAAGAAGGCTTCACTTGCAACTCGGTGATTAAACCACCATCATCGGACACACTCAATCTAGCAAACATAGCTCTCAACTCGACGGCCACTTTTCTACTCAAAGCATCGGCTACTACATTTGCTTTACCCGGATGGTACTCAATGGTCAAATCATAATCTTTTAACAACTCTAGCCATCTTCTCTGTCTCAAGTTCAACTCTTTATGTGTCATCAAGTACTTCAAGCTCTTGTGATCGGTGTAAACAATACACTTCTCACCGTACAAGTAATGACGCCAAATCTTCAATGCAAACACAACTGCGGCTAGCTCTATGTCATGAGTAGGATAGTTCTTCTCATGAATCTTCAACTGTCTAGAAGCATAAGCAACAACTCTCCTATCTTGCATCAAAACACATCCTAAGCCTACGTAGGAAGCATCACTGTAAATCACAAACTCCTTACCTGAAACAGGTTGCACTAACACTGGAGCATTTGTCAAAGCTTCTTTCAATTTCTCAAAGGCCTTCTGTCTTGCATCTGACCATTCAAATTTGACTCCTTTTTGCAACAACTTAGTCAAAGGAGCAGCTACTCTAGAGAAACCATCAACAAATCTCCTATAGTAACCGGCTAATCCTAGAAAACTCCTAATCTCGGTCACGGACTTAGGTTGTTTCCACTCAGCAATAGCCTCAATCTTCGATGGATCAACTCGGATGCCTTCGGCCGAAACAACATGGCCAAGAAATACAACCTCTCGAATCCAGAACTCACATTTACTAAGCTTCGCATACAACTGATTGCTCAACAACCTCTGTAAAACAAATCTCAAGTGCTCATCATGCTCTTCTTCTGTCTTCGAGTACACAAGTATATCATCAATGAAAACAACTACAAATCGGTCTAGATAGTCTCTAAAAATTCTGTTCATCATGTCCATGAATGCTGCAGGTGCATTCGTGAGCCCAAATGGCATCACAAGAAACTCATAGTGACCATATCTAGTCCTAAAAGCTGTCTTCGGAACATCACACTCTTTCACCTTCAACTGATAGTACCCGGATCTCAAATCTATCTTCGAGAACACTGAAGCACCTCTCAACTGATCAAACAAATCATTTATACGAGGCAACGGATACTTGTTCTTCACGGTCAACTGATTCAACTGTCTATAGTCAATACACATGCGCATGCTACCATCTTTCTTTTTCACAAACAACATGGGAGCACCCCACGGAGAACTACTAGGCCTAATGAAACCACGATCTAACAATTCTTGCAACTAACTCTTCAACTCTTTCAACTCTTTCGGAGCCATACGATACGGAGCTATCGAAACTGGATTAGACCCTGAAACTGTCTCAATCACAAACTCAACCTCTCTGTCATGAGGCAAACCCGGTAACTCTTCAGGAAACACATCTGGAAAGTCACACACTGTTCTGATATCTTTCGGTCTAGCTTCACTCATATCCGGATTCATAACATAAGCTAAATAAGCCCCACATCCAGTGTCCATCAACCTATGAGCCTCTAAAGCTGACACCACATTAGACAAGAACTTAATGTTCTCGCCCACTACTACTACCTCGTAGTCATCAGAAAGCTTCAAAGAAATTCTCTTTGTCTCAAAATCCACACTAGCCCGATGCTCAACCAACCAGTCCATACCCAGAATAATATCAAAACCATAGAAGGGAAGTTCCATCATATCAATTGAGAACACATGACCCTGAATCTTCAGTGGACACCTCCTATACATACGTCTAACCACAACTGTCTCACCAAAAGAACTAGTAACATGCATACCTACATCTAAGATCTCAACAGGGATATCTAACTTCTGTGCATGCTCACTCAAAATGTAGGAATGCGTAGAACCCGAATCAACCAAAGAAAGCAAAGACATAGACTGTAACTCGAAATTACCTGCTATCACATCGGTGTCGTTCCCGGCCTCTCTCTGAGCGTAAACTCTCGCTGGTCCTCCCGCCTCCGGCTGCACTGCCACAACATGAGCAAGGTTCCTCTGAGCATCTACCCTAGGTGCATCAGCCCTAGGCTGGAAGTAGCCACGACCGCACCCACGGCCTCTCTGAAAATCATTCGCTCTCGCAGGAGCCTGAGCAATGTTCGGTGCCTGAGCCGCCTGATGCGGACAATCCCTCCTAAAGTGGTCCCTCGAACCACAATTCCAACAAGCATGGAAATTACCCCAACACTCACCAGCGTGCTGTCTCCCACATCGGGTACACTCGGGCAAACGCCCTCCTCCTCTATGGCCCTGATGGCCCCTACCATGGTGGCCACCGCCACGCCTATGATCAAACTGATGTTCGCCACCTCTGTGCCTCTTAGCATCTCTACCATCAAAGTGGTTATGCCTCTTTCCATAACTAGAACCACCAGATCGTTTGGCCGAACCCAAACTATGCTCCAAATCCTTGGCCCTCGCGACCAATACATTAAAATCTGAGTAGTCAGAAGCTAGCGTATACCTCTTAACCTCTTCATTCAATCCGTAGCGGAATCGGTTACAGCGTTCCACTTCAGTAGGAACCAACTCTGGGGCATACTAACTCAAGCGAACAAAGCGGATCTCATAATCAGTCACAGAAGCCTCTCCCTGAGTAAGAGCCATGAACTCTCGCTTCTTCTCATCTAAGTACCTCGTTCCAAGTACCTCTTCCGGAAAGCGGTCTCAAAGAATTCCCAGTCAATCTCTGTCTCTGAAACCCCGGTAGTAATGGTGACCCACCAGGTGTAGGCATCACCCTGAAGCAACGAGATCACACAACCCAATCTACGTGTGCTCGCACAACCCATCTGAGCCAAGATGCGGACTGTCTTCTCCAACCATAACTCTGACCTCTCCGGAGTAGATCCTCTAAACTCCTCGGGCCCCAAGCTACGGAGCCTCTCCAAAGGTAGACTAGCATCGTCACACCTAGGCTGAGCTGCAACCTGAGCTCCCGCAACTGCGGCCTAAAATGCTCCCGCTATCGCTTGCACTAGCGGAGTCATGTCAATTCCAGCTGGACCTTGGCCACCTTGGCCACCTTGAGGTCCATCTCCTCCGGCTCCATCCTCGCCCCCAACTCCAGGTGGAGGAGGTGGTGGTGGTGGAGGAGCACCAACTCCCGCGGCCACCGGCCCTTCTAGGTGAGCCTTCACACCAACTGCCGGCTCAACAGGAGCCGCAACCCGTGGTTCCTGACGAACCACTCTCGGCCTACCTCTCGGTCTAGACATCGCCTCACAGATATCAACTACAACCATAACAACAAAACACACAAGCTGGGTTAGCAAGGCAAGGCTTCCAAGTGTTCAAGTACGTTCCCTCACTTAAAATCATTTTTCCAATGTAATAGTAGCAATGGGACTCTTACACACATGCTTTAAAATAAAACAATCAACATACTTGTCACACAAGCAATCATTCTTGCAAAACAAGCAAACACCGTGCAATTCAATTCAAAAACTTAAGCTTACCTCACTTACCTGCCCAAGGTCTCGGTAACCTTAGGCTCTGATACCAACAAGTGTAACCCCCTCGTCCCGGTCTGGCCAAATGACCGGTCCGAGTGGGCCACACGGGGAAAACCGAGTGAAAACCCCCTAAGGAATTCCCCCTCGGTTAGCAACCCTATTTTTTTCATTTTAAAATCTTGTCTAGATGAGTATTTAATCCTATGTGATCATACAGCGGAAAAACATTCACGAAACAAACAAACGAACTCAAACTAACATGTTACAGCCCAATTTTATACTTATACTACAGGCGGTATCGATACCCTTAAGGGGTGTATCGATACCCCCTTGACTAGGTCAACTGGTCAAAGTCAACCCGTAGAGACCGTATCGATACACCCATGGAGTGTATCGATACCCTCCCCAACGGTTGACTTCCCACAATCAACGCTAAGATGACGGTATCGATACACCAGAGGCCGGTATCGATACCGAACTGGACAGTAGCTCCAGTGACCAAAATAGTATCGATACACCTCTCAAGCGTATAGATACACGAGGCCTGAACAAGAGGGTGGTATCGATACCATACTAACCGTATCGATACCCCTGCACAGCAAAAACTTCCAAACTCAGCTAAGATGAACAAGACTCGGACCTAGATGCAATTTAGGACTTTCCTAGACCCAAACAAACATTCATACAACATTTAAAGGTCATTGCTTAGCCATACAGACACCCAACACCAACATACATCAAGGGAACATGCAATTGAATCATAGATGACACTTAAACATCCAAAACTCATACTTCAACATTCAACATAAGGGCAAACTCAAAGGCACGTAACCAACATTCAAGATAAGCAATTTAGGCATGGATTACAACTCGAACATGGCATCACAAGCCATACAAAAGCAACATAACATAGAGTCTAAGCAAGCTCCTAAACAATCCACAATCATCCAACAAAATCAACACATGTCCCATTGCTTAAACTATTACATGTTCAACATTTAAAGGCCATACTTGATGAACTCAAGCCAACAACCACACTTGGAGGCCCTCCACTTGCTCAAGCAACCCACGAACTAAGGATCTGCAATGTTGAACAAAGAGAGCGTAAGCAAAGATGCTTAGTGAGGGTAAGCTCTAAAAACAAACCTCAACATTGCAGGGTTGGAGCACGATCTAGCCAAGGCCAATCACATATAAACCAAGGATCCACAAGAGCCACAAGATAAAGATGCATGAGCAATATACAAGTAAATGTCATGATCAACAAGCTCTAAATCCTCAACACAAGTAGTCACAGTAAACATCCAAATAAGGATCATTAATCTCAACACATTGATACATTTATCAACCAACATTGGCACCTAGCTATGACCCGAATACGCGGGTAAACTCGTTGGAACTCACATCCAACAACCACATTACCTCACGGTGGGATTACACTCATCACCGGTCTCGCGGAGGGGATTCCACTCATCCTCACGCCCCGTCGATGGGATTCCACTCATCACCGACAATATGTAAATACAATTTCCAGGGGAACCCGTACTCCTCCTTGGTGACTCAACGCCACCAAGGCCACGCGCGACTTTTGACTCATGTGTACACACTAACATCCTAATGATCGATCATTTGTATTCAAGTATACTAGTGCCAACATTTACTCATTTCACATTACTCATTCCAATCATTTCCGTGCTTAGCACGTACTCACCAACAATCATCATCATGCATGTCTCAAGCATCACAAGTCATATCTCACCTCACATGTATAATACAATATACATAAGCATTCATATCACATTTCATACGAGACATACACAACCACATAAATGAGTTCATCCAAAGGCTCTAGATCAAGCTTAGGATTAGGCTACCACTCTAATCCTAACTCTAGGTGGGTCTACCAAGCCCAACCTAGTCCATATACTCGAACCAACCATTTTAAATCCATTTAAAACATTTAACCACTCACCTAAGCTTCCAAGTTCAAAGACCAAGCAAGCGACCACCTTCAACTTCCCGGATCCACTTCTGATGCTTCACCGACGCCCAAACTCGATTCTAATCAATCCCAAACACAAACAAAACATTCGAAATCAATAACTCATCATCGGAACTAACCCGGATCAACATTATCAAGCATCCAACACTCAAAATCAACCCCAAAACAGAATTTCCGAGCAGCCCCTAAAGCCCACTGAATTCTTCCATTTCAAACATCCAAACAACCATCAAACACACCCAAAGCAACCCTCATATACCATACTAGCACCAGCCCTCAAAAACCAACATTAAACCACCCCAAAAACCACTTTAAAACCCTCCAAAAACCCCCTTGAAACCCAATTCCGAAAATTGTTCAAAACCATTTGAAATTCACATATGTTATAGCATTTGACCTCTATACATCATAACTAAGCATACTAAATCAAAACATTTAACTTAACATCATAAAGCTTTCATTTTTAATCCACCTTTCCAAAATGCCATTTTCTAAAACCTCCATGGAAATGAAAATAAAATGTACTTTTAAGACGAGGGAGATGAGGGGAATTCAAAAATACCATTACCTTTCAATTTGGAGTTGAAATGAGGGAGCTTTGAAATGGAATAGTAGATTAGGGAGGGAGAGCTCTTCTAACGTTGAAGAAGAAGACAATGAATAGTGAATGGGTGTCTTATTTGAAATAAGGGGATTTAATTTGGAAAGATGGGTAAATTACAATAAGGCCATTAATGAATGGCTATTCTCTTGTTTTTAAAATAGCTCTTCAATTCTGAAACTAAATCAATTTGGTCCCATTTTAAATGTTTATTTTGAAACCCGAAATTTTAAAGAATCATTTTGATTATAAACCGAGCCCAAAATAATATTAAAATATTATTTTCACCTAACCCCTAAACCCGGGTGTTACAACTCTCCTCCACTTAAGGAATTTTGTCCCCGAAATTACCTGGTGGAAACAAATACGGAAACTGCTCAACCATATCTGCTTTTCTCTCCCACGTGGCCTCTTCCACACCTCTATGTCTCCACAACACCTTGACCAACTCTATGGTCTTGCCACGTAACACCTTGCTATCAGAAGCAAGTATCTCAACAGGCTCTTCATTATAGGACAAATCCGGATTTAACTATATCTCCTCAACGGGCATCACATGCGAAGGATCCGATCTATATCTCTTAAGCATAGACACATGAAAGACATCATGGATCTTTTCTAACTCAGAAGGTAACCTCAAACGATAAGCTACAGGCCCAATCCGCTCAACTATCTCATACGGACCAATGAACCTCGGACTCAACTTGCCCTTCCGGCCAAATCTCATTACCTTCTTCCACGGAGATACTTTCAGGAACACTTTCTCACCCACTGAGTACTCAATCTCTTTCCTCTTCAAATCTGCATAAGACTTCTGACGATCGGAAGCTGCTTTCAAACGGTCACAAATCAACTTCACTTTTTCAGTAGTCCCTTTAAGCAAGTCGGGCATAGGTAACAACCTCTGACCTGTCTCGGCCCAACAAATCGGAGTCCTACATCGTCTACCATACAAAGACTCATAAGGTGCCATCTGAATGCTAGACTGATAGCTTTTGTTGTAAGCAAACTCGACCAACGGTAAGTGCTTCTCCCAAGAACCCTGAAAATCAATCACACAACAACGAAGCATATCCTCAAGAATCTGTATCACTCGTTCTGACTGCCCATCGGACTACGGATGATAAGATGTGCTGAAATGCAAACGGCTACCCAAGGCACTATGTAAGCAACCCCAGAACCTCGAAGTAAATCTAGGATCCCTATCTGAAACAATGGACTTCGGAATTCCATGAAGTCTCACAATCTCACGGATGTACAAGTTTGCCAACTTGTCTAAAGAATCCGTAGTGTTCACTGCTAAGAAGTGAGCACACTTAGTGAACCTATCAACAATCACCCAAACAGAGTTCTTCTTCGAAGGAGACAAGGGCAACCCCGACACAAAATCCATGGTGATCCTCTCCCATTTCCATTCCGGAATCTTCAAAGGCTGTAGCAAACCTGAAGGAACCTGATGTTCTGCCTTTACTCTCTCACAAACCATGCAACGGCTCACATACTCGGCTACATCTCTCTTCAAACCAACCCAGAAGTAATCATTCTTCAAATCTCGGTACATTTTGGTACTACCCGGATGCATAGAAAAGGGACTCGAATGTGCTTCGCTCAGAATCTGACGTCTCAACTCAACATCTTCTGGTACAACAATTCTATCTCTAAAGCACAACAAGCTCTCACCACTGAAACTATACTCGGTCGATCTTCCTTCGGCTATGTCCTGAACATGAGGAACTAAACTCATATCTTGCAACTGCTTCTCTCTAATCATCTGAATCAAAGAAGGCTTCACTTGCAACTCGGTGATTAAACCACCATCATCGGACACACTCAATCTAGCAAACATAGCTCTCAACTCGACGGCCACTTTTCTACTCAAAGCATCGGCTACTACATTTGCTTTACCCGGATGGTACTCAATGGTCAAATCATAATCTTTTAACAACTCTAGCCATCTTCTCTGTCTCAAGTTCAACTCTTTATGTGTCATCAAGTACTTCAAGCTCTTGTGATCGGTGTAAACAATACACTTCTCACCGTACAAGTAATGACGCCAAATCTTCAATGCAAACACAACTGCGGCTAGCTCTATGTCATGAGTAGGATAGTTCTTCTCATGAATCTTCAACTGTCTAGAAGCATAAGCAACAACTCTCCTATCTTGCATCAAAACACATCCTAAGCCTACGTAGGAAGCATCACTGTAAATCACAAACTCCTTACCTGAAACAGGTTGCACTAACACTGGAGCATTTGTCAAAGCTTCTTTCAATTTCTCAAAGGCCTTCTGTCTTGCATCTGACCATTCAAATTTGACTCCTTTTTGCAACAACTTAGTCAAAGGAGCAGCTACTCTAGAGAAACCATCAACAAATCTCCTATAGTAACCGGCTAATCCTAGAAAACTCCTAATCTCGGTCACGGACTTAGGTTGTTTCCACTCAGCAATAGCCTCAATCTTCGATGGATCAACTCGGATGCCTTCGGCCGAAACAACATGGCCAAGAAATACAACCTCTCGAATCCAGAACTCACATTTACTAAGCTTCGCATACAACTGATTGCTCAACAACCTCTGTAAAACAAATCTCAAGTGCTCATCATGCTCTTCTTCTGTCTTCGAGTACACAAGTATATCATCAATGAAAACAACTACAAATCGGTCTAGATAGTCTCTAAAAATTCTGTTCATCATGTCCATGAATGCTGCAGGTGCATTCGTGAGCCCAAATGGCATCACAAGAAACTCATAGTGACCATATCTAGTCCTAAAAGCTGTCTTCGGAACATCACACTCTTTCACCTTCAACTGATAGTACCCGGATCTCAAATCTATCTTCGAGAACACTGAAGCACCTCTCAACTGATCAAACAAATCATTTATACGAGGCAACGGATACTTGTTCTTCACGGTCAACTGATTCAACTGTCTATAGTCAATACACATGCGCATGCTACCATCTTTCTTTTTCACAAACAACATGGGAGCACCCCACGGAGAACTACTAGGCCTAATGAAACCACGATCTAACAATTCTTGCAACTAACTCTTCAACTCTTTCAACTCTTTCGGAGCCATACGATACGGAGCTATCGAAACTGGATTAGACCCTGAAACTGTCTCAATCACAAACTCAACCTCTCTGTCATGAGGCAAACCCGGTAACTCTTCAGGAAACACATCTGGAAAGTCACACACTGTTCTGATATCTTTCGGTCTAGCTTCACTCATATCCGGATTCATAACATAAGCTAAATAAGCCCCACATCCAGTGTCCATCAACCTATGAGCCTCTAAAGCTGACACCACATTAGACAAGAACTTAATGTTCTCGCCCACTACTACTACCTCGTAGTCATCAGAAAGCTTCAAAGAAATTCTCTTTGTCTCAAAATCCACACTAGCCCGATGCTCAACCAACCAGTCCATACCCAGAATAATATCAAAACCATAGAAGGGAAGTTCCATCATATCAATTGAGAACACATGACCCTGAATCTTCAGTGGACACCTCCTATACATACGTCTAACCACAACTGTCTCACCAAAAGAACTAGTAACATGCATACCTACATCTAAGATCTCAACAGGGATATCTAACTTCTGTGCATGCTCACTCAAAATGTAGGAATGCGTAGAACCCGAATCAACCAAAGAAAGCAAAGACATAGACTGTAACTCGAAATTACCTGCTATCACATCGGTGTCGTTCCCGGCCTCTCTCTGAGCGTAAACTCTCGCTGGTCCTCCCGCCTCCGGCTGCACTGCCACAACATGAGCAAGGTTCCTCTGAGCATCTACCCTAGGTGCATCAGCCCTAGGCTGGAAGTAGCCACGACCGCACCCACGGCCTCTCTGAAAATCATTCGCTCTCGCAGGAGCCTGAGCAATGTTCGGTGCCTGAGCCGCCTGATGCGGACAATCCCTCCTAAAGTGGTCCCTCGAACCACAATTCCAACAAGCATGGAAATTACCCCAACACTCACCAGCGTGCTGTCTCCCACATCGGGTACACTCGGGCAAACGCCCTCCTCCTCTATGGCCCTGATGGCCCCTACCATGGTGGCCACCGCCACGCCTATGATCAAACTGATGTTCGCCACCTCTGTGCCTCTTAGCATCTCTACCATCAAAGTGGTTATGCCTCTTTCCATAACTAGAACCACCAGATCGTTTGGCCGAACCCAAACTATGCTCCAAATCCTTGGCCCTCGCGACCAATACATTAAAATCTGAGTAGTCAGAAGCTAGCGTATACCTCTTAACCTCTTCATTCAATCCGTAGCGGAATCGGTTACAGCGTTCCACTTCAGTAGGAACCAACTCTGGGGCATACTAACTCAAGCGAACAAAGCGGATCTCATAATCAGTCACAGAAGCCTCTCCCTGAGTAAGAGCCATGAACTCTCGCTTCTTCTCATCTAAGTACCTCGTTCCAAGTACCTCTTCCGGAAAGCGGTCTCAAAGAATTCCCAGTCAATCTCTGTCTCTGAAACCCCGGTAGTAATGGTGACCCACCAGGTGTAGGCATCACCCTGAAGCAACGAGATCACACAACCCAATCTACGTGTGCTCGCACAACCCATCTGAGCCAAGATGCGGACTGTCTTCTCCAACCATAACTCTGACCTCTCCGGAGTAGATCCTCTAAACTCCTCGGGCCCCAAGCTACGGAGCCTCTCCAAAGGTAGACTAGCATCGTCACACCTAGGCTGAGCTGCAACCTGAGCTCCCGCAACTGCGGCCTAAAATGCTCCCGCTATCGCTTGCACTAGCGGAGTCATGTCAATTCCAGCTGGACCTTGGCCACCTTGGCCACCTTGAGGTCCATCTCCTCCGGCTCCATCCTCGCCCCCAACTCCAGGTGGAGGAGGTGGTGGTGGTGGAGGAGCACCAACTCCCGCGGCCACCGGCCCTTCTAGGTGAGCCTTCACACCAACTGCCGGCTCAACAGGAGCCGCAACCCGTGGTTCCTGACGAACCACTCTCGGCCTACCTCTCGGTCTAGACATCGCCTCACAGATATCAACTACAACCATAACAACAAAACACACAAGCTGGGTTAGCAAGGCAAGGCTTCCAAGTGTTCAAGTACGTTCCCTCACTTAAAATCATTTTTCCAATGTAATAGTAGCAATGGGACTCTTACACACATGCTTTAAAATAAAACAATCAACATACTTGTCACACAAGCAATCATTCTTGCAAAACAAGCAAACACCGTGCAATTCAATTCAAAAACTTAAGCTTACCTCACTTACCTGCCCAAGGTCTCGGTAACCTTAGGCTCTGATACCAACAAGTGTAACCCCCTCGTCCCGGTCTGGCCAAATGACCGGTCCGAGTGGGCCACACGGGGAAAACCGAGTGAAAACCCCCTAAGGAATTCCCCCTCGGTTAGCAACCCTATTTTTTTCATTTTAAAATCTTGTCTAGATGAGTATTTAATCCTATGTGATCATACAGCGGAAAAACATTCACGAAACAAACAAACGAACTCAAACTAACATGTTACAGCCCAATTTTATACTTATACTACAGGCGGTATCGATACCCTTAAGGGGTGTATCGATACCCCCTTGACTAGGTCAACTGGTCAAAGTCAACCCGTAGAGACCGTATCGATACACCCATGGAGTGTATCGATACCCTCCCCAACGGTTGACTTCCCACAATCAACGCTAAGATGACGGTATCGATACACCAGAGGCCGGTATCGATACCGAACTGGACAGTAGCTCCAGTGACCAAAATAGTATCGATACACCTCTCAAGCGTATAGATACACGAGGCCTGAACAAGAGGGTGGTATCGATACCATACTAACCGTATCGATACCCCTGCACAGCAAAAACTTCCAAACTCAGCTAAGATGAACAAGACTCGGACCTAGATGCAATTTAGGACTTTCCTAGACCCAAACAAACATTCATACAACATTTAAAGGTCATTGCTTAGCCATACAGACACCCAACACCAACATACATCAAGGGAACATGCAATTGAATCATAGATGACACTTAAACATCCAAAACTCATACTTCAACATTCAACATAAGGGCAAACTCAAAGGCACGTAACCAACATTCAAGATAAGCAATTTAGGCATGGATTACAACTCGAACATGGCATCACAAGCCATACAAAAGCAACATAACATAGAGTCTAAGCAAGCTCCTAAACAATCCACAATCATCCAACAAAATCAACACATGTCCCATTGCTTAAACTATTACATGTTCAACATTTAAAGGCCATACTTGATGAACTCAAGCCAACAACCACACTTGGAGGCCCTCCACTTGCTCAAGCAACCCACGAACTAAGGATCTGCAATGTTGAACAAAGAGAGCGTAAGCAAAGATGCTTAGTGAGGGTAAGCTCTAAAAACAAACCTCAACATTGCAGGGTTTGAGCACGATCTAGCCAAGGCCAATCACATATAAACCAAGGATCCACAAGAGCCACAAGATAAAGATGCATGAGCAATATACAAGTAAATGTCATGATCAACAAGCTCTAAATCCTCAACACAAGTAGTCACAGTAAACATCCAAATAAGGATCATTAATCTCAACACATTGATACATTTATCAACCAACATTGGCACCTAGCTATGACCCGAATACGCGGGTAAACTCGTTGGAACTCACATCCAACAACCACATTACCTCACGGTGGGATTACACTCATCACCGGTCTCGCGGAGGGGATTCCACTCATCCTCACGCCCCGTCGATGGGATTCCACTCATCACCGACAATATGTAAATACAATTTCCAGGGGAACCCGTACTCCTCCTTGGTGACTCAACGCCACCAAGGCCACGCGCGACTTTTGACTCATGTGTACACACTAACATCCTAATGATCGATCATTTGTATTCAAGTATACTAGTGCCAACATTTACTCATTTCACATTACTCATTCCAATCATTTCCGTGCTTAGCACGTACTCACCAACAATCATCATCATGCATGTCTCAAGCATCACAAGTCATATCTCACCTCACATGTATAATACAATATACATAAGCATTCATATCACATTTCATACGAGACATACACAACCACATAAATGAGTTCATCCAAAGGCTCTAGATCAAGCTTAGGATTAGGCTACCACTCTAATCCTAACTCTAGGTGGGTCTACCAAGCCCAACCTAGTCCATATACTCGAACCAACCATTTTAAATCCATTTAAAACATTTAACCACTCACCTAAGCTTCCAAGTTCAAAGACCAAGCAAGCGACCACCTTCAACTTCCCGGATCCACTTCTGATGCTTCACCGACGCCCAAACTCGATTCTAATCAATCCCAAACACAAACAAAACATTCGAAATCAATAACTCATCATCGGAACTAACCCGGATCAACATTATCAAGCATCCAACACTCAAAATCAACCCCAAAACAGAATTTCCGAGCAGCCCCTAAAGCCCACTGAATTCTTCCATTTCAAACATCCAAACAACCATCAAACACACCCAAAGCAACCCTCATATACCATACTAGCACCAGCTCTCAAAAACCAACATTAAACCACCCCAAAAACCACTTTAAAATCTTCCAAAAACCCCCTTGAAACCCAATTCCGAAAATTGTTCAAAACCATTTGAAATTCACATATGTTATAGCATTTGACCTCTATACATCATAACTAAGCATACTAAATCAAAACATTTAACTTAACATCATAAAGCTTTCATTTTTAATCCACCTTTCCAAAATGCCATTTTCTAAAACCTCCATGGAAATGAAAATAAAATGTACTTTTAAGACGAGGGAGATGAGGGGAATTCAAAAATACCATTACCTTTCAATTTGGAGTTGAAATGAGGGAGCTTTGAAATGGAATAGTAGATTAGGGAGGGAGAGCTCTTCTAACGTTGAAGAAGAAGACAATGAATAGTGAATGGGTGTTTTATTTGAAATAAGGGGATTTAATTTGGAAAGATGGGTAAATTACAATAAGGCCATTAATGAATGGCTATTCCCTTGTTTTTAAAATAGCTCTTCAATTCTGAAACTAAATCAATTTGGTCCCATTTTAAATGTTTATTTTGAAACTCGAAATTTTAAAGAATCATTTTGATTATAAACTGAGCCCAAAATAATATTAAAATATTATTTTCACCTAACCCCTAAACCCAGGTTTTACAACTATAGAGATCACGAACCGACCCTTGCGTTAGCCTATCACCGAAAACCACTTGTAAAATCCATAGAGTAAAACAATAAAAATTTTCTGTGGTTTTTGTTGGTTGTAAACCTAGAAGCTTTACTCCCTATTTATAGGATTGTCATGAGGGTGTAAGTGGAAATTTGACCTAATGGAGCATTTAATATTGAGAATCAATTGATTCTCCTATAAAGCAATTTCCAAAATTATTATCTGAATTAAAGATAACTTCCAATATTCACCCTTTTAATTCCAAGATAAAATTTGGCAAATTTGTGCTTTTATTTGAGGAAAAATCATTTCAAATTTGGGTCAAAATATCTGCAAGTCCACGAAGGACCAGACCGGTTCAGACATTTGCGTTACCCACGTCGTGCACGTCTGCACATTTACGAACCAACAATTGGTTCCACATTTCCTCAACAACATTTGAATCAATTTCTTATTCAAAGCTCCAAAATTATCAAATTTTTCCAACATAACCTTCTTTACGACACCCCAACGTCTTTGAAATTACGTGACCGTCATTTCGGCTCTTTACAGTAGGACCTATTCGAACTCCAAAACCTTTAATTTTTGCATAAGTATAATAAAACTCAATGCAATCTTCCAATGACTTCTACTTGAGCAAATCCATGTCATTCTCATCATAATCTTTTAATTTTTTTTCCAATTTTATCCCATACATCCTCACTAATGAAATAGTCAATGGTCTTGTCATTATCTGTATGTTGATCATCATCTTTGATATTAGATTTGAGTTGTTCTTGTCGAGTATAAATTTCAATAGCTGAATTATCATTGCAGTCGTCTTCATTGAGACAATCAGTTTCCAACTTCTCGTTGTCAAAATTTTTTTCTTGCTCATCCATAATCTCTAATAATGCTGCAATTTAAGGGGAGGGTAAAATGATTATAACATTATTGGATATAAGCTATTAGATAACATAACTGAAACTAAACAATTTTAAATTTGACGATAAAACATGAAACCAAATTTTCCATTACTTATTTGCAAATAATTAAGAACGAGAGAAAATAAATATTTAAAATTGACTAGTTTATAATGCACATTAAACTAGATATTTCAAGTTTCACACAAAATCATTCATTAAATAAAAATATGAACAAACTAAGTCTTTATCGATAAATCTCATTATGAACACATTATACTCGACAACTATTTGCTGCACTTTTATACTAAAAAATCACAACCCTTGCATGCCTTATACTCAACAGGGCAATCCCTAAATATGATAAAAAATTTCAAACGTTTAGGACCCAACTACTAACCATTTCAGCACGAATAATAACTTCAAACTTAATCATATTCAGCACACAGTGAAATACACAAATTAAAAAATATTTGGTTCTTAAAATTAAGCACACAGCAACGCAATGAAATCCAGTAATTAAGTTGGTATTTTCGTGAACATTTATCGCTTAATTCTCATTTATAATTGGAGTTTCATGTAAAACATGGGCAATTTGTGCTTCTAAATTAGACACTCATTAAGTATGTTAAAATGCACATTCAAGCATGACATCTGTACAAAAATAAGAAGCGTTACTAATAATGAATCCAATAATAATTTGTTGCTTTAATCTTGAATTACAACCCCTAAACTAATCTATATCCGAGTGTGACATTGCGTAAAGAATGTATTACAATTACAAACTATTTCGGGTAGGATGTACATCGTTTGAATGAAAATAACAATTACAAAGCTAGACAATTGCCTGAATGCAGTTAAGAAGAAGACGATGGGATTGTGAAACATTTTACTTGATAATGTTATTACTATTTATTTATATGTATGTAAAAAGTTATGCTTTGTTTCAAAGTTTTCAGTGACCCTAATGATGGTGATGATGTGCATTTTTCTCCGATTTTTCATTAATCGATTTTGATTCTATAAATATAGAGATAAAGTTGTTCTATTTCAAAAAGAAAAAACAAGCTAGACAATTGCTAAACTATTGTTTTTATTACCCCTTGACATTATTTTGGTGCAATTTTTCTTATATCAAAGGTATAATTGTGCTTATAACAACTATTGAACAAAATTATCATTAGCTACTGATTTTTAAGTTTTATTTATGGTCCTTAATGATATCTTACTCTAATATAATCAACAAAAAATAGTCTTAGTACTATAAATTATATTTTGTCGAGTGAAAAAAATAAAGATTCTAACAAGTTTGATTTATTCTTACCATTTTCCAAGACTACAACAGAATTGAATGCACTAGAAAATTCAATCTAACATCACCATTAAACAACAATTAAAATTTTAAACATAACTCATCCTTAAAAATTTGTTATCAATTTTGAACTTCAATGTTTGTTATACCGATAAACATATACACAAATTTCTAATTTCAATCCATAAACATAGCCGTGTAAATTTAACCGGCCAAATCTATTTCAACTTGTATGAGGACTCACAAAATTCAAACTCTCACATGCTTTAAAATAGAAGCTAAAGACTTCAATTTTTAACAAAGAAACTTATCTCACATCAATTAATCAAAATCTCAAAATTATAATGCTCACAAGCAACAACACTAAAAACACACTACTGAGATAACATCAAAAAGTATAGAAATACCACTAAGAAAACCCAAAACAAAACATAAAAAATCTTGAGTCATAAAGCCAAACAAACAAAGACTCTAAGTGTAATTAAAATAGAGGAAAATGAGAGGACATACGGCGGCTCGAGACAGATACGAACACAATTAGGAGTGCGTGCGGTGTTGGCCTTTTTTCCAAGTTGACAGAGGTTGAAGAAAAAAATTATTTGTAAAATATGAGCAATGCCGATAGTAAGACTAAGGAAGAAGATGAATAGATATTAGATTTGAGTTGTTCTTGTCTAGTATAAATTTCAATAGCTGAATTATCATTGCAGTCGTTTTCATTGAGACAATCAGATTTTAACTTCTCGTTGTCAAAATTTTTTTCTTGCTCATCCATAATCTCTAATAATGCTGGAATTTAAGGGGAGGGTAAAATGATTATAACATTATTGGATGTAAGCTATTAGATAACATACCGAAACTAAACAATTTTAAATTTGACGATAAAACATGAAACCAAATTTTCCATTACTTATTTGCAAACAATTAAGAACAGAGAAAATAAATATTTAAAATTGACTAGTTTATAATGCACATTAAACTAGATATTTCAAGTTTCACACAAAATCATTCATTAAATAAAAATATTAACAAACTAAGTCTTTATCGATAAATCTTATTATGAATATATTATACTCGACAACTACTTGCTGCACTTTTACACTAAAAAATCACAACCCTTGCATGCCTTATACTCAACAGGGCAATCCTTAAATATGATAAAAAGAAATTCAATCGTTTAGGACCCAACTACTAACCATTTCAGCCGAATAATAACTTCAAACTTAATCATATTCAGCACACGGTGAAATAGACAAATTAAAAACTATTTGGTCCTTAAAATTAAGCACCCAACAACGCAATGAAATCCAGTAATTAAGTTGGTATTTTCGTGAACATTTATCGCTTAATTCTCATTTATAATTGGAGTTTTATGTAAAACATGGGCAATTTGTGCTTCTGAATTAGACACTCATTAAATATGTTAAAATGCACATTCAAGCATGACATCTGTACAAAAATAAGAAGTGTTACTAATAATGAATCCAATAATAATTTGTTAAAATGCACATTCAAGCATGACATCCGAGTGTGACATTGCGTAAAGAATGTATTACAATTACAAACTATTTTGGGTAGGATGTACATCATTTGAATAAAAATAACAATTACAAAGGTAGACAATTGCCTGAATGCAGTTAAGAAGAAGACGATGGGATTGTGAAACATTTTACTTGATAATGTTATTACTGTTTATTTATATGTATGTGAAAAGTTTTGCTTTGTTTCAAAGTTTTCAGTGACCCTAATGATGGTGATGATGTGTGTTTTTCTCCAATTTTTTATTAATCGATTTTGATTCTATAAATATAGAGATAAAGTTGTTCTATTTCAAAAAGAAAAACAAACTAGACAATTGCTAAATTATTGTTTTTATTGCCCCTTGACATTATTTTAGTGCAATTTTTCTTATATCAAAGGTATAATTGTGCTTATAACAACTATTGAACAAAATTATCATTAGCTACTGATTTCTAAGTTTTATTTACGGTCCTTAATGATATCTTACTCTAATATAATCAATAAAAAATAGTCTTAATACTATAAACTATATTTTGCCGAGTGCAAAAATAAAGATTCTAACAAGTTTGATTTATTCTTACCATTTTCCAAGACTACAACAGAATTGAATGCACTAGAAAATTCAATCTAACATCACCATTAAACAACAATTAAAGTTTTAAACATAACTCATCCTTAAAAAATTGTTATCAATTTTAAACTTCAACATTTGTTATACCGATAAACATATACACAAATTTCTAATTTCAATCCATAAACATAGCCGTGTAAATTTAACCGGCCAAATCTACTTCAACTTGTATGGGGACTCACAAAATTCAAACTCTCACATGCTTTAAAATAGAAGCTAAAGACTTCAATTTTTAACAAAGAAACTTATCTCACATCAGTTAATCAAAATCTCAAAATTATAATGCTCACAAGCAACAACACTAAAAACACACTACTGAGATAACATCAAAAAGTATAGAAACACCACTAAGAAAACCCAAAACAAAACATAAAAAATCTTGAGTCATAAAGCCAAACAAACAAAGATTCTAAATATAATTAAAATAGGGGAAATGAGAGGACATACGGTGGCTCGAGACAGATACGAACACAATTAGGAGTGCGTGCGGTGTTGGCCTTTTTTCCAAGTTGACAAAGGTTGAAGAAAAAAATTATTGGTAAAATATGAGCAATGCCGATAGTAAAATTAGGGATGAAGATGAATAGATGGAGGAGAAATTTATCGTGGGTAATTTTATAGTAATATGAATTAATATAAATAGTAAAAAATAGTTAACGAGTCCCACATTTATTTAAAAACAATATCTAAAATAAAATAATAAAAATAAATATATAGTGGTGTAATTCGATTACAAAGAATTTAATGGTTTCCACATATTTTAAATAAAATTTTTTATTTAAAATAAAATAATAAAAATTTAAAATTTAGTGGTGTGTTTATGTTTTTTCAAATACACCTTATAAAAACAATATGTGTCGCATCTTTTAACTTGCGTGTCAAAAAATAATGGTATTTTTATAAATATATTTTTAATGGCATTTGTTAAATAATTAAATATTAATATTTTAAGTAAAAACTCATGAAATAAAATGTGTAATTTTAAAACTTTATCGATTGATTGAATATTATCCTATAATAAATAATTGATAATATCCGATAGTTGGTTAAATCAGATTATACACTATAAAAGATTATTATGGAGAGGATTTTCTTAATTTAATTTATCTCGCGTATATTGTTGGGATTTAAACATCTTATTTTACTTAATAAATTTAATATTTCATTCGCTAGTAGGAACAAAGTTAGAAATTTTGTACCGCGGTATCAATTTTTTTAAATACATATAAGAAAAATTTTAAGTGGGTGAGGATAATTATGAATATCAAGTTTTAAAAGGATGTTAATTTTTTTATTAAATGGATGTATTACATTTTCATGTCAGGATTCAAGTTCATATAAGATAAGATAAAATGAGCATTTTTAGTCACTATGTTAATTTATGGATCTAAAAATATATATTTTTTAAAATAGTGTTAATTTTACTTTTAATATTTTTATATAAAATTTATCAAAAATAAAATTATTTTTAAATAATTTTAAAGTGTAAAGAGACAAACAATTCATAAATTGAAAAAATTATAAAATAAGTATGACTCACCACGTCATCTATGGTTTCATCCAATGAAAAAATTTCATTTTATTTTTTTTAATGTGAATTTTCACCTCTTTCTTACATAAATACTAGAAAATTACATTAAGATAAGTGAATTTTATTGGATAGAGCATACATAACGTAATGAGCTGGATCATCTAATAATTTCTCCGGCTACCGGTATCCCCTGGACAGATTTATAGTTATTAAATTTTAATATATTTAATAAACTTAATTCACTATTTAAAAAAAACTTAATTCACAATTTAAATTAGCTTAATGAGTAATGATTAGAGGTTAACGTGCATCGAGCGCCACCTGGCTCTTTTTTCTCTCTCAATCTTTCCAGTTTCCCGCAAAAAGCCAAACAGCTCCCGTCGGTTCCGAGAGTCGCCCCGTTCGACGATGAACCGAGTCAGCGCACGAGTGCAAGTCCCAAACGACGAACGGGAGAAGACCCATCAGAAAGAAGACGATGTACCCGTCGAAGAACAACAGCAACATGAAGAAGAACCCAAAGGAGATTACTTGGATGTCCCTTCCCGCCCCTTCTTAATGAAGATCTTGCGAAGACAAGGTTTCCCCATTACAACAAAATTTTCATTTCTTTTGCTAAATTTTTTTGGCTGTTATAGTTGCGAATTTTGTCGTGCAGGTGACACTCAAGTTTTATTTGCGGATAAAGTTTT
Organism: Hibiscus tridactylites; assembly: GCA_958450335.1. Lineage (NCBI taxonomy): Eukaryota > Viridiplantae > Streptophyta > Magnoliopsida > Malvales > Malvaceae > Hibiscus > Hibiscus tridactylites. Next base: position 73,098,533 of record OY288270.1, on the reverse strand, counting down.
GAAGTTCACATCGTCGGGGAAAATGAGACGACGGATTCTTATAATCACTGATTTCGCGGTTTATCTTATTGATCCTTTAACCGATGGGCTTAAACGCCGGATAGCTTTAGCGGCCGTAGATAAGCTGTGTATGAGCGATTTAAACGACAACTTCTTCTCCATTGTGATTCCAACGGAGTATGATTTACTATTGGCTAGTACTCGCAAAGCTGAAATTGCTACCCTCTTGTATGAAGCTATCAAAGCCAGTGCTCAATATGAACTCGAGGTCTCTTTTTCCAATAGGTAATTTATATATATTCAACTCCCATTTTCCATTTCCTTCTGTTTCATTGCTTTGATTAAAACTGTTAATTTTGTGGAGGTATGGAAAAGTATAGAAAATTTGGGCATGGGATCACGAAACATACCACTCACTGGACTCCCCAGTTAGGACACATTCTCGTATTTGACACTCACTGAACTCCCGAAAAACATAGGAAAAAAAGTGAAGAGATTTTGAGCATAGGATTAGGACATATTCTCACATTCAACACTCGCTGGACTCCCGAGTTTTGGACATATTCTCGTATTCAACACTCACTGAACTCTTGAAAAACTTAGACAAAAAGTTTAGAGATTGTGGGCATTGGATTAGGACATATTCTCGTATTCGACACTCACTGGACTACCGAAAACATAGACAATGAATCTTAACAATGGTGTTGAAGTTATTAACATCTTGGGTTCTTTTATTAGCTGTTTCGTTCTTTTTCTTATATATGTGAATTTGCATGGAACTGTTTCATGTGTGTGTATATATGTATATATATATATATATATATATCATGTTGAAAGCACCCGACCTTGGTTTTTAAGGGGGTCATGCACCAACAAGCCTTATTCCCTGAACTCATATGTAAGTGTTCGGGTATCAACTGGACATTGTTTTGGTCTAAGAACTGTCAAGGAGTTCCTTGTATGTCTACTACAGTTTTGCACTTTTGCTTGTAAATGGCATTTCTAGGATGGTTTAGTTTGTTGCTAGAAGGCTTACGATATGTATCTTTAATCTTTCATCTGGTTATCAATTGCTCTCATTTCTTAGTTTTGAATACAACGCTACTGCTGATATGATCAAGGAAGTTCTGTTCGAGGAAGTTGAAGGTATGCGACTTAGTGCACTTTGACACCCGTGTTATGCGAGTTTTATGTATGTTGCCAGAGCATGATTAGTTATGTAAATTTCAGGGGGCGTTAGAACGCGAATTGTGATGAAAAAAAGTGAGTCGGCAACTCGTATATTATCGCGGTAAATTCCCGGTCTTCGTCGGTCCTTTTGTGTGAGGTTCGTTCTGCTTAGCTTGGAGACTAACCCTGAAAATATATGACCTTATTGTTTTCACACACATTAATATAGTGTTGAGCACTAAAGCTTTGGAGCTTATTTCCCCCACTCTTTTTGAGCTTAAGAGGACGATGGGTTTTTCTTTCTAGCGATAGAATACGTATTTGTTTATGGCAGTAATGCGAGATTTTCCATTAGAATACAGTGAGTCTTTTGGCCTACTTTTGTGAGATTTGCTCTGTTCTCTTTGGCAAAGTTGGTGGAGAAACATTTTTCCCCATATTTTGTAGTGTAATTTACAACAAGAAAATCGATAGGCCTTTTTAACATTTTGGGTTCCGCCTATAAACAAATAAAGTTAGGGTAAACTACATTAGTGGCCACTCAATTATTAATAAATGGCAACCGGGTCACTTAATTATTAAAAATATAATATACCTACATACAAGTAGGTTTAGTATAATGATAGTTTTAGTTCTCAAAACTTATATATTATAAAAGTTTAGTTATAATTCAATATAATTAAAAATTTTAACCTTTCATATTTAAAAAATATATCAATTTCATTACTTTTCTTCTCCCAAATCGCTTGTATACTATCGTTAACATTAGAGTGCTCATTTAAAATTACTATTTAATCGAATACACAAAATTTATAAATGTAAAGATATTTATAATTATTTTTAGGATTAATATCCTATACACTGGCGGTGGAAATTTTTCATTTCCACAAGCGCCTCAATTATAGGGTTTAGGGTTAGGGCTTAGGGTTTAGAGTTTAGGGGTTTTAATGTAAATGTTTAGAATTTATGGTTCATGTTTAGAATTTAGAATTTAGGGTTAGAATTTAGGGTTTAGGGTTAGGGTTTAGTTTTAGGGTAATATGTGTAGGGATTTAGGTTTTAACCTATAAACCCTAAATTTTAACCCTAAACCCAAAATTTTATCAACAATCCCTAAATTCAAAACTACTACACTTATACCCCTAAATTTTAAACCATAAACGGAGTCTCTAACCCCTAAAATTAAGACGCTTGTGTAAAAAAATTTCCACAAGCGCTTGTGTATAGAACAATTACCCTTATTTTTAATGTAACATATGTAATTAGTTTCTACATTAAAATTTAAATTTGTTGAAATCTATTTAAAATTATTTATAAAAACCTTATGTTTAGCTATTGTTATCACATAATTTTCTTACAAAATTCATGTTTTCATATTATTATATAATTTTTTTAGTAATTTCATATTTTTATGACTTAATTAATTCCCTTTTATTTTAAAATAAACTAATAATTAAATCTTTTACGTTATTGGATTTTATTATTAAACATATTTGAAAATATCAAGTTTGGTTATAACTCCTGTTATCACGAGTGCTCAGGAACAAACAACTTGGGAGAAGAAAACTGACTAGATTGATATATTTTTAAATATAAAAAGTTAAATTTATTGACTTAGAACTAAATTGATAGGTAATATAAATTTTGAAGACAAAAATTACCATTATATCAAACCTTTTTGGATGCCCGTTTGTATTTAACAAATGAATGACCTCATCAAAACTCAAAACTTTAATTGTCACAATTGTAGTTTTTCATAATTAGATGACCCAATTATCTTACTAATAATTAAGTAACCTCCAGTATAATTTAGACATAAATATAAAGTAAATAAACTAAATGGTAATTTCTGGTTAAAGTGTAGTTGAAGTCCTTGTAATATATTTAAAAGTTCATTTTAATCACTCTACTTTAATAAGGAATATTTTAATCCTTGTACTAAACCTAAAAGTCCATTTTAGTCCTTATAATATACATAAAAGTTCATTTTAGTCCCTCTACCATAAAAAGGAACATAATAGTCCTTGTTTGTTTGAAAAGTTAACATTTCATCTTCTATATAAATGAACATTTTAGTGCATGAATGTTTGAAAAGTTAACATTTTGGTCCAAAATACTAAAGCTATTGATAGTTGACTTAAATACTTTGGTTTAAACACGCTTTGAGTCCTTATCAATTTTGAAATTGACCAAATTGATCCCTCTTGAAAATTATGAGTAATTTATTAAAGTATATTATTAGAATAATAATAATATTATATTTTAAAAGTAGGAATTTACTAATAAATAATAACACGATGTACATTTCTCCTTTACATCGAATTTAAATAAATTAGTTAATACAATGTGTAATTTTGCTTTACATCAATTTAAATACAGTATTTAATATGGCGATCAATTTATTAATAAATGAATTAGCAATGTATTTAGCTAACTATAAAAATATACAATTTTCCCTCTACATCGATATTAAATAAAGTATATTAAATAAATCGAATAATTTATAAATATATTAATATATTAACATTTAATAATAATAAAAGTGTGCATTTTAAAAGTAAGTAAATAAAAATATTTTGAGAGATAAATTTGTTCGAATTCAAAATTGAGAGAAATCTAAAAAGTATTTAAACTAAATATCAATAACTTTATTGTTTTGGACCAAAATGTTAACTTTTCAAACATACATGGACTAAAATGTTCCCTTACATAGTAAAGGGACAAAAATAAACTTCTAAATATATTACAAAGACTAAAATAATCCTTTTTATAGTAGAAAGATTAAAATAAACTTCTAGACTTTTACTATACTTTAACAATCATTTGTCAATGTTTTGCTCTCAAAAAAGATTTTAATTTAATCTTCACTATTTTAATTCGTCAGTTAATTTTTGGAGCAATGAGAGAACAAATATTTTAATAGTGGGAACATATGCAATTAATCTATGGTTAAAATATCTAAATTATGACTCAACCTTGCTTTTTGACCTATTTTGGTCACTGAACTTTTAAAAAATCAATTTACTTACTAAACTTTACTTTTTAACATATTTTAATCACTTTAAATTATTTTATTAATATTTTAGTATGACATGACATATTTTATTGTTATTAAATATAAAAAATGATTTAAAATAAAATAAATTATATTTCATTTATTATTAAATACAAAAGTAAAACTCAAATCCCAAATACCCTAAAACTTGTCTTATTTCTCACTATTATTACTTCCCATGCCACCACTCTTTTCGTCACATCCGCCGCCGCTGCTATCGCCCACCACTTTCACTCCTTCTACCGTTTCTACTTTCTACATTAGCAACCTATTTACTTTTAGCATCCTTTTCTATCCTTTTGTTAACAAAACACACACAAAAAATAGCAGTGAAAACCCACCGACTATACTTTCTATTACAATTTTGTTCACTGCAAAGATCAATGTTACCAGAAAATGAAGAAATGTTGAACCGAACCAGAGCCAGGGTCACAGGATTTGAGATTGACTAGGCCATAAAAAGTTAGAAATTTGGCCGGAAAGTAGTGGGGTTCTGCACAGGCGCAATAGGAGCGACTGCACAGGGCCCATAATAGAGAGGGGCCCAAAATAGAAAACCTAAATTAAATTAAATATTTGTAAAAAAAAATATAAATATATATATATAATTATGTGTGTATATAAGTTAATTTTTGTATTAATTTTTTTTTTGAAAAAAAAAATAACTTATATCTCTTATTAATTATAAGTTAAGGCCCACATATTAATATATTGCACAGAACCCCAAAATCTTTGAACCGCCCCTACCGGAAGGGTTAGTAATTTGGGCGAAAATAGAGTTGCTTTTAAAACTTAGTACCAAAAGTTGATCGATCAAGTTCAAGCTTTGTTCATCTAAAGAACAAGACAAGTTCAAGTGTTTCAAAACAAGTTTTGTAATTCTCCCATTCAATCATTCTTTGGTTCCTTTCCATGCACATACACCAGTTCTTTTCCATGGCAATGAATCGAAAGGATCAATGAATGATTTCAAGGCTATAAGTTTCTCTGCATCTCCTTATCTAACATCTGAAATAACATAATGAAGAACAAGAAACAATACCTTGAAACATCGGTTCGTTTTTTGCAATTTTTGTATTTTATAATAAATATAATATAATATGTTTTTATTTTAATTTATTTTTTAATTTAATAATGATAAAATATGCCACGTCACCTCAAATATTAATAAAATAATTCAAAGTATCAAAATATGTTAAAAAGTAAAGTTCAGTGAATAAATTAATTTTTTTTTAAAAGTTTAGTAAATAAAATAGGTCTGATAACAAAGTTGAGTGATGATTTAGGTATTTTACCCTTAATCTATTTTATAATTTTTTAATATAATAAGGGTAAAAATGTTGGAGGTGGGGAGTAGATGCTCCCACTCCCATATACCTCCGTCTGTAGTAATGTTTGGATAAAACAATTCATGGGCTAACATAAAATGCCATTGGGCTTTAAGCTTAACCATACTAGGGGTGTAAACGAGCCGAGTCGAGCTTGACTAGTGCTAAGCTCAGCTCGACTCGTTAAGAATTTGAGTCGAGTTCGAGATTGATTCGAGCTTGAGTATATTGAGCTCGACTCGGCTCGTTAAGAATTCGAGCCGAGCTCGAGTTCGAGTCAAGTCCAATCGAGTCGAGTATTGATTGAGCTTTGACCGAGTCGAGCTCGAGTAGCTCACGACCTGTATCATTTTATTTACAACATTGCTCATTATTATTATTATTATTATTATTATTATTATTATATAAAAGAAATATTTCTATGTGACTCATTAAAAATCCCTAATCCTAGTAGGAGAAAAAAAGTACACATGAAAATATAAAGAAAATTAAACTAAAAGTTAAAATAACATAACAACCAAAAGCATCAAACCTAAATTTTAGTTCACGTTAAGAACTCGAGTCGAGCCTAATCGAGTCGAGTGTTGACTGAGTTTTGACCGAGTCGAACTCGAGTAGCTCGCGATCTGTCTCGTCTCATTTACAACCCTAAACCCTACCCCAATTTTTTTTAGATCAACCAATTTTTTAACTGGTCCATCTAGTTTTAAGACAGTTGATTTTGGTAAGTCAATGACGATCGAATGTGGAAACGACTTATTATAGTTATTTGAATCGTTAGACTAGCGATCTGATTTTTTTTTTACAAGAAACAAATCATTCATTCTAAACAACATAAACAAGCATCCAACGACGAGTAAAAATCTCCTGCCCCTAATCATGCCTCCTTCTATGCCCCTTGCCTAAAAATACTTAAAAATTAAATCTTATCCCATAACCCTAATTTTCATATCCTAAACCCCAAACCCTAAATCCTAAAAAACAGACCCTACCCCTAATTCCCTACACCCTAACCCTAAGCCCTAACCTTAAACCCAAAATCTAAACCCTAAACCCACTATTTTAAAGTGCGGACACGAATGGGGGTATACTTTGGGGCAGATGATTTCCCTCCACCAACGACACCAAGAAAAGGTCACAAAGGACATAAAACCCACGAAACTAATGGGAGAAGCAAGGAGAAGAAAAAAAACGACAAGGCAAAAGCCCCAAAAGGCAAGAACCATGCACAACCATCAACAAGAAAAGTATAAAGCTAACAGAAAACATAATAGTGGAGAAGAAAGCTTCCATAGCTTTGAGGAGAACATAAGAACAAGTTGAATCCCTTGCGAAGACAGACTTCCTCTATCGAAGATCTTGTCATCAACCTGAGAAATTCTTACAACTATGATTCGAAGTAACTCCACGGGAAAAGTTTGAATGAACGAAACTTGAAGAGCGGTAGGTGAGCATGCAACATCACCATAGAACCGTTCAATGAAACAACGATCACCAATCTGAAAACACAAGGAAGTGAGAGAAAAAGATGATCAGTGGGGAAGGGAGCTTAAATACGACTATCCGAAGGGTCCTTCCTCCGCCATGGATAGAAGCGAGCTTGGTGGTCGTGGGAAGTGCGGATGGTTCAACGAGGAACCATCCGCCAAAGGCCACATCTCTCGTGAACACCCAAGGTGGGGTCGCCAACAAAAGAAAAATCTTGATTCACCGTATCACTAAAACCATTAGCATGGCTTGTAGCCGGACCACCTTAGGAGTGGATGAGGGCTACAACTTTACCTTTGAAATTGACTTTTCCTTTATAAACCCCATCATTTGATTTTTCCGAGGAATCAAACAAAAAAAAACTGGTGAAATCCCTTTAAATCTAGTAATATGTAAACTCATATTTCCATTCCCCGTCATCACGCAATCATCATCATGCAAAAAGAGGAGCAAAATCCCATGAAAGAGAATATGAGCTTTTCTAAAAACAAACGGCTTAAAAACCGACTAAATACAAACCAAGAAAAAATGACTATTAGATGAAGCCGAGTTCAATGTGGCCGTTGAATTAAAAAAAACAAAAAAAGGATATATGGTTACCCGGTGAATCGGTAACCCTTTTATGATGGTATAATTTGACATAACAAGAGGAGCGGGAAAAAGAAAACAAAAACTTAGGGCATCGAAACCAAGAGGACGATGTCGTTATTTCCATCAACCAAAGAAGAAAATCTGAAGGAAATTTGTGGAGGAGATTGGGTTTGAGCACGGTTTGGAGGTTAGTTCTTGCTTCTTGCTTCCTTTATTTTCGTTTTTTTTTATTTAAGCGAAACCACATTGCAAATGATGAAGGTTTTTGTATAAATCGTTTGAATGTTCTTCCATAAAATTTTCTTTTTACTTTATAATGAATATTGTAGAGGAGATTGGATTGGAAGAAGGAATTTTTAGGGTTTATGGTTATTGGCAGTTTAGGGTTCTGCTGCAATAAACAAGTAATAGCAATTAAATTGAAATAGAAAGTAGGAACAAAGATAACAATAGTTAAAAGAAGTGTTGAACATCTTTATTAAGTAGTTTAGAGGCTTGAATAACTCGTTGACTTTCTTCTTGAATAACAAAAGAAATAAGGTTAAATAATTCAGTGATGTTTCAGTTGGGAGTGATAAATGTTAGAAATGTAGAGTAGATTGAATTGGAAGAATGAATGTTTAGGTTAGTTAGTGCTAGTTCCTTCAATTTTCCCTCTTTTTAATTGTAGTTGATAAAGTACGAAAATGTGAAAGAAATATTGTCGAGGAGATTAGATTTGTAAGAAGGATTGAGTTGAAATCCCTCTAGTATTGAATGTGTTGGAAGGATGTGATTGTTTCTTAAGATCAAATAGGTGATTTGAAGTAGTATGTAATTTTGGGAAATAAGTTTTTTTTACACATGGTTGAAAGCAATATTTCTTTGTTGATAGTATTTGTCGAACTTGAGAACGAAACAGAAACCTCCAAATATCATTACATTTGAATGAAAAATTTAACCATATGTAGTATTTGCAGGAAAGTTTAGGTTTTTAGACATATTCTTATAAGTAGTTGGCAAGTATTTATATGTTGAGTGGATCGAAAGATCGATATGAACCAAGAGGGGGGGTGAATTGGAAATTTAAAGATTTTGTGGTGGAAATTGCAATTTAAAAATAATGACAAGGGATTTTAGAGTGGTTCAAGTTCCAAATGAACTCTACATCCACTACCTTAGCTTCACTAAGGATTTGCAACACTTCCACTAATTGCTCTTCCCCTTTTCTAGGCTAAGGAGGCCACCCTTACAATTTCGGTTGAATTTTCTACCCAAAATTCAACCCAATCCTCACAACAAGATAACAAAGAAATTTGTTGGCTAATAGAGTATCTCTCAATACAAATGATAGCCCAATTACAAGCACTCAACCCAATTGAACAAGATAAGAATGAAAAATACAATTGGGGTTTCTAGACAATATGGATTTTTGCACAATTGCTTGGATTTGATGAATAGATGTTTTCTTGATGATCAATAGTTGTTGCTGTAGCTTTTGGATCTCTTTTATACCTCATCATTGATTTCTAGCCGTTTGGGTGGTTGGGAACATAAATGGAGCCGTTGGAACCCTCTCTTACCACCATAAATGCACTTCTGCAGCTATGCGTATCGGTATGCGGGGAGGTGTATCGATACCTGTCTCAGAAAAGAAAGAGTCGTTGTGTGCAATAAATAAGGGGTATCGATACGCGCGTAAGCGTATCGGTACGGGGTATCGAAACGGTAAAGGTCGTATCGATACCTTTTTCTCAACTTAGCTCACTGTCGATATCCGTATCGGTACGGGGGTTAGGCGTATCGATACGGGTCAACGACCTTTTAAAGTTTGGTTACCAACCAACTGACACCAACGGTCATATTTTTTAAACCGACTTATATTTAAAATTTATTAAGGCCGTATCGATACGAGGGTTTGCCGTTTCGGTACGCTATTCAAACTCTTTAGATTTTAACACAGGGGCGTATCGATACGAGGGTTTGCCGTATCGCTACGTGTTCCGACAGTAACCAACTTTGGCAAAAAGGTATCGATACGCTTGGGAGTGTATCGATACACCTGAACATTTTTCAATGGTTTGGCCTTGGAACACTTAGAAAATATTTTGAGTTTGAGTTTTTCAAATCAGTTTCAAAGAGTTGGTGTTTTAAAATTATTAAGGGACTTTCAAAAACAATTTTAAGTTTTTCAAATTGATCCTTAAAGATCTAATTATATCAAAATCAAACATAGGTTTTACAATCTCCCCCTTTTTGATATAACAAAACTAAAACTTAAAATTTTTGACATTTTGAAAAATCTTTACAAAGTTAACTCCCCCTTAATATAAGCTTGGTAACCTTTGAGTTAAAATCAAAATATCTGAAGTGTGAGCTAGTTTCTCTCCCCCTTTTTGTTAGATCAAAAAATCTTGAGACAATTAAGTGCATAAAGAAGGCAAAGGTATAAATAAGCAACATTTATTAATAATCATAGCATCATACTTAAAATCCAAACAAAAAACAGAAAATCAAAGCATAGGTTTAATCCTAAAACAACCTTAATCCTAAGAACATAAAGCAAAGGTGCATAAAATAGAAAATCCTAAATGATATGCATGAGATGCAAGAAGAAACGTCTAGGCATCGTCTTCGTCATCTTCATCATCTTCATCATCAACTCCCATTGGCTCATTATCCCGCATGCTATTGCGCCACTCATCATGGAAAGCGGCGATGGAAATATTCAACGAATTGTGACCGCTTTCAAGGGATGTGAGGCGATTCTCCATACCCGTCATCCTTGTATCAAAAGTAGTTTCAAGGGAAGTAAGACAAGTATTCATGTCCGTGCGCAACCCGGTAAATTGCTTATTGAGATAGGTCATGAGAGCATCCATTGAGGGTTGTGGGACTTGAGGAGCTTGAGGAGCTTGAGGCTCTTCAAATACGGTGGCGGCCTCGGATGGTAACTCGGCAAGACGTACCCATTCACCATTAAGATATTGAAACTTTGCCCGAGCAAGAGATCGCTCATCAATGGGATCGGTGAGGGGAGTTGGGTAGTCAAAAGAGCAATCAATATCCTTTTTAATAAAGAAATAACTCAAAGCCGTACCATATGTAAAGGAGGTGACAAGAGTTGTGTGACGATTTTTCACGAGGTAGACAATCTCCGCGAATATGAGTCGAGCAAGATTTGGGCGTTTTCGCTCACGGAAGCAACGGATCCAAAAATCATCCACTTGACGGATGGTGGAATATTTTCCTCCGGAGGGACGGAACCACCAACACACCATCAAATGTAAGATCCGGTCTTGAGCATTTAGGGCGGTGACGGATCCACTAAGAACATGCCCCAAAGCATGCTCATCATCAATGCCTTCATCCTCTAATTTAAAAACTTCACAAATGGATTTGACATCGAGGATGATTTTCTTCCCCATGAGGTAAGAGCTAATGGCAACAACTTCCCCGTCACGAGTAATACATTTGGCATTAGAGTAGAAAATCAAAACCAAAAGGCGATAATAAAAACCGGGAATAGATATGAAATCCATGAAATTCCAACGCCGAAACAAAGGAAGATATTCAAACTTAAAACGCTCGGAGTCGAGAAAAGGAACGGATATTACCCTTTCGGCACGAATCTTATAATTCTCATATTGACGAAAATGAGTTAGACCCGTGTTGGTTTCAAAGGATTGCTCATAGATGGTAAAGTAGTTCAGACGAGCAATCGCTCCAAGGGTGGATGATTCACCGGTTTGAGAAACCCTTGTACACTTCCTCGATGGTTCCTTTGGTGCCATGATCTAAAAGAGAAATAAGTAAGAGGATTTCTTCAATTTTGAGTAAAAACCAAGGTAAAAAAAAATTTAAGAAAAATTAGAAGAAAAATTTTGAAGAACAAAAGATTTGATAAAAAGATGAAACAAAATAACAAAAACAAAACAAAAAAAAATTAAAGAAAAGAAAAGAAGGAAAATTTACCTTGATAGAAACTTGGGAGATTGAAGAAAATTCCAGCACAATAGATGAGAGAGAGAGCTTAAAGCCTTGCTTGAGTCAAAAACTCTTTTAGATTTGAGTTGAGGTGTGAAAAATATGAAGGAGGAAGGGCCTTTTTATAGGCAAAAACGGCTAGGGTTTTTAGGTTTTGAAGAGTTTTAATTTTGGTAAAAGTTGAACACATTAAAAAGCCAAATTTAAAGCTGTCTGCGCAATTGAGTATCGATACGCCTGAGGGTGTATCGATACGGGGGTAGAATCGTCATTTCCGCAAAAATGCCCGTTGGAGAGTCGTATCAAAACGGAGGGGTCCGTATTGAAATGACCCGTATCGATACGAGTTTAATCGTATCGATACCCGTGAAGCGAAGTAAATTCTGGGAAACTGAATGAAGAACACGTATCGATACGCGTAGATCCGTATCGATACCGTATGCCCAGAAATGCATATTTGGTTCTAAGAACAACCATAGGCTCGAACTTAACATCTCCTAAAAGTATGCAAATGATGAATGAACAGTTCTAGGTATATTTTAATAGAAGCATACTCCCCCTAACTATAGGCATGGATGAAATTAGGAGTCTAAACACATAAACATGGCATTTCACAAAATCAAGCATATTTAAGCACAAAAGAGGTCCTAAAAGGTCAAGATAGGCTAGCTAGACCTAACTCTCTCCTAAGGGACCAAAAACGCTCTTTGTCTAAAGGTTTTGTAAATATGTCCGCTAGTTGATTTAAGGTGTCTACGTACTCTATAACCACATCTTCCTTAAGGACATGATCTCTAATGAAATGATGCCTTATTTCTATGTGTTTGGTTCTAGAGTGTTGGATGGGATTTTTTGTTAGACATATTGCACTAGTGTTGTCACATTTTAGGGGTATGATTTCAACTTTAATTCCATAATCTAAGAGTTGTTGCTTCATCCAAAGGACTTGAGCACAACAACTCCCTAAGGATATGTACTCGACTTCGGTGGTAGATAAGGCTACACTATTTTGTTTCTTAGAGAACCAAGATATGAGCATACTACCTAGGAATTGACAAGTTCCCGAAGTACTTTTCCTATCAATTTTGCAACCCCCATAATCCGCATCCGAGTAAGCATGAAGATTGAAGGTAGAGTCTCTAGGGTACCAAAGACCTAAACAAGGAGTATCTCTAAGGTACCTAAAGATTCTCTTAACGGCTATAAGGTGAGACTCTCTAGGACTAGCTTGAAACATAGCACACAAGCAAACACTAAACAAGATATCCGGTCTACTTGCGATAAGGTAAAGCAATGATCCAATCATAGAACGATAAAGCTTAGAGTCAACACACTTACCTCCTTCATCTTTGTCAAGCTTTGTAGATGAGCTTATAGGAGTGGCTTGAGGCTTTGTATTCTCCAAGCCAAACTTCTTGAGCATATCCTTTATGTATTTTGCTTGGTTGATGAAGGTGTCATCCTTCTTTTGCTTGATTTGGAGTCCCAAAAAGAATGAGAACTCCCCCATCATGCTCATCTCAAATTCACCTTGCATTAACTTAGCAAACTCTTGACAATGACATTCATTAGTAGAACCAAAAATAATATCATCAACATAAATTTGAACTACTAAGATGTCATTTTTATACATTTTTATAAAAAGTATAGTGTCCACCTTACCTTTTTCAAATCCTTTTTCAATCAAAAAGTTTGAAAGTCTTTCATACCAAGCTCTAGGAGCTTGTTTTAAACCATAAAGAGCTTTGGTGAGTTTGAAAACATGATTTGGAAATTTTGAGTCTTCAAAACCCGGTGGTTGTTCCACATACACTTCTTCATTTATAAAACCATTTAAAAATGCGCTTTTAACATCCATTTGAAAAAGCTTGAAATTATTATAACATGCATATGCAAGCAACATCCTAATGGCTTCCATTCTAGCTACGGGTGCATAGGTTTCATCAAAATCTATTCCCTCTTCTTGAGTGTAACCTTGTGCTACTAGTCTAGCTTTATTTCTTACAATGTTACCACTCTCATCTAGCTTGTTCCTAAAGACCCATTTAGTTCCTATTGTAGATTGATTACTAGGCCTATCAACTAATGTCCAAACATTACTTCTCTCAAATTGATTTAAATCTTCTTGCATAGCCATAATCCAAAAGTCATCTTTCAATGCTTCTTTAATATTCTTAGGCTCTATGCATGAGATAAATGCAACATGATTCATTAATCTAAGAGAAGATCGAGTGGTTACCCCCTTGGATGGATCACCCAAGATTTCACCATCTTTGACATAGTTCAACTCCCTTGGGTAGCTCACTTCATTTTCCTCAAGAGCCAAGTCCTTCAAGGCTTCAAGAGGTGGATCTTGTGTGTCCTCTTCTTTTGTTGGAATCTCATCCTCCTTTGAAGTTTGTCCTCCATCAAAGGCATTTATGATTCCTACATCATCATCATCACAAGAATCCTTCCTAGGAAGGAGGTTATCATCGAATACAACATGAATAGATTCTTCTACTACTAAAGTTCTTTGTTAAATACTCGATAGGCTTTAGAGGTTAAAGAGTAACCTATAAAAATAGCTTTATCATTTTTTGCATCAAATTTACCTAAGTTGTCTTTTCCATTATTTAAAACAAAACACTTGCAACCAAAAGGGTGAAAATAGCTAATGTTAGGCTTTTTAGATTTTAAAATCTCATAAGGTGTTTTCTTTAAAATTGGCCTAATCATTACTCGATTTACAATATAGCAAGCGGTGTTTGTGGCTTCCGCCCAAAAATATTTAGGTAAATTGTTTTCACAAAGCATAGTTCTAGCCATTTCTTGCAAAGTTCTATTTTTCCTCTCAACTACCCCCATTTTTTTGAGGAGTTCGAGGAGCCGAAAAATTATGGCTAATACCATTTTCATTTAGAAAATCTTCAAACCCCAAATTTTGAAACTCGGTTCCATGATCACTTCTAATATGTGAAATTTTAAGTTCAAGATCATTTTGGGTTAATTTTGAAAATGTGATGAATTTTTCCAAAGCCTCATCTTTAGTACTTAAAAATAGAACCCAAGTAAATCTAGAAAAATCATCAACAAGTACAAAAGCATAAGACTTACCACCCAAGCTCATAGTCCTAATTGGCCCAAATAAATCCATATGGATAAGTTGTAAGCATCTACTAGTAGAAACATCATTAATGGATTTAAAGGAAGATCTATGTTGTTTACCCTTTGAGCATGCATCACAAATTTTATCATTTGAAAATTTTATCTTGGGTAAACCTCTAACTAGATTAAGGGAGACTAGTTTTTATAAAACACTTATGCTAGCATGTCCTAGTTTCCTATGCCACAACCATGCATCATTTTCATTTTGTGCAACTAAGCATGCATGAGATGTATGAATGTCATCTAAATGCACCATGTATATGTTCCCTATGCGATGACCTATGAGCATAATATTATTAGATTTAA
Organism: Hibiscus tridactylites; assembly: GCA_958450335.1. Lineage (NCBI taxonomy): Eukaryota > Viridiplantae > Streptophyta > Magnoliopsida > Malvales > Malvaceae > Hibiscus > Hibiscus tridactylites. The sequence goes on along the minus strand of OY288270.1, from coordinate 73,083,482 downwards.
TGTCTACAATTTTGCATCCATTTTTATCAAATAAAACATTAAATCCTTTATCACACAATTGACTTATGCTCAATAAATTGTGTTTGAGACCATCGACATATAAGACATTTTCAATGAGAATAGTAGAGTGATTACCTATGGAGCCAATACCTTTAATGTGGCCTTTGGAGTTGTCACCAAATGTCATTACTCCTCCACTTTTTGGCTTTAGATCCATGAATCTACTCTTGTCTCTGGTCATATGCCTTGAGCATCCACTATCAAGGTACCATGAGTTTTGACTTTGTGCTTTGGCCTTGTAGCAATGCCCCCTACAAACAAAGATATTAAGCTTTTGTTTTTGGTACCCAAATCATTTTGGGTCCATGAGTGTTAGCTCCCAAAACCTTGGTTCCCTTAGGAATCCAAGATGACATAGCAATAATATTATTAGATTTTACAAGTTCCTTAGGAACCCATACACTTCTAATTCTTTTAGCTCTACTATGTCTAGGATAGCTACCTTGTTTGTAGTAGTTAGTCTTTTTCTTAGGTTGGTGTGTTCTTGAGGATTCACCTATTTCATGCTTGACACTACCAACATTTTTCAAAGACTTTTTGAGCTCATTTAGCTCAACCAACACCTTTTGGTGTTCACTATTACATTGAGACAAAAGATTATTAAGATCAAAATTTTCATCTTGAAAGAATTTTAGTTCATCTTTTAATCCTAATATCTTTTTCTCAAATTTTGAATTAGCTTGAGTGAGTGAGTCATTTTTCTCATTTAGTTCCAAAATAATTTTTTTGTTCCTAATGACCGACTCTTTATATTTCTCAACTAATTCATCATAGACCTCTTGTAACTCATCATATGCATCATTTAATTCTTCAAAATCTAAAGTAGATGAGTTAGAGGTTACCATGGAGGAATCTTCCTCAAGTGCCATGAGGCAAAGGTTAGCCACTTCTTGTTCGTCATCCTCCGATGACTCCTCATCACTCCAAGTAGCAAGCTTGGCTTTGAGCTTCTTCTTCTTCTCAAAGCCCTTCTTCTTGAGTTGAGGGCACTCCGAACGTATGTGGCCGGGTTGTTTGCACTCAAAGCAAATGATCAGATCCCTTCCTTCTTCTTTGTTCTTGCTTTTGATGTCCATCTTTCTTTGGATTTTTCTTCCCCGGTTGGACCTCATAAAACGTGAGAATCGTTTGACTATCATAGCCAATTCTTCGAGTTCATCCTCCTCACTAGACGAGCTCTCTTCATGTTGTGAAGCTTTAGCTTTGAGAGCTATTCCCATCTTCTTCTTCTTCTCAACCTCAAGCTTCTCTACCCTTTTCTCTTCTTTCTTCTTCTCATCTTCCCTTCCTTGCTTCATGATCTCATGAGTAAGGAGAGAACCCACAAGCTCATCAAGCTTCAAAGTTTTCAAATTCTTAGCTTCAATGATAGCGGTTCTCTTCCCATCCCAAGACTCGGGAAGTGAGTAGAGTAGCTTCCGAACAAGCTTGTCTTCCGGTATGATTTCTCCAAAACCCTTTAGCCCATTGACAATAGTGGAGAAACGATCAAACATCTTGGACACCGTCTCATCGGGCTCCATCTTGAAATTTTCATAACTAAGATTGAGAATTCCAATCTTAGTTTCTTTAACATCGTTGGTGCCTTCATAAGTAGTCTCAAGAGTGTCCCACACTTCTTTGGCACTTTCGATGGATGAGACCTTAGAATAGATGTCCGGAACGAAATAAAAAAATAGCATGTGGAGAGCTTTGTCATTGACTTGAATCTTTTTCCTTTCTTCTTCACTCATCTCCATCTTTTTCTTTAAGACCATCTTGCCTTCACCATCTTGCTTCAATGGAATATAAGGGCCATCTTCAATGACATCCCACACTAGGTAGTCATTTGACTTGATGAAGAGACGCATTCTATTCTTCCAAAAAGAATAGTTATCACCATTAAAGAAGGGAGACTTTGTAGTGGATTGAGACTCGTACATGCCCGAACCGGAGGTTGAAGCCATCTCTTGATATTTGATGATCACACTCTTCCAAGGAACTCCTCTTGTGGTTGTTAATCCTCAAAGAGGTAGGCTCTGATACCAATTGTTGAGTGGATCGAAAGATCGATATGAACCAAGAGGGGGGTGAATTGGAAATTTAAAGATTTTGTGGTGGAAATTGCAAATTAAAAATAATGACAAGGGATTTTAGAGTGGTTCAAGTTCCAAATGAACTCTACATCCACTACCTTAGCTTCACTAAGGATTTGCAACAATTCCACTAATTGCTCTTCCCCTTTTCTAGGCTAAGGAGGCAACCCTTACAATTTCGGTTGAATTTTCTACCCAAAATTCAACCCAATCCTCACAACAAGATAACAAAGAAATTTGTTGGCTAATAGAGTATCTCTCAATACAAATGATAGCCCAATTACAAGCACTCAACCCAATTGAACAAGATAAGAATGAAAAATACAATTGAGGTTTCTAGACAATATGGATTTTTGCACAATTGCTTAGATTTGATGAATAGATGTTTTCTTGATGATCAATAGTTGTTGTTGTAGCTTTTGGATGTCTCTTTTATACCTCCTCATTGATTTCTAGCCGTTTGGGTGGTTGGGAACATAAATGGAGCTGTTGGAACCCTCTCTTACCACCATAAATGCACTTCTGCAGCTATGCGTATCGGTACGCGGGGAGGTGTATCGATACCTGTCTCAGAAAAGAAAGAGTCGTTGTGTGTAATAAATAAGGGGTATCGATACGCGCGTAAGCGTATCGGTACGGGGTATCGAAACGGTAAAGGTCGTATCGATACCTTTTTCTCAACTTAGCTCACTGTCGATATCCGTATCGGTACGGGGGTTAGGCGTATCGATACGGGTCAACGACCTTTTAAAGTTTGGTTACCAACCAATTGAAACCAACGGTCATATTTTTTAAACCGACTTATATTTAAAATTTATTAAGGTCGTATCGATATGAGGGTTTGCCGTATCAGTACGCCATTCAAACTCTTTAGATTTTAACACAGGGGCGTATCGATACGAGGGTTTGCCGTATCGATACGTGTTCCGACAGTAACCAACTTTGGCAAAAAGGTATCGATACGCTTGGGAGTGTATCGATACACCTGAACGTTTTTCAATGGTTTGGCCTTGGAACACTTAGAAAATATTTTGAGTTTGAGTTTTTCAAATCAGTTTCAAAGAGTTGGTGTTTTAAAATTATTAAGGGACTTTCAAAAACAGTTTTAAGTTTTTCAAATTGATCCTTAAAGATCTAATTATATCAAAATCAAACATAGGTTTTACATTATACTTTGCTAAAACTGAAATGTAGCTTTCATATGTCAATGTAAAGAGGTGAAATAAAACAAATCCTTGGAATTCATATGCAAAATCCTAGTCGTGAAGTTCAGATTTTGAAGAAATGTCATCAATCTTGCCTTTCAACGTTCCATCTTTGATTATTTTAGGTACACGTTACAGACAATGGAGCATAAGAAGAAGACTGATAAAGGGGAGACTAAGGCTAAGGCACCTAAGATATGTACACCATATTTCCATTTCTAGTAAGTTGAAGTTGAATGTATATAGAATTGTCAAATTTATTAAATATGAGTTGCATAAGCTAACAGTGAAATTTTGTTTTACAGTAAAAGAGAATGTAAACGTTTGGAGGGGGAGAAGAAAATGAACAACAATGTAAGTGTGTTGTGTAATGGTTTGTTAAGTGTACATGATATTTGTATTGGACTAATTGTGATAGTGATACAGGAAAGAAAAGCATTGGGTTTGAGGTGGAAGCAGATGAGTCAAGATGACAAGGAGCCTTATGTACAAATGTTCGAGGAGCAGAAGCAGGCTCTGGCTGAATGGAAAGCCTCCAATGTGAAGGAAATTGTAGTTTCTGAAAAAAAAGACAAAAAGGTAAGTGAATTTTTGAAATTATTTATGGAGAAAGAGATGAAAATGTCCTAACATAATGTACATTCGTGTAACAGTCAAGTAATTACTATTTGTATGAAATGTTATAGGAGATATCTTCAAGATGTAGCCTCATTAAGCTGTCAGATGTGTTTGAAGAGATGAGGAAGTTGAATATTGAGGGTATTGTTCATGAGTTAGGGTTTGGTCCGTTAATGGAAATGAAACCGAGAGCAATTCATCGCGACCTATGTCACACTTTAGTAGAGAATTTTGATGTCCAGAGCTCGATGATGGAATTTGATGGACATAAAATTCTAGTGTTGGTGGAAAATGTGGAAGCTGTTTTGGGTTTGAGGAATGAAGGAGTCGATGTTGAAATTGGAACAAGAAATGTTAATGCAAAAGAAATGGCATCGAAGTATAGAATAAGGAGGGATACCACAGTGAAGGAACTTGAGAAGGAGATACTTAGCGGTGCTTTTGAGGGAGACGAGTTGAGAGCTCGTGTTCTTCTTTTCATTGTTGGTGTTTTTATAAGTCCAAATGCGAACTTGATGCCTTCCTCGGAACAGTTGCAGTTGTTGTGCCCAGAGGGGTTGAAGGGAAATCTCAATTGGTGTAAATATGCATATGAGAGGTTACTTGATGAAGTACAGAAGTGGAAAGTTCGTGGTGGGTTGGCATACATGACTGGATGCATCACGATATTAGAGGTAATATATGTTTAAAAGTATGTTTTGTTCGAATGTAGTAGTTATTTCATGTGATTGAGTTTATTGAGTTTTATTATAATGTTTTGATTAATAATAAATGTAGGTGAGTTTATTTGATTTTTGGAATGGAGTCGCTAGCAGAAGAGTTGCTGCCGCTGATGGTTGCGGTCGCATACATGCTTGGGACAACAAGAAGGAAGTAAGAAAAATTGTAAATAGCCTCAAGGAAGAAAGGCATCCAAAAAAACCCAAGGTAAGTGGGTTAAACGATTTGGTATTATATAGGATGTTGTGGTTATATGAAATGATTTACTGATGATGTTTGCAGGTACTTGGGTACGTTGATGAGAATGTGGAAGGGGAAGAAGGGGATCGAAACAATGGAAGAAATGTTGTGGTTATAGAGATGCTGCAGACTGTACTGTTAGAGTTGGGTGGAATAAAAGATAGTCTGCAAGCCCGTGTGGAGAAGGAAAAAGAATTCGAAGAGAGTATAAGGGAATTGAAGGAGGAATGCAAGAATTTAAATGCCAACATGATAGAATTGCAGAAGTCGTTGAGGAAATCTGATGGAGAACTTGTTGTTGTTGTTCAAGAAGAAGAAGAAGTGGTTGACAAAGGGGAAGTCAGAGAGTTTGATCCGAACCAAGGACTTGATATTGACGAGGACTCAATGATGGACGACGATGTCGAGTGGTTGAATGAAGAATCTGTTGCTGTCCCGAAAACAAAGAAAAAGGTATAAGCATTATAAGTTATTTTGATCAATGTTTCATCAAGTTAAGATATGAGATTATTGTTGTTGATGTTGTTTGTGTTAACTTGTAGGGCAAGACAAGAGCAGTAGCTACTGCAAAGGTTAGTGGCAAAGGAATAAGAGTAGGAATTAGAAGTCGAAACATGAATAAAGTCAGTCATTGAAGGAAGTTTGATGTGGACAATGTTTTGGTTTAAGTAGGATTTGTTTAGAACATAATATGTTGTGTTTGATTATGCATAATGGGTGAAATTCGTATGTTATTCAAACTAATTTTAGGGGTTCAATAATTACTGAGGTTTTCTAATAAAATTTAATTCGTTGAACGTGCAGTACTTATTTGTGTTATTAAGTATTGAATAACAAATGTGTAAGCATTGCAGATACTGACGTACGTGCAAGTACTGGATGGAGTAGGCGCGTCAACGAAAAACACTTGCGACTATATATGGAATACGCCATTGCGTGAAAGGTAAGCAAATCTGAATCTGAAAGTATGCTACAATGATGTTATTATGTTCAATATAAGTTGTAAGATTTTTGTATGGGTGCAGTGAAGTCATTGTAGATTTTGGCCACTCATATTTGTCTGTAAGCGATGCAGATACGATACGACCAGAAAGTTGGGTCGGTTCAATGGTTAGTAGGTTTGACTATTCCTTTTAAGCATTTTGTAGCATATTTGAAGAAATTTAGTATGATAGTTGCTATATATTTTGTTTGTGGTTTAGGTTTTAAATGTCGTTGGTTTTACAATTGTTGATGAAGATAAAAGGAAGCAATCTAAAAGAAGGAGAGGGTACATCCCGTGTACATTGAGTGTAAGTTTAATATTAACGAATCTTATGTCTATTATGAACAAATGGATGTGGTTTTGTAAGGATACATGGTTAATAATAAATTATGTATTGTAGTCTTAGCTTCTGGAAAGGGTAAATGCTGGTACAATTGCTGATTATTGGCGTGAGATTTTCAATCCATATGGTCGATTGACGGACTGTAATGTGGTACGAAGAAACATTAATATATTAAACATCCCATGCACTTTCATGTCATATGTATATTACAATGGAAATCATTGCTTGTTTCAGCTCTTTATCCCCTTGAATGACAACAAGACTCATTGGTTTATGTGTGTCGTCGATCTTGATGCTGGTGAAGTGAAGCTACTCGACAGCTTGACAACGACTCGATCCAATGCTGCAAGAGTGTCTATGACCGAGAACCTGGTAATAAGCGAGAACTACAAACTTTGATTCTTTCATTGTTTAAGATGTGACATAGTATGTAAAAACATAAAAATGTTTGTGCATGTAGACAAATAGTCTAAAAGAATGTTTAAAAGATAAGAAGTTTGTCCAAGTGTTTGGCTCACCATCAAGGCCATTGAGCGATCTGCACGTGATGGTGGAAAAAGTCAAACATCAGGATAATGGGTACAAAGTTGTTATATTACAGTACTTTGTGTTATTTTTGTTTAACAAATTTTGAAATGATTACTCGTGGTATTATGTTAACATGGACTTGTATTCAAACAGAGATGATTGTGGTATGTTTTGCATCAAATGGATGCAACTTTGGAATGATAAGCCTACAGGGGAAGTGGTAAGTTCATATAATCTTCATTATACTTTGCTTACTTTGGTCATCTATACTGAAAAAATGGTCTTTAATAAATGCTTAATTTGTTTATACTTGTCTTACTAGACCGTTGGAAAATAGGATCAGACATTTCTTTTGTATTATCTTATCAGTCATGATAAGAATCGTTTGCGGAGGTTTATCAATGTTGCTGTAGGTCAATGGGTTAACTTCCAGGCAAATGAACAAAAGGTTTCAAAACGTGGCACCTTTCAGCATCCATAATGGTAAGGGTTTAGGAAGCTATGCATTGTTTATTATGTAATTGAATGCATTAGGACGTGTTGTTGATTATTGTAATCTAATGCAATTTTTTTTGGTGAAGAACATGTCAGGGGAGGCACATGTGAGTGGATGGCAACGGATGTTTGATTGTTTGTTTGTGGGATTACGTAAAGGAACCCACTTTTTTATGAGTCGTAACCATGTTTGTATGTATATGTACAGAAGTGTGTGTAGTAGAAATGTGGTGCAAGCATAAATAGGTTATGTAAGAGTAAACTAAAAACATTTTGAATGTATATTATGCAATTTTGGGGCCATAATGTGTTAGAACACTTCTACAAAAATTTTGCATTATATGATATATTTCAGTGGATAAAATTAGCATATGCACATGATTTCGTATGTCTGCAGAGGATATATTTGGTTGTATGTACATGTATTTGAAGCATATTGGAGTGAGATAATTGTTTGGTTGTAGTTACAGTTATTTGAAGCATATATAAGTGAATTTGTATGTCTGAAGAGGACCTATTGTGTACACGTTTGGAATCTACATAACAGTAAATAATAAATTGTCATTTGGAAACAAAATGAATTTGTAGGAAAAGTATAAACAAAAAGTCAATGAACTTGATGGAATCTTGATTAATACCTTTGATGTCGTGGTCGGAGATATGTTATCAACATGGATTCTACTCGTTATTCTAACAATATGCACCGACCTACGTGGAAGTCAATAGCAAACCCGTGTTAACTTTCCATGTATTGCCATGCAACATACGTAAGTAGAAATGACTCACAGTTGCATAAGGTTGGGATATGTCTAGGTTAGGAGGAAAGTCTTCATCGTCGTTGAAGAACGTTGAACTTATCCCTGCAGTACCCGTTGGAGGTTGAAGCTTCAGTCCCGGGCATGTGTTCTTATTGTGTCCCTCTATTTTGCAGAATGAACATTGATTCCTCCGTTTTGTGGACGCATTAGGTTTTATTTTCTGCTTCCGTTTTGCTTCCTTCTTTTGCGGGTCTCGAACGCTGTGTTGGCTTACCCTATGTGATGAGGACTCATTCAAGGTTATAGACTACTCAAATTCATCAGTTAGTCGGAGTAACTCATCTTTTGTGCTTTTGAAACTTTCGTCTGTTTGAGACGCAAGGTAGCACAACCTCGATGAAAGTGAGCATAGCGAAGCAAATCGAGACATTTGTTTTAATTCGGGAGGCACGTCGCTGTGAAGATAAGATGGAGCAGAGAGCTTAGCATTTTTTGTCCAGCGCGGTAGTATTAAACAATTAGGGAGCTCGAAGAAGTCTTCCAACTTAAGAACGTGAGTTGATGGCGACATGGAAGTCCGACCGTCTCAAATTTCCGACAAGTGCTTGTAATGTTATTTGTTGTGACATCAAGCACAACCTCATACATTTTTTCGGATCCTTATATTGTGTCAAACGATACGTCCGTGCGCCTTCAATCTCAAAAGTCGGATGTAGAGCACGATACAGTGTCTCATATTTCAGTTCCTCCTGAACAATTTCAATGGATGCCCAAGGTGAAGATGTTAGCTGCACTCCCTTCAAGGTCATGCAATTTGGTCATTGGGAAAGGCTTCAAGGAAGAATTTTTGTATTCTTGGCTCAACTCTATTATGCGCATCTCATTTATACCCTTGTCAATGGCACGAACAACTTCTAGATATGTCTTCTTATGTTTGAGGATAATGTTGAGGGCGGAAGTCATAGATTCGTAGCGTTGTATGGAGCGAACATTTGCGAAAAAATGTCCTGTAAGATATGTTTGTGCCCACATACCAACCGTGTGATCCTTCTCCACAACCCATAGATGCTGCTCCACGTTAAAATGTTTCATAACTGATCTCCACTCGCGACCGAATTCCTCAATTGTCCACCAAGAGGACATGCACCGTGTAAAGGTGGATGTAAATTTGGGATCACCTACGTTTTCCTGGGCATTTCGAGAAAGATGCCACGAACATATTCGATGTTGTGCACATGGGAACACTGTCTTGATAGCCCTATCACCATCCGTGACGACTGACATAGGAGCTTTGTTAGACATTGCCTGCAAAAACTCCTTAAGTACCCACTCAAATGTGTCTGCAGTCTCGTCAGCTAAAATTGCCACACCGAAGACAATGGTTTGATGGTGGTGATTAACACCAACAATAGGCATTATAGGCCGGCCATACATGTTACCCTTGTACGTTGTGTCAAATGCAATGACATCACCGAAGCATACGTAGTCGGACCTGGATGTCGAATCAGACCAAAATATATTATGCAATTCCCCTGATTGGTCAGTTTTGAACTGCATGTACGATCATGTATCTTGATCTTTCTTGAAGTCAAAGTAAGAAAGAAGAGCATTGACATCACCGTCACGATATTCATCCGCCGTCGCTTTTTGAAGGGAGTTGTACAAGTCTTTCCGCATGAAACCAACATTGTGGAAACCACCCGACTGTTGCGTGAAATAATTCATTACTTCTGACATTCTAAGGCCAACATTTTTCAAAGCTCGTGCCTCAAGTACATCATCCTTAGTAACTTCTCTACTCAACCGAAGATACGGTTGCATTATAGGTGGGCACAATGGGTGATTATGTTCACTGTGACATACTGATATCTCCCATCTTGATTCTTATCTACACTTGACAATAACCTTTTCCTTGCAACCAATTCGTGTTATATCACATTGCGCACGTTTCCGGTCGGACTCATGAACTTTCGGTCTGTGATGTCCTCCCCGTGAACAACAAAACTCTTGTGTATGTACATTTCTCATACCATCATGCCTAGTTGTTGCACAACTAACACTGAACTCGTTATTCTTCGCATAAACACGATAATAGTTCCACGCCTCGTCACGAGAGTTAAACACCATACCATCAAATTGTCTAAAGCACCAACTTGATTTGTTGTGCACTCATATGGTTCACCAATTTGAGTATCTTCCACTCTTATACCAGCCATGTTTCGACACCGAAGATGTAAAAAATCTCTACACCGATATGTTGTTTCTTCCTTCATTTCTTACTTGTCTCTGAGGATGGAAGCAAGAGAAGTAGTTGTGGAAAATCATTATTATCAGCTGCCCTAAATTGCAATTACTTGACAGATGGTCTGGTAGGTAATACAATAAATGCTAAAACATGAAATGGGTTTCGATACCATTTTACGGAGGTTTCGATACCCCATTCAACATCCACTAAAATTTGACGTTTCTGCCAAACCAGCATCGAAACCCAGTTATGGGTTTCGAGCCCCCATGAAGAAGACTGAAATTGGGTGTCTCTGGAAAACCGACATCGAAGCCCAACTTTTGGTATCGATCCCTAATGAAAAAGACTGAAATTGGGCGTTTTTGGCAAACCGGCATCGAAACCCAACTTTCGGTATCAATCCCCCCAATGAAGAAGACTGAAATTGGGCATCTTTGGCAAACCAGCATCGAAACCACATTCCCGGTTTCGACACCACATTGAGGAGCAATCAAAATAGCTTGTCTGCCAAACCAGCATCGAAACCTGAGATCGTTGGTTTCGATACCCCTAGAGAAAGGACTACAACTTTGTTAGCCTTTTGGAAATTAGCATCCAAACCCCATGTGGGGATTCGAAACCGATTTGAAATACTAAATAGCAGGAAAGAAGTTATGTAAAAGAAAACTTCCCTCCATCTCCGAAAACACAATTTTCTAACCCTAACCCTAGAATTTTCAAGCATATTATTATTTGTTCTTCGATATTCAGGCATATTCGAAACCTGAGATCGTTCGTTTGTTCTTTTTCGATTTCTACACAAATTTTCACATCTCCTGCCCAAAACTCCTCAATGGCTCCTAAAAACAAACCCGGTAAAGGTAAACGAGGTCGGATTGAAACAAGTGGTTCTATCCGTTCAAATGAAAGGGAAACGTCACAACCTTGAAATATTTTGAGCCATTGTTTTCGTGATCCCGATTGTTTACAGCGATACCATGAAGTGTACGAGGCGAAAAAGATTAGGAAGGAGCGAACTATTGACTTGGATTTTTTGATGTCCCATTAATATCAATTCAACTTTTGGCCTTTATTTGTGGAATGGGGTTGGATCAGATATCTCGATATTAAACCTCGTGAAGATCTTCTATACAAATGCTACCCTTCAGCATGATGGCAGAACCCAAACCGAGGTTGTAGCTATCGAGTCGTATCTAATGTGAGTTGAATTTACAATCACTCCGGCAATTATTGCCCAACACCTTGGTGTGGAAGCTACTGGTGAACATCAAGAATTCGAGCGTGTCCCCTTAAAGTTTGATGATGACAGCCCCACTCATCTTCATATCCATGAAAGGCTTCTGCATCTTATGACAACGTGGTTCTTTCAGCCCTCAGGTGGACGATGCACTCGCATGCGTCATACTGATTATTGGTGGTTGCACCAATTTCGGACTGAAAATAAACCCGATATAGCAACAATCATCTTCAAATCTATTATGGAAATCATTAGCAACCCTTCAAGAGGCTCCCTCAATTATGGATGTGTGCTAAGCCACATATTTGAATGTTTAGGGATCGACACCTCCATGGACCCTGAAATCTCGCAGCCGAGTAAAGTTGATGAAACAACAACTAAGAAGACGGGGTGGACATTCATTCAGGGTGAAAGGGTCCATAAAAAGATGAAGATGAAGCAAGAATTGCCAGAGGAAATGATGATGCACCCGATGCTCCACCTCCCTTGACACTTGACTCCATCTATGATGATGTCAAGAACTTTGATGCTTTTATGCGCAGTAGTCATGCAGAGACTCAATCCCGTCTTGAGAAAGTAGAAGATCATGTGAAATCATTGGAACATGAATTTCATCGGCATGTATTTCGACTGACATTGCCTTAGGATGCGCCGGAGCCTGAAGAGGGTTAGGCTAGTATGCATAGTATATGGAGTTTCTTGTATTACATGAATAAACTTTTGTTGATTTTGTTAGACTGGTTCATGAACATTGTTTGACTCATTTCGTGTTGCACTGTGTTTACTATCCTTGACAAGTTGATTGTGTTCGTGCACGTAACATGCAGAAGAGCACTATGATGAGGATTCTGCACCAGCAGAAGAGCACTATGATGCAGATTCTGCACCAGCAGGGCATGATGAGGCATATGCTCCAGCAGAAGAGCACTATGATGCAGATGATGCACCAGCAGGGCATGATGAGGCATATGCTCCAGCAGAAGGCCATGATCATGCGCGTGCTTTTACGCCTAAAGTGACTCGCACTTACATGCGAAAGAAGCTTCATCGCCATGGCATAACGCCAAGTAATGAAATAGACTCTGAAATTCAGAGACCCAGGCGTCCTCTTCAAATGTATGGCGAGTGGTACAGGAACGTACCAGCTACCACGGCGAATAAGAAGCTTTTTATTCTTGATTACAATGGCGTGCTTGCCAGTGTTAGGAGAGACGGTATTCCTTTTTTGTCTCACTTGTATTCAAAATGTTTACAAATTAGATTACAAAATTGTTTTTTTACGTATGCAGCTGTGGAACTCAGACATGGTGCTCCGGAGTTTTTGTACTATTGTTTTACTGCCTACGAGGTTTCTATTTGGTCTTCAAGGAGAAGGTAATGTGGACCTCTGCCACCACCCTAAATCAATTGAATTAACCGATCCTTTAAGATTATTTGTTTTCTTACCTTTTTTATGCCTGACCTGTTCATCAGTGCAGAGAAAACCTTCAGTGGGCACTTTGGCGAATTAGCGATCTTAAACCAAGACTTGCCTTCATTTAGGTAACTTGAAATTTTTTCTCGTTAAAGCACCTTTAAAAAATTTGACAAAATTGATGAACTTCATTTGAATTATGCAGGATCAAAGTCATTGCGAACAACATCTCTCCGAACCAAATATATTTACAAAAAATCTGAGGCGCATGTGGGCTAATATGCCTCAGTATAACGAAGGAAACACGTTGTTGGTTGACGACTCCGAAGCTAAAATGATTAATAATCCCGTCAGTAAAGAACGCAACCTATTTTGATCTTACTTTCAACAATATAATCAATGAATCTTTAGAAACTAATTATGTTTTCGATTATGTTCATGTTTCAGGAGAACACCTACATATGTCCTAAATCCTACAAGGTAGAAGATGAGAAAACTGATAACGCATTAGGTAAAATTTCCGAAATCAAACATATTCATTATAAAGATGAATCAATTTCTTCAACTAAAACCTAATTATGTATTTTCTGTACTTGCACTTGATTATAGAAATAGGTGGTTCCATTCGGGCATATTTACAAAACTTGGCCGCAGCAGACAATGTACAAGAGTATGTGAAGCATCATCCGTTTTTGGATTAACTGCAACTCAAAGAGTTCGTCAATTGAATTAACATATTGTTCTCTGATAATCTCATTTGTATTATATGTTTGTTCGTCTTTTGTAATTGTGTAAATACAACATACAATGTTAAATATGTACAAATCTCATAGTAAAAATTTTGTCCTTATTATATGATCAATTTACATTTTTGTACACAAACAACACACATTTCCAAAAAGTATAAAAACCCTTACATCCGCTACACTATTCGTTTGAACCCTAACAAAAGTAAACAATCCCTGGTAAACAAGCACCGAAACCCCAATATAGGTTGTTTCGATGCCACCTAAAGAACTTAACATTTGGGGTCATTCTCGGAAGCCAGTTCTGAAACCGACCAAAGGAGGTTTCGATGCCCCAAAAATGACAATGTTTTTGACAATTCTGGCAAACCAGCACTGAAACCCGATATATGTCGTTTCGATGCCCCTTATACAACAAGTATAAAAGTATGCTTTTTGGTATGAAATTGTGTATGTCCACATATCATTTTTCTCGTACAAAAGGTATAAACTTTTTCTGCATGTCACACCCGCACCGAAACCCCATAGGTGTGGGTTCGATGCCCCTGTTGGAAAAGATAGCACGACGTGAGTTCAATGCCCCCTATACAACAAGTACAAAAATATGCTTTTTGGTATGAAATTGTGTATGTCCACATATCATTTTTCTCGATGTCCCCATTTGTGTACATTTTCCACTACTAAGTGTATAAAGTACTGAAACCCCTTAAGATGGTTTCGATCCCAGTAAAAGGAATCTGCCTTTTCAGTGTTGTGTCTTTTCACTGTAATCACATGAACTGTTTCCTGTTCACCAAGTATAAAGCTGGTTTCGATACCCCCAGAATGAGTCAGCCTTTTCAGTTCTTGTTTTTTCACTAGAATCACATGAAAGGGGTTCATGTTCATGTACCTGGTTCAATGAACAGACTTTGGATTGTGCCTATCTTCTCTCTCAGTTTCCCTCCGTAGACTTTTCACTTTCTCTCACACGATGAATTGTGTATGTACACATATCCTTCCAAGTACATGCGCGATATTGAACCTTGGTGAAATTGTGAACTAAAAAACGTATATACCTTATTCTCTTACAAATTTATACCAATTTCTGTACATTTTCTACTATTTTATGTATATACACAAAACCTTATACAACTTGGAGCAAAGTAAATTTTTTGGTATGAAATTGTGTATCTACACACTTCCTTACAAGTACATGAGCCATTTTCAACCTTGCTGAACTACGTGTAATACAAAAGGTATAAATTTTTTCAGCATGTCAACCCAACACCGAAACCAAATAGAGGTGGATTCGATGCCGCCTACTGCAAAATTAGCGCCGAAACCATATAGAGGTGGGTTCGATGCCGCCTACTACAAAATTAGCACCGAAACCACCTTTATTTTGTTTTGATGCCTCTGATACAAAATTTGTGTACAATTGCTAATAATTTATGTCTATACGCAAAACCTTATAAAACTTGTACCAAAAAGCTAGAAACTTTTCTGCAGTTCAAACTGGCACCGGAACCCCATAGAGCTAGGTTCGATGCCCTCTACTGGAACTAAAAGCACCGAAACCCCATATAGGTGGTTTCGATGCCCCCTTCTAAATCATGTACGAAAGTATGCTTTTGGTTAACAATTTATGTATGTACACATTTCTTTACAAGTAAATGACCCAACTTGAACCTTTGTGAAATTGTGTAATAAAGTAATGTATATACCGTTTTCTCTTGCAAACTTGTACCAATTTGTGTACATTATGCTACTACTAAGTGTATATAGTTCCGAAACCCCTTAAGGTGGTTTCGATCCTAGTAAAAGGAATCTGCCTTTTCAGTGTTGTGTCTTTTCACTGTAATCATATTAACTGTTTCATGTTCATCATGTATAAAGCTGGTTTCGATACCCCCCAGAACGATAGCACCTTTTCAGTTTCTTGTCTTTTCACTAGAATCACATGAACCGTTTCATCTTCATCGTGTATACAGCTGGTTTCGATACCAATCAGAACGAATCAGCCTTTTCAGTTTCCTGTCTTTTCATTAGAATCACATGAAAGGGGTTCATGTTCATGTACCTGGTTCAATGAACAGACAAACATTGTACCTTCCTTCTCTCTCAATTTCCCTCCATAGACTTTTCACTTTCCCTCCCAACTGAATTTCCCTATATATTAACAACTCTTCTCTTTACTCTTTACAACATCTTCTACTCACTATACTCAACTCAACCCTTCGCTTTAAATCCAGTTCTTCACCAAATCCTTTTCAATTTCTTCAGATAAAATGAGTTCAAGCAGAGCTTCGAGTCACAATCCCCATCAATTCGCAAAGAGGAAACTTGAATTCGAATCAGACTCAAACAACGAAGATGATGTCTATTTCGATTTTGACGAGGAGGATAACAAAGCCATGACACACTCAAAAGAAGCAGATGGTTCAAGAAGTTTTTCGAGACCATCGATACAACGAACACAATCAATGACCCTTCTACTACATGGCTTTGTCTAGCATGTCAAGGAGGTCCTGGTGCCTCTCACAAGTTTAATGGCATTCAGTCCCTACTGACACATGCCAAAACCAAAGGCGGACCAAAGCTCAAACTCCATCGCCAACTTGCTGAGCTATTGGATGAGGAATTACGTAGAAGGGGTACTTCGGCTATTCCTCATGGTCAAGCTTATGGCCAATAGAGTGGTTTGAGAGATGACCCGAATGATGCTAATATTGTCTGCTCCCTGTCTGCAAACGACGAGGATGATGATCACCAAATACTCTGGCCACCCATGGTGATGATAATGAACACAAGACTGCTTCAAGATGATGCAAATGGGAAGGTAGTTATATAACAAATTTGAATTATGTTTTCATGAATATTACAATTGCTTAACTTCTAATCTCTTGCATTTTCTGCTTCAGTGGGTTAGTATGGGAAACCAAGAGCTTCGTGACTATTTCAGTTCCTACCATACTATTCTTAGGGCTCGCCAATCTTACGGTCCTCAAGGCCATCGTAGAATGAGCCTTCTAATTTTTGAGAGCACGACAACAGGTTATCTCGATGCTCAGCGTCTGCATAACCAGTTTGCTGCCCAAGGTTTCGATAGAAATGCTTGAGAACATTGTCAAGGCTTCTTGTATGGTCCAGGCAGAGAGCGCCAACTTTATGGTTATATGCCTGCCAAAGAAGACATAGACAACTTCAACCGCCATTCTCAAGGTTTTCTCTATCATCAGTTTCTTCATACAAGATGAACTTCTGCTCATACTAATGCATACATGTTTTGTTCATTAGGCAACAATAGGGTCAGATATGAGATGCGGTCATATGCAGAGATGGTTGGTCAGCACCAACGAGAGGCTGGTTCAAGTGTCATGGGTGTCAGAGGGCATAGAGGCCGTTTCCCTGGGCAGGGATGAGGATTGAGGAGGCGCCATTATTTTACTTTAATTTTTTTATTTCAATATGTATTTGAAAAACTTTGGAATACATTTTATTTGTTTCCTAAATATACTTCATCTTTAATTTTCATATGATCCTTCTGTCGTTAACCAAATGTTAATTTTCAACTAATAAGGGGTTTCTTGAAGTTCTTCAAATATTTTTGTATCTGCCAAACAAGCACCGAAATCATAAAATGGTGGTTTCGATGCCGCCTTCAAGGTCATCAATTTTTCCCATTTTTAATGTATATACATAAATCATTGTGTATGTAAGTAAATTTTGTATGTACACAATTCCTTACAACGATATCTATTCTCACCCGAACAAAATTTAACATACGCCCCATTCCTGCTCAACCAGCACCGAAACCCTATATACGCGGTTTTGATGCCACATAAAGGACTTTAACTTTTGCCCATTATGCAAAACTAGCACCGGAACCACGTATAGGTGGTTTCGACGCCCTTATAAAAACTTGTACGAAAGTATGTTTTTGGTAGGAATTTGTGTATGTACACATTTCCTTACAAACACATTAGACATTTCGAGGAACCATGGAAAATTGTGTAATAAAAAATGTATACACCATTTTCTCTTACAAAGTTGTACCATTTTGTGTATATTTGCTACTAATAATCGTATATACACTCATCCTAATAAAACTTGTACCAAAGTATGCTTTTCGGTAAGATATTGTGTATGTACACATTTTCTTAAAAGTACAAGAGCCATTTCAACCTTCGTGAAACGTGTAATAAAAATGGTATATACCGTTTTCTCATTCAAATTTGTTCCAAATTGTGTACATTTGCTATTAATATGCGTATATACCCAAATCTTTACAAAACTTGTACCAAAGTAGGCTTTACGGGTAAGAATTTGTGTATGTACACATTTCCTTACAAGTACAAGAGCCATTTTCAACCTTCGTGAAACTGTGTAATAAATAAGGTATATAACTTTTCCTCTTACAAATTTGTACCAATTTGTGTACATTGGGTACTAATACGTGTATATACACAAATCCTTACAAAACTTGTACCAAAGTATGCTTTTCGGGTAAAAATTTGTGTATGTACACATTTCCTACAAGTACATGAGCCATTTTCAACCTTCGTAACAATGTAATAAATAAGGTATATACCGTTTTCTCTTACAAATTTGTTCCAATTTGTGTACATTTCATCCTAATAAGTGTATATACACAAATCTTAACAAAACTTGTAACAATGTATGCTTTTCGGGTAAGAATTTCTGTATGTACACATTTCCTTACAAGTACAAGTCCATTTTGAACCTTCGTGAAACCGTGTAATAGAAAAGGTATATACCTTTTCCTCTTACAAATTTGTACCAATTTCTGTATATTTGCTACTAATATATGTATATACACAGTTCCTTAAAAATATAGTACCAAAGTATGCTTTTAGGTAAAAATTTGTGTATATACACATTTCTTACACGTACAGGATCCATTTTGAACGTTCGTGCATCTGTGTAATAAAAAGGTATATACATTCTTCTATTACAAAATTGTACCAATTTGTGTACCGTTCCATGTAACAATTTGGGTACCGTTTTTTACCCAGTAAACATGTCTGCCGTTTTTTAGCATGTATTTAAAGGTTGTTCCCTAAAACTCCCCGTCGGCTTAAGATGGAAGAAGTTGCTAAAAAATAAAATGGTCCCATGCAAGAGATGTCCTATCAAACACTGCAAAGACCGAATTGCCCTCGCACCAATCTACAGCTTGTATCGAGAAACGACGATAATCTTCAGCAACATCAAGCTAGTAGCGGCGATAATTTTCCCCTTAACCGCCCCGATCACTTTTCCAATAGACATCTCAGAAGCCTCTAAAGAGTAGTTACCTTGATTATCAGCTCCAGTATCGCCGACGACAATTATCTTTGGCGTTGCTATTTTAGGACCAAGGGAGCCCTTTCCTTAGTCGATTAAGTACCACAGATCACTAGTACTCACAAATGGTAAGGGTTCGGGGGTCAGAACCTGAAAATGCAGCGAATGTCGCCACATTGGTCCGATCCACGTCAGTGTTGGACTTCCATGCCATAATCCTTGTTTGCGAGGCCTCAAGTTCAAACGGAACATATCCTCAGAACACTCGAACGCTATGGGTTGAAAGGGAACCTAGAACATAAACAAAACAAGGGAACCACCCATGACCATCATCGGTAGCCTTTGTGCATCGTACCTCACCAACTTGCATCCGCTCTTCATCTCCCTCTTGGGGAAGAGCACGATTATCTTTGAAGGAAACTGACAGCGTTTCGTTCCTCCAAGAATAATCACCTTTTATCTCTGAACCCCACAATGGAGCAATCGTCAAGGTTGTTATGACTATGGCTGAGAAATTAGGGTTACAGAAAGAAGAATTGGAATTGGGAATTGAGGAAGTGAAGAAACCCGTGAAAGTACGAGCACGTGGGGAAATTAAGACCATGGATAATCTGAACGGATCAGGTCTCACGCGCGGCGCGGGTAAGGAGCCCAACAAGGAAGTTGAGATGACATGCCCAATCGAGAAGAACTCGCCAAGCCCACAGGTTGTTGAATCTGAAGAAGATGCCAGGTGGACAAGTCGTTGGGCTGTTAGAAGAGAGAGAAAATTACAGTTGTCCTTTACATGCTCATTTCATTTTTCAGATTGTTTTCATATATAAGAATACACTGTAAAAGATGATGTTTTTAATGCTAAATATTGAATGAAACTTCTGAGCTCTTTCACCCCAAAACTTCTTCTTCTAATTTCTTAATCCCTTTCTATATTTCTAAACGAGCGTGACTAATTGGTATCGGAGAGCCAGGTTCACCTTGGATCCACACATTGAGAAAATCAAAGAAACAAGTATCAATGGCAGACAGTGCAGGAGTAGCTGAGTTGCAGAAACAGATTAAGGATATGCAAGTGAATATAGCAAGTTTGAGAGATAAATCGAAACTGTGATAAGGTTTTTTGAAAATTAAACTAAGCCTTATCACTTTTTTGAAAAAGATTTATTAAAATGGGAAAACTCGAACTTTGGAAAACTGTAAAAATTTGGAGTCGCCACCGGCCATTAAGGTAGGTCGGACACCACAAAACTAGAGATTCGCTTTAAAACGGGTTCAGGAGTTGGTTACGTGTGGGGAAGGGTTAGCACCCCCATCACGCCCGAAAATTGATACCAAATTACTTGTTGCCTTTTTAATCGATAGAAATTATTTAAAAACAAAATGAAATTAATAAAGCGTTCTTAAATGAAAATGTGACTTAAATAGCACGGGATGTATCGAATTGTGGCTTTGGAATTAATTAAACATTTAATTAGAAAGGATGATGGTACACTAGACTATAGACTAAACCGATATCATATAAGACTGAACGTCGTGTTAGTTTAGGGTTCTGATCTCGTACGTCACCTTTATGCATGATACAAGCAAGTAAAGATGATGCGTGGTATTTCCATTTTTATGATTCCGCTTACCTAGAGACGGTGAAAATTAACCTAAATATCCAATCGACATCCATTAAGCTTGGACTGTCTTGACTCGAATATCGAAGTTAATTGATACCTCTCTTTGGGTATACTTTAAATTTGATTACCATGCTTAATAATTAGCGGTCTCGTGAATGACAGGTATAAGATGCATGCCATAAAAGAGCTTTGAAAATAAACAAATAAAAGCCTACCCAATGCTTTAACTTAAAGGCTCGAATTATGGAAATTTCATTAGTGATCTGATTATTTTTTATGTGATTCTAATATTAAATCCTAGATCATTTAAAACCTAATTAAGGGACTCGAATCAATTATGGATCATCTCGCATTATCTCATCTAAGGGTGATATTAATTTTAACTTGAAAAGCGAGAGTGGCTAAATCGTCTTAACGAACTTAATATCCGCCCTAATAAGATAAGGACGAATTTAAATTGGTTAAACCGATTAAAGCCCTAGGCCTAATTTAAGCTCTAAACCTAAACCGACCTAATTGTTTGAATCGTACCCCTATAAGGCGGGCACACAATCCGAGACAATTAAACCGATTAAACAAAACTAAAGGCTAAACTAACTAATCCAAGCCCATTTAAACTAAGAAACAAGCCCAAAAGAATCTAAGCCTATTCATTTAAAACCAAAGGCCCAAAAAGTCCAAAAAGGACATTAAGATAAGATACATAAAAGGCCCGAAATTAACACCACTTAAAACATATATTATTTTATTAAGCAAAATTGACGTTTTCACCACATTTTATAAAAGAGACTTTAAATATTTCTATACGTCATTTTTGAAAACACCATTAATAAATTAAATTAAATTAAGTATTTTAACACAAGCCATTTGCTCATACATTACATTAAGCTTTAGATTACACAACATATTAAGCAAATCTCATGTTAATTCTTATAAAAACCATCACAACATCATTGGCATCAAACACAAAGAAATATGACCACAAAAAACATGCATATTCGATATATACAAACATTCAAATAATAAAAAAAACAAAATACATTAAGGAACAAACATACATTAATCACCATACGAAAAGAAGCAAGCAAGAAACAGTACCAAATTGAATAAAATGCAAAAAACATTGGCCAAATTGAAAACATGAAAATAAGCTTAAAACTGTAAACGGGGACTAAGTTGGAACGGGAACAAAACACAGAGGAAGGGACAGACGATTAGACCAAGGGTGACTCGACTCGGGACGACATTGAACACGGACCCAAAACCCTAAGGACCTAGGGTGTAATTTAGGAAGACGGAGACCCTTAACCTGCTAAGGACGCGACACGGAGGGACCCGACGCGGGATTACACCAAAACTAAAACCTAAAAACCCTATAAATACCTATCTAAACTCAACCGGACCCCCTTTTCCCAAATCTGAAACCCTAACCGCTAGAGAAAAAACCTCTCCCGACTCTCTAAACGTTGGCCGGTATTATCCACCATCCGACGACCTCTAAACAACACTGAAATGAACCCAAACACTACTAGACTCCCATAGACAACCCGTTCTTGTGCTAAACCAACCTAGAAGACCATCGAAACCAAAACCTTCTCTTTTGTTTGCTAAAAACGGAACCCTAAAACCCCAAATTTCTTTTTATTAAGACCCAAAATTGGTTGCAGAAAAAGAAGGGCTTCACATCCCCTTCAACAGACTCACCCTTCGAAGCCATGGGAGGCCCGAGATTGTCGTCAGTGAAGGGACAAAAGCCATTTCGAAAAGACAAAACAGAAAGGTAAGAACAAAAAAACTTTCCTTTTTCTTTTTCTTTTATGCAATGCGATGATGAAGATGAAACCGATTACCTTGAAATTCTTGCTTTCTTGTATCTCTCTTTGTATTCGAAAAAAGGGATCCTTTACATTACTGTGCTCTCGGCTTTTATAGCCCGAGGTTACATGCTTTTTCGAATTACATGAAGAAAAAATGTGAAATATGCCTCATGGTTGTTGCGATTTTTGTTTGTATTTGTTCTGAAAATCCATCGTACATCTCCTTGCCGCGTTCGTCCTTTCTGACATTTGTTGTTGTTTTTGTTTTTTTTTTGTATGCGTGACCACTAGGGGAGAGGACGGGGACCACGGGATGTCTCGGTTGACGTGGCTGTATGAATCGAGTGCGGGAGCCGAATGGGTAAACGGTGGCTTGCACACACTCGTTTCAGGAGACGGATAGTCGTGTGTGGGAATTGGAAGGGTCGCGCGTGAATCTTTCGTGGCATCCGAGCCGTTAGATCGCGTCTCGATCTAATGGTCCATATTTGGGGCGGCACGTTGACATTGCGAGGGCTCTAGGGTTTCCACAGATGGAACGATCTGGGCCGTTCGATGTGTTTTGATCCGACGACTGTGATTGAATCGTCATCAGGGGCCATCTGGTCGCATCCTGGCCATTGGATCAGATCCGGATCTGATGGCTGGCGAGCTGTGCGGCGCGAAGTAACTAGGGCTTCCCTAGGGTTTTTTTCTTCAAGCTCTCTTCCGGCTCGTTCGATCTAACTCTGATCTGACGGTGAGAAAGCAACTACACAGATCAAATGGGCTGAGTTAGGGCTTGTAATCCTCTTGGGCCTAGCAGGCCGTGTAATTTGTAATTGGACTGTTATTATTATTTTTAAGACTTGGGCTTCTTCTTTTTTTGTATTTAAACTTTGAGTTTTAATTTAATTTTTTTGGGCTGTCATTTTTATTTAAACCATCTCCTTTATAATAATAATTATAGTAATAATTGTGATAATACTAACATTAATAATAGTATATGATAGTAACGTAGATAACTTATATTAATTATAATAATAGTAATAACATTAATATATGGTAATATTAATAATGATTAATAATAATAGTAATATGTAACATATATATATATAAAGAAGACAATATCAAAATAACTATAGTAATTCGGTTAATGATAGAGTTAATTATAACACATAGTGACACTTAGGAATTAAATAACATACATATATAAATAGATTTAAACAAAGCCCAATATAAACACTTTGTGATAAAAGAAAAATCTCTTTTATTTAGATATATAAAAAAATAAAATCAACCCGGACAAAATTAGTGATTACAGAAACCTTCAAAATGGTGGGAAGTACAAGAGACCAGATTGCAAGCCCTGGAATCATATATGACAGAAACGAGAGGCACCATGGCAAAGATACTGCAAGTGGTAACAAAAGATGTATCAAGCAGCAAACCACCAAGCCCTGAGAATCAACAGAAAGGAGATGGCCGGATTAACCCTGTTCTCATGATGGAAAAAGAATGGAAGGAACCGATGCGAGTGACAGTCATCAAAGATAAGGAAAGGTACTCCTATCAACTTAATGAACCTGGAATATTAGGAACACCTATTTTTACCACACAAGCACAAAAATGGGGCAAGAAATAAGGAGTTCTAGTGAAAAATTTGTGGGTGAGGGAGAACATGTGATGACCAAAACATCTCCGCAACAGAACCCAACCTTTAGTAGATGTGGAACCTTCATTCCAAAACCCAAGATAGAGCTTCAAGTCTTTGAAGGTGAAAATCTTAGGGGATGGGTTAAAAATGCAACAAGTATTTTGGATTGTTTGCTATACCTGATGACCAAAAGCTTGACATGTCCACTATATACTTATCTGGTCAGGCAGAAACTTGGTTTGACAGTTACATCATGCATAAACATAGAGTTACACGGCATGAATTCACAGCATATCTATGTCATAGATTTTTGTGATAAAAATTATACCGATGTAGTGGAAGAATTTTCAAAGCTGATACAAAAACCATCAATAGAGGAGTAGCAAAACAAATTTGAAGAACTACAGCACTATATACTCCTACAAAATCCAGAATTAAAGGAGGGATACTTCATTTCAAGCTTTGTAGGTGGTCTAAAGGAGGAGATCAAACACAGAGTTAGAGTACATGAGCCCCAAACATTGGCCAACACTTACAAATTGGCTAAACTCCATAAACTCTCCTTGGAAGTGGAATCAAGGAAATTCAAGTATACTTCCAGGTCCACATTTACTCAGAATGTTAGTGCACCCCAGAAATCCAACACTACAATATTTCCTATTAAAACCACTCAGAACCCTGCACCAACTAAACAGACCTTGATGGAATATAGAAGAGCTAATAATCTGTATTTTAAATGTGGAGAGAGGTTCATCCCTGGTCATCAGTGCAAGGTGAGGCAATTGAATTTGATGAAAGAAGATGATGAAATGGATCTAGAAGAACAGAGGGGAAACATGGATGATGAAGAGAAACATGCAGATAATGGGAATGAAGTCACAGAAGGGAATTTGGAGATTTTCATCGATGCATTAACGGCAGCATAGGGCATAACACCTTAAGAATTCAAGGAATGATTAATGGCAAACCCTTGAGTATACTAATAGACATTGGGAGTACTCACAGTTTTGTGACCTCCAAGTGGGATAAAGAAGGGATTGAGGTGGTGCAGACACAACCCTTAGCCATCACAGTAGCTAATGGGGGAAAACTCTACAGTTCAGCTAGAAGAAATCAATTGGAATGGACTATGCAAGGTCACCAGTTTAGTCATGATTTCAGAGTCCTTCAAATGAGAGAGAGTGACATGGTACTTGGAGTGGATTGGATGAGAAGCTTCGGTCCTATATTGATGGATTTCAAAGAGATGACCCTCAGTTTTGACAAGGGAGGGAAAAAGGTAGTTATTCAAGGTGGGCAAAAGAGGGCATGGATCAAAGAAATTTCTGGAGATAAACTACAAAAGTTAGCAGAAAAAGGCCCTGAGTTAATAAGAGAAGTCTATCTCTTCAGTCCTGAGGCCATGGACAACATTGTTCCCATAGAGATACAACTATTGTTGTTAGAATTTCAAGATGTGTTTGAGGAACCAACTGGCTTACCTCCTGAAAGAAACCATGACCATGCAATTACCTTAAAACCTGGAGTACAATCGATCAATCTCAGGCCTTACAGGTTCACTCATCATCAAAATGAAGAAGTTGAGAAACATATTTCAGAAATGCTAGTTGCCTCTATAATTCAAACTAGCAAACGCCCATTTGCTTCTCCATGTTTGTTAGTTAAGAAAAAAGATGGGTCCTGAAAGTTTTGTGTTGATTATATGCAATTAAATGAGTCCACAGTCAAGAACAAATTTTCTATTTCAGTAGTGGATGACCTACTTGATGAATTGGCAGGGGCAACTTATTTTTCTAAATTGGACTTGAGGTCAAGTTACTGGCAGATAAGGGTCAAGAAAGAGGATGTTCACAAAACTGCACTTAGAACCCACCATGGACATTTCGAGTTCAAAGTCATGCCCTTTGGGTTGACTAATGCACCCACAAACTTTCAAGCCTTAATGAATGAGGTATTTGGACCCTATTTGAGAAAATTTGTGCTAGTTTTTTTGATGATATACTAGTGTATAGTTCCCATCTTGATGTTCACATTGAACACTTAAGGGTGGTACTGGGGACTTTAAAAAGGAACAGGTTGTTTGCAAAACATAGTAAATGCTTCTTTGGCCAGAAACAAGTTGAGTATCTCGACCATTTAATTTCTCAACAAGGAGTAGCTACTGACCCCGCTAAAGTAGAATCCATGACTAACTGGCCACTACCCAAAAGTATCAAAATTTTTAGGGGATTTCTTGGTCTGACTGGCTATTACAGAAAGTTTGTAAAAGCTTATGGAGTGATCAGTAAGCCATTAACCAGTTTACTCAAGAAAGAAGGGTTCAAATGGAATGAAGAATCCATTAAGGCATTTGAGATGTTGAAGAAGGATATGTGTGAAGCTCCAGTGTTGACTTTACCAAATTTCAACAAACCTTTTTTCCTGGAGACTGATGTCAGTTCCAAAGGCATAGGGGTTGTGTTATCTCATGAGGGCAGACCTATAACTTACTTAAGTAAGGCTCTTGGACCTAGACATGTGAACTTATCAATCTATGAGAAAGAATATTTGGCTATCCTATTACCTATATCCAAGTGGAGGCATTACTTGGAGGGTGGCACTTTTGTGATCAAAACTGATCATGAGCCTCTCAAGCATCTGTTGGAACATAAGCTTACCACCACAATTCAGAAGAGAGGCTTAACATTAATTGTTGGGGCTAGATTACAAGATTCAGTACAAGAAAAGGAAAACCAATAAGGTAGTTGATGCTTTGTCAAGGCAGTTGGAGGTTGAACCAGTGTTAGCAACTATGAGAGCTACTCTTATAACACCAGAATGTGTTCATGATATTGAAAATAGTTATGAAGGTGATACACTTGCTCAAGACACCATAACAGTTGTGGTAGTCAATTCCTCTTCAATTCTAGATTAGAGCTTCTCTAAAGGAGTACCCAGGTACAAAGGTAAAGTTTATGTGGGAGACAAGAGCAGTTTGAGGCTACACATTCTATAAATTCTATATGACTCTCCGCAGGAAGGATATTAAGGCATACAAGCTACATTTCAGAGAATCAATTCCATTTTTTTTAATAGCCTGGCTTAAAGTTTACAGTTCAATCTTATGTGCAACAGTGTGATGTGTGTCAGGGGATTAAAGTAGAGCATATTCCAAGACCAGGGTTATTGCAACCCCTCCCAATTCCACAACAGGCTTGGGAAGTTATCACTATGAACTTCATTGAAGGTCATCCTCCCTTCTTGAAGTACAATTACATCCTAGTAGCGATTGATAAGTTCACTAAGTATGGCCATTTCATCCCTCTGTCCTATCCTTATATTGTGACTGATACTGCTAAAAAGTATTTTGATCAGGTCTATAAGCTACATGGACCCCCTAAAGTGGCCATTTTTGACAGGGATAAGACATTCACTAGTCTCTTATGAAAAGAATTAATGAAACAGTTAGGGACTACCACATTATTCAGCACTGCCTATCATCCTGAAACGGATGGACAAACAGAACGCTTGAATCAATGCTTGGAGCAATATCTTCACAGCATATGCTTTCTTAAACCAAGCACTTGGGTTAAATGGCTAGCACAAGCAGAATTTTGGTACAATACAACCTATCATACAACAATCAAGACTACCCCATTTCAAGCTTTATACGGCTATCCTCCCCCAATTATGTCTTGAAATAGTGAATCACATGTGCAGAGTGTATAGGATATGCTACAAACTAGAGATCAATTCAATAGAGTACTCAAGGAACAGCTACACAAGGCACGCAACAAGATGGAACAGATTGCAGATAGAAAAAGAACTTACAAGGAGTTTCAAGAGGGAGATTGGGTATACTTGAAGATTCAGCCTTATAAGCAAACATCCTTAGCCCTGCGCACAAATCTAAAGTTAGCAACTCGATTTTACGGTCCTTACAAAGTTTTACAGAGAATTGGGAAAGTTGCGTACAAGCTTGAATTACCTGCTACTTCGCGGATCCATCCTGTTTTCTATGTTAGCCTGTTGAAGAAGAAGATTGGAGACAAAGGTCTGGCTTCCATTGATCCTCCGGAGGTGGGAAATGATGGCCAACTCCATGTTTACCCGGAACTGGTCTTCGATAAACGCACCGTCAAGAAACAGAATTGAGCCGTCACGCAATTGTTGATCCAATGGTCAAATCTAGGAGCCGAAAATGCCACTTGGGAGGATTATTCTGTGTTGAAATCCCAATTTCCGGACTTTGATCCTTGGGGACAAGAATCATCTGTTGCGGGGGTATTGTTATGACTATGGCTGAGAAATTAGGGTTACAGAAAGAAGAATTGGAAATTGAGGAAGTGAAGAAACCCGTGAAAGTACGAGCACATGGGGGAATTAAGACGATGGATAATTCGGATGGATCGAGTCTCACACGCGGCGCGGTAAGGAGCCCAACAAGGAAGTTGAGATGACATGCCCAATCGAGAAGAACTCGCCAAGCCCACAGGTTGTTGAATCTGAAGAGGATGCCAGGGTGGACAAGCCGTTGGGCTGTTAGAAGAGAGAGAAGATTACAGCTGTCCTTTACATGCTCATTTCATTTTTCAGATTGTTTTCATATATAAGAATACACTGTAAAAGATGATGTTTTTATGCTGAATATTGAATGAAACTTCTGAGCTCTTTCACCCAAAAACTTCTTCTTCTAATTTCTTAATCCCTTTCTATATTTCTGAACGAGCGTGACAAAGGTTGCCGGGGGAATTGTGGTACTGACCTGTGGGAAGACCCAAAAACCAGGAGCAGGAAACAATCAACAACCGCCACGCCATGATCGACTTGTGATGTCGAGAACCCTAGGATATCGAGGGTTATCCAACGAGAGAGGAAGAACTCAAAGCGACGAGACCTCTCTATTTTTTTAGGTTTGGGGGTTGGAAATATAAAACTCGAAATTAGAACTTAGATTCTCCTTTTTCTCTAATATGATCTCAAATTTTTCCTACTACTTTTTTTATTACATGCGGAAGTTTGTGCTAGCGATTTGGTTTTAACAATATTAATGTTAAATTTTATAAATATTGTACATCTTCATATTTAAATGTGGGAAAAAATCTATAGCACTTGACGAGTTTTGACGAGCACCACTATTGACGAGCACCGATGAACACCGATAAATTAATTTATAAAATTTTTAAATCTAAAGTACTTAATGCGTAATTATAATTTTTTTAAAAAATTAAAAGTGTAATTTAATTAAAATATATTTTTTAATTTTTATTTTATTTTTATTTTAAACATTATTAATTAAAATAATTTATCCCCAAATCAAAGAACCATAGGTATTTTTCTTTGAAATTAACTTAATTGTCGCCGTCGACAACCGTCGTCGCCGACTACCGCCATCGCCGTCGCTGATCACTGCCGCCGACTACCGCCATTGCCGTCGCCGATCACCGCCGTCGTTCCCCTTCCTAGGGTGGCGGTGGTCGGCGGCGGAGACGGTGACGGTGGCGGTGATAGAAATTGGATTAATTTCAAAGAAAAATACCTAGGGTTCTTTGATTTGGGGATAAATTATTTTAATTAATAATGTTTAAAATAAAATTAAAATTAAAAAATGTATTTTAATGAAATTACACGTTTACTTTTTTTAAAAATTATAATTACGCATTAAGTACTTTAAATTTAAAAATTTTATAAATTAATTTATCGGTGCTCGTCAATAGTAGTGCTCGTCAAAGCTCGTCGATCGTAGAAGAACTATCCATAATGTGACATACAATATTATACCTTTGATAGAAAACGTATAGTTTTTATCATGTGTCATAATGTCGTTAAATTTTATAATTTTATATGTCAAATTAAGGTATCAAAATATATAATATTTGACCAATAACTAGTTGATTCAGTAGATAAGATATTAGATCCTTTATACAATGTTAGTAATTCAAATTCAGATATTATGAATAGAATAAAATAAAAAGAGAGAATCGTCGTTATAACAAGTCTCTAAATATTTGATCAAAACTAAAAAATTGTTGTGAATAAAATAACGAAGAACAATAATAAGAACAAAGAACAAGAATGGAAGAACAAAGAGATGAGAGAAAGAAGAAGATTTGTACTATTCTCAAATATAGACTTATGTATACAATGCCTTCAATTAATCATCTATTTACAGGCATAAGAAGTACATAATACATTAAACTCTAATTAATAGAGATAATATTCCTAAATCAAACTCCTTAGATAAAGTTTTAATCATGATAAACATCCACATAGATAAATATTCATAACACTCCCCCTTGGATGTCTATGAAGATAATGTGCCTCGTTAAAATCTTACTAAGATAAAAACCCAGTGGGAAAAAATTTCATTAGTGAAGGAAAAAGAGTACACACATCTTTAATACGCATAATATGTTGCCTCATTAAAAACCTTACCAGGAAAACCCATTGGGACAAAACCTCGGTTAAGGGAAAAAGAGTGCAACGCGTATTTACTCCCCCTCATGAAAACATCACAGAAGATCTTTGAATTTTCATAATTCAATCTTGAATATTACTTTTCTAAAGATCGTGAGGGATGAAATTTTGGAGTAACATGTTCCATGATATATCCACTTTCAAACTGAGATATACATCTTGCATTATCTTCACACAAGGTAGCTTTTATCATATTTTGTAAAAGTAAATCCACATATCTTTTGGATATGTTGGGTCAATGGTCTTAGCCAAACACATTTTTGGCTTGCCTCGTGCATAACAATTATTTCTACGACATTTGAGGAGGCATCAACGAATGTTTGAAGATCTAAATGTAATGATCTTTGTATATCCATGGATATTTCTTGACCAACTAATATATGGTGCTTCAAAACCAAGAAAAGATATAATTATCTTTATTCACATCTAACAGTCTTACAACTATTGGGATACTCAATAGATATGCTTTATTCATATTGAATCTTCTTTAAGATTCTTTCAGCTTATGTCTATTCATAGACAAAAAGAAATATATAAAAATGCTCGATCTTCATGTCAAGATAAATTTGATGTCAAGATTCAAGTACTTGTATTGAAAGTACTTCATGAGTTTCCAATTTGAAGCTCTTTAGGAGTTCTAAAATTATCATAATGGATCTTGATCCAAACTCCTTTATAAAATACATAAGGAAATACGATCATTCTTATAGTATTTCCTCAATTAGTATTCACTAAGGCGATTATACCAAATGCGCCAAAATATTCATGAGACATGTCTAAATAAATTTCCTCAGAAATTTCCAAATGCTTCTAGCATTTTAAATCCTTCAAGGATAAATATAGATCCACAAATAATTAGACGCATGCAATTTTTTTCATAACTGCCAAAGTAATTGCATTCACCATGAAGTAATTAAAACTTTTCATAAATCATAGTTCAAGTCGTATTTACGACTACTAATTTGTGCCTCACTTGCATTACACCTTTAGGTGTTTGGACTGCTGGTCCAAATACTTCTATTTTAGAAGTTCAAAGCGTCTTTCAACATTGGCCAATTCAATATTTATACTTATGGATAGATTTTATACAAGATCCTCGATTTCTTTCTTTACTTCTATAGAAGTATTTTATGTAAAATTGTTTGTAAAATCGTTGTCGACAACTTTCCAATTTTCTGGTTCCATTCTCGTAATGACATAACTCGTCGAGATCTCTTCAAGATTTTAATCTTTATTTCAGGTTCCTAAAACTCTTCTAGAGTTTTATTATTTGTTATGTCTTGGGTCTCTTCAGGAGCACCCGCCTCCAATATATGACCATCTCATATTACTTTCTATTTACGAGAATTTTCATCATTGGAACCATTTCAACTATCATGCTTCAGACATGATTTACATTCTCTCGCTCTAACATGTAATTTAAACTTAGAGCATTTCAGCTGGTATATGAGACTTAATTACTCTCATTGGGTCAGTAAATATGTCTGGCAGTTGACATGTAATAACATGAATTATCTTATGAACTTCTAGTTCATATACGAGGATCTAGATAATGATAATTCATTTTCCTCTATCCATTTGATTATTATCTCCCCCTGATGTTGAGAAAAATCATGTCATAACTAATTCTCCAATTAATGTTTAAGAATTTAAACATAAAAGGAGACTCGTACTCAATATATATTCTCAACCCTTTTTGTATACCCATTTTGTGCATTGTGGAGCAATTCATATCACACATTCAAAAATCATAAAATGGGAAATGTATGGTTTCTGACCAAAAACCAATCATAACGGGGAGTTTATTATAACTCGTTGGCTTGATGCGTATAAGTGTTGCTATATGGAAACACCATATAAATAATAACTCTTTTGTTCTCATAGTTTAGCTATTAAATAAGAGACATCCAATTGAAATTTTGCTAAACTATATTTTCATAATCAATAGGCTTTGTAACAACTGATATAGCCTAAAATATAAACCCACTAGCTTTTCAAGACGAATAGTCTAACTGCATAATCTGAATCTTT
Source organism: Hibiscus tridactylites (assembly GCA_958450335.1). Classification (NCBI taxonomy): domain Eukaryota; kingdom Viridiplantae; phylum Streptophyta; class Magnoliopsida; order Malvales; family Malvaceae; genus Hibiscus; species Hibiscus tridactylites. The sequence continues at coordinate 73,050,965 of OY288270.1, read as the reverse complement.
TTAGAATAAATCTCACAAACTTCTGGTTGTAAGTAAATAAAACAATGTAGATGCATCTACTAAAATCATATAAAAATTTCCACATTTGTGGATATATGAGCCCATATTTCGTTCAGATATGCAAGACATATAGTCTCAACTTCAGTACAAGAACTTTAAGTTCTAATTCTTTTGGTAAGTGAGATCATTTATATCCTTTGAGAACAAACAACACAAGAACTTCATGTTCTTTTAGTAAGTGGAATTTAATCAATTCCTTTTAAGCAACACAAGAACTTCACGTTCTTTAATAAGTGAAATTTAATCCATTTCTTTGAGAATAAGCACCACAAGAACTACATGTTCTTTTAATACATGTGCATGTAAATCTCAATAATTTCTGCACCATTGTTGATCAGGATGGTCTAACCGATCATGCCAACTATATATATGTGTGTATATATCTCTGAATTTGTAAACTTCTTGTTTACCATAACATGTAATTCAATCTCACTCGTACATGTTTAGTACGACCATCAAAATTGTTCCTTTAAATGAGAATATATTTAGCTCTTTCGAAGCTTTCAATTGAAATTATCTTTTTGTAGCAATATATAGCTCTTCTAGAGCTTTCAACTAACTTTTTGGCTACCAAAACTTATATTCATATTGGCTTATTTCAAATGTCAATTGATAATATATGTTATCTATAATTTCCAAAGGGATAGTTTGCAAACTCATATTGCTCTCTCAAAATTTCCACTTATAGCGGTGACGATATTATTACCATTAGTGGTAATTATTGCAATATTCGCAATTCTGCACTTTTCATAATGTGCTTTCTCTCAAGAATTTATTGCTCTTCTTAGAGCATCAATATTTTCAGTACTTTGAGATATAGTACTCACATTATTTCCTTGCATTTAAAAGGGAAAATATATCTTATGCTTATGTTGAGCATAAATCGTCACCATAGATTGTATTTGACAAGTAATCATGTTAAACAAAATAAATAAATATCATAATATATAAATATAAATATAAACAAAAATAATTAATGTGTGTAAAATAAATAAACGTAAAGTAAAATAAATAAAAATAAATAAATAATTCTCTTCAAAGTTATGAGAATAATTAGAAGATGATTTATTACTTTCGAGGGTTATAAGAAAATCAACAACGTCCAAAAGAGTTGGACCAACAATGTCCAAATAAAGTTGGATCAGTATCATCTTCTTCATGTTTCGCAAACAAAATTTGCTTCTATTTTCTTTCCTTTATCATTCAATGATTTTTAATTTTTCAACGTACAACACGTACGAGACCAATGGTTTATAACATCGCATTGGTAATAAGAAGAGTTTTACTTCAATAGAATGATATTTATCACTCTTGTCATCCTTATAACCTCACTACCGGTGGGTAGAAGTATTCTTAAAATAACCATATTTTTCATGTCTATATTCATAGTCTCGACCACGACCACAACTTCTAATGTGGTTTTTATTCCTTCCATAATATAATCTCACATTCACTTCAGGGAATGGAGTAGAGCCAGTGGGCCTTTAAAACCTTTTCACATATTCTTATCACAGAGAACAAAGATTTAATCCTCGTACGCGACATTGTTAAACCTGTCCACAAGGTCCTTTAAAAACCTCTTTTGAGACCAGTAGCCTCGCAGAATGGGATGTCAAGCCAATATACTTGGACTTTATCGAAATTATGTCTCTAATTGAATAATGATTTACCATGTTTGCATTCACTTCAGAGAATGAAACAGTTCCAATAATCGCATGGAAAAAACATCATGCTTGCATTCACTTCAGGGAACGCCCCATCATTGATAATCGCATGGAATAAACATCATACTTGCATTCACTTTAGGAAATGCCCCATCATTGATAATCACATGCAATAAACAACATGCCTTGCATTCATTTTAGGGAATGCCTCCCATGAAAATTTTGTATCAAGACGAATTTTCGTAACTTGAAATTGGGAGAAGTCTATGGTCGAGTTTTTTTTGACGAAGAAGAAAAATTACTTTCGAGCAAATATAAACTTTATAAGTCTCTTGCAGATTCAAAATCACCATAATATATCGCACTTTAAAATTATAGTTTAAAGGAAAATAAAATAAAATAAAATAAAATAGAGTTTACCGATAATGTTTTTCCTCTCGAGGACGATGAAGACATAGTGAATGACCGAGACAGCTTCTCATAATCCCTTTATATCATGTCTCTTTCCAATTCATTTAAACACATGTAAAACTCAAAAACATGGTTAAAAATAATATCAAATCCTATCAATAGAATAAAATAAATATAATAATATATTCATAAAATAATTCATATACATCTATCAAAAATTTCAGATAAAATAATCATAGATAAACCAATAAATCAAAGATTGTAGAAGACCAAATCGTTATTTTTCGTCCTTTTTTTTAATTTTAAAACATTGTATATGATTATAACCTTTTATAACTTTTCAAACAGGATATATGTTATAACTTTATATAAAAATATAAATTACCTTAAATAACCTTATATAAAATAAGCATATGAATTAACCTACCTTTTAATTTCACTAGGAATAGTTAAGGTATAAAATGATAACCCATGAATATTTCCAAGTGTAGAGATGTAGTTTACCAATAGTAAAAATAACACAAAAATTGGCAGTATACCGCGCAATCGATGGAACAAAAATCATCGCTACATATTTGAGTCATCTTGCTAAAGAGAGGTTATTATATGCGCACCACCGTTCGAGATCCATCCCATGAGAATAGAAGTACATGAATCTTCGGTTCATCCTAAATTCGAACTCGACCTCAGTTGATTAGAGTCTCGTGCTGATAACGTGTTGTGAATAAAATAACAAAGAACAATAATAAGAACAAAGAACAAGAATGGAAGAACAAAGAGATGAGAGAAAGAAGGAGATTTGTATTATTCTCAAATATAGACTTATGTATACAATGCCTTCAATTAATCATCTATTTATAGACATAAGAAGTACATAATAGATTAAACTCTAATTAATAGAGATAATATTTTTAAATTAAACTCCCTAAATAAAATTCTAATCATGATAGACATCTACATAGATAAATATTCATAACAAAAACTAATAAATTGTACGTCAATGATTATATAAAAATATGTAATAGTTTACCATACTGATATAAATTGGAGCAAAATACATTTATCACATTAAAAATATCAGATTTAAATACTAAATGATAGTAATTAATTACTAAGTATTTAAAATACGGAAAGAAACGGCGCCGTGTGGGCAGTATGGTTAGTTCAATATCAGAGCAGAATCCGCGATATCTCGCCAAAAAATAAATGTTAAAAAAAATAAAGAAACGAGAAGAAATTAAATTAGAGAGAGAAGATTAAGAAAGCAGCCATATGAATAAAACCCCACCAAAATTCGAGAAAAAAGATTGGACAAACAAAAAACCCTAAAAACTCCAAAATATCGCGATATAAATAATAAAACTTCCAGATCTGCAGTCTCCGTTTATCTCTCCGTCGAGAAGACCAATCTCTATCTCTCTCTCTCTTTCGTTCAGTAAGATCCTTAAATCTCTCGATAATTTCTCTTTCCTTTTATGTTTACTTTCCGAGTTCCGATTCACTTTAATTTTCGTTTTTCTCTTTGCGCTTTCAAATAAATAAATCATTTTCTCGCTTCTTCTTCTTTCCTTTTTTTTTCTTCTTCGATATTTCGAAAACGCTTTTATTGGATTCTGTTTTTTTAATATCTAAGTGCTGTGTTTGGTTGCTGAGAAAGATGGACCTTAACGAGAGGAGGGAATTTCGAATTTTAAAGATTAGGGTTTTTCAGATGAGGTCTCTCTGTTTTGGTGGAGAAAAAAAGATTTTGCAAGATAAAAATATGAAAACTTCACTGCTGCGAGCTGAAATCGAAACAAAAATGTCATGGAAACTTCGAGTTTGGTTTAAAATTTGATTATCTAATGTTTGATGAGCTAGCACCTAACATGGATTTTCTTTTGAATTTGTTTTCTTTTGTAGGTCAAATTGAAGAACTTAGAAGTCGTTTCCCACCATTATCAGTAAGTTATTTTGCTTTAACATTTGCATGAACTTGTTTGAATGGAATATTTTGCTTCAATCATCGATTTACGATTATTATACACTCTTAATTTTCTGGCAGTGGTTCGGGAAAAAGATGTGTGTTGGGAATATGCTGAGAAATTAGATGGAAACAAAGTTAGATGCAAATTTTGTCTTAGGGTTTTGAATGGTGGAATCAGTAGGTTAAAACATCATCTATCTCGTCTTCCAAGTAAAGGCGTAAACCCTTGTAATAAAGTTAGAGATGATGTTACTGATCGGGTTCGAGCTATTATTTCATCGAAAGAGGATGTTAAAGAAACTTCTAGTGTTAAGAAGCAGAAGATTGCTGAAGTTAGGGCTCCGGGAAATATGTCTGCCAGTAGTAAAATTAGTACTTTAGAGACACCCTCTCCCGTGACAAAAGTTTTCCCTGCCGCCTTATCGATTGCTGCTTCGACATTGAGCGACCAGGAAAATGTGGAGAGAAGCATTGCTTTGTTCTTTTTCGAGAATAAGTTGGATTTTAGTGTAGCTCGTTCTTCCTCGTATCAAGCAATGATTGATGCGGTTGGAAAGTTTGGTCCTGGATTGATAGCTCCATCTGTGGAAACCTTGAAGACGACGTGGTTGAAAAGGATCAAGTCTGAGGTGAGTTTGCAATCTAAAGATGCGGAGAAAGAATGGGCTACTACCGGATGTACAATCATTGCAGACACATGGACAGACAACAAATCTAAAGCTTTAATCAACTTCTTAGTTTCATCGCCTTCGAGGACCTTTTTCCACAAGTCTGTAGATGCATCCTCGTATTTTAAGACTACAAAGTGCCTTGCTGATTTATTTGATTCGGTTATTCAAGATATTGGCCCGGAAAATGTTGTGCAAATCATCATGGATAGTAGTTTCAACCACACTGGTATTTCAAACCATATCTTGCAGAATTATGGAACCATTTTTGTATCTCCTTGTGCTTCTCAATGTTTGAATCTAATATTGGAAGAATTTTCTAGGGTAGATTGGGTAAACCGATGCATCTTACAAGCACAAACATTATCCAAGTTTCTATACAACAATGTATCGATGCTTGATTTAATGAAGAAGTTCACCGGGGGACAGGAGCTCATAAGAACTGGAATAACAAAGTCTGTTTCCAGCTTTTTATCATTGCAATCGATTTTGAAACAGAGGTCGAGATTGAAGCACATGTTCAATAGTCCTGAATATTCAACTAACTCTTCATATGCAAATAAACCACAGAGCATTTCTTGCATCGCCATTGTCGAGGATAATCTCTTTTGGAGAGCAGTAGAAGAATGTGTGGCAATATCGGAGCCTTTTTTGAAGGTGTTGAGGGAAGTATCTGGAGGGAAACCTGCTGTCGGTTCTATATATGAACTAATGACCAGAGCCAAGGAATCAATAAGGACATACTATATAATGGATGAGAGTAAGTCTAAGACATTTTTGGACATAGTTGACAGACAATGGAGGGACCAACTTCATTCACCTTTACATTCTGCTGGGGCATTTTTAAATCCCAGTATCCAGTATAACCCGGAAGTAAAATTTCTAGTATCTATAAAAGAAGATTTCTTCAATGTTCTGGAGAAATTACTTCCCACACCCGAGTTAAGACGTGACATCACCAATCAAATTTGTACTTTTAACAGGGCAAAGGGGATGTTTGCTTGTAATCTAGCAATGGAGGCACGGGATACAGTTTCTCCTGGTACGTATGCAGTTTTCTATTCCGCCATTGCTTGCTTTTTGGTTGTGCATGTGTGTGAGCAGCCCCTAGTCTTTTTGCTTTTTCGTTGCCCTTTAAAATTTTCCTCCTTTGCAAGGAAATTGAAACAGTTCTCTTATTAAAATGCATGTATGCAATGAATTGTTAGTTTTTCATTCTTCAAGGATTAATTTGCTGGTGAGGCCGGAGTTTAATACTACGTGTACTTTATCACTTGTAGGGCTCTGGTGGGAGCAGTTCGGGGACTCAGCACCGGTGTTGCAACGGGTTGCGATTAGAATTCTTAGTCAAGTTTGCAGCACTTTTACCTTCGAGAGGCACTGGAGCACCTTCCAACAGATTCACACGGAGAAAAGGAATAAGATTGACAAGGAAACATTGAATGATGTTGTGTATATTAACTACAACCTGAAGTTAGCAAGGCAGATGAAAACAATGTCGGTGGAATCCGACCCCATTCAGTTTGACGATATTGATATGACCTCAGAATGGGTAGAGGAAAGTGAAAACCCAAGCCCGACACAGTGGCTTGATCGGTTCGGTTCTGCTCTGGATGGAGGCGACTTGAACACCAGACAGTTCAGTGCTGCAATGTTCGGAAATGACCCTATCTTCGGCCTGTGACTTGTCATGGCCGGTGTCTGTGCCACCTTATGTTGTGTTAGAAACTTAGAATGAGATTAGTTTTCATGTTCATAGTTAGTTTGGTTTAAATTATTGAAATGAAATCTGTAGTGGCCACTGGCCATGCATCAATGGCGCTGTATATGTAACTCTGTTAATGCATGAATGGGATCTGATTCAAATGTCTTAAATTCAACAGGTTTTGACTTTTATTGTAAGAGTAGAAACCATTCAGAGATCCTTAAACTTTTGGATTTCGAAGCCATGCTTTTTGGTCATTCTAATTTCAAAATGTCACTTCTTGGTCTTAAAATTCCCAAAATATAACATTTGGTTCTCTATCATTTGAGCTAAATATTGGATATAATTACGAATAAATACACTCAAACCTACATATATTTTTAAATACTGATATAATCTGAATTAATACTTAACCGATAAGAAGATACACTCAAACCTACATATATTTTTAAATACTGATATAATCTGAATTAATACTTAACCGATAAGAAGACTATATTAGTTTAATTATAATTGACAATGACAAAATCCATATAGGTATCATGCTCTAACCTAAGACCTATGAGAGATAAGGGCACAACTAACCACTGTATTAGAAGTGTAATTATACAAATTTCCTTAACTACCACAACATAAATTTCATTAACAATTATCGGCTAGTGACGGAGATCATTTTTAACAGTTTAGTGACTTAATTGAAAAAAATCATAGTTCTATGGTTAAAGTAGAAGTATTCAATAGTACACTACACGATATTTTACCCTTTATTTTTTGTTTTGCCGCCACTTCCCGCCAACAAACACGAAGATAAAAACCAAAACGAAGCCGTTTTGTGATTCTGATCCTGCAGGTTATCAGCAAGCAACGCTTGTTCCAACTTCAAACTCTTTTCTACGTCTTCTTCGTGTCTGTGCAATCAAACTGTTGCTTTGATTGTTTCGAAGTTCCTCCATTCTTCATCAATGGCGGCAGAAGCCATAGACCCATTCCCAAACCACTACGCCAAAACCCAACGCATTGTCTTCCTAATAGACTTAAACCCACTTCTCCATCTCCAAGACCCAAATCCTTACCTCAAAACCCTCATTTCGTCCTCCAAAACTCTCCTCTCTTTCCCTCCTCTTTCCTCTTCTCTCTTCTCTTTCAAGCCCTTCTTCTCCTCTCTTTCCCCTCTGCTTTCCTCCTCTAAACTCCCCTTCCCTTCCCTTTCTCTCTCATTCAACCACGCAGATTCCACCCTCCACTCCCTCACCCATTTCCTCAATTCTCTTCCCACCGCGATTAACAGAGCCTCCTTCCCTTTGTGCCCGTCTCGGGCTTTGAACATCGCTGCCTCCTTGCGCCAGATCGTTCATGACTACGCCTGGGACCCGCTGATCTCCGATCCGGTGGCCGGTACGCTGTTTGAATCTGATGACTTCCTTTTGATTAGGTCTAATTTGGTGGTTTTGTTGTCTCCGGTTTATAGGGACTTGAATTGGATACGTGAATTCTTCGATGTGGGAATGGATAATGAATGTTTGAATGATTTGGGCGCTTTTGTCAAAGAGTTTTGTGGGGTTTTTGAGAGTGTCAATGACGCGTTTGTTTGTAGGGATATTCATTGTTGTTGGGTTGACTTAAAGTTTCAGTCTTGGGAAAATGGGGGTTTAGAAAATTCGGGGTTTGAGTTTTTGGAGAGTGGGATTAGGAGTTTAGGTTGGGGATTTCTTTCTTCGGATTCTATTGTTTTAGGTTCTTCTGTTTTTCCTTTTGGCCTGATTTACCCGAATATTGCTTTTTCATATGCCGATGAATCTGGTAGAAGGGGGAATTCCCAATTAAGTCTTGAGATATTAGATGCCAATAGGAAGCCATTAGAATGCAAGTGCTGTGAGCTTGAGTTTGTTAATTTCAAATCGTGTTCTAGTAATCAACAAATGAGAGCTGATAACCAGAAGAATAGCTCCTTGTTGGATCAGTATTTGGATGGAGTAACGAAAGTACACGTTAGAGCGCTGAGGAGGTATGATGAGTGTGTAAAATTCGAGGGGCGCTTCTTGAATCCAATCATCGTTTGTGAATCCTTGGGAAAATCTAGGAAAGATCGAAAAAATGATTCGAGTGAGTTTTATACTGATAGAGTTCTTCAAATACTTGCAAGGGATATGGGTCGTGTATCATTGGTGAGAAAACCTGTTGGGATTTGGCAAATCTTCTTGAGTTTTCTTTATAGGGAAGGTTACTGGGCATTGGTATCTCTTTCGGATGGGAATTCCGGTTTGCATACAGGAATCCTGAAGCCATTCACTGTTTTTTCAGCTATCCTTTGTATAATCAATGATGGGTTCTGCCCCAACAAGTTTCTAGAACATGATAAGGTGAATTCAGGAGCATATGTTGCAAAAAGAGACGATGGAACGTGCAAGCTTCATGTTGATTCAAAGAATGCTCTTGGGTTTTCGGATTCTCAATCTCAGTCCTCACCTTCCCACAAGTTTTCTGCAAAAAGGAGGAAAGACAAAAGGAAGTTGCCCTTGCCTCAGGACCTCAGTTGGAGAGCATTCTGTGAAGCAGCAGCTGAACATTTGGAAATGGATTTAGAAGCAAGTTACTTTTCTAGGGGCTGTAACTCCAAGAAGTTAAAATTCCTGAAATGCTGGATGAAGCAGGTTCAAAAACGTAGTCCTTTGAGCTTGGAGATACCAGAGATTGCCAAGCCGGATCAGGATGCTGCAGAAGAAATCAATCATAGACCAATTGAGTTGCCTCAAGATAGTGAGCAACTGGCGTCTTATTCTGCATCAGCCGGAGAAGGTTTCTCAAGAGTTTTAGATGAAGCTGGTAATGATTTTTGTTCGGGATCTTCAGAAAATTTCTTCAGTAGTCTCCCTAATAAAATTAAACAAGGGCTAGAATCTGGAGAAGTGGAATTAGGTGCTTTTGCAGAAAGGCTCGTATGTTCATCTATTTATTGGTTATGTCAAAAGCATGAGACGGATGTGGTTTCGGAAAGTCAAACCTCTCCGGTGAAAACTAGCGATGCTTGTGCTAGCAAATCTGCTGTTGAACTAATTGAACTTCTATTGAGGGAGCCTAAGGACTTGGCTGATATGCATAAGAGGAAGGATCCATCTTCTCAGGCATCGGATTCAAGGTCTACTGGATCTGCTTCAGTTAGTGTAGTTAGAGAGTATCCTTTTTTTATTCCGCTTCATATTCATAAGATTCACTATTTCTTTATTTCATTAATGATAATTTCTCTTTTCTTGATTCTATGCTTGACAATGATTCTTCTTTTGCTCTTAGAAAGTGAACAATTGGCTCTAAGCTCCACACATTTCCTTAATAAGACTAAGATATGAATTGCAGATTTTGTTTCGTATGGAGATTCTTCAGTCCGAAGTCGGTGCAATTCTCCAGGAGCCCATGAAGCAGAAATTTGTAAAACAAATTTGCTCGCTACTGGAGTCTATTCAGTGCCATCTTGAGGGTGGCTTTTTTGGTGATTGGAGGCTTGACAAGTATGTGGAGAAAATCATAAAGAGCAGGTACATATCATATTGCTCCGACTCTTCATTTTTGTTTTAGTACTCATGTCTCTCACCCGTGTCCGGTACATATTTGGACAGGAGTATGAGAGAAAAACCTGATGTTAAATAAATTGTTGCTTTCTAAGTATAACAGTAAGTAAATAAATTTTGGAACATCTAATTTCAGGTATTATCTCTCTATTGGAGATGTGGTCGATAGAATCTATACGAAGATGGATTTGTTGCTGTTTGATGATGAGGATGAATTGCCTAATCATTTACTAAACAGCGAGGACAGTAACCGATCCTGGAGAGAGAAACCCGAGGAAGATGTACACTCCAAAAATCATGAACCAGTTTCAATAGAAGAGGAGTGTCCCCAACTGCAGAAATATGAAAACAAAAGAAGTCGCCCAGTAATGAGGAACGAGGAGCATGAACTGAAACTGATTCAGGCTCAGGAGAGGAGGGAGAGGGCTCGGCGCTTTTCATCTTTTACAAGTTGGATGCCAGATTTACAGAGAGTTTGGGCTCCAAAGCAGCCGAACGCTATGAAATCCAAGTCAGATAATCTTCGAAAACTATCAAAAAGGAAAAACCGTAGCAAGACAAGCTATGACACAGTATGTGAGACCCCAATGACGGAAAAGAAGCGGTCAAGCCCCTACGGAAACGCTATTGATGATGAAGAAGACCATAGAGATAGCAGAGCTTACCCTCACGGACCTGTCTCAAAGGCTTTGTTCCAAGATGGCATGTAATAAGAATTATGGTTTTCCACCAGCAGCTGACATAATACGGGGAAGGAAGTTACATGCTGCCATTAATAGTGAATACACTATTTAACATTGCATAATTTTATTTTACCAGACTGGTTTAATCTTAATCAGTCTCTGATTGTTTGTCTTTGATTAACCGTTCATGTGGTTAATTTCATGTAACCTTAAACGTTAAATAAGATGTCTATTCTTTTCCCCCCCTTATGAGGCATACGAGTTCCTTTATATATATATATTTTCATAGGCCCAAACTTCTCTCTCGGCATTTTGTGTACCTTAAAACATGCTTAGCAGTCAAATCACTTGAGTTAAAGCTAGCATTTCAAAAACCAACATTTGCTAATGAGAGCTATCACTCCTCGTTGCCGCCATTTCTCAACTGCCAAGCAACTAAAAGACTTAGCTTCATCATCATCAACCCCAAAAACTGAATTTCCTCATTCTATTCTCAGTGAAGATTTATGCGGCAAGATACTTAACCAATACCCAGATATCAGAACATTGAGAAAACTCCATTCCAAGATATTCAATGACCGACATCTTCGCTTCAACCCATCTATAGCCATCAAATTAATGAGAGCCTATGCAGCTTGCGGAGAACCAGCAGTTACACGCCACATATTCGATGAAATGACTGAAAAGAACATCGTTTTCTTTAACGTCATGATAAGAAGCTATGTAGGCAACCGTTGCTATAACGATGCTCTTCTTGTGTACAATGAAATATCTAGTCATGGTTTGCGCCCTGATCACTATACTTACCCTTGTGCCTTAAAGGCATGTTCTGGGTCAGATAATTTGCGGGTCGGTTTGCAAATCCATAGTGCTGTGGTTAAAGTTGGTCTTGACTTGAATCTTTTTATAGGGAATGGACTGATTGCTATGTATTCCAAGTGTAGATGTTTGGTCCAAGCGCGGCGAGCTTTCGACGAGATGCCGATTAGAGATGTTGTTTCTTGGAATTCAATGGTTTCTGGATACGCTCAAAATGAATGCTTTGATCAAGCATTGGATGTTTGTAGGGAAATGGAGTTATTGAGGATAAAACCCGATGCTGGGACTATGTCCAGCCTATTACCAGCAGTGACCAACACTTCCTCTGCTAATATTTCGTTTGTTAAAGAAATGTTTTGGAAGTTGGCTCGAAAGAGCGTGGTTTCTTGGAATGTGATGATTTCAGTTTTTGTGAACAATTCATTGTCAAGTGAAGCCGCTGATTTGTATTCACAGATGGAGGCATATGGGATCGAACCGGATTCTTTTACCATTGCTAGTATCCTTCCTGCTTGTGGTGATCTTTCAGCTATTTTTCTCGGAAGACGAATTCATGAATATATCAATAGGAAGAAACTCCTTCCGAATATGGCACTGGAGAATGCATTGATTGACATGTATGCAAAGTGTGGATGCTTAAAAGAAGCGGAGGCGGTGTTCGATCAGATGAAGTTTCGGGATATTGTGTCATGGACTTCTATGATCTCAGCTTATGGGATGAGTGGCCAAGGTTACAAAGCTGTGTCCCTTTTCTCTAAAATGCAAAAGTCGGGTCTGACTCCGGATTCTATTGCATTTGTCTCGGTTCTTTCGGCTTGTAGCCATGCAGGGTTACTGGACCAAGGTTGGCATTTTTTTAACTTGATGACAGACCAACATAAGATTCTTCCGAGGGTAGAACATTTTGCTTGTATGGTTGACTTACTTGGACGTTCCGGGCAAGTAGAAGAAGCCTATAATTTCATCAGAAAAATGCCAATAGAACCTACTGAGAGGATATGGGGAACTTTGTTGGGTGCCTGTTGGATGCACTCTAACATGAATATCGGACTCCTTGCTGCTGATCATCTTTTTCGGTTAGCACCCGAGCCATCTGGTTATTATGTCTTGTTATCGAACATATATGCGAAGGCTGGTAGATGGGAAGATGTTACAACTGTTAGATCAATCATGAAGATCAAAGGGATGAAGAAAATGGCTGGTGCTAGCAATACTGAGATCGACAATCAGGTTTATACCTTTCTTGCCGGTGATCAGTCGCATCCACAGTCGAGGGAAATCTACAAAAAATTAGATTTTCTGGTGGGGAAGATGAAAGAGGCTGGTTATGTCCCGGAAACTCAGTCCGCACTTCATGATGTTGAGGAGGAGGATAAGGAAGGCCATCTGGCTGTTCACAGTGAGAAGCTGGCTATTGTCTTTGCCATTTTAAATACTAAACCCGGGACACCTATTCGAATCACCAAGAATCTCCGTATCTGCGGTGATTGCCATATCGCTGCTAAGCTCATTTCACAAATCACCCAACGTGAAATCATAGTCAGGGATACGTATCGGTTTCACCATTTCCATAACGGTGTTTGCTCCTGTGGAGATTACTGGTGAACCGATTTCAGAAACCTGCTCCCGAATTCGCATGATACCGGAATATAAGAAAACGGAGATCAGCTGCCTGTCATTCAATCGGATTTGGCGGGGCATAGTTGTATGACGTCGGTGTTGATACTACCAAATGCCAGTGCATGACTGTGCCGAGAAGTCTTAAGACCATTTTGATCATCTTCTAAGTGATCAGGCTCGAAGTCTGTTTATCTTGAGAGGTAGGTGGTTTTATATATGCTTCATTTAGCTTACAAAATCCGGGCATGTATTGTTACCTTCATATATGTGCTTGTAAGTTATTCTATTCGATTTCAAAAATAACATGGATTCAATTTGGTAGAGTAAAACTTTAACTATAGACCCAGTTGAATTTGATTTATGGTTGTAATGTTACTTAATTAGATATTTTTTAAACGCAAAAGTATAGCCAAACATGCAAAAATTCAGATTGAATGGAAAATTACTGCATGTTGGATCGGATTTGTGTTGGCCAGAAACCCGAGCCGACCCGTGCCCATCCTTAAGATAAGAGATGAGTTTGTGAATGATCAAAATACAAATAGGTTTAAAGTTGAGTGATTAAACAGGTAATTTATCCTATACTTTAATATTACATTGATCTCGGGGTTCAAAATGGCCCACTTACTCGGGCCAGTATAAATTCACCACCATTCTCCAGGGTTTCAAATCTGTTGCTTCTCCGCTGCTCCAGCTTCCTGCCGGAGAAACTTGAAAAGTGCTGACTTCGCCTTTGCTCCTCAATTTGCAGCCATGGTACGTATATCTGTGTTGAATGAAGAAATGAGCTGATGATCTCAGTGTTGAATGAAGAAAGGAGCTGATGATCTCGGCCATGCAACGTCATGAATTCTCCAGAAGCTTACTCGTACACGTGTCACAATAATACCAAGTTTGTTTCAATAGCTGTCAGGTTGTTAGAAACCCTAACGGCCTCCTCCAGCTAACGTAAAAGTTGTACACAACATTTCTATCTTCATCAATTATGTGTATTTAAAGACCCTCTGTGTATCAACTTTCTTATGAATGAAATCATCTTCTTTATACATTTCCTATTACATTATTCAACATGGTATCATTCGCTTCTGATCTTGGGTTTTTCAGCTTTCGCTGACGTTTCTTCTCTCGTTTTTTCATGGTGAATTCATCTTCTTCTTTAGGTTCTGACGAACCTCTCCTTGAATTTTCTTCCAAATCAACCAAAAGCTTCACTAACAAGAAGGTCAATATCATTTTAGATGACACCAATTTTCTCTTGTGGAAGCAGCAAGTACTTCTCACTGTTCGTAGCCATAGGCTTGAACGTCTCCTCACAGGAAAGATCAAGCCCCCATCTGAAACGATTGTTGATGATACTGGTACTACAGTTGTCAATGATGAATATGAGGAGTTTGTAGCTCAGGATAGTGCCCATGCTTCGTGGCTGTTGTCGACGATTAGCCCCCATCTTCTCTCCCAGTTTGTAGGTGCTGAAACTGCTCAGGGTGTGTGGAAGACTGTTATTCAGTTCTTTGCCAACAAGTCCACTACGTCTGTCATGAGCCTCTATGGCAAGCTTCGATCATTGAAGAAGGGTGATGACAGTATGCGTATCTATCTCACTCGTGTCAAAGAGGTGTGCGATGCTCTTGCTTCCTGTGGAAATGCAGTGTCTTCAATGGAACAAATTGCTAGCATTCTTAAAGGTTTGCCTCGTGACTATCATCCTTTCATGGCTGTTATCACTGGCAGCACTACTCCTTTTTCTGTTGATTCTGTCTGTACCATGCTCATTGATGCCGAAGCACAGTTGGCTGGATTTGAATATGAATTTGAGGGCCTTACTGTCAGTGCAAATGTTGCTCGAGGTGTTAATTTTTCTGGTGATTCCTCTTTTTCTCCTAGTTCTCCTGAATCGCGGTCCACAAATTTTGGTGGCAGATCTGGTGGACGTGGTCGTGGCCGCATGCGAGTTCAATGCCAATTGTGTGGCAAGAATGGTCATCTTGTTGACCGCTGCTGGCACAAGTTTGACCAAACCTTTCCGGGAGTGACTTCTTCACAGGGTTCTCGTCCCACTGATTCTGCTTCTGCTCACTACTCCTCTTACAGTGGCAATCTAAGCCTCCTTGCAATTACAATGCTCGTAGTTCTTCAATGCCCAACCCTCCTCCATCCTCACCTCAGGCTCATATTGCTAACACGTCCAATGATCAGTGGGTGGTTGACTTTGGGGCCACACACCATGTCACGGCTGATGCTGGAAATGTGACCAATGCAGTTGATTACAGTGGTCCAGGTAAGGTCCTTGTTGGTAATGGTGTTCCTCTCTCAATTGATATGGTTGGCTCAACTTCTCTTCTTACTACATCTCGTGCCTTACAATTGCATGATTTATTGTGTGTACCTCACATAACCAAGAATTTGCTTTCGGTATCCAAGCTTGCTAGGGATAATTGAGTCTTCTTTGAGTTCCATGCAACTGACTGCTGTGTTCGAGATCAGGTTTCTGGGGATGTACTGCTTGAAGGTGCATAGCAAGATGGGTTATATGTTTTCAACTTGAAGAATAAAGATGTTACTGTCTATAATGTCTCTAAGTCCTATGATTTGTTTGAGTTATGGCATAGGAGGCTAGGCCATCCAGCATTTGAAACGTTGGTTACAATGTGTAGTTCAATGAATGTAAAGCTTTCCTCGAAAGATATTAAAACATGTGTCTCTTGTCCCATGGGAAAGAGTCACAAGCTTTCTTTCCATCATTCTTCCACTGTGTACACCTCTCCATTTGAATTGGTCTTTACAGACTTATGGGGTCCTTCACATAATGTGTCAAATGGATTTCGCTACTACATCTCTTTTGTGGATGCTTACACACGCCACACTTGGATATACCTATTGAAAGATAAATCTCAAGCTCTTCTTGTGTTTCAATTATTTCAACAAATGGTTTTGACTCAGTTTGGGTGTAAGATCAAGGCAGTCCAGAGCGATTGGGGAGGAGAGTATCGTTCTTTCACCACTCATCTTCTCAAGGAAGGTATTGATCACAGAGTGACATGCCCTCACACGTCTGAGCAGAACGGCGTTGTCGAGAGGAAACATCGACATGTTATTGAGTTAGCACTTGTTCTTCTGGCACAAGCTTCCATGCCCCTGCGTTTTTGGTCTTATGCTGCCATCGCTGCTGTGTTTTTGATAAACAGGATGCCTACTAAAGTTCTCAATGGAGTTTCCCCTTTCGAAAAGCTTCATGGTAAGAAACCTAGCTATGAACAACTGAAGATTTTCGGATGCAGATGCTTTCCCTATCTCAGGCCCTTCAATTCCCATAAGCTTGAGTTTCGATCTGAAGCTTGCACTTTCCTGGGTTATAGCCCACAGCATAAAGGATTTCAATGCTTGGCACCTAGTGGTAAAGTGTATACGTCAAGACATGTAGTCTTTGATGAAATGTTCTTTCCCTTTGCTCAACAGAAACATGAGGTACCAAATGACTCAACACATACATCTCAGTCTTTAAAGCTTGTTACAGACATCAGCATGCTGAATGATCAACAACAACAATTGCCTCCTTCGAGGGACAACTCTCAACCACCTTCCTCTCAAGCTTGTGAAGCCTCCTCTCCAGTTCATAGTCATGATCAACATATGCCTACCTCTGGTGATAATCTTTCTCCTACTACTAATGAAACCACATCGAATGGAGGTCATCTTCAGAGTACTACACCAACTGAACCTGAGCTCATGCATCATAGCCATACTGTTTCTTCTGCACCAAATTCTCAACTCTCAGGTGATAATACTTCTGCTCCTCCAATTAGCTCTAATGAACCTCCATCTACTACAAATAATATCTCCTATGCCACCTCAAATCAACATTCGATGTTCACTAGAGGGAAATGCGATATTTTCAAACCGAAAACATTCTTGAGCACAATTGACAATGATGAACCTGGAGATATTTATCATGCTCTACAGTCCCTCGATGGAAAGAAGCAGTTGTTGCTGAGTTTCATGCTCTACAAACCAATGTCACATGGACCCTGGTTGAGCTGCCTCCAGGAAGATCAATTGTTGGGTGTAAATGGATTTTCAAATTGAAGAGAAATTCTGATGGTTCGGTTCAAAGACACAAGGCAAGACTTGTTGCTAAGGGATACTCTCAAATTCCTGGGCATGATTTTCATGACACCTATAACCCTGTTGTGAAATTCCCTACTGTGAATATCATCCTCTCATTGGCAGTGTCACAAGGATGGCAACTTCGACAGATCGATGTAAACAACGCCTTTCTTAATGGCGAGCTTGAAGAAGAAGAAGTCTTTATGCAGCAGCCACCAGGATTTGAGAAGCAATCCCCGACTGGAGTTCAACTTGTTTGCAAACTAAACAAAGCCTTGTATGGGCTAAGACAGGCCCCACGTAATTGGAATGCTAAGTTGAAGCAATGCTTGAAGAGCTTAGGATTCACTGAATCTAAGGGTGATAATTCTCTGTTTGTCAAGTGCACTAACTCTCTATACACTTACATGCTAGTGTATGTAGATGATATCGTGGTCACAGAATCATCAGCTACAGAGATTAATAGAGTGGTTGAACAATTGCATGAACAATTCTCGTTGAAAGACCTAGGAAATCTGAGCTACTTTCTAGGCATTGAAGTGAGCAGAACCAATAATTCTCTTTGTCTCAGTCAACGAAAGTTCATTCGAGAATTACTACAGAAAACTCAGATGGAGAGAGCTAATTCTACACCAACACCTATGGTTGCATCTCAGAAATTATCAGTTGAAGATGCAGGGAAACCATTGTCTGATGCTCGAGAGTACAGAAGCATTGTAGGAATGTTACTTTATGCTTGCCATACTCGCCCTGACATTACCTACAGTGTCAGTAGAGTTGCCCAATTCATGCATGCTCCATGTGAATTACATATGGTTGCTGTTAAAAGGATACTCAGATACTTGGTTGGTACTCAAGACTTTGGCCTAGTATTCACTAGTTCTTCATCTAGCCCGCACGTGGTGGCCTTTTCTGATGCTGACTGGGGATCCAGCATTGTCGACCGACGCTCCATATCAGGCCATTGTGTGTTCGTAGGCAACGGTCTTGTAACATGGAATTCATCAAAACAAAAAGTTGTTTCAAAGTCCACAATGGAAGCGGAGTATAGAAGCCTTGCGGACTTAGCAACAGAAGTCATTTGGATTAATGCACTGCTGAAGGAAATGGGAGTAAAAATTGAACAAGTTCCAACCATATGGTGCGATAATACAAGTGCCATAGCACTCACTGCAAATCCAGTCTATCATGCCCGCTCCAAGCATGTCGATCTCGACATTCACTTTGTTCGAGAAAAAATAGCTCTCAATCATATATGTGTGAACTATGTTCCCGCCATACATCAAATTGCAGACGATTTCACTAAACCTTTAACAAGACCATTGTTTGAAGTCTTCAGAGACAAAATTTGTGTCAAGAAGTTTGAAGGAGCAGGGGGAATGTTGAATGAAGAAATGAGCTGATGATCTCAGTGTTGAATGAAGAAAGGAGCTGATGATCTCAGCCATGCAACGTCATGAATTCTCGAGAAGCTTACTCGTACACGTGTCACAATAATACCAAGTTTGTTTCAATAGCTGTCAGGTTGTTAGAAACCCTAACGGCCTCCTCCAGCTAACGTAAAAGCTGTACACAGCATTCCTATCTTCATCAATTCTGTGTATTTAAAGACCCTCTGTGTATCAACTTTCTTATGAATGAAATCATCTTCTTTATACATTTCCTATTACATTATTCAACAATCTGCATCTGTCTTTAGCTTTTATATACGTTTATACACGTCTGAAGTTGTTCATGTTAATTTGTTTCTGTGCCTAGACTATTCCGGAGAAGAATCGTAGAGAAATCTGCAAATACCTATTTCAAGGTGCATATCGTTTCTCATTTGCTTGATTGGTTAGAAAGTTGAGCTCAATTTTCATTCCTTTTCATTTTTTGTTTAACGTGCTATTAGTTCTCCATAATTGTTGATGAGAAAAATGAAGTGAGGTTTTTCCTTTTTCTTTCAAGAAAATTCTGTCCAGCAGCCATTTTTTTAAAAAAAAGTTGAGATTTTTTTTTTAAATTTTAAACAACAAAAGCATATCTCACTATCTTAGCACACGACTAATTAGTGTTTGTCATGGAACATTGGTTGTGATTTTGTAGAGATGGAGGTTGATTAAGCTGATGCAAAGCTTCAAGTCCGGGAGACGTTTGCTTGGATGCACTACTACTAATGATGGGATTGAGTTTCTCAATCTTCCATCACAAATTAACTCTATTCGGTGTTCAAGCTTTCCTTCTTCGGAGACTAACTCTATTCGGTGTGTAATCACTAATTTTGTCCGACCTTGAACTCTTCGTGTTTACTTTTGGGCTTGTCATCGGGTTAAAAGAAGAGAAAATAAAAATTGAAAAAAGAAGAAAAATTGAAAAAATTAAAAAGTGTTAGCATTACTACGGCTTTTTTTTTGTTAACATTTGTTAGTATAGTCTATTATTATAAATAACCATTGCCATTTACTATCAATTATAAGTATCAATATTATTACTATTATTATTAACTATCACCATTACTATTATTGTCATAATTATCTTTGTTATTACTATTGCTATTACTAGTATCTGATATTTGGTTATTATTATTATATTATCATTATCATTTGATACTATTATTATTACTATTATTATTATTATTATTATTATTATTATTATTATTATTATTATTATTATTATTCCAATAAATAAACAGATCAAATGATGAATAAAGCCCACATCTTAATAATAATAAAGTCCGAACTTACATGACCAAAACCCAAAAGAAATTTTGATTACAATGCCCATTTCAGCCCATATAACAAGAAAACCCTAATCCCTTCTTTTCCCTCTACGCAGCCCATCGTGGACCGTTAGATCTGGGATGTTAATCTAACGGTCCAGATTTAACCAGATGAAGAAACCCTAACTGTCTATCTCTGCCCTAGCACCGCACGCACTGAGAGCCGTCAGATTGGAGGAAGATGGATGACCCAGATCTCATCCGAACAAAACCCTAAGGAGGGTGCCTGCCCCTCATCTCGCGCCGCACAACGTCGGCCGTTAGATCAAATCGATCTAACGGTCCCAGTTCGATGCAGAAACCTTCATATCCCGTGACCCCTCCTCTGACCTTCTGTCCCCGCCGCGCACCCTCGGCCGCCCCTACGCTAACACCATTTTGGGGTGGTTTCGTCATGCAACAGAAAAAAGAAGAAGAATCAGATACCCAAAATATAGCAAAAAACAATACGGACAACAAAAGCAGATCAGAAGAATTAAAAGCAAGGCAGAGAGATTATTTTCTTTTTTTTAGACTTGCATGTAACCTTCGGTTATATAGGAAACCGAAGCCAAACAAGAGAGAAAAATTTTCGGGGAGAATTTTTTTTCAGGGGATTCGGATTAAAAAAAAGCAGCCCCAACATCATTGTAATCAGTTCAAAATTAATACAAGAGAAAAATTTGCAGATCGAGATTGGTCTTTTTCTTTCATTTCTTTTATTTTTATTTCGAACATAAAAGTAGAGTTTATTACCTCTGGTTCGGTGTTCGCCGGCGACCGGAGCCCCGTATCGACAATCCCGACGGTGAAGGGACGCGTCTCGGAGTGGTGAGCAACTTATCTCGGCCGCGCCTCGATCCAACGGCGGACGACGACGAATCGCACATCCAAAGTCGTTCGAGTTTGGCCCGGTTTGGAGTGTTTCGGCCCCTCGTTCTGTGAGATCCAAGCCGAAAGGAAGGAAGAGGGGGCTGAGATCTTTCTTGTAGCGGCCTTGCATGGCCGAAAATCGCGCCGGAGCGGCGCCGGCGGCGGCCTGAAAGTTCGACGGCGGCTTTGATATTTGAGAGAAAAAAGAATGGTAAAAGTAATGGGATTATAATCCCTAAACCCAAATATTCTTTCAATCTCTTTTCATTTTTTTAACGCATAAAAAAAAATCTTTCCTTTTTATTTAATTACTACTATATTTACCGCATGTCTCCTTTATTCTCCATAAATGCTGTTTTTTTTCTTTCTTCCTTATATATATATAACATATATACAGTAAGGCTAATACCACTTACCTATAATAATACATATGGTTAATGATGTGTATATATAATATGCGTTTTTAATTGATCCAGTAGAACGCCTAATATTATTTTCATTACTAATTATGGTTTTTTTTGAAAGGTCTAATTATGGTTTTTTAACCCATTAATACACTTATTAATATATTATACCATATATGTAGTATATACTTATATACAATATATGCCATATTTTATAATATATACCGTGTAACATATATATATATATACAATAATATCTAGTCATTATACATTGCTATATATTATATATTTTTCGTATAGTATATGTATATATATACATTATGTGTTTATCTTGTGTCTTATATTTTATTCTATTCATTTACCATTATTTGTTCGTTTTTTTGTTGACTTATTCGTATTGGTTTACGCCTTACTTATTTATTCTCGGTATGCTTTCGGATGTTTATATATTCATGCATTTAGGTCTTTAAAATTAATTGTGTTTTTTTATAAAAAAAAGTGCGATGTCCTTTTATTCGGAAACGATCGAGGCCAGTACCAGTCGTAGTGGTGGTGGTTCGGGCGTTCGCTCTCGAATATCAGGATTTTCGAAATTTACTCGCGTGTATAACCTAGTTTCGGTATAAATTGTCACTTTAATTCGTAAAATTCGTAAAATTCGTTTTTAATTAAGCGCAAATGAAAATATTCTCGAATTATTGAAAACCAAACACGCCCCTATGATGTCAGCATAAAAAACGAACATTTTTTTGCATCACTTTCAGCATATCTGTGGTAACAGCGTAGCCTTGCTGTGATCCAGAGGAAATCAGTGGTTTTCACAAACCATTCAGCGGCGAAAAGGAGGACACGTGTCTTGAAATCCTCAATGAGGAAATCCAACGTGGCAAGCGCCGTATTCTGTAATGTTTTTTTCAGTTACCAAAAACTACCCCCACCTCGGATATACGGTTCAAGTGGCAGGCTTGTAATTTGAAGAAGAAAATGGGGCATTATATTACCCTCTACTGTTTGCATCAACCAGAACTCCATAGATTCTAAAACCATCCCACGAGGCCACCGCAAATCACACAAAAAATTGTGGTCATCCTTTCTTCTTGCATTTAGATCGCTTGTTTTAAGTTTGTAAGCCTCCGGTAATCATAAGTTTAGCTTCTTGCAGTGTTTTTTTTGTTGTTTCTATGGCGGTAGGCTTATCCGCCGCCGTAATTCCTAAGCCCTTCCGTTCATTCCCATCCTCATACCACTACCACGCGCCGAAGCCAACCCCTATTTTCCACCCTTTATTAACAACATGCGGAGCACGACGAAAGATGAGCTTCGCCGTTCGTTTTGTGGTTGAGAACGAAAGGCAGAAGCAGAGCGGTCCTCTTCCCCAGATGGTAGAACAAGGATCCGAGGATGTTAGCGACAGTCAGATCTTGATACCGGCGCCTGTGTCGGAGAAGTTAGCTAGGAAGAGATCAGAGAGGTTTACTTACCTCGTCGCTGCTGTTATGTCTAGTTTTGGGATCACTTTCATGTCTGTCATGGCCGTTTATTACAGGTTTTGGTGGCAAATGGAGGTTCGTTTGTTCCCCCTCTTTTCACCATTTTTTTTATGATTTATGTTCGTTTTGGTAGTATAACCAATAGCTGAAATTGTTTTTTTTTTGTTTCCAAAAGGGAGAAGTGCCTCTTTCTGAAATGTTTGGTACATTTACTTTATCAGTGGGCGCCGCTGTAAGTTGGATTTTGTTGATGGAAGTTTATAAATTGAGAGTTAATTGAGTGTTGAATCGGAAAGTGGGTATTGTTTTACTTTCAGGTGGGCATGGAGTTTTGGGCTAGATGGGCACACCGAGCTCTCTGGCATGCTTCCTTGTGGCATATGCACGAGGTATTCGCTTCTCCATTTCCTCTGTTCAATTGTTTAAAGCTTATGTCTGTATGTGATAATTATGCAGTCTCACCATCGACCGAGAGAAGGGGCGTTCGAGCTGAACGATGTGTTTGCCATAATCAACGCTGTCCCGGCAATTGCACTTCTGTCTTACGGTTTCTTCAACAAAGGCCTTGTACCTGGTCTATGTTTCGGTGCTGTAAGTCTCATATTCATCTCCTTGTCTGCTTGGTTTTTGTAATGATTTTGGTGAATTGGGCGGGCAGGGGCTTGGTATTACTATGTTCGGAATGGCTTACATGTTCGTGCACGATGGTCTCGTCCATAAGAGATTCCCGGTAGGGCCAATCGCCAATGTGCCTTACTTCAGGAAGGTTGCTGCGGCTCACCAGGTTAGTCATATAATATACAGTTTTCATTTGGGGTTCATCTTCTTCTCTAACTCTAGCCAATGCCCATGGTTTTCTTTGTGCAGCTCCACCATTCAGAAAAGTTCAATGGTGTCCCGTATGGGTTGTTTCTAGGACCTAAGGTGATTTATTGCCTTGAACATCTTTCTTTTGTTTCTCTTTTTTAGTGTGATTTGTGGAGAATGAAAACCTGCAGGAAGTGGAGGAGGTGGGAGGAGTTGAAGAACTGGAGAAAGAGATTAATAGGAGAATCAAATCAAGCAAAGCGTCGTGATACATAAGATTAATTCAACTGTTTTTCCGTAATCATCAAATGTATAATAACATGTAGGCTTCTCTTGGTACAGAGAAAAGAAAATTGGGAAGTTGGAGAAGAAAAAAAGGGAGGGCTAAGATTTTTTTCCCTTCCACAAAGATGTTTGGGTTTACTTCTTACTTCTTAGGATGCTAAAATAGAAACGAAGTTTTACTTCCTTTCTACCCTTGCTACTACAATAGACAAGTAGGGTATTTTTTATAAAAAAAAAATGGGCTCACTTTGCTATTCTACATTTATATTTAATTTTTTATTGTTAATTTTATTGGAATATTATTTATTTAAAAAAAATTATAAAAATATTGTCATTTCTATATATTTCTTTTAATTTTTTAATCTTAATACAACAAATTTATAAAAAAATAACTTAAGTTATTATAAAATATTTGTTTCATGTTTGATTTTATGGCGACGTTATATAACATAATGTAATACTGTATCTTTTTGTCATGTTAACATTATATTATGTAATTTGAAACTTAAAAACGTGAATATTTTTAAAAAATTATAAACTAAAATTTAAAAAATTAATTACATTTGACCAATTTTTTATAAATAAAAAAATAAATATAGAAAATATATAAATAAAACAAATTTTAAGAAATTTATGATGGGTTCAACTTAATTATAAAAGCTAAAATATATAAAAATTCACTTTAGTGATTATAAGGTAAGGTAGTATATGTTCATACATATTTTTAACTATTTGACAATACACACATTGTAGATAGAGTAATTGAATCTTAATCTTTTAAAATAAATATCATTCGCTTTTTCACTAAAATTAATTGTTGGGTTCACCAACTAAATTTTTTAAATGTATATGTATAAAAGAAAAAATATTTGACGCACTATAAATGTAAATTTACTTATTTTAGGAGGTTAAGGATTTAGTTTAGGGTTAAAAGTTTAAATTTTATTGTTTTGAATTTAAAATTTTAGGTTAGAATTTAGGGTTTAAAATTTATGATTTAAAATTCAAAAATCTATTATTAGAAATTTAGATAGTAGAATTTAAAACTTACATATACATTATTGTGAATTTATTTTCATTGCATGTACATCAAATATTAACACTATATATGTATATATAAAACAAATCAATAATTTAAATCAAATGTTTTGATTGTTACAAGATTTCGTCATTTCCCAAAGAATTATACCTTAAACATATATTTCAATGGATGAAAGATTTAAGTAAAAAAAAAATCTTAAAGAATAAATATCTGTATAACACAATCAGTAATATAACAATTTGATCTAGGATATTCATTCCTCTTCTTTTTAAACATTAAATCATTTTTGAACGTTCTTTCAGATTATAAGTAGAAAAATCTTTGGATCAACCATTAACATGAATTATTTAAATGAACTAACATTTTAATATGGAAAAATGTAGCCATACACATGTTAGCCATTTTTTTATATTTTAATTCGGTCAAAAACATTTTTAAGATCTTCATTCCGTGTGTCCATATAGCACATAGCGCAACTAATACTATATTGTGTAATTTGTTTCTAATATGTATGTAACTCCTCGATCCGATCTAGCCTAAACTTGTTTTTAAAATTTATCTTGTCTAAAGGCCATATTTAAAACCTATGTGAAGAGACAAGCAGTGAATAAGTAAACACGAACATGAATCGAGCAAGGCGGACATTAGAGATCAACTTTTAACAATTTTACTACAGACCGTATCTGTACCCCAAAGGCCGGTATCGATACGCCTTCAACGGTCAAACTCCCCAAGGTCAACTCCAAAAGACCGTATCGATACTCTACAAACTGGTATCGATACGCTCCCAACGGTCAAACTCCCAAAGTCAACATCAAGGACCGTATCGATACACCTAAGGCCCGTACCGATACTCCAATTTCTCGTCAAAATATCAGATTTCTAGTGATTAAAACCGGTATAGGTACGCCCCCGCGTATCGGTACGATATGCTCAAAACAGGAGACCGTATCGATACCACCCTTGAACGTATCGATACCCCTGCACAGGAAGACAAGTTTCTGCAGTTTTAAGCCCAAGAAAAACCAACACAACACACACTCAACAAGCATTTAAACAACCCCTAAACATGCATTCAACTTAAGGGAAACATGAGCATCCATAAAAACAAGGTGAACAAACAAGGCAAGATTCAACATGACAAGACTCATTAAAGGAAAACATTCATGCTTAGCATTCACAAAAAGGTCAAAAGCCAAACCAAGACATACTTCAACGTTTTAAGAGGCATTATAAGCCACACATAACTAAACAAACTTGTCTAAAGCAAGAGACATAATAAACAACCCCTTAAATTAAAGGTCCTATCCCATTGCTTAATACTATTTATTGAAGTCTAAAATCATATTTGAGCAAATCAAACCCCCTTGAATTCTCCCTTGTTCCCCGAGCTGCTCCGTAGGTCTAAGGGCCCGCATTGTTGGAAAATGAGCGTAAGAATTTAAGCTTAGTGAGTGGTGCTCAAAACGGTAGCTACAACAATGTAGTTTTAAAACCACAAGCTTGCTTGAAAACAAAAACCATTTCTAAATCATTTCCCCTCACGCATGAACACATAAAACATGCATTTAACATCTCATGCATTTATCGAATGCATCCACAAGCCACCAGCTTATATCATGCTCATTCTCGACACACAAGCAAGTAACCAACTACATGCATAAGCATAAATGAAAAAGATCAATATAACACGCTTAACATGAGAATTTAGAGCACCATAGGTATATTTACATTCATCACTTTTACTCGGATATGCAGATAGTTTTCAAAATCCACTAGACATTTTGTTGTCACTAGATTTTCACCCCGATTTTAAAAATAATCTAAAATAAAAAATAAAAATAATATTTTCTCTTAAAATAATAAAAGACCTACCTTTTTATAAGTTAAATAAAAAATACAAAAAAAACTTATTTTTAAAAGTCTAATTTTGAAGCCCATTTTAAAAGGAAAAAAAGAACAAAGCTAATTTCAAAGGAAAAAGGGGGAACCAGCGCGCGTCACGTGTCAGCGCGTGAGCCGTACGCGCGCGGGCTGGTTCCTCAACAAACCCTTCTGTCGAACATTCAAGGTGGCCGATCGGAATTTACCGGCCACGACTGTTGTCTTCGTTGGTACCGATCGGTTTGTCTCGCCGCCACCGACATAACGTCACCAACCCCGCTCACCGCCGCCGCCTGTGCTCGCCAGAATCTACAAAAAAACTGAGACAAGAGGTCAAAACCTAGGCTTGATTCGTCCTGAGGGCGAAGCCTAAGATTCGTCATGCTCTTTTGAAATTTATGATTTCAACCACGAAATGATAGCTTGACAAATGCCATTTGTTATTAGGGTTTTCTTTTTGTCAATTCTTATCTATGCTCCCTTTTAACAGAAACCCTTTTTTTGTTTGTTTTGTCTTGGATTGGTTATACCGACCTCTTTGACGATCTGATTTGCCAATTTAGGCTTGCTTGTTTTGATAGGTGGAAAGAAAAATGATGAAATAAAAGATAGAATTTCTTAGATTCGTACTATAAAACATGGAAAAGCTTAATAAAATTGAGTTCTGTACTAATGAGTTCATTAATAGATTTGTATATGTATATGTAAAAATTAATTTAAAAAGCAATGGTAAACAGAGCCTAAGAAATCTCTTTTTCCTCATGGGTTTCCGGCCACCGTCCATGTAACTTGTCAGTAGTCAGCCATGTCAGTCAACGACTAACGGTTTCGGCTACTCCCTCAGCCGCCGCCGATGGTGGTCAGAAAACTCATAAAACCCCTAGTCTACTACTTTTCCCTCCTGAAGCGAAATCTTTGGTTAGATTTACCGAAATCCCAGTCAATCGAAGTAGATCTGAAAATTAAAGTTTCGATTTTACCCTTTTCAAAGTTCAAAACCAGCAGTCAAATTGAACCGCTTTCGAAATATGTCACTTCTAACGTCGTTGTTGGCTTTTCCACCGTTCAAATTTCGCTAATGACGCTCCGACCGCCGTAAATTAAGAGGTAACCGTTCAGCTTCTTTCCTCCTTACTTTTCCGCTTTCACTCAATGGTTTCTACTGATATTGCTTGTGTAGCCGATTATTTCTGTATTTTTTTTCTCGTAAAGCAAGCCCTCGTTTATAGGGGAAAGTGAAGAGTCCTCTGGCCGTTTGAAACTCGAAGACCCCCGGATTCTTTTGCGTGCGCCGGGAATCCCGGCCATTGGAGTGAGCCGCAAGAGTTTCAGGTGGTAGAAGGGATGCGGCGACGGCTAGATTTAGGTTTTTTTCTCTATTTGGGCTTTGGGTGTTGGGCCTGTGCCTGGGTAAATTTGGTGTATACAATCTAAGAAATTCTATTTATTTTGTGTTAGGTTTTTTTGTGTTGATTTGATATGTGGCCTGTATAGTTCTGTACTAATGAGTTCATTAATAGATTTGTATATGTAAATGTTGATAATAGTTCTGTACTAATGAGAAAGCAGCAAGAAACGCCATTGAAGCAAAACATGTGAGGAAATGAAGAGTTTTACTCCTATTTTAGATCCGTCTATCCAATTATGCATGATCTAATGGTGTCTCCAATCGAATTCCTTCTGCACAGTTTTGAAGTTTGTATTGTTTTTTTAGTCAAATTCTTTCATTAACCCATGGATTATGTATAAATTGTGGATTTAGTTTGATCAATTTTAGCCATGTGTTTTTCAAAATTTTGAAATTTCAATCACAATCCAAATATTACAAGAACGACGTGTTAAATTATATTTTGATACACAAAATAAGTAAAAATTTACATAATCTTTCATATTTAAATTAGTAAAATTTTTGGCTTAACTACAAAATAAGTGCATAAACCATGTCTATTTTTACAATTGCTATCTAAAGTTTTTTTTTGGTTAAAATAGGTGTCAAAATAGGTATTTTAGTTGACATCAAAACAAGCTAAAAATAAAATTTTAAGTATTTATTTTAACAAAAAATATGTTAAGCACCTCTTTAAAAAAGAAATATAAGACAGTTAATTTTTTTAGGTATGTCATTTTTTAAAAATAATAATAGAATGATCTTTAATTATTCCAGTTAAAAAACCCTAAAAAGTAAAATAAACAAAATCTAAAATCCTTGTTTGTAATTGTACAGCACAAGAAGCAAGTGAAGCAGCAGCAGGGGAAAGGAGACATCGACTTTCCTACGGTAGCACAATCTCACACTCTCCTTCCACAAACTTCAGCTTCCTTCCTTTATCCCCATATTTTAATCCCCCCTCTCCCAAATTCTCTCCATTTCCCCTTTCGTCTTCAAATCATTCAAATCTATGTATGCTTCATTCCGATTTCCCTTTCCATCTTTCACATTCAATCAATTTGATTATCATTTTCCTTTCTTCTTGTTTTTCAATTTCGATTATATATGCTTTTAGAAGATGTTGCATTTTTTTAATATTCAGTGTTCTGATCGCGCTTTACAAATTTTAAATGTTTTGTCCTAGGGTTTTGCACCATGGATGCTTTCTCTGCTGTAACCCCCTCGTCCTGGTCTGGTCGGATGACCGATCCGACTGGGCCACACGGGGAAAATCGAAGCGAAACCTGTTAAGGTTTCCCCTCGGTTAGCGACCCAAAAATTTCTTTTTATTTTATCTTGTCTATATGCATAAATTAATCCTACATAAGGCACAACAACGGGAAATACAAACATTCGCAACATACATCGACCGACCACACATTAAACAGCTCATTTTGGTCCTTTACAGCAGGCCGTTTCGAAACGCCCTTAGGGTGTTCCGAAACGCCTTGACTTAGTCAACGGGCCTGGGTCAACCATAAGGTGACCGTTCCGAAACAGGGGAGACCCGTATCGGAACGACCTTGACGGTCAATATCTCGTGGTCAACGAGATTTGACCGTTTCGAAACATCAAAGGCCCGTTTCGGAACGTCTTCATCTCGCCAATTTCTCAAAATTCCAGTAGCCAAAATGTTCCGAAACGACCCTCATCCGTTTCGAAACGGCAGGCCATATACAAAGGGACCGTTCCGGAACAGGGGGACCCGTTCCGAAACACCCCCTGTCTGCAGACTCGATTTTGCTGTTTTGAGGCACAAAGGTGCCCCAAAACACCACCAAAACACAACACAACACCACATTGGTTAAACTTAAGGCATACCAACCATACTAGCATGCTTCAACAAGATTTAGACAAATCTAACACTAGGCAACACCTCACAAACATGCATTCATTCAAACATCATTCAAACACATATATGAACTCTTAAGGCATAAGGCTAACATTCAAAAGAGCAACTTAGGCATGAGTTAACATTCATCATGGCAACACAACCATGCAAAAGCAAGATATAAGGGAGTCTATACATGCTCCTAAACAACCAACAACTATCCAACAAAACCATACATGTCCCATTGCTCAAACCATTACATGTTTAACATTAAAATCCATACTTGATGAACTCAAGCCAAAAACCACACTTGGAGGCCCTCCACTTGCCCGAGCAACCCACGAGCTAAGGATCTGCAATGTTGAACAAGAGAGCATAAGCAAGGATGCTTAGTGAGGGTAAGCTCTAAAAACAAACCTCAACATCGCAGGGTCTGAGCACGATCTAGCCAAGGTAACACAATCATACCAAAGGTCCACAAGATAAAATGCATGAGCAATAGACAATATTAATGCCATGATCATAAGCTCAATTTCCATGATACATGTAATCACAAACAAGTATCCCAATAAGAACCATGAACCACAACACATTGTTATATACATCAAACAACATTGGCACCTAGCTAAGACCCGAATACGCGGATAGACATGTTGGAAACTCACATCCAACAACCACATTACCTCACGGTGGGATTTCACTCATCACCGGTCTCGCGGAGGGGATTCCACTCATCCTCACGCCCCGTCGATGGGATTCCACTCATCACCGACTACATTTAAATACAATTCCGGGTGAACCCGTACTCCTCCTTGGTGACTCAACGCCACCAAGGCCACGCGCGACTTTAGACTCATGTGTACACACTAACATCCTAATGATCGATCATTTGTATTCAAGTTTACTAGTGCAAATATTTACTCACTTCACATTACTCATTTCGATAACCTTGTGCTTAGCACGTACTCACCAACAATCATCACCATGCATGTCTCAAGCATCATAAGTCCAATCTCATTTCACATGTATAATGCAATATACATAAACATTCACATCACATTTCATACGGGACATACACAACCATGTAATTGAGTTCATCCAAAGGCTCTAGATCAAGCTTAGGATTAGGCTACCACCCTAATCCTAACTCTAGGTGGGTCTACCAAGCCCAACCTAGTCCATATACTCGAACCAACTACTTTTAAATCATTTAAAGCAATTAACCACTCACCTAAGCTCCCGAGCTCAAGACCAAGCAAGCAACAACCTTCAACTTTCCGGATTCACTTTCGATGCCTCACCGATGCCCAAACTTGATTCTAATCAATCCCAAACACAAACAAAACATCCACAATCAATATTTTACCATCGAAACTAACCCGGATTAACATTACCAAGCATCCAACACTCAAAATCAACCCCAAAAACAGAATTTCGAGCAGCCCTTAACACCCACTGAATTTTCCCATTTCAAGCACCCAAACAAGCATCAATTACACCCAAAATGATCCTCATACATCATACTACCTACAGCCCCCAAAATCCAACCTTAAACAACCCCAAAACCCACTTTAAAACCCTCCAAAAACCCTCTCAAAACCCAATTCCGAAAATTGATTAAAATCATTTCAAACTTACATATGTAGCATCATTTGGCTCCTACATTCCATAA
Organism: Hibiscus tridactylites; assembly: GCA_958450335.1. Taxonomy (NCBI): domain Eukaryota; kingdom Viridiplantae; phylum Streptophyta; class Magnoliopsida; order Malvales; family Malvaceae; genus Hibiscus; species Hibiscus tridactylites. The sequence continues at coordinate 73,019,245 of OY288270.1, read as the reverse complement.
CTAACCATAATAAATCAAAAATATTAGGTTTAGCTACACAAAGGCACCATTTTTAATCAAGTTCTTAGAAAACCCCATTTTCAAACATTCAATGAAAATGAAAATGAATGATACTTTTAAAGAGGGGAAGATGAGGGAAAGTCAAAAACATCCTTACCTTTCGATTTGGAGTTGAAATGGATGAGGAATAAGATGGAATAGTGGATTTGGGTAGAGAGCTCTATTTTACGTTGGAAGGAAATGTAGAAGAAGGTGAATAGTGGAAAGATGGTAGGAAAAGGGGATTTAAATTTGAAGTTGGGTAAATTACCCAAAAGGCCATTAATGAATAGTTTTCCTTGTTTTTAAATTGGCTCTTCAACTTTGAGTCTAAAACGTTTTGGTCCCATTTTTAAAGGTAAATTTTGAAACCCAAAATTTTAAAGGATCATTTCAAAAACCAACTCGAGCCCAAATAATATTAAAATATCATTTTCACCTAACCCCTAAACCCGGGTGTTACAACTCTCCCCCACTTAAGGAATTTCGTCCCCGAAATTACCTGGTGGAAACAGATACGGAAACTGCTCAACCATATCCGCTTTCCTCTCCCACGTGGCCTCTTCCACACCTCTATGCCTCCACAACACCTTGACCAACTCTATGGTCTTGCCACGCAACACCTTGCTATCAGAAGCAAGTATCTCAACGGGCTCTTTGTTATAAGACAAATCCGGATTTAACTCTATCTCCTCAACGGGCATCACATGCGAAGGATCCGATCTATATCTCCTAAGCATAGATACATGAAAGACATCATGGATCTTCTCTAACTCAGAAGGTAACCTCAAACGATAAGCTACAGGCCCAATCCGCTCAACTATCTCATATGGACCAATGAACCTCGGACTCAACTTGCCCTTTCGGCCAAATCTCATTACCTTCTTCCACGGAGATACTTTCAGAAACACTTTCTCACCCACCGAGTACTCAATCTCTTTCCTCTTCAAATCTGCATAAGACTTCTGACGATCGGAAGCTGCTTTCAAACGGTCACAAATCAACTTCACTTTTTCTGTGGTTCCCTTAAGCAAGTCTGGCATAGGTAACAACCTCTGACCTGTCTCGGCCCAACAAATCGGAGTCCTACATCGTATACCATACAAAGCTTCATAAGGTGCCATCTGGATACTAGACTGATAACTGTTGTTGTAAGCAAACTCGACCAACGGTAAGTGCTTCTCCCAAGAACCCTGAAAATCAATCACACAACAACGAAGCATATCCTCAAGAATCTGTATCACTCGCTCTGACTACCCATCGGACTGCGGATGATAAGATATGCTGAAATGCAAACGGCTACCCAAGGCACTATGCAAGCAACTCCAGAACCTCGAAGTAAATCTAGGATCCCTATCTGAAACAATAAACTTCGGAACCCCATGAAGTCTCACAATCTCACGGATGTATAAATTTGCCAGCTTGTCTAAGGAATCCGTGGTGTTCACTGCTAAGAAGTGAGCACACTTAGTGAATCTATCGACAATCACCCAAACTGAATTCTTCTTCGAAGGAGACAAAGGCAACCCCGATACAAAATCCATGGTGATCCTCTCCCATTTCCATTCCGGAATCTTCAAAGGCTGTAGCAAACCTAAAGGAACCTGATGTTCTGCCTTCACTCTCTGACAAACCATGCAACGGCTCACATACTCGGCTACATCTCTCTTCAAACCAACCCAGAAGTAATCATTCTTCAAATCTCGGTACATTTTGGTACTACCCGGATGCATAGAAAAGGGACTCGAATGTGCCTCACTCAGAATCTGACGTCTCAACTCAACATCTTCTGGTACAACAATTCTATCTCTAAAGCACAACAAGCTCTCACCACTGAAACTATACTCGGTCGGTCTTCCTTCGGCTATGTCCTGAACATGAGGAACTAAACTCACATCTTGCAACTGCTTCTCTCTAATCAACTGAATCAAAGAAGGCTTCACTTGCAACTCGGTGATCAAACCACCATCATCAGACACACTCAATCTAGCAAACATAGCTCTCAACTCAACGACCACTTTTCTACTCAAGGCATCAGCTACTACATTTGCTTTACCCGGATGGTACTCAATGGTCAAATCATAATCTTTTAACAACTCTAGCCACCTTCTCTGTCTCAAGTTCAACTCTTTCTGTGTCATCAAGTACTTCAAGCTCTTGTGATCGGTGTAGACAATACACTTCTCACCATACAAGTAATGACGCCAAATCTTCAACGCAAAAACAACTGCGGCCAACTCTATATCATGAGTAGGATAGTTCTTCTCATGAATCTTCAACTGTCTAGAAGCATAAGCAACAACTCTCCTATCTTGCATCAAAACACATCCTAATCCTACGTAGGAAGCATCACTGTAAATCACAAACCCCTTACCTGAAACAGGCTGCACTAACACTGGAGCATTCGTCAAAGCTTCTTTCAATTTTTCAAAGGCCTTCTGTCTTGCATCTGACCATTCAAACTTGACTCCCTTTTGCAACAACTTAGTTAAGGGAGCAGCTACTCTAGAGAAGCCATCAACAAATCTCCTATAGTAACCGGCTAACCCTAGGAAACTCCTAATCTCGGTCATGGACTTAGGTTGTTTCCACTCAACAATAGCCTCAATCTTCGATGGATCAACTCGGATACCTTCGACCGAAACAACATGGCCAAGAAATACAACCTCTCGAATCCAGAACTCACATTTACTAAGCTTCGCATACAACTGGCTGCTCAACAATCTCTGTAAAACAAACCTCAAGTGCTCATCATGCTCTTCTTCTGTCTTCGAGTACACAAGTATATCATCAATGAAGACAACTACGAAACGGTCTAGATAGTCTCTGAAAATTCTGTTCATCATGTCCATGAATGCTGCTGGTGCATTCGTGAGCCCAAATGGCATCACAAGAAACTCATAGTGACCATATCTAGTCCTAAAAGCTGTCTTTGGAACATCACACTCTTTCACTTTCAACTGATAGTACCCGGATCTCAGATCTATCTTCGAGAACACTGAAGCACCTCTCAACTGATCAAACAAATCATCTATACGAGGCAACGAATACTTGTTCTTCACAGTCAACTGATTCAGCTGTCTATAGTCAATACACATGCGCATGCTGCCATCTTTCTTTTTCACAAACAACACTGGAACACCCCACGGAGAACTACTAGGCCTAATGAAACCACGGTCTAATAATTCTTGCAACTGACTCTTCAATTCTTTCAACTCTTTCGGAGCCATACGATACGGAGCTATCGAAACTGGACTGGACCCTGAAACTGTCTCAATCACAAACTCAACATCTCTGTCAGGAGGCAAACCCGACAACTCTTCAGGAAACACATCTGGAAAGTCACACACTGTTCTGATATCTTTCGGTCTAGCTTCACTCATGTCCGGATTCATAACATAAGCTAAATAGGCCCCACATCCAGAGTCCATCAACCTATGAGCCTCTAAAGCTGACACCACATTAGACAAGAACTTAATGTTCTCGCCCACTACCACTACCTCGTAGTCATCAGAAAGCTTCAAGGAAATTCTCTTTGTCTCAAAATCCACACTAGCCCGATGCTCAACCAACCAGTCCATACCCAAAATAATATCAAAACCATAGAAGGGAAGTTCCATCATATCAACTGAGAACACATGACCCTGAATCTTCAGTGGACACCTCCTATACATACGTCTAACCACAACTGTCTCACCAAAAGAACTAGTAACATGCATACCTACATCTAAGATCTCAACAGGAATATCTAACTTCTGTGCATGCTCACTCAAAATGTAGGAATGCGTAGAACCTGAATCAACCAAAGAAAGCAAGGACATAGACTGTAACTCAAAATTACCTGCTATCACATCGGTGTCGTTCCCGGCCTCTCTCTGAGCATAGACTCTCGCTGGTCCTCCCGCCTCTGGCTGCACAGCCACAACATGAGCAAGGTTCCTCTGAGCATCTACCCTAGGTGCATCAGCCCTAGGCTGGAAGTAGCCACGACCGCGCCCACGGCCTCTCTGAAAATCATTAGCTCTCGCAGGAGCCTGAGCAATGTTCGGTGCCTGAGCCGCCTGATGCGGACAATCCCTCTTGAAGTGGTCCCTCGAACCACAGTTCTAGCAGGCATGGAAATTACCCCAACACTCACCAGCATGCTGTCTCCCACAACGGGTACACTCGGGCAAACGCCCTCCTCCTCTATGGCCCTGATGGCCCCTACCATGGTGGCCACCGCCATGCCTATGGTCAAATTGATGTCCGCCACCTCGGTGCCTCTTGGCATCTCTACCATCAAAGTTGTTGTGCCTCTTACCAGAACTAGATCCCCCAGAACGCTTGGCCAGCCCCAAGCTACGCTCAATGTCCTTGGCTCTAGCAACCAAGACATCAAAGTCAGAATAATCCGAAGCTAAGGTATATCTCTTAACTTCCTCGTGAAGTCCGTATCTGAAACGATCACATCGAGCCCTCTCAGTAGGTACTAACTCTAGAGCATACTGACTCAGGCGAACGAAACGAATCTCATAATCAGTCACAGAAGCATCTCCCTGAGTGAGAGCCATGAACTCTCTCTTCTTCTCATCTAGATACCTCGGTCCCAAGTACCTCTTCCTGAAAGCGGACTCAAAGAACTCACAATCAATCTCTGTCTCTGGAACCCCAGTAGTAATGGTGACCCACCAGGTGTAGGCATCACCCTGAAGCAATGAGATCACACACCCCAATCTACGTGCGCCCGCACAACCCATCTGAGCCAAGATACGAACTGTTTTCTCCAACCATAACTCTGACCTCTCCGGAGTAGATCCTCTAAACTCCTCGGCCCCTAAGCTACGGAGCCTCTCCAAAGGTAAACTAGCATCATCACACCTAGGCTGAGCTGCAGCCTGAGCTCCCGCAACTGCGGCCTGAAATGCTCCCGTTATTGCTTGCACTAGCGGAGTCATGTCAATTCCAGCTGGACCTTAGCCACCTTGAGGTCCCTCTCCTCCGACTCCATCCTCGCCCCCATCTCCAGGTGGAGGAGGCGGTGGTGGTGGAGGTGGTGGAGGAGCGCCAACTCCCGCGGCCACCGGCCCTTCAAGGTGAGCCTCCACACCAACTGTCGGCTCAACAGGAGCCGCAACTCGTGGTTCCTGACGAACCAACCTCGGTCTACCTCTCGGTCTAGACATCGCTCTCACAGATATTAACTACAACCACAACAACAAAACATACAAGCTGGGTTAGCAAGGCAAGGCTTCCAAGTGTTCAAGTATGTTCCCTCACTTAAAAATCATTTTTCCAATGTAATAGCAGCAATGGGACCCACACACACATGTTTTAAAATGAAACAATCAACATACTTGTCATTCAAGCAATCTTTCTTGCAAAACAAGCAAACACCGTGCAATTCAATTTAAAAACTTAAACTTACCTCACTTACTTGCCCAAGGTCTCGATAACCTTAGGCTCTGATACCAACAAGTGTAACCCCCTCGTCCCGGTCTGGTCGGATGACCGGTCCGAGTGGGCCACACGGGGAAAACCGAAGCGAAACCTGTTAAGGTTTCCCCTCGGTTAGCGACCCAAAAATTTCTTTTTATTTTATCTTGTCTATATGCATAAATTAATCCTACATAAGGCACAACAGCGGGAAATACAAACATTCGCAACATACATCGACCGACCACACATTAAACAGCTCATTTTGGTCTTTTATAGCAGGCCGTTTCGAAACGCCCTTAGGGTGTTCCGAAACGCCTTGACTTAGTCAACGGGCCTGGGTCAACCATAAGGTGACCGTTCCGAAACAGGGGAGACCCGTATCGGAACGACCTTGACGGTCAATATCTCGTGGTCAACGAGATTTGACCGTTTCGAAACATCAAAGGCCCGTTTCGGAATGTCTTCATCTCGCCAATTTCTCAAAATTCCAGTAGCCAAAATGTTCCGAAACGACCCTCATCCGTTTCGAAACGGCAGGCCATATACAAAGGGACCGTTCCGGAACAGGGGGACCCGTTCCGAAACACCCCCTGTCTGCAGACTCGATTTTGCTGTTTTGAGGCACAAAGGTGCCCCAAAACACCACCAAAACACAACACAACACCACATTGGTTAAACTTAAGGCATACCAACCATACTAGCATGCTTCAACAAGATTTAGACAAATCTAACACTAGGCAACACCTCACAAACATGCATTCATTCAAACATTATTCAAACACATATATGAACTCTTAAGGCATAAGGCTAACATTCAAAAAAGCAACTTAGGCATGAGTTAACATTCATCATGGCAACACAACCATGCAAAAGCAAGATATAAGGGAGTCTATACATGCTCCTAAACAACCAACAACTATCCAACAAAACCATACATGTCCCATTGCTCAAACCAATACATGTTTAACATTAAAATCCATACTTGATGAACTCAAGCCAAAAACCACACTTGGAGGCCCTCCACTTGCCCGAGCAACCCACGAGCTAAGGATCTGCAATGTTGAACAAGAGAGCATAAGCAAGGATGCTTAGTGAGGGTAAGCTCTAAAAACAAACCTCAACATCGCAGGGTCCGAGCACGATCTAGCCAAGGTAACACAATCATACCAAAGGTCCACAAGATAAAATGCATGAGCAATAGACAATATTAATGCCATGATCATAAGCTCAATTTCCATGATGCATGTAATCACAAACAAGTATCCCAATAAGAACCATGAACCTCAACACATTGTTATATACATCAAACAACATTGGCACCTAGCTAAGACCCGAATACGCGGATAGACATGTTGGAAACTCACATCCAACAACCACATTACCTCACGGTGGGATTTCACTCATCACCGGTCTCGCGGAGGGGATTCCACTCATCCTCACGCCCCGTCGATAGGATTCCACTCATCACCGACTACATTTAAATACAATTCCGGGCGAACCCGTACTCCTCCTTGGTGACTCAACGCCACCAAGGCCACGCGCGACTTTAGACTCATGTGTACACACTAACATCCTAATGATCGATCATTTGTATTCAAGTTTACTAGTACCAATATTTACTCACTTCACATTACTCATTTCGATAACCTTGTGCTTAGCACGTACTCACCAACAATCATCACCATGCATGTCTCAAGCATCATAAGTCCAATCTCATTTCACATGTATAATGCAATATACATAAACATTCACATCACATTTCATACGGGACATACACAACCATGTAATTGAGTTCATCCAAAGGCTCTAGATCAAGCTTAGGATTAGGCTACCACCCTAATCCTAACTCTAGGTGGGTCTACCAAGCCCAACCTAGTCCATATACTCGAACCAACTACTTTTAAATCATTTAAAGCAATTAACCACTCACCTAAGCTCCCGAGCTCAAGACCAAGCAAGCAACAACCTTCAACTTTCCGGATTCACTTCCGATGCCTCACCGATGCCCAAACTTGATTCTAATCAATCCCAAACACAAACAAAACATCCACAATCAATATTTTACCATCGAAACTAACCCGGATTAACATTACCAAGCATCCAACACTCAAAATCAACCCCAAAAACAGAATTTCGAGCAGCCCTTAACACCCACTGAATTTTCCCATTTCAAGCACCCAAACAAGCATCAATTACACCCAAAATGATCCTCATACATCATACTACCTACAGCCCCCAAAATCCAACCTTAAACAGCCCCAAAACCCACTTTAAAACCCTCCAAAACCCCTCTCAAAACCCAATTCCGAAAACTGATTAAAATCATTTGAAACTTACATATGTAGCATCATTTGGCTCCTACATTCCATAACTAACCATAATAAATCAAAATATTAGGTTTAGCTACACAAAGGCACCATTTTTAATCAAGTTCTTAGAAAACCCCATTTTCAAACATTCAATGAAAATGAAAATAAATGGTACTTTTAAAGAGGGGAAGATGAGGGGAAGTCAAAAACATCCTTACCATTCGATTTGGAGTTGAAATGGATGAGGAATAAGATGGAATAGTGGATTTGGGTAGAGAGCTCTATTTTACGTTGAAAGGAAATGTAGAAGAAGGTGAATAGTGGAAAGATGGTAGGAAAAGGGGATTTAAATTTGAAGTTGGGTAAATTACCCAAAAGGCCATTAATGAATAGTTTTCCTTGTTTTTAAATTGGCTCTTCAACTTTGAGTCTAAAACGTTTTGGTCCCATTTTTAAAGGTAAATTTTGAAACCCAAAATTTTAAAGGATCATTTCAAAAACCAACCCGAGCCCAAATAATATTAAAATATCATTTACACCTAACCCCTAAACCCGGGTGTTACATCTGCTCTTTTAGATATGTATAATTTGATCAGCTTTACCTATTCCCCCTTTGATTCTGTATCTGGTTAGAAATTAGGCTTTTATATATACCAGCATCTAATTACGTTAGTGTAAAGCCGAATTAATTAATTTTACGAGCTTCCATTGTTTTTATACAATTTATATTCTTTTAACTCGATTCCAATTCGTGCACCTAAGATTTCAAATCTGTGTGTCTAAGATTCCCTCTCCCCCGAAAAATATGTTTAATTGTAGTAGATAGTTAGATGCAAGTGTGTAAAGCTAATATAATTTTACAACAGTGTAAGCAGATTTGCTTCGTATATATTTGTATTTAGTAAAAAATATGTTAATAACTATTTGGTGTTATAGATGTTCCTTCTTTATGATTTTTTAAAATTATTTTCATTTTGTAATATCTTTGTCCATGTTTCATTATTTTCTTTTTAAAAATTTATTTTATGTAAATTATTCTAATCGGTGATCGGAATTTTACAAGCTAAATGCTGAAAAGAAAACCTTCATTTCATTGGAGGAGAATTGAAAAAAAAATGTTTGATTGCTTGCAACAATTATAGAGTTGCACTTCAGTTTTTTCTATGAGTAATGAGAAATGATTTGAATAGTTTATGCTGTTGCATTTCAAAGGAGTACAAGCAACAATAGAAGGCAAAGATTTGATATAAATAAATAAGTAAAATATGAAACCATATTTGCTATTATATTCTTATACATTTTGCTTTTAGGATTGTTTTTGAAGGATTGTTTTAAATGTGAACAGAGCATGGCTGTGTGCATTTTCAATTCCAGTGTTATGTTTATCTCACCTTTTCTTTTTTCCTAAAATATTTAGGCATAATGTCAAAAGTTTGATTGGTTAATCACTTTGGTCCCTATTCGTTTTTTGAAACGTTTTAACCCTTAATGTTTTAGTTTGGGTCAAAATGATCAGTCTATAGGTGAAAACTATTAGTCTACTAACGATAAATAGATTGAAATGACTTGACAGAATGACACTTCAACAAAAAAAATAATTTTATGTTTTATATGATTTTATAATTTTTTTGACTAATATGTCATTCTATCAAGTAGGGTTGCTAACTGAGTTGAGCAGTTCGAGCTTGACTCGGTCAATGCTCGACTCGAGTTGACTCTGTTCGAACTCAAGTTCAATTCGATACCTTAACTAGTCGAGTCAAACAAGTCCCAAATTCGACTCAATAAGCTCGCAGGAAACTCTTTAATTTTACTATTTTTTATAAAAAGTGTAGAATCATTGTCTTATGCTAGTTCTTTCGTTTACAATTTTTCTTAAATTTATACAAGCTTCATCATAATCTATATTAGGAATTCCATCAAAGATGATTTATGTCTTTAAAAGTTGTAATTTAGAAGGAAGTTCTTGTATATAATTTGACTGTGGCTTCTAGATTATTTGTAAAAGACACCATGCAGGTAGAATATGTACTTGGAACCAACAATTCTTTGGTAACCTGGATGGAAACTAACCAAGAGGTCAAGGCTTTAACGGATGGATCGTTTCTTGATCTGGTGGCTGCCATCCAATTTACGCTATGGGGTGGGTTAGGATAGCCTGGGGGTGTAGGGCAAGGAAAGGGTGCTAACTGTGTAATAGTAAAAGAATAGAAAGTGGTGGTGAATTTAAAACTCTATGCACTTCCCTATCGTGTTTGACACCATTTTACTTGTAAATTTTGGCCCCAATTTCTAGTTTCAGTGACCAAGAGTGTTTCCACTTTGAAACAGTTCTCTGGAGGTAATATCTGTAGCATATTCTTAGTTGTAGATGCGACTTCACTTTGTACCTTTTCATGTTATTTGCCTCATTATATAGCCTGAATATTAAGTTATGTCACAGAAAACATATAAAGAAGCTAACTCGGTCATACAAATCATTTTCACTTGTGCTTAAATTCTGGAGTGTCTTTGTGATGTTGTTAGTGGTAGTATTATTAATAATTTTAACCATCATATGTCATCCACCAACAACGAAATTGGTCTATGATAGTGCGATGCTCTAATTTTGTTCGGAAACTTGAATTTAGAGATTTAGATTTGAATTTCATTTGTAATCATGAATGTTACATTTATATGTTCTATCATCCAACTTATACTATTTTTGAATTCTATTTTCCCAAACTTTACTTCAGTGAACTGGCCTACGTGGATTTTCATAGTATTGGCATTATATATATATGAGAACAAATGAGGACAGTGCTGCATGTTTTGACATGGCCTAAAAGATCTCTTTCATGTTCTTTTGTCTTCTCTTGACTGACCTGTCTATTTATTATCAACTAAGATATTTAGGCATAATGTCAAAAATGCCCATAACGTTTGATTGGATAATCACTTTAATCACTTTGGTCCTTATTCGTTTTTTTGAAACGCTTTAACCCTTAATGTTTCAGTTTGTGTCAAAATGATCAGTCTATAGGGTTGCTATTCATTTTTATAAAATTATTTTTTGACTAATATGTCATTCTATAAAGTAGGGTTGCTAACTAAGTTGAGCAGTTCGAGCTTGACTCGGTCAATGCTCGACTCGAGTTGACTCTGTTCGAACTCAAGTTCAACTCGAGACCTTAACGAGTCGAGTCAAACAAGTCCCAAATCGACTCAATAAGCTCGCAAGAAACTCTTTAATTTTACTATTTTTTATAAAAAGTGTAGAGTCATTGTCTTATGCTAGTTCTTTCGTTTAAACTTTTTCTTAAATTTATAGAAGCTTCATCATAATCTATATTAGGAATTCCATCAAAGATGATTTATGTCTTTAAAAGTTGTAATTTAGAAGGAAGTTCTTGTATTTAATTTGACTGTGGCTTCTAGATTATTTGTAAAAGACACCATGCAGGTAGAATATGTACTTGGAACCAACAATTCTTTGGTAACCTGGATGGAAACTCACCAAGAGGTCAAGGCTTCAAACGGATGGACCGTTTCTTGATCTGGAGGCTGCCATCCAATTTACGCTATGGGGTGGGTTAGGATAGCCTGGGGGTGTAGGGCAAGGAAAGGGTGCTAACTGTGTAATAGCTTAAAAGAATAGAAAGTGGTGGTGAATTTAAAACTTTATGAACTTCCCTATAGTGTTTTACACCATTTTACTTGTAAATTTTGGCCCCAATTTCTAGTTTCAGTGACCAAGAGTGTTTCCACTTTGAAACAGTTCTCTGGAGGTAATTTCTGCAGCATATTCTTAGTTGTAGATGTGACTTCACTTCGTGTTCATGTTATTTGCCTCATTATATAGCCTGAATATTAAGTTATGTCATAGAAAACATATAAAGAAGCTAACTCGGCCACACAAATCATTTTCACTTGTGCTTAAATTCTGGAGTGTCTTTGTGATGTTGTTATTGGTAGTATTATTAATAATTTCGACCATCGTATGACATCCACCAACAACGAAATTGGTCTATGATAGTGCGATGCTCTAATTCTGTTCGGAAACTTGAATTTAGAGATTTAGATTTGGATTTCATTGTAATCATGAATGTTACATTTATGTGTTCTATCATCCAACTTATACTATTTTTGAATTCTATTTTCCCAAACTTTACTTCAGTGAACTGGCCTACGTGGATTTTCATAGTATTGACATTATATATATATATATATATATATATATATAAAATAATGAGGATAGTGCTGCATGTTTTGACATGGCCTAAAAGATCTCTTTCATTCTTTTGTCTTCTCTTGACTGACCTGTCTATTTATTATCAACTAAGATTCCAGTTGGTATATTGTCTGAACATTGTTGATGCCGATCTCATATTCTTCTTTAATTAGAGATCTTACTGTTACTTGAAAGTGTGTGCATTTTCAGTTTTTTTTTGGATAAGTGCATTTTCAATTTTTATGTATAACAAGAACGGTACATCATGCAGTAATTTTCAAACAGTTGTTCAGCTTCTTTAGTCTGAATCAACAGGCCAACTAATATTGGTAAAATTTTACATAATCTTTCATATTTAAATTAGTAAATGTTTTGGCTTAACTACAAAATAAGTGCATAAACCATGTCTATTTTTACAATTGCTATCTAAAGTTTTTTTGGTTAAAATAGGTGTCAAAATAGGTATTTTAGTTGACATCAAAACAAGCTAAAAATAAAATTTTAAGTATTTATTTTAACAAAAAATACGTTAAGCACCTATTTAAAAAAGAAATATATGACACTTAATTTTTTTAGGTAAGTCATTTTTTAAAAATAATAATAGATTAATTTTTAATTATCCCAGTTAAAAAAATCCTAAAAAGTAAAATAAACAAAATCTAAAATCCTTGTTTGTAATTGTACAGCACAAGAAGCAAGTGAAGCAGCAGCAAGGGAAAGGAGACATCGGCTTTCCTACGGTAACGCAATCTCACTCTCTCCTTCCACAAACTTCGGCTTCCTTCCTTTATCCCCATATTTTAATCTCCCCTCTCCCAAATTCTCTCCTTTTCCCCTTTCGTTTTTAAATCATTCAAATCTATGTATGCTTCATTCCGATTTCCCTTTTCCATCTTTCCCATTCAATCAATCTGATTATCATTTTCCTTTCTTCTTGTTTTTCAATTTCGATTATATATGCTTTTGGAAGATGTTGCATTTTTTTTAATATTCAGTGTTCTGATCGCGCTTTACAAATTTTAAATGTTTTACCCTAGGGTTTTGCACCATGGATGCTTTCTCTGCTCTTTTAGATATGTATAATTTGATCAGCTTTACCTATTCCCCCTTTGATTCCGTATCTGGTTAGAAATTAGGCTTTTATATATACCATCATCTAATTACGTTAGTGTAAAGCCGAATTAATTAATTTTACGAGCTTCCATTGTTTTTATACAATTTATATTCTTTTAACTCGATTCCAATTCGTACACCTAAGATTTCAAATCTGTGTGTCTAAGATTCCCTCTCCCCTGAAAAATATGTTTAATTGTAGTAGATAGTTAGATGCAAGTGTGTAAAGCTAATATAATTTTACAACAGTGTAAGCAGATTTGCTTCGTATATATTTGTATTTAGTAAAAAATATGTTAATAACTATTTGGTGTTATAGATGTTCCTTCTTTACGATTTTTTAAAATTATTTTCATTTTGTAATATCTTTGTCCATGTTTCATTATTTTCTTTTTAAAAATTTATTTTATGTAAATTATTTTAATCAGTGATCGGAATTTTACAAGCTAAATGCTGAAAAGAAAACCTTCATTTCATTGGAGGAGAATTGAAAAAAAAAATGTTTGATTGCTTGCAACAATTATAGAGTTGCACTTCAGTTTTTTCTAAGAGTAATGAGAAATGATTTGAATAGTTCATGTTGTTGCATTTCAAAGGAGTACAAGCAACAATAGAAGGCAAAGATTTGATATAAATAAATAAGTAAAATATGAAACCATATTTGCTATTATATTCTTATACATCTTGCTTTTAGGATTTTTTGAAGGATTGTTTTAAATGTGAACAGAGCATGGCTGTGTGCATTTTCAATTCCAGTGTTATGTTTATCTCACCTTTTCTTTTTCCCTAAAATATTTAGGCATAATGTCAAAAGTTTGATTGGATAATCACTTTGGTCCCTATTCGTTTTTTGAAATGTTTTAACCCTTAATTTTTTAGTTTGGGTCAAAATGATCAGTCCGTAGGTGAAAACTATTAGTCTACTAACGATAAATAGATTGAAATGACTTGACAGAATGACACTTCAACAAAAAAATAATTTTATATTTTATATGATTTTATAATTTTTTTTGACTAATATGTCATTCTATCAAGTAGGGTTGCTAACTGAGTTGAGCAGTTCGAGCTTGACTCGGTCAATGCTCGACTCGAGTTGACTCTGTTCGAACTCAAGTTCAACTCGATACCTTAACTAGTCGAGTCAAACAAGTCCCAATTTCGACTCAATAAGCTCGCAAGAAACTCTTTAATTTTACTATTTTTTATAAAAAGTGTAGAATCATTGTCTTATGCTAGTTCTTTCGTTTACATTTTTTCTTAAATTTATACAAGCTTCATCATAATCTATATTAGGAATTCCATCAAAGATGATTTATGTCTTTAAAAGTTGTAATTTAGAAGGAAGTTATTGTATATAATTTGACTGTGGCTTCTAGATTATTTGTAAAAGACACCATGCAGGTAGAATATGTACTTGAAACCAACAATTCTTTGGTAACCTGGATGGAAACTCACCAAGAGGTCAAGGCTTTACCGGATGGACCGTTTCTTGATCTGGTGGCTGCCATCCAATTTACGCTATGGGGTGGGTTAGCATAGCCTGGGGGTGTAGGGCAAGGAAAGGGTGCTAACTGTGTAACGGTGAAAGAATAGAAAGTGGTGGTGAATTTAAAACTCTATGCACTTCCCTATCGTGTTTGACACCATTTTACTTGTAAGTTTTGGCCCCAATTTCTAGTTTCAGTGACCAAGAGTGTTTCCACTTTGAAACAGTTCTCTGGAGGTAATTTCTGTAGCATATTCTTAGTTGTAGATGCGAATTCACTTTGTGCCTTTTCATGTTATTTGCCTCATTATATAGCATGAATATTAAGTTATGTCACAGAAAACATATAAAGAAGCTATCTCGGTCACACAAATCATTTTCACTTGTGCTTAAATTCTGGAGTGTCTTTGTGATGTTGTTAGTGGTAGTATTATTAATAATTTCAACCATCATATGTCATCCACCAACAACGAAATTGGTCTATGATAGTGCGATGCTCTAATTATGTTCGGAAACTTGAATTTAGAGATTTAGATTTGGATTTCATTTGTAATCATGAATGTTACATTTGTGTGTTCTATCATCCAACTTATACTATTTTTGAATTTTATTTTCCCAAACTTTACTTCAGTGAACTGGCCTACGTGGATTTTCATAGTATTGACATTATATATATATATATATATATATATATGAGAACAAATGAGGACAGTGATGCATGTTTTGACATGGCCTAGAAGATCTCTTTAATGTTCTTTTGTCTTCTCTTGACTGACCTGTCTATTTATTATCAACTAAGATTCCGGTTGGTACATTGTCTGAACATTGTTGATACCGATCTCATATTCTTCTTTAATTAGAGATCTTACTGTTACTTGAAAGTGTGTGCATTTTCAGTTTTTATGTATAACAAGAACGGTACATCATGCAATAATTTTCAAACAGTTGTTCAGCTTCTTTAGTCTATAACAAGAGCGGTTTGGAACATGCCTCTTATACCAAAAATCCAATGTTTTCTATGGTTCATTTTGGTGGACAGGTTACCGACTTTGCGCATGCTGTATGACCGTGGTATTCCAATCCCGCTTGAATCGATTGGTTGCCGATGGTGTGCATTGGGTGAGGACAGCAGCGACCATATTCTATGGTCATGTATGTTTGCCGTCGAGGTATGGGCCTTGTTCTTTTCTTGGTGGGATGTGGCGGTGGTATGGCCACGAACGGTGCAAGAGTTTATTGCACAGTGTTGGGAGAGCTGGTTCAATGGGGAGGCCCGCGCAAGATGGTTGATTGGTGGTGCGAGTGTTCTTTGGTCTCTATGGTTGGGAAGGAATGAGCTTATTTTTCAAGAGAAGCGGGCGACGAGTAAATTGATTTTTTTCCTGGCTCAGCTTAGAGCGCTTTATTGGACTCGAGCGTTTCTGCAGGAATCGTGCGTGAACGAGGCAAGCTGGTGGGGCTGCCCGCGTATCAGCTGGTCGTTGCAAAGGGGGGACAATATGGCACGTCGGCTTAGTATTTGGAGACCGCCGGTGGCGGGCGTGTGGAAGTTCAATGTGGACGGTGCTGCGAGGGGAAAGCCGGGAAGGGCGGGATGCGGTGGTGTGTTAAGGGATAATTGTAGCCGTATTTTGGCTTTGTTTTCAGGTTCGATAGGAATCGCGAACTCAAATATGGCTGAGATCCAAGCGATCGCTTATGCGTTGCGTTTGTTACGCGAGATGCAGGTTGACACGGTATCCTCAATTGTGGTGGAGTCAGATTCTTTGGTAGCGATTTCATGGATGTCTAGCTCAGAGCACCGTCCGTGGAAGTTGTGGCAGTGGTTTCAGCAGATTGAGGAGGATATTGCGAGGCTACCGTGCGTGTGCTTCAACCATATCTATCGAGAGGCAAATGGGTTGGCAGATACTTTGGCAAAGAGTGGTATTGTGCGACGGGAGTGGGTATGGTTGTATAGCAATTAGAGTGTTTATGTTCCATCGTCACATGCAACTTGGTACTCTTTTCCTCTATTTAGGATTAGAGAGGTTTTTAATGAGGCCGATTTGCATTGTGTTTCTTGTATGATTTCTTGGCTAATAAAATCATACTTGCTTTTCAAAAAAAAAAAACAGGCCAACTAATATTGGTCAAATTTTTTGGCATTGGATTCTTTCTTGCCTTAGAAGCGTGAATTGTTAAGTAAGTTGGGTGTCTTTTTTTTTTCTTCGAATGCACACCCATTCTAACAATAAACTCTCATTCCCTAGAGATCCTACCTTTTGGGGCTATTAAAACAAAAGATAAATGTATGACCGACCTAAGGCCTGCTATAAGATATAAATATGCAAGAGGTAGATATAGCCACTTTATAATCTAAGCTATAACATGTATGATTATTATATAAAATCTTAACGTAAAGCTCCTTACACACATAACTAACATCAAAAACCAAAGGTTGCAATTTCCAATTAAAGTTCTTCTCTGACGCTAATACACTTCCCATTCACATCTACTTAGTTGTCATAAGTTTTAGTCCCGTTCAGTAAATTTTGAAGTCTGCATTAAATGAATGCACTACACTTTGTGGCATGAAAAAGTTTTTATAGCCTATTCCATAGGGCTGTTCCAAAAGGGGTGGCTTAAAAGAAGCCTAAAAAGGGACCCAACCCTTATATCCGTTGGATGAAGCCGAATTGCTTATAGCCCTTGGATGAAAAAAAATAAAAGGGGAATGGGTGCACCAGTTACTATAGGGTAAAAATAAATAAAAAAAGCTGGAGTCTTTTCGAAATGAACATCCATACCTAGCTGACTGGTATAATTCTCTTGCAGCATTGGTATCAGAAGAAGGTTTGGCATCAGCTCACTCTGAAGCTTGAGCAGTTCGTTGCTCTCACCGTCTTCTAGGTTTATCTCCTTTTCTCCCTATTCCTTTTGTTTTGGCTTACGGTTTGCAGATCTCTTCAATATTCAGTTTTTGAACCCATTCTAATAATATAAAATTTAGGTAATTTGACCAAACAGCTTGTCATCTACTGGGTGGCATCGCCGCTTAAAAGAAATCGAACCGTAACAAAATCGTTTCCATCATCAGCAGTTGCGACACCTAAGTTTGATTAATGGAAGCCTCTAGAAAACATGAAGAAACCCACTCTAATGTAAGGTTTTTTCTTTCTTTTAATTCTATTGGTATTCTTCTTTCGCATTGTAAATATGACATACTCTTGATTTATAACTAATAACTTTGATCAAATCAAGTTAGTTTCAATACAATTCAATGAACTGACTGCTTTATTTTTTAAAAAAAAGGATGAAACCCCATTTTCATGTTTCTACGAGGTGCTTATGATATTATATTTTGAGCTGCTCATTTTGCAATTATATGTTCTCTTGATTTCTACTAAGTTCTAATTTTTCCTCGATGCTTTGATTATCTTGACTTATCAGCATGAATTTGTTTGATATTTGATCGATTCTTGTTTTGAAGAAGTTATAGTATGGCTAAAATGTTATGAATTAACTTCTGGGTTTTGAAATCAGAGAACAGAAAGATTAGATAGAACTGTAAACTGGGGCACAACCACTGTCATTGGACTGTTTGCGGGCATGTTATATGGAGGTAGTAAGGAAGCTGCTGCTTCAGTTGTAAGTTTTTGGTTTGTATTAAACCCCCCTTCAATTTGATGCATAGGCAGTTGTAAGAATATATGAATGTGATATAATTTGTGTACATGTATGTGTCTGTACCTATGTTGTATGATATGATTTGTGATACAATAGAGATGTTTACTGTCCTGCAATTTTTTGTTGTTGTTGCAATCATGTGGTTGTTCTTTTTTTTGGTATAGAAAGATCTTCAATTTGGTTCATTAGAAGTTGCAAGAATGTTTGAATGTGATATAATTTGCATGTTGTGGGTGTGTTTACAATTCTGGCGACTGTTTTCTTTAGTTGCAATCAAGTGATTGCACTTTCTTCCTTCAAAACTGCTTATGTTTATGTTTTTGAGTTTCTTTTGAGATCAATTATGTCAATGTCAATAGTTAATTCATGTTTTTGTTCTTATTCTACAATATTTTTTATTGAAACTTGGGAATCCTTTGTTAGAGCAAAGATGCAGAAGTAATGTTGAAGCTTGGCAGCACTCCAGATAAACGAGAGCAATACCGGTTGATGCGAGATGCAATGGAAAAAAGGTTTGTCCGAGTTACTCGTGGCTCAATTGTAGGTGGAATTCGACTTGGAATGTTCACTGCTGGATTTTATGGTTTACAAAATTTGTTGGCTGAGAAACGGGGTGTCCATGATGTATTCAATGTTGTTGGTGCTGGTTCTGCAACTGCTGCAACCTTTGGTCTAATTAGTAATAATCCATACCTTACTAAATTCAATCATTTTCCTATAAGTTCCAATATAGTTGACCTCTATCATTAACTTTTTTTCAGTTGAAATTGGAACCTTGGAAATAGAACAAGGATAATATAAGATCCTCATCTGTATTTATCTTCTTTTTTTATTGGTTGATATCTGCAGTGCCCGGGTCACTTAAATGGCATGCAAGGAACGTGGTGCTAGGTTCAGTTCTTGGAGCAACTTTATGTTTTCCTCTTGGTAATTAATTAGCACATTATAATTTCGTATTGATATGTTCGTGAATCAGCAGTTAAATGATTGTCTTCAATGGGTCGTTATGTAACTGCCGTT
The DNA here is from genome assembly GCA_958450335.1 of Hibiscus tridactylites. NCBI lineage: Eukaryota > Viridiplantae > Streptophyta > Magnoliopsida > Malvales > Malvaceae > Hibiscus > Hibiscus tridactylites. The sequence goes on along the minus strand of OY288270.1, from coordinate 72,999,981 downwards.
TAATCAGTTTCCCATTTTCAAAATTTGCAAGTCATTATAAGGAGAATGTTAGTTTGATAAGGAGAGGTAGATATATCAGTCTATGAAAAATGTTTTTGCAAAATTCTGCCAAGGCATCCAGTCATGACCCAATGTTACTAGAAAAACCTTTAAAGATGATAGTAAAGGAATCCGATTGCATTTTGTGATGTTATATTGTTAGCGTAGTAAGTTTAAAAGACGTGAAAGCTGATTTATAGGGCAGGGGCTGAGCATGTAACATAGAAGTTGCATTTTGTGACAGGTTGGCTCCACTTGAAGCTTGTAGAGAAAGCGAATGAAGGGAACACGACTGCTAAAGATTCAAGAGAAATGGGAAAAGTAAAGAGTGGTCTCGGGGCTGCCATCGACCGTCTTTAAGAGAACTTAAATAAATAGACCAACCACATTTTGCATAGCCAGAGAAAGCTACAGACAATAATGACATTCAACTAAAATCTAATGCTTTTGGCAATGTATTCCTTACATCCTTAAATGGCTATTGCTAGCTACTTGTTCAGCTTTTAATAATTTAAATTTTGTTGGTAATGCTTTATTGTTAATGATCTTAACATCGTATAGTTATTCTCTCTTTTCTTACTATTGTATTTTTGAAATCTTCATAATAAGGTGAAACAATGGTTTTATCATCAAATTCAACACTGAAAAGTTTTGCTCATAATATTCTGAGTTTGATGATTAAAAGTCGTTATTGATTCATGAAACAAAGTTTGAAAAACACCTCAATAAGAATTTTTAACTTTAAATAAGTAATTACGAAACAATAATATTCTCTCCCAATATTTTGAGTTTGATATTCCTAACATTGATATGTTATATTATTTTTTTTTCATTTAGGCAGAAGGAAATTATGTATGTACACAAATGCTTTACCTTAAGTTAAGCTCCTTTTGGTTTTGGTCATCTTGAGTAAGAATTTTAGTACTGATTGTTTTTCTTATGACATTTGTAAGGATTTATGTATACTTTGTACTAATTTTCGTAACTACTGAAATTCTTATAGTTGTTGTAATAAAATAAATTATCTCGTAGGAAATTATGTATGCACATAAATGCTTACCCTAAGTTGAGTTCCTTTTAATTTTTGTGATCTTGTGTAAAGATTTCGGTACCTATTGTTTTTCTTACGATTATGGTAAAAAGTTAAGTATTCTTTGTACTAATTTTTGTACCTACTGAAATTCTTACAGTTCTTGTAATAAAATAGGTTTTTTCGTACGAAAATTATGTATGTACACAAATGCTTACTCTAAGTTGAGCTTATTTTGGTTTTGGTGATCTCGTGTAAGGATTTCGGTACCTACCGTTTTTCTTATGACTTTTGTAAGGTTTTATGTATACTTTGTACTAATTTATGTACCTACTGAAATTCTCTTCGTTCTTGTAATAAAATAGGTTTTTTCGTAGGAAATTATGTATGTACACAAATCCTTACCCTAACTTAAGTTCCTTTTCGTTTTGGTGATCTCGTGTAAGGATTTCAGTACCTACCATTTTTCTTATGATATTTGTAAGGATTTATGTATACTTTGTACTAATTTCTGTACCTACTAAAGTTCTCATCATTATTGTAATAAAATAGGTTTTATTGCAGAAAATTATGTATGTGCACAAATGCTTACCCTAAGTTGAGCTCATTTTCGTTTTGGTGATCTCGTGTAAGGATTTCGGTACCTACCATTTTTCTGACGACATTTGTTAGGATTTATGTATACTTTGTACTAATTTTCTGTACCTACTGAAATTCTCATCGTTCTTGTAATAAAATAGGTTTTCTCGTAGAAAATTATGTATGCACACAAATGCTTACCCTAAGTTGAGTTCCTTTTGGTTTTGGTGATTTTCTGTAAGGATTTTGGTACTTACCGTTTTTCTTACGACATTTGTAAGGATTTAATTATACAAATACTAATTTATATACCTACTGAAATTCTCATCGTTCTTGTAATAAAATAGGTTTTCTCGTAGGAAATTACGTATGTATACAAATTCTTACCCTAAGTTGAGCTCCTTTTGGTTTTGTTGATCTCTTGTAAGGATTTCGGTACCTACATTTTTTCTTATGATTATTGTAAGAAGTTATGTATACTTGTTACTAATTTCTGTACCTATTGAAATTCTTACAGTTCTTGTAATAAAATAGGTTTTCTCGTAAGAAATTATGTATGTACACAAATGCTTATCCTAAGTTGAGCTTCTTTTAGTTTTGGTGATCTCGTGTAAGGATTTCGATACCTTTCATTTTTCTTATGACTTTTGTAAGGTTTTATGTATACTTTGTACTAATTTTTTGTACGTACTAAAATTCTCATCGTTCTTGTAATAAAATTGGTTTTCTCGTAGGAAATTGTGCATGTACACAAATGCTTACTCTAATTTGAGCTCATTTTCGTTTTTGTGATCTCGTGTAAGGACTTTGGTACCTACCGTTTTTCTTACGACATTTGTAAGGATTTATGTATACTTTGTACTAATTTTTGTACCTACTGAAAATCTCATCGTTCTTGTAATAAAATAGGTTTTCTCGTAGGAAATTATGTATGTACACAAATGCTTTTTAACACCCGAGTTTAGGGGTCGGGTGAAAATAATATTTTAATATTGTTTCGGGTTTCAGTTTTATAATTAAAATAATAATGTATTATTTTGATCTTCGTATTTTTTCAAAACAAACAATTGTGTTGGACCAAATTGGATTGAAACTCAAATTCATGGATTTTAAAGTAAATGAGATTGCCATCTCATTAATGGCATTTTTGTAATAAAATGGCCATCCAAATTAAAAACCCCTCTTTTTTATTTAAAACACAAATTGCCATCTTCTTCCCCAACCCTTCTCCATTTTCACGTCAAACTCCCCTCCCCCTCCTTGGTGCTTTTCCATCAAATCTTGCCTCCATTTTTGGAGCATTTTGAAAGGTAATTACATTTCTGACTTGCTCCCATATTCCTCTACTTGAAAGTACAAATAGATTTCATTTTCATCAATGTTTAAGAATTTGGGTTTTTCAAAGTTTTGGTTAAAGGTTGTGACTTTATGAGTTTTTATCAAGGCTTTTGGTTTATTTATGTTAGATATGTTGTTTGTGAATAAAATAGTCCAACATATATGATTTTTAGAGTGTTTTAAATGAATTCCCGAATTTGGGTATAAATGGGGTTTTTGAAGGGTTTTGGGTGAGTTTTGGGGGTTGTTTTAGGTGAGAATTGATAGGCTATTGATAGTACTATGGATAGGGGTTGAGTTGGGGTCATTTGTGGGAGCAATGGATGTTGGAAACATGGTTTAGGGGCTGCCCGAGTTTGCTAAAAATGGGATTTGTTCATAGCTTGCAACATTGAAATTGTGATTGAATTGTATTCCGGGTTGGTCTTTTGATGTTGGGCTGATTTGGAATTGTTTGAAATGTGTTTGAGGTTGTTTAGAAATGGGAATTTGTGTTGGAGAAGCTTCGGGAAGAAATCCGGAAATTTGAGGGAGGTTGCTTGCTTAGCTTGGAGCTTGGAAGCTTAGGTGAGTGGTTAATGTTTTAATTTGATTTTCAAAGGTTGGTTCAAGCATGTAGATGTGAAAATGTTTTCAAGTATTGTTTTGGTTCAAAGATGATTTTGAGAGTGGTTTATATTTGGGCTTGAAAGTAATTTAAACTCAAAGAGTAAGTTGATGTGAAGTGCCTCTTTAAATTTCCCCTTTTATCATTGTTTTTCATTGCTTGAAATGATATTTTGTTATACATGAAATTCCAATACTTTGGGAGGAAGTATGTTGCTATTTATTAAATCGTTGATTATGTATGATGATAATAATGATGTTGTTGATATGCCTTGCAAGATGTGTGTAAGTTGGTGCAGGTTATGTACGAAAATGGTGAGTAAGACCATTTGTGATTGGTAAGATTGTAAGTAGTAAGTGATGCCTAATTGTGGATTTTGTTACAACTTGTTTGGTTGTGCATGATATAGTGAGTACATGTCGCATGATAGTGATTGTATATTGTGTTGCATGGTTGGTGTTGAACCTCACGTGACGGTTGTCATTGCTCCGGTGATGTGTAGTCCCGCCGGTAGCGAGTGGTATAAGACTCCGGTGATGTGTAGTCCCACCAGTAGTAACTAGTAGAAGAGTACTTTGATGTGTAGTCCCATTGGAAAACTACTAGTCGAAACGGTGATGTGTAGTCCCACCGTGTTAGTTTTGGTTATGCTTGTGCATGCCATGTGTTGCTCATGTTGTATCTCACTATATCATTCCTTCTATGGTTTTGCTTTAATTTAGGATCATGCCTTTATGCATACCATGAAGTGCCATGCCACGATGAATGCCTTTATTGTTGACCTTTGGTTGAACTTGTATGTTAGTAGAAGGATTAGGTCGTTGGATGATTTGTATGCGTTGACCTTTATTTTAAAGAAAGCTTTGAACCCTGCATTGTCGTAGTTATGTTTTAGAGCTTCGCTCACTAAGCTTTATGCTTACGCTCTCCTTTTTCCGACAATGCAGATCTTTAGCTTGGAGTTAGCAAGGAGAAAGAAAAGGGCGTCCAAGCGTGTGGTAGTTTGCTCAAGTATGATTTATTAAATAATGTAGTAGTCTAGCAATGGGAAATGCTACGTGTTTTAGGAGCTTGTATCTAGACTCCGTTGCGTTGGTTTTATGTGTTAATGCCTTATGTTGATGGATTTGTAAACCATGTTTATGTTGATGCCTAAGTGTTTGTTTGGGAGGCTTATAGCCATGTCTTTTGGATGATTGTGTTGCTTTGGTATGGGATGTCATGCTTGGCTTGAAAAATCATGTCTAGATTGCCTTATATGAATGATTTGTGTTTGGTTGCTAAGGCATGAATCTCATGTATGCTTTGTATGCCTTCTTTGCATGAAATATTTGATTTGCATGGTCCTTGTTAGATTCAATGCCTCGTATGCTAATTCTTGGTTGTAACTTTGATGTATGTATGTTGTATGAGCTTAGGGAAGTCCACACATGCATCTAGAGTCTTGATTGAGGTCACCAAGCTGAAATTCATGGAATTGCAGTGCAGGGCGTATCGATACGCCTAGGGGCTGTATCGATACGGCCCTGCCCAAATGCCACGGTTTTTGCCTGGCGTACCGATACCCTAAGGGTATCGATACCCTCCAAAGTTACTGGAATTTGGAGAAGTTGAAACGAGTAGTGCGTACCGATACGGGGTTCCCGAGTATCGATATGGGTCTACTCCGTTGACCAAGAAGGTTTTACCGAGAAGGACGTATCGATACGCTCAAGGGCTGTATCGATACGGTCTTCCCGGAGTTGACTCTTTGGATTGACCTGGTCAGGGCGTATCGATACCCCTAGTTAGGGTACCGATACGATTTGCCCTGTAAGCTTAAAAATGGACTAGTATGTATGGTCGGGGTTCGAATGTGATCTTTCTTTAGATGCTTTCCGCTGTTGTGAATCACTTAGGACTTAATGTTCCTCTAGACAAGATTAAATTAAAAAGAAAAAAAATAGGGTTGCTAACCGAGGGAACCTTAACGGGTTTCACTCGGTTTTCCCCGTGTGGCCCACTCGGATCGGTCATCCGGCCAGACCGGGACGAGGGGGTTACATGCTTACCCTAAGTTAAGCTCCTTTTTGTTTTGGTGATCTCGTGTAAGAATTTCGGTACCTACCATTTTTCTTACGACATTTGTAAGGATTTATGTATACTTTATACTAATTTCTGTACCTAATGAAATCTTCATCGTTCTTGTAATAAAATTGGTTTTCTCGTAGAAAATTATGTATGTACACAAATGCTCACCCTATGTTGAGCTTCTTTTGGCTTTGGTATTCTCTTGTAAGGATTTCGGTACCTACCGTTTTTCTTACGACATTTGTAAGGATTTATGTATACTTTGTACTTATTTTCGTACCTATTAAAATCCTTATAGTTCTTGTAATAAAATAGGTTTTCTCGTAGGAAATTATTTATGTACACAAATGCTTACCCTAAGTTGAGCTCTGTAGAAATAATGTTTTGATATAATAATTGAAAAATGTTTTGGACAAAGTTAAAAAGAATTCAAAATCATTTCTAAAGTCCAAACAACTTGAAACAATGTTTAGGGGATGTTTTAAGAGGTTTTTACATGTTTTCAAAGCCAATTTAAACAAAATCATCCAGGTCTTTCGAAACACCCCCTAGGTGTTTCGATACGGGGTCTTACAGTGTCAAAACGTTTCGAAATAGGCTTTACTGGATGAGAATTTTGCTACACAACCAGCGTAAAAAATTATATAATCCATCCTATTTAAATTAGTAAATTTTTTGGTTTAACTACAAAATAAATGCCTAAACTATGTCTATTTTTGCAATAGGTATCTAATTTTTTTTTAGTTAAAATAAATGCATCGATTGACTTTAAAACAAGTCAATAATAAAAATTTAAGCCTCTATTTAAATAAACTTTAAACACTTATTGTAAAAGAAAACATAATTTGAACACTTATTATTTTAGGCGAGCTATTTTTTAAAAATAATAATAGAACAATTTTTAATTATATCGGTTAAAAAACCCTAAAAAAGTAAAATAAATAAAAAATCTAAAATCCTTATTTGTAATTGTACAGCACAAGAAGCAAGTGAAGCAGCAGCAGGGGAAAGGAGACATCGGCTTTCCTACGGTAACACAATCTCACTCGCTCCTTCCACAAACTTCGGCTTCCTTCCTTTATCCCCATTTTCTAATCTCCCCTCTCCCAAATTCTTTGCTTTTCCCCTTTCGTCTTCAAATCATTCAAATCTAGGTATGCTTCATTCCGATTTCCCTTTCCATCTTTCTCAGTCAATCAATCTGATTATCATTTTCCTTTCTTCTTGTTTTTCAATTTCGATTATATATGCTTTTGGAAGATGTTGCATTTTTTTAATATTCACTGTTCTGATCGCGCTTTACAAATTTTAAATGTTTTACCCTAGGGTTTTGAACCATGGATACTTTCTCTGCTCTTTTAGATATGTATAATTTTATCAACTTTACCTATTCCCCCCTTTGGTTGCGTATCTGGTTAGAAATTAGGCTTTTATATATACCAACATCTAATTACGTTAGTGTAAAGCCGAATTAATTAATTTTACGAGCTTCCATTGTTTTTATACAATTTATATTCTTTTAACTCGATTCCAGTTCGTGCACCTAAGATTTCAAATCTGTGTGTCTAAGATTCCCTCTCCCCCCAAAAAATATGTTTAATTGTAGTGGATAGTTAGATGCAAGTGTGTAAAGCTAATATAATTTTACAACAGTGTAAGCAGATTTGCCTCGTATATATTTGTATTTAGTAAAAAATATGTTAATAACTATTTGGTGTTATTGATGTTCCTTCTTTACGATTTTTAAAATTATTTTCATTTTCATTTTGTAATAGCTTTTTCCATGTTTCATTATTTTCTTTTTTTAAAATTTATTTTATGTAAATTATTCTAATCAGTGATCGGAATTTTACAAGCTAAATGCTGAAAAAAAAACCTTCATTTAATTGGAGGAGAATTGAAAAATAATGTTTGATTGCTTGCAACAATTATAGAGTTGCACTTCAGTTTTTTTCCAAGAGTAATGAGAAATGATTTTAATAGTTCATGCTGTTGCATTTCAAAGGAGTACAAGCAACAATAGAAGGCAAAGATTTGATATAAATAAATAAGTAAAATATGAAACCATATTTGCTATTATATTCTTATACATTTTGCTTTTAGGATTTTTTTGAAGGATTGTTTTAAATGTGAACAGAGCATGGTTGTGTGCATTTTCAATTCCAGTGTTATGTTTATCTCACCTTTTCTTTTTCCCTAAAATATTTAGGCATAATTTCAAAAATGCCCATAACGTTTGATTGGATAATCACTTTAATCACTTTGGTCCCTATTCGTTTTTTGAAACGCTTTAACCCTTAATGTTTCAGTTTGGGTCAAAATGATCAGTCTATAGGGTTGCTATTCATTTTTATAAAATTATTTTTTGACTAATATGTCATTCTATCAAGTAGGGTTGCTAACTGAGTTGAGCAGTTCGAGCTTGACTCGGTCAATGCTCGACTCGAGTTGACTCTGTTCGAACTCAAGTTCAACTCGAGACCTTAACGAGTCGAGTCAAACAAGTCCCAAATCGACTCAATAAGCTCGCAAGAAACTCTTTAATTTTACTATTTTTATAAAAAGTGTAGAGTCATTGTCTTATGCTAGTTCTTTCGTTTAAACTTTTTCTTAAATTTATACAAGCTTCATCATAATCTATATTAGGAATTCCATCAAAGATGGTTTATGTCTTTAAAAGTTGTAATTTAGAAGGAAGTTCTTGTATTTAATTTGACTGTGGCTTCTAGATTATTTGTAAAAGACACCATGCAGGTAGAATATGTACTTGGAACCAACAATTCTTTGGTAACCTGGATGGAAACTCACCAAGAGGTCAAGGCTTCAAACGGATGGACCGTTTCTTGATCTGGTGGCTGCCATCCAATTTACGCTATGGGGTGGGTTAGGATAGCCTGGGGGTGTAGGGCAAGGAAAGGGTGCTAACTGTGTAACGGTAAAAGAATAGAAAGTGGTGGTGAATTTAAAACTTTATGCACTTCCCTATCGTGTTTGACACCATTTTACTTGTAAATTTTGGCCCCAATTTCTAGTTTCAGTGACCAAGAGTGTTTCCACTTTGAAACAGTTCTCTGGAGGTAATTTCTGCAGCATATTCTTAGTTGTAGATGTGACTTCACTTTGTGTTCATGTTATTTGCCTCATTATATAGCCTGAATATTAAGTTATGTCACAGAAAACATATAAAGAAGCTAACTCGGCCACACAAATCATTTTCACTTGTGCTTAAATTCTGGAGTGTCTTTGTGATGTTGTTAGTGGTAGTATTATTAATAATTTCAACCATCGTATGACATCCACCAACAACGAAATTGGTCTATGATAGTGAGATGCTCTAATTCTGGTCGGAAACTTGAATTTAGAGATCTAGATTTGGATTTCATTTGTAATCATGAATGTTACATTTATGTGTTCTATCATCCAACTTATACTATTTTTGAATTCTATTTTCCCAAACTTTACTTCAGTGAACTGGCCTACGTGGATTTTCATAGTATTGACATTATATATATATATATATATATATATATATGAGAACAAATGAGAACAATGATGCATGTTTTGACATGGCCTAGAAGATCTCTTTCATGTTCTTTTGTCTTCTCTTGACTGACATGTCTATTTATTATCAACTAAGATTCCAGTTGGCACATTGTATGAACATTGTTTATACGGATCTCATATTTTTCTTTAATTAGAGATCTTACTGTTACTTGAAAGTGTGTGCATTTTCAGTTTTTATGTATAACAAGAACGGTACATCATGCAGTAATTTTCAAACAGTTCTTCATCTTCTTTAGTCTGAATCAACATGCCAACTAATATTGGTCAAAATTTTTGGCATTGGATTCTTTCTTGCCTTAGAAGCGTGAATTGTTAAGTAAGTTGGGTGTCTTTTTTTTTCTTCGAATGCACACCCATTCTAACAATAAACTCTCATTCCCTAGAGATCCTACTTTTTTGGGGGCTATTAAAACAAAAGATAAATGTACGACCGACCTAAGGTCTGCTATAAGATATAAGGGTAAACTATCTGTTTGACCACCAAACTATTGTGAAAGTTTTAAAATGACCACCATAGAAAAAAACGCTCCATTTCACTACCCAAACTATTAAAATGGGATCATTTTGGCCACCTGCCGTTAATGGGCTAACGGAAGGTGACGTGGCAGTTAAAAAATTAAAGGTATAATCACACATTTGGTCCTTATTATTTACACATTCTTTCAATTTTGGTCCCTCTGAAGAAAAATCACCCAAATCCTACATAACTCTCCCATTCATCTTCTTCCCCACAACACCCAAAGCAAGGTCACTTTAATGAAAACTGCAGACAGATTTCTCGATATCTTCGAATGCAGATGGACAAAGTATTGCTGTTCCAAACCGCCACATTCATTGTCGTTAGTCGATTTAATTTAATTTATGTATTTCAAATATGCTTTGCATTATAGTCGATTTAAGAATTTATAGATGTACAATAAAATTAAGTGTTAATAGCCCGAATAAGTAGCAAGCAAAACAAATGAGAGGAAAATACGATGAACAATTTTGGCGGGTTTGAAAGATTCAGCACCAAAATGTAAGGAACAAATGTTTTAAATTCAACCCAATTCTCTCCTCCACCATTAACGCCTTTAGATCGAAAGGAACAAGACTATACCCCCCGATTCTCCATTCACGGTTTCGGGGGTGTTGTAATCCTCCTTTTCTTCCTTCTTCCCGGTCTCCATGTCAGGCGTTCAAGGCCAGATTCTCGAAGTCACCGGTAATTACTTTTCCCCCCCAAAAAAATAAAATTCAATTTCGATTTTCGTGTTGTTTTGATGTTGAATTCATGTGGGTTCAGTTGTGGGGTGTAAAAAATTGAAGGATACCGAATGGCTTTCCAGGCAAGATCCCTACGTTTGCCTCGAATACGGTAGCTCCAAGTTCCGTACACAAACCTGCATCGGTAATTCCTCTTTTAATTTCTTTGATTTAGGTTTTCTGGGTTTGGTTTTACGATTAGGGTTTTGTTTACAGATGGTGGGAGAACGCCCATGTTCCAAGAGAAGTTCACGTTCTCCCTCATGGAGGGGCAGACGGAGATGAATGTGGCGGTTTGGAACAGCAATACTTTGTCCAACGACGGCTTCATCGGCTATGGAAGGTGACGACTAACGACAATGAATTAAAATATTTTGGTTGGTTTGCTTTTGGATTTCTGGGGTTCTAAATTCTAATCTTCTTTTTCTGGGATTCGAAGATATCGAGAAATCTGTCTGCAGTTTTCATTAAAGTGACCTTGCTTTGGGTGTTGTGGGGAAGAAGATGAATGGGAGAGTTATGTAGGTTTGGGTGATTTTTCTTCAGAGGGACTAAATTGAAAGAATGTGTAAATAATAAGGACCAAATGTGTGATTATACCTTTAATTTTTTAACTGCCACGTCACCTTCCGTTAGCCCATTAACGGCAGGTGGCCAAAATGATCCCATTTTAATAGTTTGGGTAGTGAAATGGAGCGTTTTTTTTTATGGTGGTCATTTTAAAACTTTCACAATAGTTTGGTGGTCAAACAGATAGTTTACCCAAGATATAAATATGTAAGAGGTAGATATAGCCACTTTATAATCTAAGCTATAACATGTATGATTATTATATAAAATCTTAACGGACAGCTCCTTACACACATAACTAACATCGAAAACCAAAGGTTGCAATTTCCAATTAAAGTTCTTCTCTGACGCTAATACACTTCCCATTCACATCTACTTAGTTGTCATAGGTTTTAGTCCTGTTCTGTACTGAAAACAAGGAACATTGTTATTGTTGTTCTGTAAATTTTGAAGTCTACATTAAATGCATGCACTACACTTTGTGGCATGAAAAAGTTTTTATAGCCTACTCCATAGGGCTGTTCCAAAAGGGGTGGCTTAAAAGAAGCCTAAAAAGGGACCCAACCCTTATTACCGTTGGATGAAGCCGAATTGCTTATAGCCCTTGGATGAAAAAAATAAAAGGGGAATGGGTGAACCGGTTACTATAGGGTAAAAAAAACGGGAGTCTTTTCAAAATGAACATCCATACCTAGCTGACTGGTATACTTCTCTTACAGCATTGGTATCAGAAGAAGGTTTGGCATCAGCTCACCCTGAAGCTTGAGCAGTTCGTTGCTCTCACCGTCTTCTAGGTTTATCTCCTTTTCTCCTTATACCTTTTGTTTTGGCTTACGGTTTGCAGATCTCTTCAATATTCAGTTTTTGAACCCATTCTAATAATATAAAATTTAGGTAAATTGAGCAAACAGCTTGTCATCTACTGGGTGGCACTGCCGCTTAAAAGAAATCAAACCGTAACAAAATCGTTTCCATCATCAGTAGTTGCGACACCTAAGTTTGATATTCTCGTAAAAAATTGTGTATGTACACAAATGCTTACCCTAATTTAAGCTCCTTTTCGTTTTGGTATTCTCGTGTAAGGATTTCAGTACCTACCATTTTTCTTACGACATTTGTAAGGATTTATGTATACTTTGTACTAATTTGTTTACCTACTAAAATTCTCATTGTTCTTGTAATAAAATAGGTTTTCTCGTAGAAAATTATGTATGCACACAAATGCTTACCTAAGTTGAGCTCCTTTTGGTTTGGTGATCTTCTAGAAGGATTTCGTTACCCACTGTTTTTCTCACAACATTTGTAATGATTTATGTATACTTTGTACTAATTTTTGTAACTACTAAAATTCTCATCGTTCTTGTAATAAAATAGGTTTTCTCGTAAGAAATTATGTATGTATACAAATTCTTACCCTAAGTTTAGCTCTTTTTGGTTTTCTTGATCTCGTGTAAGGATTTCGGTACCAACAATTTTTCTTACGATTATTGTAAGATGTTATGTATATTGTGTACTAATTTTTGTACCTACTGAAATCCTTACAGTTCTTGTAATAAAATAGATTTTATCATAGAAAATTATGTATGTACACAAATGCTTATCCTAAGTTGAGCTTCTTTTGGTTTTGATGGTCTCGTGTAAGGAGTTCAGTACCTACCATTTTTCTTACAACTTTTGTAACGTTTTATGTATACTTTGTACTAATTTCTATACATATTGAAATTCTCACCGTTCTTGTTATGAAATAGGTTTTCTCGTTGGAAATTGTGTATGTACACAAATGCTTACCCTAATTTGAGCTTCTTTTCATTTTTGTGATCTCGTGTAAGGATTTCAGCACCTACCATTTTTCTCACGACATTTGTAAGGATTTATGTATACTTTGTACTAATTTCTGTACCTACTGAAATTCTTATACTTATTGTAATAAAATATGTTTTCTCGTAGGAAATTATGTATGTACACAAATGCTTACCCTAAGTTGAGCTCATTTCCGTATTAGTGATATCGTGTAAGAATTTCGGTACTTATCGTTTCTTTTTACGTCATTTGTAAGGATTTATGTATACTTTGTACTAACTTCTGCACCTACTGAAATTCTCATCGTTCTTGTAATAAAATAGGTTTTCTCATTGGAAATTATGTATGTACACAAATGTTTACCCTAAGTTGAGCTCTTTTTGGTTTTGGTGTTCTCGTGTAAGGATTTCAGTATCTACCGTTTTTCTTAAGACATTTGTAAGGATTTATGTATACTTTGTACTTATTTCCGTACCTATTGAAATCCTTAAAGTTTTTGTAATAAAATAGATTTTCTCGTAGGAAATTATGTATGTACACTAATACTTACCCTAAGTTGAGCTCCTTTTGATTTTGGTGATCTCGTGTAAGAATTTCGATACCTACCGTTTTTCTTACAATTTTTGTAAGAAGTTATTTATACTTTGTACTAATTTTCGTACCTACCGCAATTCTAATCTTTCTTGTAATAAAATAGGTTTTCTCGTAGGAAATTATCTATGTACACAAATGTTTACCCTAAGTTGAGCTCATTTTGGTTTTGGTGATCTAGTGTAAGGATTTCAGTACCTACCATATTTCTTTCGATTTCTGTAAGATGTTATGTATAATTTTTAATAGTTTCTGTGCCTATTGAAATTCTCATCGTTCTTGTAATAAAATAATTTTTTTCGTAAGAAAATATGTTTTGTACACAAATTTTTACATCGTAACATTTTATGTATATACCGTTTTTATTATAGTTATTGTAAACAATTATCTACAAACCTGGTAAGAATTTATGTACAAACTTATAACCTGCTGAATATGTCAGGTTCCTCCTCATAAGACAAATCTGGTCTCAACTCTACATCATGTACCTGAATAACATGGCTCGGATCTGGGTGGTACTGCCTCAACATAGATACATGGAACACATCATGATACGGCTAAGCTGAGGAGGTAACTCAAGCTGATAAGCAACAGGCCCGACTCTCTTCCGAATACGATACGGTCCGATAAATCTTGGGCTCAATTTGCCTTTGCGCCCAAATCTCAAAACTTTCTTCCATGGAGACACCTTCAGGAAAACCTGATCACCAACCTCAAACTCAATGTCTTTTCTCCTCCGATCAGCATAGGACTTCTGTCTATCAAAAGCCTCTTTCAAACGGTTGCGGATCAATCTGACGGTCTCCTCATTCTCTTGAACCAACTCTGGGCCTAAAGTCTTCTTCTCATATAGCTCTGTCCAACAGATGGGAGTACGACACTTACGGCCATATAGAGCCTCATGCGGTGCCATGCAGATACTAGCCTGATAGTTGTTGTTATATGCAAACTCAGCCAAGGGCAAGAAATCCTCCCAACTACCACGGAAATCAATCACACATCCCCGTAGCATGTCCTCAAGAATCTGAATCACCCTCTCTGATTGTCTATCTGTCTGCGGATGGAATGACGTACTGAAATTCAGACGGGTACCTAAAGCACTGTGCAAGGCCAACCAGAATCAAGAAGTGAACCTCGGATCCCGATCAGAGATGATAGATAAAGGTACCCCATGTAGTCTGACGATCTCAGAGATGTATAGTTTAACCAGCTTCTCCAAAGAGTAGGTGACTCGAACTGGAATAAAATGAGCTGACTTGGTGAGTCGGTCAACAATCACCCAGATCGAATCCTTTTTGGAAGGTGTCAGAGGAAGCCCTGTAACGAAATCCATCGTGACACGTTCCCATTTCCACTCGGGGATCTTAATAGGCTGCAACAAACCAGAAGGATGCTGGTGCTCTGCCTTAACCTGCTGGCAAGTCAAACACCGAGATACATAATCTAAAATGTCCTTCTTCATACCTTCCCAACGATATCTCTGCCTCAGGTTTTGATACATCTTGTCCCCGTCGAGATGCATAGCATAAGGGCTGTTATGAGCCTCACTAAGAATAGCTCGCTTCAAGTCGGCATCATCTGGTACACAATAACGATCCTTGAAGCACAAGATTCCATCCTGATCAAAGGCATAGATAGAAGTAGATCCCTGCTCAACCTGCTGCATGACAGAGAGTAAGGAACTGTCTAGAAGCTGTTTGGCCCTGATTTCTTCAGCCAATGTCGGTTTAACCTGCAGCTCGGCTAGTAAACTGCCATCACTGTATATACTCATCCTGGAAAACAAGGATCTCAAGTCTGATATAGCCTTACGACTCAAAGCATCAACAAAAACATTAGCCTTCCCTGGGTGGTACTCAATCACACAGTCATAATCCTTAAGAAGCTCAATCCAACGACGTTGTCTAAGATTAAGCTCTCTCTGTGTAAGAATGTACTTCAGGTTCTTGTGATCTGTGTAGATATAACACTTCTCTCCGTAGAGATAGTGTCTCCAAATCTTCAGGGCAAAGACCACAACGGCCAGCTCTAGATCATGGGTAGGATAATTACACTCATGAGGCCTCAACTGACGAGACGCATAAGCTATTACCTTGCCATCCTGCATCAGAACACAACCAAGCCCAGAATGCGATGCATCACTATAAACCGCAAAATCCTTCCCAGACTCGGGCTGCGTCAAAACTGGAGCTTGCGTTAGAGTTGTCTTCAACTTCTCAAAACTATCCTGCTGAGCACTTGTCCATATGAATGGAACATCCTTCCTCAACAGCTTCGTCAAGGGAGCGGCAATAATAGAAAAGCCCTCGACGAAACGCCTGTAATATCCAGCTAAACCCAAGAAGCTACGGATCTCGGGAACATTCTTGGGTTGTTTCCAACTCACAATGGCCTCTATCTTGCTCAGATCAACCTGAATACCCCGAGCCGATACCACATGCCCCAGAAATGTCACCTCGTTGAGCCAAAATTCACACTTGCTCAACTTGGCGTACAATTTGTGCTCCCTAAGAGTCTGCAGAACAATCCTCAAATGCTCAACATGTTCTGCTTCAGTCCGGGAGTAGACTAGGATGTCATCAATGAACACCACCACAAACTGATCTAGATAGGGCCGGAACACACGGTTCATCAGATCCATAAAAGCGGCAGGAGCATTAGTCAAACCAAACGGCATCACTAAAAACTCGTAGTGCCCATATCTGGTGCGAATGGTCGTCTTTGCTACATCAGACCCCTTTATCTTTAGCTGGTAGTATCCGGAACGAAGATCAATCTTCGAGAAAACTGTAGCTCCCCGGAACTGATTGAACAAGTCATCAATCCTGGGTAGAGGGTACTTATTCTTGACTGTCAACTTGTTCAGCTTACGGTAGTCAATACACAGCCTGAGAGACCCATCTTTCTTCTTCACGAAGAGAACAGGAGCTCCCCAGGGTGAAGAGCTGGGTCGAATAAAGCCTCGGTCGAGGAGCTCTTGCAGCTGAATCTTCAGCTTCTTAAGCTCCTTAAGAGCCATACGCTAAGGGTTCATAGAGACTGGTGCAGAACCCGAATATGTCTCAATCTCAAACTCGACATCTCTATCCGGAGGTAATCCAGGTAATTCCTCAGGAAAGACATCAGGAAACTCGCTAACAGTGCGAATCTCCTCGATCTTCGACAAAGAACCCTTGGTATTCAAGAAACGGGCGATGAAAGTCTGATAGCCCTTTCGGATCATCCTGTCAGCAGCCAAAGCAGATACCACATTAGATAGATACCCTCGGCGCTCACCGACAAGAACCAATGTACGATCATCAGAAGTCTTCAAAACTGCTCTCTTGGACTCACAATCTAGATTAACCCGGTGTTCAGTCAACCAATCCATGCCAAGAATCAGATCGAACTCTTCTAATGGTAGTTCCATAAGGTCAGCTAGAATGATTTCCCCTTGTACCTCGAGGGGACATCGCCTGAAAACCTTATCTACAACCACAGACTGGCCCACTGGACTCATAATGGTAATTGCACTCTCGATGCTCTCAACTGGAATCTGGAGGTCTCGGTGTAACGCCCCGGTTTTGGGCTCAGAAGTTTTGGGTGTTGACCGGTTCGGTCAAAGTGCTGATCGAATATATAAGAGTGAATTTAGGAAAGCCTAGTTCGGGTTGCATTAAAAATATAGAAAAATGTTCTAAAATCATCTTTTAATATATATAAGTGAACTGTGAAATCAATTTCGGAAAATGAGGTTCGGAAGGTTGACATTTTGGCTAGTGACCAAAATGTAATTTTTTGAAAGTTGCGGGACAGTTTTATAAAGGATTGAAACTTTGAATCTTTAAGGAGCTATTATTCCAAAAAGGATTTCTCCAGATTTTTCTAAGATATTTTAAGGCTCAAATCTGATTTTAAAGATTTAGAAAAGGAGGGAAATCATTTTAACTAAATTCCCAACAAACTTTCCATTTTCTCTCAAATTCTCTTTTCTCTTATTTTCTCTCAACCCAAACAAAATTCTCCAGATTTCTTTCTCTGATTTTGACATCTAAATCTCTCATTTCATCTCTCATTTGATTCCTAATTATCTCATCAACAAAACCTCTCAATTTACAAGTTGTTTCATCAAGCTTTTTGGCTCTAAAATGGAGAAATTCAAGTTTGGAGGTAAGAACGTCCTTCTCCTCTAAACTATCAGTTCTTTACTGAAATTCCTAAGTTCTCAATCCTTGATTTATGTTTTATTAATGGCTTTTCAATTGAGATATTGATTTTTGGTTAAAATGCAAGATTTGGTGATTTTGGTGAAAATTTCGTGTGATCTGTTTAAGCAGGGTTTTGAGGTGTTAAATTGATGTTAAATGAATGCTAAAATGATTAGAAGTTGAGGTTTAATCAATGCAATCCCGGATAGGTTGAATTTCCTAAGTTTGGCTTGAGTTTTTGGTTGTTTTTGAAGTGTTTTTGGTGATCAGTTATACCTGGAGGTATGAGGACGTGGTTGTGATCATTTTGCATGTTATTTGATGTATAAAAATGTTTAGGAGTGATGGATCTTGGCTGGGTTAAGTTTTGGAAGTGTTTGGAGGTGATTTCGGTTGTGTTTGGTAGCCAAATTGTTAGATTTGTGATGAGCAGCGAGTTGTGTTGTTGTTGCTGGTGTTTTAATGCATAAGGATGCATTAATGTTCTGTTTTTGTGTGCTTGAAACAGGGGAGTTTGATCCGTGAGCTTTGGAGGTGTTTTCGGAAGGTTTCGGAAGCTTGGAAAGCTTGTTGGCTAGCTTTGTGTGGTTATCGGTGAGTGAAGTTGGGTTTTCAGCTTTTGAAACAAGGTTTGAAGGTTTTTGGGAGCTTAGTTTAAGTCTAATCAACTTTGCTAAGCTCAAGAGTAAGTGAATGGGTTTTTGCTCTTGAATTGTGTGTGATTTGGTTTTAAAATCAAATGTGGTTTGATGGTTGATATGCATGTGTTTTGCATGGTTTGATTCTGTTTTGTAAGCATGTTTTTAGCATGGTATAATGCTGGTTTTGAAAGCCTTTTGGGAAGGATGCCCAAGGTAAGGGATTCTTGGTTTTGTAAATGGTAAATGTGGTTTTGATGCATAGTGTTGCATGTTGATCATTGGCTTTGTATGATGCTTAAAAACAGTGAGTTAAAGATGATAAATGTTACCTTTTGCATATTGGTTATGCATGTGAATCATTAGATTAATGATGTGATGGTTTTGCATATTGGCTATGCATGTGAATCATTGGGATAATGATGTGATGGTTTTGCATTACGTTATGCATGTGGAATATTGGATTAATATGGTAAGATGGTTATATTGGCAAGGGATGTAAGTGGTTCTTGGTTCGTTGATCGGATATAGTTAGCCGGCTATAGGATTGGGTGCACCGTGAATAAAGTCGCCTTGAAGGCGGAGTGGTCAAGTGTGGACCGGATAGGCTCCCCTCAAGTATTCCTAACGAGATGAGGTCAGTGGAGGTTGTTGCCCACGGGAGGACCTCGGTTACTTAAGGTCATAGTGGAGGTTGTTGCCCACGGGAAGACCTTGGTTGAGTAAAGGTTATATGGTGGTTAAAAGTCCATATGTGAGAACCTTGTACTTGTTAAGATCACAATGGCAGTGGTTAAGTCCATGTGTGGATCTTGTGTGTGATGTCCCGGATCTCGTTAGATGATGTCTACAACTACCAATCGGTTATGCAAAGGTTGTATGGTGGTTGAAAGTCCATACGGGAAGACCTTGTGCATGTCAAAGGTGTATGGTGGTTGAAAGTCCATACATGGGAACCTTGAGGAAAAGCTAAGGTTGTATGGTGTTTAAAAGTCCATACATGGGAACCTTAGGTTGTTGAGGTCAGTGGAGGTTGTTGCCCACGGGAAGACCTTGGATTGGGTAGTGTGTAGGGAGCGTAGGGACAACGCTCGGAATCCGCGTATCCGATCGGGTTGTTAAGTGAAAAGTGAATGTGGTCGGTCTCTTGAAAGCCAATGTAATGTTCTTGATCATAGTGAAGCATGAGATGCTTGAATTGATGCATGGTTGCATGTGAAGCATGAGATGCTTGAATTGATGCATGGTTGCATGTGAAGCATGAGATGCTTGAATTGATGCATGGTTGCATGTGAAGCATGAGATGCTTGAATTGATGCATGGTTGCATGTGAAGCATGAGATGCTTGAATTGATGCATGGTTGCATGTGAAGCATGAGATGCTTGAATTGATGCATGGTTGCATGTGAAGCTTGAGATGCTTGAATTGATGCATGTTTGCATGTGAAGCATGAGATGCTTGGATTGATGCATTGTTGCATGAAAAGTGTATGATGCTAGTGTTGGCATGTTTACTTGTTAGGTTGAACAAGTGTTGGTTATCATTTGATAATGATGTAAGTGAGCATGAGATATCCATGTTGCATTGGAGTCTTGCTAGACTTGTTTTTAAAGGCATGTGATGATGATGTTATGGTTCATATAGCCTTGATTAAATGCATGAAATGGATTGTTGAAGCTATGGTTTTAAGAGGTTTCTTGCTTGATGTGGTTTTCAAGTTAAAGAAAGGTATGTTGTAAAATGGGAATGTTTTCCATGGTTTGTTTAAGCTTGGCATATGGTGTTTATGCATAGTTTTGAGCTTGACGTTGAAAAGGGTTTTCAAACATGGTTTTGGTAATCAAATCGGGTTTGTTTTAAAGTGTTTTAAAGACCCGCTGCATTGATGGTGTTTTGGTTTTGAGCATTCCTCACTAAGCATTTTGTGCTTACGCTCCTTTTTGTCCATCAATGCAGATTCTTGAAGTTTGGACAGCAAGGAGCAAGGGATTCAAGGTGGACTCCAATGGAGATGTATGTCTCGGTGAATAGCTATAGTTAATAAGGGTAATGGGGTAGAATCTCTCGGATTGATGTGTATGTGATCGTATATGTTGATCATGTTGTTTAAGAATGTTTAAATGCTGTTGCTATGTTGTTGAACATGAATTGGCTTATTTGAGGTTGCTTTGGAAAGGTTTATGCTTAAATGGATAGCTTGAGTAGGAAGCATGCCAATGAATTTGGGGCTTTTCATATGTGTTGATTATATGTTGAATCGTTGATGCATTTATGGTCCTTGCATGTTGAATGATCATATGGAATGGTTTGGTGATGTTAATTGGATGTTTGATGCATGATTGATGATGGTTTTGAGTCAAAATCAGGCAGGGGTATCGGTACTCGGGCTTGTGTATCGATACGCCTGAGCCGAATATGCTCGTTCTTGCCCAGGCGTATCGGTACGGTTGAACAGGTACCGATACCGTATGAAGGCCGTATCGATACTGGGAAACTCGTATCGATACCGCTGCTGAAGTTTGGTTACTGCCTTCCCCGCGTATCAATACGACACGTGGCGTACCGATACCGGATCGTTAAATTCAGTTAAAAGTATCTTATGATGTTTTGTTTTGTTTACGTTTTGGTCCTGAATCTTGTTTGTGCAATTGCATGAGTTCGGGAGTTCCGTTTGAGCTGAAATTTGGCAGAGAAGCATGAAACATGATTAATTTTAAGTTGGTAACTTAAAATGTGGTTAAGTCCTTAAAGTTTTCAGAAATTACAATTTGGTCCCTAAAGTTGTAATTTGTTCAATTGGGTCCCTGTTTGATCTCTGATGTTTGTGATTTTTGAGCATGGTGTTTGTGTGATCACACCTAAGGTTAATGTGCATCTAGACAAGATTAAAAAGGAAAAAAAGGGTCGTTAATCAAGGTTGACTTTCGGGTTGACTTTGGTTTTCCCCGTGTAATCTTCGTAGTTCCGGGTCAACCGTCTAGGCCGGACTACGGGGGTTACATTTGGTGGTATCAGAGCTGAGTTGCGAAGGTTGGGGAAAACGGTAAGTTGTTGTGATGTATGTGTTTGATGTTTACCTTGTTGTATGGTTGAAAGTTGGTTGAAGCATGTGTTGCTGTGTGTGTTGTTGATGTTTTTGAGCATGTTGCTGATGTGTGCAAGCATGTTTTGTGGTTATAAATCTTGGTTGAGCTTATGTGGATATATGTGCTGATGCTATGAGCTGATGTTATGCATGGTGAATGTGTTTTGAACATGTTATGTTGCTAATATGTTGGTGCAATTGGATGTTGTTTGGTGTAAGCATGATCAAGGTATGTTGTTGATATGCTTGATGTTGTGATATCCATGTTGTATTGACTGCTATGTCATGTAAAGGGGAGGATTCGGGATACCCATTGCCTTATTAATATAGCTATTGTGTTATTTTGGAGTTGGAGTTTGAATCCTTGCTTAATGCTGGTCTAACTGGTTTGTTTGCTTGTTGTGATTGTATGTTTGTTGTTGTTAGTGGTATGGCAAAGTTGATGAAGGAATGGCGGATGAGGGAGGTGGTTGCTGCCTTGGGGCAGGTTGTTAAGGCAAAGAATTCACCCTTTTGTAGAGGTGTTTTGTCTCGGACTTCTGTGCCTAGTGATGAGATGGTAAGGCAAGGGAAAGAAGCTGGTTCTGTGATGGAAAGTTCATCATCGGTTGTGCAGGAGGTGTTGGGAACATCTCAGGCTGCGGTTGAGGTTAAGTCAGTGGATGTGCTGGCTAGATGTGTGGGTTTGCCGAAGCAGCGTTTGCTTGGTTTGGGTGCTGAGGAGTATCATGGTTCTTCACCGGAGATGTTTGAGGCCTGGTTGGCCAATGTGGTTCTGATTTTGGATCAGGAAGGCTGTGATTATGCCTGTAAGCTGGGTAGTGTTGTTTCTTTGATGCTGGAGGATGCTTGTGCTTGGTGGACATCTGTGGCTGTGGCGTCACATATCCTTGATATTGATTGGGATTTCTTTGTATCTGCTTTCTATGAAAGGTATCTTGGAAGGGAATTTCCAAGGGTTGAGCAAGATGCGGATAGTGCTGTTGGTGAGCAAGTGTTGCTTGAGCACAGGGTGGAAGCTCAGCCATCTGTGTGTGACCGTTGTGGAAGGCAACATGTTGGACGTTGTAGGGGCGCGAGAGCTTGTTGGAATTGTGGTTCTAAAGTTCATGTTAAGCATGATTGTTCTCTTGGAGTGAAGTCAGCTTTGGTGTTAGCCGAAGGATCTTTGAAAGGTCGTGGGCACGGCCGAGGCGAAGTTCAGAGATGGCAGAAAAAGCAGAAGGTTGTGAAGAGTTTGGGAAATGAAGTTTGCTGGAAATGTGGGTCTGCTGGACACAAAAGGCGTGATTGTTTGATGTTGGCGCGGAATAGCCAAGGTTCCTTATCGCAAGGAGTTGGTGTTGACCCTGGTGTGCTAGCTGGTGCTGCAATGGTGCGACAGGAGGATGATGGTTCCGCAAGGAAGAGAGCTCGTCTGATGAAGCTTCAGGGTGGTGTTGTGTTTTCAGGTAATCTTGTTAAGTGATCTTTGCTTTAGTTACCTTAGTTTGGTTTTGTTGGTTCTCCTTGCGTGGTAAGTTTGGTCTCGTTGCTAGCATGTTTGGGGTAGTGGTAGTTGTGGTTTGGTAATATCTTGGGTGTGAAGAAGGCTTGGGTGAGTATCTTGTGGTAAATGGTTGTTAGTGTGATGAAGTTGGATAAGTTAAAGGTGAGTTAGGAGGTTGTTCTTAGACAGATTTTGAGGATGTTATTGGAGGGTGTGAACTGGCATTCATGCACAGCTAAAATCATTGATATATACTATATTATATATGTTGGTCCATGCATACATGTGGCATGACACTAGAGGTTTTGCATACATGTACATCAGGCATTGATAGGGCATGTAGGTGATCATGCATACGATGTTCACGCTCGCTAATAACTAATCGAATCTGTTAGTGTTGTGGTTGGATTAGGTGGGGTGATGGGTTTTTAGAGGTTGTTGGTGCTGAGTGGGAGTTAGAAGTGTTGGAGTTTGGTAGGCTAGTTGCTAGTGATGGTGGGAGTGGTATAGCCTGTTGGTAGAAGGATAGTGTTTGGTGCTCAGATGGGTTTAGCGGTTTGGTGGTGAAGGGTATCGGTTGAGGTTAGTATCGGTTAAGTGGTTTGTTTAGTTAAAAGGAAGTGGTAGTTCCTTGGTGCTAAGTGTTGTTGCAGTTTGAGGTTGTGTTTCCAGGTGCTGAAGTGGTTTAGCTTTTAGGTTGTGGTGAAAGGGTTGTGTTTGTTCTTAGCAACCTTTGAGGAGTTCAGAAGCTGTTATGTGTGTTTTGGTTAAGTAATGTTCTGGTAATGCAAGTGTTCTGGTTGAAGTTTGTAGTGAGAGGGCTGTGAAAGATCGAAGGCTTTTGTTGGTTGTTGGGTTCTTGTGAGAAGTGGTTGGCTAGTTGTGGTTAAGAAAGTTCTGTTTGAAGTCAGTTGGTGGTGTGCGGAACGGCTGATGGTTTCAAGTTGAGGTTGTGATGTGATTTTTGGTTTTTGTGTAAATAGTGCTGGTGAGCTGCTATGGTAATGTTTTTGACGGATGTGAAGGATTGTCAGCTTCGTTGGAGAGTTTGTGTAAACAGTTGATGTTTAAGGATTTTTGCTTGTTGGGAAAAATCTTTGGAAGAGGCTTGGGAATTTGCAAGAGTTTTAGAGGCTGAGAGGTTGCAAAGTGGCTGAGTTGGTTTGGTGGTTGTCTTTGTGTAGACAAGTCTTGGGAGTTGTGTGTTACAGTGTTGCCTGCTGTAAGAGCTGAAGTTTTCAGGTTGATGTTGGGATTGTGTACAGTCCGGTAATGTGGAAGGTTAAGTCGTGGTTGCCTTGAGAGTTTGGGTTTGTGAACAGTGTATGGTGGAGGTTTTGTGTGGAAAGTGTTCAGTGGTGTTGGTTGAGGCTTTTGTGTTGCCTTGTGTGTTGCTTTGAGAAGCTTGTTGTTCTCTTTTCGCCGGCTGAAATTTCGAGGACGAAATTTCCTAAGGGGGGGAGAGTTGTAACGCCCCGGTTTTGGGCTCAGAAGTTTTGGGTGTTGACCGGTTCGGTCAAAGTGCTGATCGAATATATAAGAGTGAATTTAGGAAAGCCTAGTTCGGGTTGCATTAAAAATATGGAAAAATGTTCTAAAATCATCTTTTAATATATATAAGTGAACTGTGAAATCAATTTTGGAAAATGAGGTTCGGAAGGTTGACATTTTGGCTAGTGACCAAAATGTAATTTTTTGAAAGTTGCGGGACAGTTTTATAAAGGATTGAAACTTTGAATCTTTAAGGAGCTATTATTCCAAAAAGGATTTCTCCAGATTTTTCTAAGATATTTTAAGGCTCAAATCTGATTTTAAAGATTTAGAAAAGGAGGGAAATCATTTTAACTAAATTCCCAACAAACTTTTCATTTTCTCTCAAATTCTCTTTTCTCTTATTTTCTCTCAACCCAAACAAAATTCTCCAGATTTCTTTCTCTGATTTTGACATCTAAATCTCTCATTTCATCTCTCATTTGATTCCTAATTATCTCATCAACAAAACCTCTCAATTTACAAGTTGTTTCATCAAGCTTTTTGGCTCTAAAATGGAGAAATTCAAGTTTGGAGGTAAGAACGTCCTTCTCCTCTAAACTATATGTTCTTTACTGAAATTCCTAAGTTCTCAATCCTTGATTTATGTTTTATTAATGGCTTTTCAATTGAGATCTTGATTTTTGGCTAAAATGCAAGATTTGGTGATTTTGGTGAAAATTTCGTGTGATCTGTTTAAGCAGGGTTTTGAGGTGTTAAATTGATGTTAAATGAATGCTAAAATGATTAGAAGTTGAGGTTTAATCAATGCAATCCCGGATAGGTTGAATTTCCTAAGTTTGGCTTGAGTTTTTGGTTGTTTTTGAAGTGTTTTTG
Organism: Hibiscus tridactylites; assembly: GCA_958450335.1. Lineage (NCBI taxonomy): Eukaryota > Viridiplantae > Streptophyta > Magnoliopsida > Malvales > Malvaceae > Hibiscus > Hibiscus tridactylites. The sequence continues at coordinate 72,974,781 of OY288270.1, read as the reverse complement.
GTGATCTGTTATACCTGGAGGTATGAGGACGTGGTTGTGATCATTTTGCATGTTATTTGATGTATAAAAATGTTTAGGAGTGATGGATCTTGGCTGGGTTAAGTTTTGGAAGTGTTTGGAGGTGATTTCGGTTGTGTTTGGTAGCCAAATTGTTAGATTTGTGATGAGCAGCGAGTTGTGTTGTTGTTGCTGGTGTTTTAATGCATAAGGATGCATTAATGTTCTGTTTTTGTGTGCTTGAAACAGGGGAGTTTGATCCGTGAGCTTTGGAGGTGTTTTCGGAAGGTTTCGGAAGCTTGGAAAGCTTGTTGGCTAGCTTTGTGTGGTTATCGGTGAGTGAAGTTGGGTTTTCAGCTTTTGAAACAAGGTTTGAAGGTTTTTGGGAGCTTAGTTTAAGTCTAATCAACTTTGCTAAGCTCAAGAGTAAGTGAATGGGTTTTTGCTCTTGAATTGTGTGTGATTTGGTTTTAAAATCAAATGTGGTTTGATGGTTGATATGCATGTGTTTTGCATGGTTTGATTCTGTTTTGTAAGCATGTTTTTAGCATGGTATAATGCTGGTTTTGAAAGCCTTTTGGGAAGGATGCCCAAGGTAAGGGATTCTTGGTTTTGTAAATGGTAAATGTGGTTTTGATGCATAGTGTTGCATGTTGATCATTGGCTTTGTATGATGCTTAAAAACAGTGAGTTAAAGATGATAAATGTTACCTTTTGCATATTGGTTATGCATGTGAATCATTAGATTAATGATGTGATGGTTTTGCATATTGGCTATGCATGTGAATCATTGGGATAATGATGTGATGGTTTTGCATTACGTTATGCATGTGGAATATTGGATTAATATGGTAAGATGGTTATATTGGCAAGGGATGTAAGTGGTTCTTGGTTCGTTGATCGGATATAGTTAGCCGGCTATAGGATTGGGTGCACCGTGAATAAAGTCGCCTTGAAGGCGGAGTGGTCAAGTGTGGACCGGATAGGCTCCCCTCAAGTATTCCTAACGAGATGAGGTCAGTGGAGGTTGTTGCCCACGGGAGGACCTCGGTTACTTAAGGTCATAGTGGAGGTTGTTGCCCACGGGAAGACCTTGGTTGAGTAAAGGTTATATGGTGGTTAAAAGTCCATATGTGAGAACCTTGTACTTGTTAAGATCACAATGGCAGTGGTTAAGTCCATGTGTGGATCTTGTGTGTGATGTCCCGGATCTCGTTAGATGATGTCTACAACTACCAATCGGTTATGCAAAGGTTGTATGGTGGTTGAAAGTCCATACGGGAAGACCTTGTGCATGTCAAGGGTGTATGGTGGTTGAAAGTCCATACATGGGAACCTTGAGGAAAAGCTAAGGTTGTATGGTGTTTAAAAGTCCATACATGGGAACCTTAGGTTGTTGAGGTCAGTGGAGGTTGTTGCCCACGGGAAGACCTTGGATTGGGTAGTGTGTAGGGAGCGTAGGGACAACGCTCGGAATCCGCGTATCCGATCGGGTTGTTAAGTGAAAAGTGAATGTGGTCGGTCTCTTGAAAGCCAATGTAATGTTCTTGATCATAGTGAAGCATGAGATGCTTGAATTGATGCATGGTTGCATGTGAAGCATGAGATGCTTGAATTGATGCATGGTTGCATGTGAAGCATGAGATGCTTGAATTGATGCATGGTTGCATGTGAAGCATGAGATGCTTGAATTGATGCATGGTTGCATGTGAAGCATGAGATGCTTGAATTGATGCATGGTTGCATGTGAAGCATGAGATGCTTGAATTGATGCATGGTTGCATGTGAAGCTTGAGATGCTTGAATTGATGCATGTTTGTATGTGAAGCATAAGATGCTTGGATTGATGCATTGTTGCATGAAAAGTGTATGATGCTAGTGTTGGCATGTTTACTTGTTAGGTTGAACAAGTGTTGGTTATCATTTGATAATGATGTAAGTGAGCATGAGATATCCATGTTGCATTGGAGTCTTGCTAGACTTGTTTTTAAAGGCATGTGATGATGATGTTATGGTTCATATAGCCTTGATTAAATGCATGAAATGGATTGTTGAAGCTATGGTTTTAAGAGGTTTCTTGCTTGATGTGGTTTTCAAGTTAAAGAAAGGTATGTTGTAAAATGGGAATGTTTTCCATGGTTTGTTTAAGCTTGGCATATGGTGTTTATGCATGGTTTTGAGCTTGACGTTGAAAAGGGTTTTCAAACATGGTTTTGGTAATCAAATCGGGTTTGTTTTAAAGTGTTTTAAAGACCCGCTGCATTGATGGTGTTTTGGTTTTGAGCATTCCTCACTAAGCATTTTGTGCTTACGCTCCTTTTTGTCCATCAATGCAGATTCTTGAAGTTTGGACAGCAAGGAGCAAGGGATTCAAGGTGGACTCCAATGGAGATGTATGTCTCGGTGAATAGCTATAGTTAATAAGGGCAATGGGGTAGAATCTCTCGGATTGATGTGTATGTGATCGTATATGTTGATCATGTTGTTTAAGAATGTTTAAATGTTGTTGCTATGTTGTTGAACATGAATTGGCTTATTTGAGGTTGCTTTGGAAAGGTTTATGCTTAAATGGATAGCTTGAGTAGGAAGCATGCCAATGAATTTGGGGCTTTTCATATGTGTTGATTATATGTTGAATCGTTGATGCATTTATGGTCCTTGCATGTTGAATGATCATATGAAATGGTTTGGTGATGTTAATTGGATGTTTGATGCATGATTGATGATGGTTTTGAGTCGAAATCAGGCAGGGGTATCGGTACTCGGGCTTGTGTATCGATACGCCTGAGCCGAATATGCTCGTTCTTGCCCAGGCGTATCGGTACGGTTGAACAGGTACCGATACCGTATGAAGGCCGTATCGATACTGGGAAACTCGTATCGATACCGCTGCTGAAGTTTGGTTACTGCCTTCCCCGCGTATCGATACGACACGTGGCGTACCGATACCGGACCGTTAAATTCAGTTAAAAGTATCTTATGATGTTTTGTTTTGTTTACGTTTTGGTCCTGAATCTTGTTTGTGCAATTGCATGAGTTCGGGAGTTCCGTTTGAGCTGAAATTTGGCAGAGAAGCATGAAACATGATTAATTTTAAGTTGGTAACTTAAAATGTGGTTAAGTCCTTAAAGTTTTCAGAAATTGCAATTTGGTCCCTAAAGTTGTAATTTGTTCAATTGGGTCCCTGTTTGATCTCTGATGTTTGTGATTTTTGAGCATGGTGTTTGTGTGATCACACCTAAGGTTAATGTGCATCTAGACAAGATTAAAAAGGAAAAAAAAGGGTCGTTAATCAAGGTTGACTTTCGGGTTGACTTTGGTTTTCCCCGTGTAATCTTCGTAGTTCCGGGTCAACCGTCTAGGCCGGACTACGGGGGTTACACTCGGGACATAGATCTCGATACATAGGAATGGGTAGAACCATTGTCAAGCAATGCAAAGTATGGAACAGAAAATATAGTGAATGTACCTGCAATGACGTCTGGCTCATCTCTGTCATCACGACGTCTAGTAGCATAAACAAGTGCAGGCTGTCTTGCCTCAGTCATAACCGGTCCCCCACTCTGATGTGATCGGCCTCTACTATCAGATCTAGCAGAAGATCCATGAGCTCTACTCTGATAACACCCTGAACCCGGTGTCTGAATAGATGTCTGTGAACGGGCTGAAGTCTGGGATCGAGCAGGGGTCTGAAACGACGATCGGCCTACAGAAGGTGGGTGTGGACAATCTTTCTTGAAATGGTCAGTGGATCCACATCTGAAGCAAGCACCCGACGTCTTCCTGCACTCCCCTCGGTGAAGCTTACCACACTGCTCACATACAAGAAAAGTGGACCCTGATGAATCACCTCGACTAACCGATGGGCCCTGCTGTACTGTGGGCCTATAACTCGAACCACCACTCTGATACATGGTGCGAGCCCTCTTATCAGAGTGCGTGTGAGACTCTCCCTATCTAGAAGATCTCCAAGATCGATCTCGGTCTCGCCCTCGATCCTTGCCTCTATCTCGATCTCCATCTCTACTATTCTGACTAGCTGTCAAGATCTCCATCTGTTATGCAGTCTTAGCTCGGTCCACTAAATCTTCAAACACCTGATCATGGTGGGTAGCCACTCGATCACGTATCCCAATACGAAGACCCTCCTGGAACTTTTCACATTTGTCTTTCTTAGTAGAAATCAAGCCAGTGCCATATCTCGACAACTCTAGAAATTGTATCTAATACTCAGCTACTGTCATGGTACCCTGCACCAGGTCTTTAAAAGCATGGCGTCTCTCTCTCAAGAACCACTCGCCCAGAAAACGGTTCCTAAAGCGCTCCTTAAAGAAATCCCATGTCAGACGATCAGAAGGAACACTACTCATAATGGACTCTCACCAGGTGTGGGCATTCCCATTCAGCATAGATACAACACCCAAATACTTCCTGGATGGCTCAAAACCCAACTCACCCATACGTCTCTCGATATCGTATAACCACTTCTCAGCCTCGGTCGGTGGTCCACTAAGAGATCCCGAGAAGGTTTTGATCCCGTTGGCAATCAGGGTCTGGGAGATAGGAACTTCAGGTGTGACTCCAAACGCTCTAACTACTCCCTGAATCAATTGGAGAAACTGTCTACTCAAGGAATCATCCGTAACTCCAGTCATAGGCTCGGGCCCAGAAACAGTAGCTCCCCTGACCGGAGTAGTCATGCCAATACCAGGAGTAGGCAATGGAACAGTGGGAGTAGGTGTAGGAGCAGTCGGGACAGATGTCGGAGTAGTCGAAGCAGAAGCAGCAGCAGCAGCAACTGAAGGACCACTAAGGGTAGGAGGCTCTACAGATGTCGGAGGGTCAACTGTGGCTGTAGCAACTCCAGAAGCAGGTGGATCAGCCAATAGATCGTCTATCGGGTCTGCAAATCTAACAGGTCGACCACGCCTACGAGCGGGTCGACGCCCCCTTCCGGTGCTCATCTCGGAGAATCTCTACAAGGGATAAAACCTAAGATCAGTTTATGACACTGGAGAATCGAACACAATTAAACATATAAAGTTGGGTGACATGGCCTCTTTTTACAATACTTGTAAAACATGCTAAAACAATATTTTAAAAGGACTTATCCACAGTTCGGGGTTTTAAAACCAAAAGCTCTGATACCAACTAAATGTAACCCCTCTAGACCGGCCCATGCGGAGTGACCAAGTCTAGTAAGGCACTTTAAAATTTAAAACTCAAGTGGAAAACATGTTTGCAAACTATGCGTTAATTTCGACAGCATAACGACATAACTTAGTAAAAACCATCAAGTTAAATAAACCTGTTTAATACGTCAAATAGTAATATTTTCCAAAATCATTCACAACATAGACTTCATAGATAATATAGGCAGCCATGATTACTTAAATAAACCTATCATAGGATGGTTACAAAATAAGTACCAGTTAGCATATCAAAATACTTTTAGTTTAATACCATACATAACAAAATATAGGCACATGTCACCCAGAAAGTACAAATGGTGGATAGAAACATTACATTCAAAAAGAAATACCAAATGTGTCGATCCTCCAAGTGTCAGCTACGGGGCGGCCTATCCAAAATATCTGAAAGGGGGAAAGAATTTGGGGCGTGAGCTCGAAAGCTCAGTGTGTTTCAACAGTGCAAGTAAAACAGTTGCATCAATAAACAATAAATCATGTTATGCAAAACATATCATAAAAAGCATCAAAGTTTTCATGCAACCTATCTACCCTCCAACCGAACACCATGATACAGTTCCCCAGAACAGTATCTTATACTGGCATTAACCCAAGCCCATTAGGCGGGGTACCATCCTAAGGTTATACCTTAGAATACGGGCGGCCCCAGTCGAAACTTAGGAATCGAAAACGGGCGGACCTGGCCGAAGCCTAGGATCCGAATACGGGCGGACCTAGCCGAAGCTTAGGATCCGAAAACGGCCAGACCTGGCCGAAGCCTAGGATCCGAATACGGGCGGTCTTACCAGCTAGATCAGGGCTGAGCCGATAATCTCCACATCATACCCCTAAGTACCTCTACTAATTATTCCGGGTAGTAACATAGTATGCAACAATAATAGTCATAACAATGCTCCAAAAACATAATTCTACACTGATAACCGAAAATCATAGGCATGCTTGTCATATCGAATCCTAGAGCATAATTCAAACATACAGTGCAATCGTATTTCTTCCATAAATAGAAAACATGCTAGTTTTTCACAAAATCAAGTTTAGCAATCATATACACATAGTATGTTTTATTAAATCTTGTGAAGTATGTAAAACAATAAATATGCAACAGTCATATAGCACACAAGGAACACACCTCAAAAGATGAGATCGGCCAGTCAAAAGGTCTATCGAGCACCGGGATCACGCTCCGCTACAGTACTGGAACCTAAATAGACAAGGATTATGGTTACAATCAGTTTTACACCTTGATTCTTAATAAAATACTAAGTTTCAGGGTCGTACGAGTAACGATAGGATCACGAGGCGGTACGGATCGAGACGAGCTGGGCTGGGCATAGGCGCGATCGGGAGATCCACGAGTACCTATTAAATCAGAAGATTTATATCAGTCCTTATTCATCAGTTTCTCTTAAATAACATAACTTATACATATGCATGCTAGGGTTCAATGTCCAATTTGGAGGCTTTCGGGTTAGAATTTCGCGAAACGGGCTTCAAAATCGGACTCAGGACGTCATAAAACATAAAAGTAGACTTTTTGGAAAAAGTTGACTTTTTGGTCAAAGTCAACGCTGACGGCAGTGGTCAAAGTCAACACTGACGTCATGCTGACGTCACTGGTCCAAGGCTAACTCAGCGAGTTGACTCACTGGGTTGACTCGGACGAGTTGACTCACTGAGTTGACTCGGACGAGTTGACTCACTGGGTTGACTTGGATGAGTTGACCCACTAGGTTGACTCGGTCAACGGGTCAGGTCGGTCGGTCAACAGGTCAACGGGTTGGGTCAACGGGTCAATGGGTCGGGTCAACGGGTCAACGGGTTGGGTCAACGGGTTTGACTGAGCTGACCGGTTCAACCGGACCAGCCGGTTCAGACCGGTTCGGTCTACGCGGATCGACTCTTACCCTTAAAATTCGAAGGTCACCGAACGGTCGCCGAAACGTCGCTGGAAAAGGCTATTTCGTGTCGTTTTCTGCCGGAAAAAGATACAAATCATCAGTCTATCATTTTATTACATCTTTAGGAACGAAAAGACACTGGAAACGAACCAAAACTCACCGAATTCGTCCTTAATCGTTCGAACACGTCAGAAAAAGACGTAACTCCGACGACGGGCCAAACCACGATGAACGGGCAAACGTCAACTTGGGTTTTGATCAGCCTGTGACGGGGAGTCCAACGGCAGTGGTGGCGCGGCGAACGGACGTCGAACGGTGCCGGAAAACTCGAAAGAAAAAGCGGACCGGTTTAGCCCTAGGTCGCGAATCTTCAACGACCAATTGCCGGTGAAGGGGACGGTGGCTGAGCGCGTGGGTTGAGGGGTTTTGCTCGGGGTTTGACGGTGAACACTTTAACGCCGGCGGTGAGCGCCACGGCGCGGCGGTGAGGGTTGATCGCCAGTGAACGGGATTTTAGGGGAGAAGGGGAAATGACGAATGGGGGTGTTTTTGGAAGTTTTTGGGAAAAATGATCCCAATTAAAAATCATATTAAGGTGGCAGGTAAGATATTTTTATTATTTTATTATTTTAGGATCCTAGGTATTAACTCTTATTTCCCGTGGTGAAAACACTAATCAAGAGCTATGTTAGCTCAATTGGTTAAGCCATTGACCTATGCAGCCAAGGGTCACGGGTTCAAAACCCCTTGGCTACTTTTCTCCCCTTTTTTTTCATTCCCCATTTTTAACCTTAGAAAATTAGGGTTGTTACATTAGATTAAAGTTCCCACACTAAAACCTCCCCCAATTTGGACACCCTTTGTTGAACAAACAAACTTAGTATTAAAATATACCTAATCCACGAGTTTTTAAAATTGTTCGAAAACTTACCAACCCCCAATTCCCAACTTTATTTAGCATTGAAAACGTTGCTAAAATCCTTATTTGCTTTGTTCCCATGGGATTCATCTTACTTCGTGAGAAGATGGACCGAGGGGTTCTGAGACTGTATTCACCTTCTTAAAAGGTTTAAACTTTTTTTTTAAAACTTTTGAAAATTTTAATCTATATTTTTAATTTGCTTTTATATTTTGTATTGTTAATTTAATTTCACACCCCTAAAATTTTGTAATTTTGTACCTTCTACATTTTTAATATAACTTCTCAATAGTTCACACCCCTCGCATAAAATCTTGTGTTCGACCCTATTAATGAAGCCTTCTTTCCCTTAAATTTTTTATTTTTTTCTTATCCCGAAAGAATGGAGCTTATCTCCTTTGTGCTTGTAAAGATCTTGTACAATTTATTAAAAATGAACCCTTAAATTAAAAAAAGAGAGTTAAATGTTTGATTTGTTGTGTGTGGTAGGCTAACTTTTGAATAAAAATGAGTATATAATGACTTAAAGTCTATGAAGTATAACAAAATTTTATTATTCTAATGTGAATTATTAATAGTCCGTAACTAATCTTTTATTTTTACTTATTAGCATTTAATTCAACTTATCACGAGGCTTTGTACAATCATTCCTATTGTACTGTTCAAAATCATCTCTGGTTAAAAAAAGGCTTAAAACCAAAATAAGTATCCAAACTATCTCATTTTCTCTTTTAGGTGCCTAAATTAATTTTTGCACATTTTAAGTACTCAAACTATCATTTTTGGTCAAAGTAGGTGCCAAATTTATATTTTTTTTGTCAAAATAGGTGCCTCAGTTTAACCTTAAAAAGGAGAAAATGATAGTTTAAATATTTAAACAGAAAAAAATATGATAGTTTGAGCACCTAAAAGTGACAAAAAATAGTTTAAACACTTAAAAATAAAAAAATATAATAATTTAGGCACTTATTTCTACATTAAACCTTAAAATAATTTCAATTAAAACCATGTTAAATAATTTCACTAAAATGAAGCCAATGTCTTTCTCTTCCACCAAACTCCCTCCCAAGTTAACGTCAAACAATCCCTTCACATCCAACAGCTACATTTGGTCTTTCTACACTCTCATATCAGCCGTCCGATGCTGGTTTTACCCAAGATTCCTACCCAACACCAACAATATAAAACTAATAATCCACACCGACTAAACCGGTAACCGGTAAGGCAAGTTCGTTTCCTTTATAAATGGCCGCGAACAGGGCTAGATTCATTGTGCCGTTGAGTTCCGCTGCTTTAGTGCTCTGGTCTGCTCAACACTCTTCTTATCACTCAGGTTCGTCGTATTTCTCTACCACAGGTTGCTTTTTCATAATTTTGTTGGAGATTTTCTTTATTTTGTCTGTTGGTTTCATCTGTCATATTTGTTCGGAGATTTTGCTTTGTTGTTTGTAGTGCAAGAGGAAAATGAGTGTTTTGATTTTGTATTATCTGTTTTTGTATCGTTTTGGTGAAATAATTGCAGATCTGTGCTGTTTTTTATGTTTGTTTTCGATTTTTTTTACTGTGTATACATATTTTTTTGAAGATACGAGATTTTGATGTTTGATTTTGAATATAGATTGTTTATAGAAGTTATACTGCAAAAAAGTTCATTTCGTCTTAGAGTAAAGCTTTGAGTTGACATGAAGTAAATATTGTTTGACTATTCAGTTTTGAGTAGGATTTACTGGATCTATAAATTTTACATTATTTTCGATATTCAAATCGAGTATAAAATTTATGAACACTGATTTATATCTGTTAGTCATTTCTGTGCAGGCTTAAACTCCTACGACCTTATTTTATTTACAAGGGGGCTTTTAGTTTGTCGGTGGTGTATTTTTTTGATCACAACTCTGCTAATCTTGTTCGATAGTTCCATAAATACTCGTTGACTTGTTTCTGAGAGTGAGAAATTGCAATGAGTAACGTAACTGTAAAATTGCTACAGCTTGATTTTGAAAGTATGTTATTCCTAAATTATTGTTCACAGTGCTGACCTTCCTAAGAAAATTATCTTCTTAAAAAGCATGGTGCTATTGTGTTTAATGCATGATTCTACCGTTTTTAATTTGTTCCAGGAAAGCATGGAAGAATCAATCATTTCTTGAATTGTTTTTTTATTTTGATATTTATTCCTGTGTTCTTTTATCTTTTATTAGCAGCAGCACATTGGCTTGGCCTACCAAACTAATTAAGATTCTTTGGTGTTCTTGCAATTGTTTTGGCTTACGGTTTGCAGATCTCTTCAATATTCAGTTTTTGAACCCATTCTAATGATATAAAATTTAGGTAATTTGAGCATACAGCTTGTCATCTACTGGGTGGTACCGCCGCTTAAAAGAAATCAAACCGTAACAAAATCGTTTCCATCATCAACAGTTGTGACACCTAAGTTTGATTAATGGAAGCCTCTGGAAAACATGAAGAAACCCACTCATATGTAAGATTCTTTCTTTCTTTTAATTCTATTGGTATTCTTCTTTCGCATTGTAAATACGACATACTCTTGATTTACAATTAATACTTTGATCAAATCAAGTTAGTTTCAATACAATTCAATGAAGTGACTGCTTTATAATTTTTTTAAAAGGATGAAAACCCATTTTCCTGTTTCTACGAGGTGCTTATGATATTATATTTTGAGCTGCTCATTTTGCAATTATATGTTCTCTTGATTTTTACTAAGTTCTAATTTTTCTTCGATGCTTTGATTATCTTGACTTATCGGCATGAATTTGTTTGATATTTGATCGATTCTTGTTTTGAAGAAGTTATAGCTGATATTATGGCTAAAAATGTTATAAATTAACTTCTGGGTTTTGAAATCAGAGAACAAAAAGATTAGCTGGAACTGTAAACTGGGGCACAGCCACTGTTATTGGACTGTTTGCGGGCATGTTATATGGAGGTAGTAAAGAAGCTGCTGCTTCAGTTGTAAGTTTTTTGTTTGTATAAAAAACCCCCTTCAATTTGATGCATAGGCAGTTGTAAGAATATATGAATGTGATATAATTTGTGTACATGTATGTGTCTGTACCTATGTTGTATGATATGATATGTGATACAATAGAGATGTTTACTGTCCTGCAATTTTTTGTTGTTGCTATCATGTGATTGTTCTTTTTTTGGTATAGAAAGATCTTCAATTTGGTTCATTAGAAGTTGCAAGAATGTTTGAATGTGATATAATTTGCATGTTGTGGGTGTGTTTACAATTCCGGCGACTGTTTTCTTTAGTTGCAATCAAGTGATTGCACTTTCTTCCTTCAAAACTGCTTATGTTTATGTTTTTGGGTTTCTTTTGAGATCAATTATGTCCATGTCAATAGTTAATTCATGTTTTTGTTCTTATTCTACAATATTTTTTTATTGAAACTTGAGAATTCTTTGTTAGAGCAAAGATGCAGAAGTAATGTTGAAGCTTGGCAGCACTCCAGATAAACGAGAGCAGCACCGGTTGATGCGAGATGCAATGGAAAAAAGGTTTGTCCGGGTTACTCGTGGCTCAATTGTAGGTGGAATTCGACTTGGAATGTTCACTGCTGGATTTTATGGTTTACAAAATTTGTTGGCTGAGAAACGGGGTGTCCATGATGTATTCAATGTTGTTGGTGCTGGTTCTGCAACTGCTGCAACCTTTGGTCTAATTAGTAACAATCCATACCTTACTAAATTCAATCATTTTCCTACAAGTTCCAATATAGTTGACCTCTATCATTAACTTCTTTTTCAGTTGAAATTGGAACCTTGGAAACAGAACAAGGATAATATATGATCCTCATTTGTATTTATATTCTTTCTTTTTTTTATTGGTTGATATCTGCAGTGCCAGGGTCACTTAAATGGCGTGCAAGGAACGTGGTGCTAGGTTCAGTTCTTGGTGCAGCTTTATGTTTTTCTCTTGGTAATTAATTAGCACATTATAATTTCGTATTGATATGTTCGTGAATTAGTAGTTAAATGATTGTCTTCAATGGGTCGTTATGTAACTTTCGTTTAATCAGTTGCCCATTTTCAAAATTTGCAAGTCATTATAAGGAGAATGTTAGTTTGATAAGGAGAGGTGGAGATATCAGTCTATGAAAAATGTTTTTGCAATATTCTGCCAAGTCATTCAGTCATGACCCAATGTTACTATAAAAACCTTTAAAGATGACAGTAAAGGAATCTGATTGCATTTTGTGATGTTATATTGTTAGCATAGGAAGTTTAAAAGACGAGAAAGCTGATTTAGGGGGCAGGGGCTGGGCATGTAATATAGAAGTTGCATTTTGTGACAGGTTGGCTCCACTTGAAGCTTGTAGAGAAAGCGAATGAAGGGAACACGATTGCTAAAGATTCAAGAGAAATGAGAGAAGTAAAGAGTGGTCTCGGGGCTGCCATCGATCGTCTTGAAGAGAACTTCAATAAATAGACCTACTACATTTTGCATAGCCAGAGAACGCTATAGACAACAGTGACATGTAACTAAAATCTAATGCTTTTGGCAATGTATTTCTTACATCCTTAAGTGACTATTGCTAGATCCTTGTCCAGCTTTTAATAATTTAAATTTTGTTGGTCGTACTTTATTGTTAATGATCTTAACAATTTATAATTATTCTCTCTTCTTTTACTATTGTATTTCTAAAATTTTCAGAGTAAGGTGAAAGAATGGTTTTACCATCAAATTCAACACTGAAAATGTTTCTGTTTTTTCAAAAAAAAGTTTGCTCATAATTTTCTGAGTTTGATGATTAAAAGTCGTAATTGATTCATAAGAATAGTTTAAAAAACACATCAATAAGAATTGTAACTTTGAATAAGTAATTATGAAACAACAATATTCTCTCGCAATATTTTGAGTTTGATGTTCTTGACATTGACATGTTATACTATTTTTCTTCCATTTAGGCCGAAGAAAATTATGTATGTACACAAATGCTTACCCTAAGTTGAGCTCTTTTTGATTTTGGTGACCTCGTGTAAGGATTTCGGTACTTACCGTTTTTCTTACGACATTTTTAAGGATTTATGTATATTTTTTACTAATTTCCGCACATACTGAAATCCTTACATTTCTTGTAATAAAATAGGTTTTCTCGTAGCAAAATTATGTATGCACACAAATGCTTACCCAAGTTGAGTTTCTTTTGATTTTGGTGATCTAGTGTAATGATTTCGGTACCTACTGTTTTTCTTACGATTATTGTAAGAAGTTATGTATACTTTGTACTAATTTTCGTACCTACTAAAATTCTTACAGTTCTTGCTTGGTATTAAAAAGCGCGCCCGAGACGTGAGGCGAGCGAGGCGTTGAGGAAAACGCATCTGAAGGTTGAGGCGAAGTGACGTACATGATGCGCGCGCCTCCGATCGCTTCTGCCTAAGGCGTGAGGCGAGCGAGGCGACGCCTCTGAGGACCGAGGCGTGTTTTATAAAAACGCACGTGTTTTTATATTTTAATTAGAATATACCTTTAATTGTTAACCCTACTCCCCAAATTCATGATAAACAAACCTAGAGCCTCTCTCCAAATTGCTCTGCCTCACCCCAAATTCTACCGTCACCGGTAAGCCCAGCGAACCTAGCCAGCGTCGCCGCCAAGCCCAGCGGCCCCATCCACCGCCGCTGTCAAGCCCAGCGACCACTGTTGTAATTTGTATATGTGTATAATTGTATTCTCCTTCTTCAATTAAAAAAAATCAATAGTGCTTTTGCACTTTGCAGAAACAATGTTTGCCGACTGCCAACAGTTGCTATCTTCTTGATTATTTGTTTTCAATAAAATAAATAATTTGATGCATTACCGACTCCCAAGTGAGATTTACCCTCTTTTGTGTTGCTTGCTTGATTGACTGCTCGATTCCACAAATATTAATTGTAAACACTAAACAAAACAAACAATCATTATTGTTAGATAATTAAGGAGAAAACGCCCACACGCCTCATTATTTATAGCCTTCAAGTTCAAATATATTACTATTTCACATGGTTATTATTTGATTTTCAGGGTGATTAAATCATGAATATGTGATCAAATTAAACTGGATCATCGGTTTCTTTAGATCCGGCAAGAAAATATGGAACGCCAGACCCTTTGAATAGAAATAATTATTTTTGTAAATTTTGTGGTAAAAATACTAAGGGGAGCATATAAGATGAAACAACACTTGCTTGAAAGATTTACGAGTGTGCTCAAGTGTCCTCAATGTCATGAACATATTAAAGAGGAAATGAATGCTTTTATGTTGAAAAAGTAGAGGCAAAGGCTATAACTTTAATGTCATCTCGAGATTTTTCCTATGATGTTGGTGATCATGATGATGATGGTGAGAAAGAAGAACTTGAATTATTAAACTCGAGCGGGGATAAGGGCAACTCAAGTCAAAGGAGCGGGATACCTTTACTTAAAAAATCAAGAGTCAAGGGTCCAATGGACTTGTTTATCAATCATAAAAAAGCTAATCCACACAAAGATGTGAGTGTGTAAGCAGCTTGTGATAATTACAAAGAAATGTGCGAAGGTATTGGACAATATGGTCCCGGTTTAAAAGTGCTTACCGTCCATGAGCTTAGAGTTCCTCTCCTTAAGAAAGAAGGAAAGGATACTCAAAAAGTAATGAAGGATCATAAAAAATAATGGGCACAAAAGGGTTGCTCAATTTTATCGGATGAGTGGCGTGACTCGGTCACACAAAAAGATATTGTGAGTTTTCTTGTCAACTCTCCAAAAGGATCCGTGTTTATTAAATCCGTGAATGTTTCAAAAATTGCTAAGGATGCCGACGTGTTATGTCAGATGCTTGATCAAATGGTGGAATTTGTGGGAGAGAAAAATGTGATCCAAGTAGTGACAGATAATGCTTCTAATTACGTCAAAGTCGGTACGAAATACAAGTTTTTTTAATTCTTTCTTTTTCTTTATTTTTTTAGATTATTTAAATATTTTAATTTGATATGTTATTTTATTATTTATAGGAAAATTGCTACAAGTAAAGAGACCACAATTTTATTGGACTCTATGTGCAGCACATTGTATTAATTTGATGTGGAGAATATCGAAAAACTTCTGAAAGTCAAGAATGTTTAAAGAAGTGCATATTCATGAATGGCTATATATATATAGCCACATTTCTCTTATGAACATGATGACGAGCTTCACAAATCAAAAGAATTTGCATAGACCGACAATCACAAGGTTTGCAACATCTTTCATCACTCTTGCACAATTTCATAAACAAAAGAACAATTTGAGGAAAATGATTACTTCTCAAGAGTGGAACGAATCCAAATGACCCAAAGAAGCGAGAGGAAAGAAAATTGCAGCTTATCTTTTGCAAGATACTTTTTTGGAGGGACGTACTTTATACTCTCAAGTTAACGAGACCTCTTGTTAAAGTTTTTAGACTAGTTGATGGTGAGAATAAGCCACCAATGAGATACATTTATGAAGCAATTGATAGGGCTAAAGAGGCTATTTCTAAGAGTTTTTCAATGAAGGAAGAGGAGTACAACAAAGCTTTTGAGTATATTGATAGAAGATGGAATTGTCAACTTCACCAACCTTTGCACGCGGTCGGTTAATTTTTGAACCCGAAGTTCTATTATGATGATCCCGAGAGATCATCTTGTGGAAAAATTATAAATGGTTTACATGACTGTATTGCAAAGTTCAATCTAGATAGTGAAATTGAAGACAAAATCATCATAGAAATAGAGATATACTGAGATGCTAGTGGTCTTTTCAGCAGGCCAACTCCCATTAGGCAAAGGAAGACAAGACCTCAAGGTATTAAAAGTTACAATACATGAATACAATATTGTAAATTATAATATAATTTTATATTTAAAATTAAATCCTTAAAAATCTATAACTTAAATCTTACAATACTTTGCTTTTTTTATATGATATCAGAGTGGTGGTCTTCATTTGGATCTTCAACTCCCAACCGAAATTTTAATTTGAAAACCCTATTTTGTTGAAGGACTAAATTTAGCTCTAATTATAATTTAATGACTTAATTGAGAATTTTAGGGACCATTTTGTGAAACAAGTTAAGTTTGGATGCCCTAAGCTTTTCATATTTCTTTTGATTTTTTATACCCGCACAACTCTCTATTGCCCCTCTTTCTTTCGAAATAACTCGTCCCCACCTCTCTTTCTTTTTTGCTGTTCTGATTGGAGCTCCGACCAGGCGCCCACCTCCGTTCGCAACTCGTGCTACCACCACCAGCGAGATCTCCGTTGCCGCGCGAGATAACCCTACCGCGAATCATCATCTCTGATCGTCGAATGTGAGCACCACTACCGGAAACCATTGGATTTTCATTTTCCCTTGCGCCGCCGTGCTCCGCCTCTCCTCTGTGGCATTCTTCGGCTACCCAGAAACTGTGGAGTGACCACTCGGCCTCCATCATCTCTCGCTCCGCCACTGTTTCGTTCTTTCAGCTGCACGCTCCACCTTTTTCTCCCACCGGCAAATTCATTTGGTGTCGTGAGTTGACCCTAACCTTGCTATCTCCTAGTCGCCGCCTTTACTGTTGTGGTTGCACCGCCTGCTCTGACCGTTAGTAATCTGTGGCCACCTTTCGGATCTTGCTCATCGTCCCTCAGTTTTGCTCCGATGTCGGTTTGGGTAAGCCTTTGTGTTGTGTTATGAATTTGTTGTCCCTGAATTATGAGTTATTGTTTAATTTGGTTTTTGATTGTTGCCGTAGTCTTTTTCGGTTCATTGTTGTGTCGCTGCTGCGTTGTTGAGTCGTTGCCGCTGCCTTGCCTTGTCGAGTAGCCGTGCCGTCAAGGTTTTCATGAACCCCAATCTATTGCAACAAACAGATGGATAGAGTTGGGCTTGCTAAATTTTGGTAGTGGGTTGTTGAACCCAATTTTATGGCATGATATTGTCACGGGGCTAGATTTTCAAACCATCGGACCGTGCGGCCTTAGGCGAATTTCACCACACAAACACCTAAGTCAGCCTGAATTCCAACTCCGGAAGATCAAACTTCCAAGTCACTCAAGAACGCAAGATCGTTCTAAGCAAAAGCAAACTATAACGAATGGCTTTGAATTCTGAAAGAAGAAAACCAAGAACACGAAGAACAACACAGAGGATATAGAGTGAATGCCTTGATTACTCTAAAGATAGAAAACTGAGTGATTTACAAATGAGTTGGGGAGTCTCTATTTATAGTTGAACTCCCCCAGATCTGACGGTCAAAACTGATTTACATCGACGGACGAGATTTACATAATATCTTTACAAAATCTCTAAATATCTCAACATTATCTAAATAAAATCAATTAAAATGGATAATGTTGACTAAATCTTCCAGGATCTTCCAGAACATTCCGGAACCTTTCAGAATCTCTCACGGACCGGGCTAAGTCTGGTGGCCTCCTTGAGGTCCAAGTCTGTGTCTGAACCCCTTCTCTCGGAAAATGCGCATCTGGCACGGGCTCGGACTGGCGGCCCGTGACAATATGTTGACATTATGAGAACCCTTGTCCCTTATCGTATTTGATAAACCCAAGTTGTGGGTGAGCTCATGTGTGACCCAACCATGTAATGAACCGTGCCTTGTAATCTGGACCAAACCAAACTGGCAGAACTGAGTCGAACCAGCAAACAGTATTGAACCAAACTGGATCTTGACCGTCACCTTACTGGGTTTTGACTTAGACCAACATAGTTGACTTTGACTTTGACCAAAATTGACTTTTCTGGAAAATGTTTACCTTGACCTTTCTCGACATCCTGAGTTCGTATCCACTGCATGTTTTGTCTAATTCAAATCCGAAAGCTACATTTTGCTAATTTTAACTAATTGTTACTTGAAATTTGGTAAGTTATGGATTTTAGAATCTGATTCGGAAAATTCTCGTGTTCAGGTATGACTCTAAGACTGAGGAGTTACCTCCAGTTGTTTAGTCTAATCGGGTATGTTTTTCGAGATCTTTCTGTGAGTATACCTTTGGATTAGTCTTAAATTCTTCTTTAATTAGAGATCTTACTGTTACTTGATAGTGTGTGCATTTTTAGTTTTTATGTATAACAAGAACGGTACATCATGCAGTAATTTTCAAACAGTTGTTCAGCTTCTTTAGTCTGAATCATCAGGCCAACTAATATTGGTCAAATTTTTTGGCATTGGATTCTTTCTTGCCTTAGAAGAGTGAATTGTTAAGTAAGTTGGGTGTCTTTTTTTTTCTTCGAATGCACACCCATTCTAACAATGAACTATCATTCTCTAGAGATCCTACTTTTTTGGGGCTATTAAAACAAAAGATAAATGTACGACCGACCTAAGGCCTGCTATAAGATATAAATATGTAAGAGGTAGATATAGCCACTTTATAATCTAAGCTATAGCATGTATGATTATTATATAAAATCTTAACGGACAGCTCCTTACACACATAACTAACATCGAAAACCAAATGTTGCAATTTCCAATTAAAGTTCTTCTCTGGCGCCAATACACTTCCCATTCACATCTACTTAGTTGTCATAGGTTTTAGTCCTGTTCTGTACTGAAAACAAGGAACATTGTTATTGTTGTTCTGTAAATTTTGAAGTCTGCATTAAATGCATGCACTACACTTTGTGGCATTAAAAAGTTTATATAGCCTACTCCATAGTGCTATTCCAAAAGGGGTGGCTTAAAAGAAGCCTAAAAAGGGACCCAACCCTTATAACCGTTGGATGAAGCCAAATTGCTTATAGCCCGTGGATGAAAAAAATAAAAGGGGAATGGGTGAACCGGTTACAATAGGGTAAAAATAAATAAATAAAGTTGGAGTCTTTTCAAAATGAACATCCATACCTAGCTGACTGGTATACTTCTCTTGCAGCATTGGCTTCAGAAGAAGGTATGGCATCAGCTCACCCTGAAGCTTGAGCAGTTCGCTGCTCTCACCGTCTTCTAGGTTTATCTCATTTTCTCCCTATTCCTTTTGTTTTGGCTTACGGTTTGCAGATCTCTTCAATATTCAGTTTTTGAACCCATTCTAATAATATAAAATTTAGGTAATTTGAGCAAACAGCTTGTCATCTACTGGGTGGCACCGCCGCTTAAAAGAAATCGAACTGTAACAAAATCGTTTCCATCATCAGTAGTTGCGGCACCTAAGTTTGATTAATAGAAGCCTTTGGAAAACATGAAGAAACCCACTCATATGTAAGATTTTTACTTTCTTTTAATTCTATTGGTATTCTTCTTTCGCATTGTAAATATGACATACTCTTGATTTATAACTAATACTTTGATCAAATCAAGTTAGTTTCAATACAATTCAATGAACTGACTGCTTTATTTTTTTAAAAAAGGATGAAAACTCCTGTTTCTACGAGGTGCTTATGATGTTATATTTTGAGCTGCTCATTTTGCAATTATATGTTATCTTGATTTCTAATAAGTTCTAATTTTTCCTCGATGCTTTGATTATCTTGACTTATCAGCATGAATTTGTTTGATATTTGATCGATTCTTGTTTTGAAGAAGTTATAGCTGATATTATGGCTAAAAATGTTATAAATTAATTTATGGGTTTTGAAATCAGAGAACAGAAAGATTAGCTGGAACTGTAAACTGGGGCACAACCACTGTCATTGGACTGTTTGCGGGCATGTTATATGGAGGTAGTAAGGAAGCTACTGCTTCAGTTGTAAGTTTTTTGTTTGTATAAAAAAAACCCTTTAATTTGATGCGTAGGCAGTTGTAAGAATATATGAATGTGATATAATTTGTGTACATGTATGTGTCTGTACCTATGTTTTATGATATGATTTGTGATACAATAGAGATGTTTATTGTCCTGCAATTTTTTGTTGTTGTTGCAATCATGTGGTTGTTCTTTTTTTTGGTATAGAAAGATCTTCAATTTGGTTCATTAGAAGTTGCAAGAATGTTTGATTGTGATATAATTTGCATGTTGTGGGTGTGTTTACAATTCTGGCGACTGTTTTCTTTAGTTGCAATCAAGTGATTGCACTTTTTTCCTTCAAAACTGGTTATGTTTATGTTTTTGGGTTTCTTTTGAAATCAATTATGTCCATGTCAATAGTTAATTCATGTTTTTGTTCTTATTCTGCAATATTTTTTATTGAAACTTGGGAATTCTTTGTTAGAGCAAAGATGCAGAAGTAATGTTGAAGCTTGGCAGCACTCCAGATAAACGAGAGCAATACCGATTGATGCGAGATGCAATGGAAAAAAGGTTTGTCCGAGTTACTTGTGGCTCAATTGTAGGTGGAATTCGACTTGGAATGTTCACTGCTGGATTTTATGGTTTACAAAATTTGTTGGCTGAGAAACGGGGTGTCCATGATGTATTCAATGTTGTTGGTGCTGGTTCTGCAACTACTGCAACCTTTGGTCTAATTAGTAATAATTCATACCTTACTAAATTCAATCATTTTCCTATAAGTTCCAATATAATTGACCTCTATCATTAACTTTTTTTTAGTTGAAATTGGAACCTTGGAAACAGAACAAGGATAATATAGGATCCTCATCTGTATTTATCTTCTTTTTTTATTGGTTGATATATGCAGTGCCCGGGTCACTTAAATGGCGTGCAAGGAATGTGGTGCTAGGTTCAGTTCTTGGAGCAACTTTATGTTTTCCTCTTGGTAATTATTAGCACATTATAATTTCGTATTGATATGTTCGTGAATCAGTAGTTAAATGATTGTCTTCAATGGGTCGTTATGTAACTGCCGTTTAATCAGTTTCCCATTTTCAAAATTTGCAAGTCATTATAAGGAGAATGTTAGTTTGATAAGGAGAGGTAGATATATCAGTCTATGAAAAATGTTTTTGTAAAATTCTGCCAAGTCATCCAGTCATGACCCAATGTTACTAGAAAAACCTTTAAAGATGATAGTACAGGAATCCGATTGCATTTTGTGATGTTATATTGTTAGCGTAGTAAGTTTAAAAGATGTGAAAGCTGATTTATAGGGCAGGGGTTGGGCATGTAATATAGAAGTTGCATTTTGTGACAGGTTGGCTCCACTTGAAGCTTGTAGAGAAAGTGAATGAAAGGAACACGACTGCTAAAGATTCAAGAGAAATGGGAGAAGTAAAGAGTGGTCTCGGGGCTGCCATCGATCGTCTTGAAGAGAACTTAAATAAATAGACCAACCACATTTTGCATAGCAAGAGAAAGCTACAGATAATAGTGACATTTAACTAAAATCTAATGCTTTTGGCAATGTATTCCTTACATCCTTAAATGGCTATTGCTAGCTACTTGTTCAACTTTTAATAATTTAAATTTTGTTGGTCATGCTTTATTGTTAATGATCTTAACATCGTATAGTTATTCTCTCTTCTCTTACTATTGTATTTTTGAAATCTTCATAATTAGGTGAAACAATGGTTTTATCATCAAATTCAACACCGAAAAGTTTTGCTCATAATATTCTGAGTTTGATGATTAAAAGTTGTTATTGATTCATGAAACAAAGTTTGAAAAACACCTCAATAAGAATTTTTAACTTTAAATAAGTAATTATGAAACAACAATATTCTCTCCCAATATTTTGAGTTTGATATTCCTAACATTGATATGTTATATTATTTTTTTTTCATTTAGGCAGAAGGAAATTATGTATGTACACAAATGCTTTACCTTAAGTTAAGCTTATTTTGGTTTTGGTCATCTCGAGTAAGAATTTTAGTACTGATTGTTTTTCTTATGACATTTGTAAGGATTTATGTATACTTTGTACTAATTTTTGTAACTACTGAAATTCTTATAGTTGTTGTAATAAAATAAATTATCTCGTAGGAAATTATGTATGCACATAAATGCTTACCCTAAGTTGAGTTCCTTTTAATTTTTGTGATCTTGTGTAAAGATTTCGGTACCTATTGTTTTTCTTACGATTATTGTAAGAACTTATGTATACTTTGTACTAATTTTCGTACATACTAAAATTCTTACAGTTCTTGTAATAAAATAAGTTTTCTCGTAAAAAAATTTGTATGTACACGAATGCTTACCCTAAGTTGAGCTCCTTTTGGTTTTGGTGATATTGTGTAAGGATTTCGGTACCTACCGTTTTTCTTACGACATTTGTAAGGATTTATGTATACTTTGTATTAATTTCTGTACCTACTAAAATTCTCATCGTTCTTGTAATAAAATATGTTTTCTCATAAGAAATTATGTATGCGCGCAAATGCTTACCCTAAGTTGAGCTCTTTTTCGTTTTGGTGATCTCGTGTAAAGGATTTCGTACCTACCGTTTTTGTTACGACATTTGTATTTGTAAGAATTTATGTATACTTTGTACTAATTTCTGTACCTACTGAAATTCTCGTCGTTCTTGTAATAAAATAGGTTTTCTCGTAGGAAATTATGTAGGTACACAAATGCTTATCTTAAGTTGAAATCCTTTTGGTTTTAGTGATCTTCTGTAAGGATTTCGGTACATATTGTTTTTCTTACGACATTTGTAAGGGTTTATGTATACTTTGTACTAATTTCTGTACCTACTGAAATTATCTTCGTTCTTGTAATAAAATAGGTTTTTACGTAGGAAATTATGTATGTACATAAATTCTTACCCTAACTTGAGCTCCTTTTGTTTTTATTGATCTCATGTAAGGATTTCGGTACCTACCGTTTTTCTTACGATTATGGTAAAAAGTTAAGTGTTCTTTGTACTAATTTTCGTACCTACTGAAATCCTTACAGTTCTTGTAATAAAATAGGTTTTTTCGTACGAAAATTATGTATGTACACAAATGCTTACCCTAAGTTGAGCTTATTTTGGTTTTGGTGATCTCGTATAAGGATTTCGGTACCTACCGTTTTTCTTATGACTTTTGTAAGGTTTTATGTATACTTTGTACTAATTCATGTACCTACTGAAATTCTCATCTTTCTTGTAATAAAATAGGTTTTTTCGTAGGAAATTATGTATGTACACAAATGCTTACCCTAACTTAAGTTCCTTTTCGTTTTGCTGATCTCGTGAAAGGATTTCGGTACCTACCATTTTTCTTATGACATTTGTAAGGATTTATGTATACTTTGTACTAATTTCTGTACCTACTAAAATTCTCATCATTATTGTAATAAAATAGGTTTTATTGTAGAAAATTATGTATGTGCACAAATGCTTACCCTAAGTTGAGCTCATTTTCGTTTTGGTGATCTCGTGTAAGGATTTCGGTACCTACCGTTTTTCTTACGACATTTGTAAGGATTTATGTATACTTTGTACTAATTTTCTGTACCTACTGAAATTCTCATCGTTCTTGTAATAAAATAGGTTTTCTCATAGAAAATTATGTATGCACACAAATGCTTACCCTAAGTTGAGTTCCTTTTGGTTTTGGTGATTTTCTGTAAGGATTTTGGTACTTACCGTTTTTCTTACGACATTTGTAAGGATTTATGTATACAAATACTAATATATATACCTACTGAAATTCTCATCGTTCTTGTAATAAAATAGGTTTTCTCGTAGCAAATTACGTATGTATACAAATTCTTACCCTAAGTTGAGCTCCTTTTGGTTTTGTTGATCTCTTGTAAGGATTTCAGTACCTACAATTTTTCTTATGATTATTGTAAGAAGTTATGTATACTTTGTACTAATTTCTGTACCTACTGAAATTCTTACAGTTCTTGTAATAAAATAGGTTTTCTCGTAAGAAATTATGTATGTACACAAATGCTTATCCTAAGTTGAGCTTCTTTTAGTTTTGGTGATCTCGTGTAAGGATTTCGATACCTTCCATTTTTCTTACGACTTTTGTAAGGTTTTATGTATACTTTGTACTAATTTTTTGTACGTACTAAAATTCTCATCGTTCTTGTAATAAAATAGGTTTTCTCGTAGGAAATTGTGCATGTACACAAATGCTTACTCTAATTTGAGTTCCTTTTCGTTTTTGTGATCTCGTGTAAGGACTTTGGTACCTATCGTTTTTCTTACGACATTTGTAAGGATTTATGTATACTTTGTACTAATTTTTGTACCTACTGAAATTCTCATCGTTCTTGTAATAAAATAGATTTTCTCGTAGGAAATTATGTATGTACACAAATGCTTACCCTAAGTTAAGCTCCTTTTCGTTTTGGTGATCTCGTGTAAGAATTTTGGTACCTACCGTTTTTCTTACGGCATTTGTAAGGATTTATGTATACTTTATACTAATTTCTGTACCTAATGAAATCTTCATCGTTCTTGTAATAAAATTGGTTTCCTCGTAGAAAATTATGTATGTACACAAATGCTCACCCTATGTTGAGCTTCTTTTGGCTTTGGTATTCTCTTGTAAGGATTTCGGTACCTACCGTTTTTCTTACGACATTTGTAAGGATTTATGTATACTTTGTACTTATTTTCGTACCTATTAAAATCCTTACAGTTCTTGTAATAAAATAGGTTTTCTCGTAGGAAATTATTTATGTACACAAATGCTTACCCTAAGTTGAGCTCTGTAGAACTAATGTTTTGATATAATAATTGAAAAATGTTTTGGACAAAGTTAAAAAGAATTCAAAACCATTTCTAAAGTCCAAACAACTTGAAACAATGTTTAGGGGATGTTTTAAGAGGATTTTACATGTTTTCAAAGCCAATTTAAACAAAATCATCCAGGTGTTTTGAAACACCCCCTAGGTGTTTCGATACGGGGTCTTACAGTGTCAAAACGTTTCGAAATAGGCTTTACTGGATGAGAATTTTGCCAAGCGTTTCGATACAGCCTATGCCATTTCGATACACCTACGTGGCATAGACCTCAACGGTCATAAACTCCCAACGGCTATTTCCCAACTAACATTTAAATGCAGATCGTTTCGATACGGTGATAAGAATTTCGATACAGGCGTTTCGATATGACCAAGGGCGTTTCGATACATGTGCTGCATCAGACTGCAACGACTCTTTCTACTTGAAGAGTGTTTCAAAACGGATTTGAGTGTTTCGAAACGGGGAGCTGCATAACTGCATTTATGGTGGGAAATTAAGTCTCCAACGGCTCCAATTCAACCCCAACGGCTAGTAACGGCTACAAACTCAAAGAAGAGTATAAAATGGACCTCCAAGCATCTAGTAATGGTTAATGCTTCAATTGTCAACAACAAATGATCAAGAAATTGTCTTAGTGCTTATTTGTCATTTCTTTGTATAAACAAACACTAGTGAGCCAAAATTGTTAAATTTGCTCAAGTGTTTTAGGTTTTGGGTGAGAGATAAATTGTGCAAACAAATACCTATTAGAGGGATTTAAGTTTGCTTATCTTTTCTCTTGTAAAGAGGGTTTGATCAAGGTTTTGGGTAGAAAGCTTGATCGGTGTATAAGGGTTTCCTCCTAAGCCTAGAAAAGGGGACGAATCAATAGTGGATTGATTGGAAATCCTTAGTGGGAAGCTAAGGTAGTGGATGTAGACCTTGGTTAGAAAGTTCAACCACTATAAATCATTGTGGCCTTAATCTTTTAGCTTCTACACCACTTACACCTAAAATTCCACTTCTCCACCATTTGGCGAGCAAGAACAGTTGAAGGAATCGAGCACCGTAAAACCCAAAAATTGGTATCAGAGCTTGGCTCAATTAAAGAGGATTAACATCTTATTGAGTAGATCCGGCAAACTCGATTATCATTTCAATCAACCGGCTTAATGACGCAATCTATCGACAAACCGCCCTTCTTCGATGGAACTCACTATGCCCATTAGAAGACAAAGATGAAGTTCTTCATAAAGTCAAGGGACTACAAGCTATGAGACATAGTAGAAGATGGTTCGTTCGTGCCTCAACGAAGTAAAGCGGGATGGAGTGTCGAAGATTGCAAGAAGATGGAACTTAATTGCAAAGCCTTGCACATCCTCTTTTGTGCTTTTGGCCCAACCATCTATGAGAAGATGTCTTCTTGTGAGAGTGCCAAGGAGGTATGAGACAAGCTTAAAGTCACATACGAAGGAACCGATGAAGTAAAGGAGACCAAGATCGACCTTCTCAACCTAGTGTATGAAAACTTCAAGATGGATCCGGAAGAGAACATCGAGAAGATGTTCGATAGGTTCTCCACTATCACCAATGGTCTCAAAGGCTATAAAGAAGCCATCCCGGAAGAGAAGCTTGTCCGAAAGCTCATCTACTCACTTCCCTAGTCATGGGACTCAAAGAGGACCGCTATCATTGAAGCTAAGAATTTGAAGACCTTGAAGCTTGATGAACTCATGAGGTCACTTCTCACTCATCAAACAATAAAGAAAAACAAAGAAGATGAGAAGAAGAGGGAAGAAATTAGAGCTATGGGGGAGAAAAAGCTCAAAAAGCTTGGCATTACGTAAATGTCGTTGCTCTCAAATCCTCCACATGCCATCATGTAAATTCAAGTGAAGAGGAGGATGAAGAAGAATAGATAGTTCATCTCTTCAAGAAGTATGCCTCATTCATGAAGAAAGCCTTGAGAGAGCTTGAACGAGAATCCATGAGAAAGAAGAGGGCAAGCACTTCAAGCAATAAGAAGAAGGCATATGTAGCTACTTGGACTGATGAAGACTCCATCGGTGATGAACAAGCCAACCTTTGCCTTATGGCCATCGAAGAAGATTCAAGAGTAACTTCTAATTCATCTACTTCATGTTCATATTCCTTTGATGAATTACAAGATGCCTATGATGATTTGGTTTTAGAGTTTAAAAATCACATTTTGAAAAACAATAAAATGATTTCAAAGTTAAAAATTCAAAATGATTTGATTTCTAAAACCAAACTTGAACTTGAAGTAAAACTTGAAGAGTTTGAACAAAAATATTTTGATTTACAAAACTTGCTTCATAAAGTTCAAGAAGAAAAAGATTTGATTTCCAAAGAGCTTGAAAAGAAAAATAATTTTAGAAAATCAAACTTTTATATAAGACAATCTAGTGCCCCTAGATTTGTAAAGGGAAAATGTTTTAGAAGTGTTTGGGTCTCAAAAAGACTAACCACTTCAACTAAAAAGGATGAAATTGAAAAATAGATTCCTAAGTTGTTTTTTACCCTTGAAATTATTTGATTTCTTTTACAAAGAAAGACACAACGATTTTTGTAAGAAGTTATGTAGAATTTGTAATAGTTTCTGTACCTACTGAAATTCTTATCATTCTTGTAATAAAATAGGTATTTCGTAGGAAAATATATTTGTACACAAATCATAACGTCGTAACATTTTATGTATATACCATTTTTTATAGTTATTGTAAACAATTATGTACAAACCTCGTAGGAATTTATATACAAACTTATAACGTATTGAACATGTCAGCCTTAAATTAACTTTAAATTAAAATTTCCACCCTAGAACCTCCCCCAATTTAGGCACCCTTTGTTGAACAAACAAACTTAGTATTAAAATATACCTAATCCACGAGTTTTTAAAATTGTTCAAAAACTTACCAACCCCTAATTCTCAACTTTATTTAGCATTGAAAACCTTGCTAAAATCATTATCTGCTTTGTTCCCATGGGATCCATCTTACTTCGTGGAAAGATTGACCGAGGGGTGCTGAGACGATATTCACCTTCTCAAAATTTGTAAATTTTTTTTTATAAAAATTTTAATTTAAATCTTTAATTTCTGATAATCTAATTTCACACCTTTAAAATTTCATAATTTTATACTCTCTACATTTTTAATATATCTTCTTAATAGTTCGCATCCTTCACATAAAATCTTATATTCGTCCCTATTCATGAAAGACTTATTAAATTTTTTATATTTTTCTCATTGTAACCCCCTGTTTTGACCTAAGGGTTTGAAACAAATTGAAATTGACGATTTGGAAACTTTCTCCTCAAGTAAGGTTATTTATGAAAAATCGTGTCGAACTATTATTCAATCATAATAATTAACCTTTAATATTTCATCACAAAACAAGCATGCTAAAAATAGTTTATCAAATCCCAAAAATAATAAATGACCAAAGTCCACTTTTACAACTAAATCTGAAAATGCTTAAATAATTAAATATAAGTCTAGAACAAAACATACTGTTAAATAGTATCAAATATTGTTCGTACGAGGTCCTCCAAGTACCGAAACCTAAGTCTGAAAATCTGAAAAAGATACTAAGGGGGAGTCAGCAATAAAGCTCAGTGTGTCTCTAAAGTGCATAACAGAAGTCAATCCAACAGTAACATCACAATCAAGAATTAACAGATATTCCGAAGTATTACAAGCAATGCATACAGATATCATAACATGACATGCACCCAACTACATCACCGTCCGAAGAGTGAGGTTCCCCTAAACCACTCTACACCGTAACACCATGTTCGAAGCAGAACTCATCCCGAAAGATGGAACTACTAATCCGAAGCGAAGTTCAACCCGAAGGATGAAGTCGTTGAGCTTCCTCCGTACAATATCCCAACCCAATGATATGACATGTAATCCGATTTCAGAGTCCGAATGCAATCTTGTTAAATAACTAAGATGCATGTACATAATATTCTGATTCCTATATGTGTTATATAACATGATCACAGCATCCGAGTCATACATTATTGTCAGATAACAGAGCAGAATAGCATACAGTCGAGTCATGCAATATTTATCAGATAACAGAGCAGAATAACACAAAATATTTCTCAATCAACCGAGCAGGATAACACAGAATATTTCTCATACAGATCACCCAATCAGGCAACACATACATGTAGCACAGACAGAGAACACACCTTAGGCATCTAAATAGTCAACGTCGATAGTGACGTCTCCCACGCTCAGCCCTAGCGGAAGGTTGGACAGAATCGGCTCCTAAAAATAAAGATCACTATATGAGATTTTCCTACCATGCCACATTCGAATAAACTACACTTAACAGAAATCTTACTAGAAGATCTCGAAGACTATGCCACCGGAGGTCTGCCTGGCGGAGGAGGAGGTAAAATCTCGGGGTCAGAGTCTACGTCACCCGAACACAAAAATATCAGAGTCAAACTCTGATGTAACATTTAACAAAATTCTGAGTTTAACAAATAAACTTGATCCAAAAAGGTATTTCAGGTTCGAATTTGAAGAAACGGACAACGACAATGGAACCAGAACGTCGAAAAACATAGAGGTGGACTCGATCAAAAAAGTCAACCCAAAGTTAACGCTGACGTCATCATTGACTGCGATGACGTCATCATTAACTGCATCAGCACTGCAACAGCGGATGACATCATCCAACTCAATCAACCAGGCCAGTTCGGTTCAGCCCAGCCGTCCGGTTCACCAACCTAACCCAGTTCACAAACATCAGCCACCCAAATCAACCAAACCCTAATCCCCAAATTCCCAACCCTAGATCTAATCTCGGCGGCGCCCAACCACCCACGACGCAACCCCGTGAACCCAACGGCGGCCACAACCCGACAGCGGCCAACACGACGGCCAACAGTAACCCCGAAGCCAAACAGTCCCAACCACATCACTCACCCAACTCGAGACGGCAGCAGCGCTCACAGAGGACAGCGGCGGCGAGAGTTCCCGAAGGAAACTTAAGCGTTTCCGATGGCAACGGCGGTGACAGAACGCGACAACGGCGCGCGACGAGTGACAACAGCTGGGTTTTGTTCGCGCGGTGACGACGAGCGCTCCGAGGGTCTCGAACCGCTTGAACGGCGAAGAAAGCCCCTTGGCCGGAGCTTCGACGGAAAACGGGGAAAAAGGTTTTAATATTTTAATATTTTTCTTTTGATTTGAGAGAAACTGAGAGAGAGAGTGTGCGGCGCAAACAGACAAGCTGATACAAAAGGAGTGTTTACCCTAGATAAATGGGTAAATTACAGAAGAAGGGTCTCAGTTTTTGCCCGCCTAACAATTTAACCACCGAACTTTTAATTTATTCAATTAGGTCCCAAATTTAATTTAGGTTAAATTCCGAATTCCCCCCCAAATTCTAGGGTTTCCAATTGGGAATTCTCATAATTAGAGTTTTCAAATTGGGGCTAAAATGGGGTGTTACACTCATCCTGAAAGAATGGAGCTTATCTCTTTCGTGTTTGTAAGGATATTGTACAATTTATTAAAAATGAACCCTTAAATTAAAAAAACAAAGAGTTAAATGTTTGATTTGTTGTGTGTGGTATGCTAACTTTTGAATAAAAATGAGTATATAATGACTTAAAGTCTATGAAGTATAACAAATTTTTATTATTCTAATGTGATTTATTAATAGTCCGTAACTAATCTTTTATTTTTACTTATTAGCATTTAATTCAACTTATCACGAGTCTTTGTACAATCATTCCTACTGTACTGTTCAAAACTATCCCTGGTTAAAAAAAGCTTAAAACTAAAATAAGTATCCAAACTATCTCATTTTTCCTTTTAGGTGCCTAAACTAATTTGTGCACCTTTTAAGTACTCAGACTATCATTTTTGGTCAAAGTAGGTGCTCAATTTATATTTTTTGGTCAAAATAGGTGCCTCAGTTTGACCTAAAAAGGGAAAACGATAGTTTATACATCTAAACGAAAAAATATGATAGTTTGAGCACCTAAAAGGAACAAAAAATAGTTTAAACACTTAAAAATAAAAAATATAATAATTTAGGCACTTATTTTAACATTAAACCTTAAAATAACTACAAAAACCCCACAAATATTATTTTATTTATAAATTTTAGAATTCAATTAAAACCATGTTAAATAATTTCACTAAAATGAAGCGAATGTCTTTCTCTTCCACCAAACTCCCAGCCAAGTTAACGTCAAACAATCCCTTCACATCCAACAGCTACATTTGGTCTTTCTACACTCTCATATCAGCCGTCCGATGCTGGTTTTACCCAAGATTCCTACCCAACACCAACAATATAAAACTAATAATCCACACCGACTAAACCGGTAAGGCAAATTCGTTTCCTTTATAAATGGCCGCGAACGGGGCTAGATTCATTGTGCCGTTGAGTTCCGCTGCTTTAGTGCTCTGGTCTGCTCAACACTCTTCTTATCACTCAGGTCCGTCGTATTTCTCTATCACAGGTTGCTTTTTCATAATTTTTTTGGAGATTTTCTTTATTTTGTCTGTTGGTTTCATCTGTCGTATTTGTTCGGAGATTTTGCTTTGTTGTTTGTACTGCAAGAGGAAAATGAGTGTTTTGAATTTGTATTATCTGTTTTTGTATCGTTTTGGTGAAATAATTGCAGATCTATGCTGTTTTTTATGTTTGTTTTCTATTTTTTATTGTGTATACATATTTTCTTAAAGATACGAGATTTTGAATATAGATTGTTTTTGGAAGTTATACTGCAAAAAAGTTCATTTCGTCTTAGAGTAAAGCTTTGAGTTGACATAAGTAAATATTGTTTGACTATTCAGTTGAGTAGGATCTACTGGATCTATAAATTTTACATTATTTTCGATATTCAAATCGGGTATTAAATTTATGAACAGTGATTTATATCGGTCAGTCATTTCTGTGCAGGCTTAAACTCCTACGACCTTTTTTATTTGCAAGGGGGCTTTTAGTTTGTCGATGGTATATTTTTTTGATCACAAATCTGCTAATCTTGTTCGATAGTTCCATAAATACGTAACTGTGAAATTGCTACAGCTTGATTTTGAAAGTATGTTATTCCTAAATTATTGTTCACAGTGCTGACCTTCCTAAGAAAATTATCTTCTTAAAAAGCATGGTGCTATTGTGTTTAATGCATGATTCTACCGTTTTTGAATTGTTCCAGGAAAGCATGGAAGAATCAATCGTTTCTTGAATTGTTTTTTTATTTTATTTTGACCTTTATTCCTATGTTCTTTTATCTTTTATTAGCAGCAGCACATTGGCTTGGCCTACCAAACTAATTAAGATTCTTTGGTGTTCTTGCAATATGCAGCTTGTTGGAATGGAGACCTTTCTATTCACATCTGAATCTGTAAATGAGGGTCACCCCGATAAGCTTTGTGACCAGATCTCTGATGCTGTGCTCGATGCTTGCCTTGCTCAGGACCCTGACAACAAGGTTGCTTGTGAAACATGCACCAAGACCAACATGGTCATGGTCTTTGGAGAGATTACCACCATAGCCAATGTAGACTACGAGAAGATTGTTCGTGACACATGCCGATCCATTGGATTTGTTTCAGATGATGTGGATCTTGATGCCGACAACTGCAAGGTCCTTGTCAATATCATGCACACCTCACAAAACGGCCAGAAGAAATTGGTGCCGGTGACCAGGGCCATATGTTTGGTTATGCCACTGACGAAACCCCAGAATTGATGCCCCTGAGCCATGTCCTTGCAACTAAGCTTGGAGCACGTCTTATTGAGGTTAGGAAGAATGGTACCTGCCCCTGGCTAAGGCCTGATGGTAAAACCCAGGTCACTGTTGAGTACTACAATGATAAGGGTGCCATGGTTCCAGTTCGTGTTCACACTGTCCTCATTTCCACCCAGCATGATGAAACTGTTACAAATGATGAAATTGCTGCCGACCTCAAAGAGCATGTTATCAAGCCTGTCATCCCGGGAAAGTACCTTGATGAGAAGACAATCTTCCACCTTAACCCATCTGGCCGCTTTGTCATTGGTGGTCCTCACGGTGATGCAGGTCTAACTGGACGCAAGATCATTATTGACACCTACGGTGGATGGGGAGCTCATAGTGGTGGTGCTTTCTCTGGAAAGGACCCTACCAAGGTGGTCAGGAGTGGTGCTTACATTGTTAGGCAGGCTGCCAAGAGCATTGTAGCAAATGGACTTGCCCGGAGGTGCATCGTGCAAGTCTCTTACGCTATTGGTGTGCCAGAGCCCTTGTCCGTCTTTGTAGACAGCTACGGAACCGGAAAGATTCCGGACAAGGAAATCCTCGAAATTGTGAAGGAGAACTTCGACTTCAGGCCTGGTATGATCACCATCAACCTTGATCTGAAAAGGGGTGGTAATGGGTGGTTTTTGAAGACAGCTGCCTATGGACACTTTGGAAGGGACGACCGAGACTTCACCTGGGAAGTTGTGAAGCCCCTCAAGTGGGAGAAGCCTCAGTCTTAAAATCCAGCTTTGGCTTGCCTCCTTATAACTATGAGCAAATTCCGGAATGTCTCTAATCTCGTACACTTGATTGCCTCCTATTAGTTTTCATATTTTTCCTTTCACCTTTAATTTTCTGTCCTTTGCAAAAATGTATGAGAATTTAGAAGTTTGCTTATATTGATGGCATTTTAATCAACAAATCGTCTTCTTATGATTGCTTGTGGAAGTAATAATCAAATTATTCTTATAAATGCACTCTTTTTTGTTCGGCTTTGTATCAGTTGCTTTATGCCCCGTGAAAGAAAAGAACAATGTATTAAATTTAACTCTTAGCTGAATGTCCCCCATAGGCTATACTCAACAAGGAAACTATAAATTACATTAGCAAGATTTGGAGTGAATGGAGAGCGGCTAATCCTATTTGCATTACCTGAGCTTGTTTAAGAACTAGATGTTATTAATATACCCGCTGTTGCAGGTTGAGTCTGAGCCTGTGCATGACTTGAACTTACATTAGCTCGTTTATGCAACCGCATTACAGGTAACAACCGATGAAGCAGGTGCAGTATTTGTTGTTTTACCATTCTGGTTTTAACTACTTGATGCTTCACCATGCTTCAGCTGAATTCAAATCCATTTTCTTCATATTTTTTCTGGTAGCATAGGTGAGCTTCCTTGGTGTTATTTTCGGGAGGTGCATCCCTAGAGTCTGCCCTCAATGCTCGACCGTTTTAGATAATAATTCAAAAAGGCTGAACAAGTGGATCAATATTGTTAGCGTCTCCAATGAGTAGAGACCACCTGCACAGTATCTGAAGCCGAGGGAACATAGAGCAGCTATCTGAGCATCACCACCGGAACATGAAGGTGATTGGGCAGATGCTGAATCTGAATTCCCACTGGTCTGTGGTGGACTTGACTGATGAGAGTCTAGCAATGAAAAGGTAATCATCCCATTTCCAATGCCCTCTTCCCTACTGCCCGCCAACCCGCCGGATCCAGACCATAAAAATGAAAAGCTTCACTTTCAAATCTAGCCTCCATTTATCAAAACTCAAATAACCAGAAAATCCAATTATCCAAACCCAGTAACTTAAACTCAAGAAAATACAATTTTACAACAAAAAATCAACTCTATAACTATTTTTCCAGCCAGCTACGGATCATAGCACCAAAACCCACCGAAATATATATATAAAACAATACGACAACACATCCATGATCCCAATTAAGAGCAACCCACATGCCAAATTCAAAGAAGTGAACTTTTTTTTCACATATTAGAGAAAAAACATCCACATAAAAGCCTGAATATAAGTATAACTAAAGTTCAAACCAGCAGAAAGTGAAGAACAACAGACTTGACGGGTCTGAACAATACTTTAAGTTTTTCCAAGGTGATTGGTCTTTCCCGGAGACTGGAAACGATCTGAATCACGCGGTCACCAACCAATTCGATGCTTGGCTCAGTGGTAAGGCCCCTCACTCTTTGCATCCTTACCTAGATTGAGATTTCTTGTTTTCATTTTCTTTCTCCGATCAAATGTGTTGAAACTAAATAGTTAGAAGTCTGTTAGACAGTTAGTTTGCTATAGTTTTAGTTGAGCATCATTTGTAAGTATAAATATGTGATGTGTAAATTAAAATTAATCAATGAGAATGAAATATTCTTTTACACCCTTTTTAACATGGTATCAGTTTTAGCCGGGTTCTAAGCCCAATTTTTTTCTTTTTGGCCCATTTTTTTGGGTCTTTGGTGTTTGGCGTTTCTATCGCCGTTTGTCCTAGGTTTTCATTCTTTGTTTCCCCAATTTTTTCTCTTCTTTCTTTTGCCCTAATTCTTCGTCTTTGCCGCCGTTCTCATGGTTAATCCTACTGAAAATACCACGTCGGCATCCGATTCGTCGGATTCCACCACTATCGACTTCAATCATCCCTTTTATTTGCATCCTTCTGACACATCGGGTTCACTGCTCATCTCTCACCAGTTAACCGGCGTTGACACTTATAATGTTTGGAGTAGATCGATGCGAATCGCTCTCCTTGCAAAGAACAAATTGGCGTTCATTGATGGCAACCGTTCTCGTGCAGATTTCCCGTCAGCGTTGCGTTCCCAGTGGGACCGTTGCAACACACTGTTTCTCTCTTGGCTGCTCAACACCGTCAGCAAGGAGATGTCCGCTGGCGTTGTTTTTGCGTCTGATGCAGCTCTCGTTTGGAATGATCTTAAGGAGCGGTTTGATAAGGTCGACGGTTCCAGAATTTTCTTTCTCCATCGCCAGATCTCTCTATTATCTCAAGGTGACTCTTCTGTACCCTCCTATTTTACACGGTTGAAGCTCTTATGGGATGAATATGCTTCTCTTGTTCCTTTTTCATCCTGTGATTGTGATGCTTCTCAACGAAATCTGAAACATGTTCATCAGCAGCGACTTTTTTAGTTTTTAAATGGTCTGAATGATACTTATGCTGCCATTCGTAGTCAGTTACTTCTTATGCAGCCTTTGCCGACGGTTAATCAAGCCTATTCCATGGTGGTACAAGAGGAGTCGCAACGGCTTCATTTGTCTGCATTTCTCCAGTTTCGGATTCTGTGGCTATGTTTTCTAGTGCTTCTGCTACTTCTGGTTCTCGTCGGCGTTTTTCGAGGTCTTGTGATCACTATGGAGTCAAAGGTCACAAGCGAGATCAGTGTTACCGTCTTATTGGATTTCCTCCTGACTACAAGTTTGGTCGCAAGCGTAACGCTCCTTCTGTTTCGACTGCCCTGATGTCGTTACTGATTCTGCCTTGCCTGCTGCGAAGAGTGCTTCTGCTGATTCTGGTGCTGTGGTTCCACCTGTTGTTTCTGATGCACCGATGGTTCCCTCTTTCACTCCTGATCAATATCGTCAGATTCTTGACTTATTGCATCAGCCGTCTGTTAATTTGGCAGGTAGTGGTGGTAAGGTTTCTTGGATCTTGGATTCTGGTGCCTCTGATCATGTTTTATCTGATTTTAGGTTTCTAGTTAATCCTATTGCTTGCTCTCGTCGTTTGGTTCATCTTCCAAATGGAAATACTGCTTCGATTACTTTTTCGGGTTCATTCTTTTTTGATTCAGTTTATTCTCTTTCCAATGTTCTTTATGTGCCAAATTTTCATCACAATCTTTTATCTGTGTCTCGGTTAATCACAGACTTAAATTGTGTGGTTATCTTCTATTCTAATTTTTGTCTGTTGCAGGATCTCTCCAATGGACAGATCAAGGGGATTGGTAAGGCTGTTAGAGGCCTTTTTGTTCTTGATTCTATTTTGCATCCTAGTTTGTCTGTTACATCCTTGTCTTCTTCTTCTATTCCTGTTTTTTGTAATGTTGTTCAATCCTTGAATAATAATTATGTTTGGCATGCTCGATTGGGGCATATTTCTACTGTTAAAATGAATCAGATGCCTTATTTTTCCTCTTTGCGTATTGCTCCTGACTGTTTTCGTAATTGCTCTATTTGTCCTAAGGCTCGACAGACTCGTTTGCCTTTTCCTAGTAGTATTTATAGGGCTACTAAACCTTTTGAGCTGATTCATCTAGATTTATGGGGTCCATATAGGGTTTCTACACATCAGGGTTATCGTTTTTTTCTTACAATTGTTGATGATCATACTCGAATGACCTGGATTTACTTGCTTCGCCTTAAATCTGATATTGTTTTACATCTTAAGAATTTTTTTAATTATGTTCAAACACAGTTTTCTGCCAATATTCCTGTTATTAGAAGTGACAATGGGTCTGAATTTTTTAATTCAGATTGTTCCACCTTGTTTCATTCTAATGGCATTCTTCATCAAAGTACTTGCGTTCATACCCCACAACAAAATGGTTTGGCTGAACGCAAGCATTGGCATATTCTAGAGGTTGCTCGTGCTCTTAAATTTCATTCTAATGTTCCTTTGAAGTTCTGGGGTGAATGTGTTCAGACTGCCTGTCACATTATCAATCGTCTTCCTTCTTCAGTCTTATCTTCCAAATCTCCATTTGAAGTTTTATTTCAGAAACCTCCTGATCTCTCCTATTTTCGAGTCTCTGGTTGTTTTTGTTTTGCAACCACTCCTAAATCTTCTGATAAATTTGCATCTCGAGCCATACCTTCTGTTTTTCTAGGCTACTCATCTACTCAAAAGGGTTATGTTTTGTTTAATTTGGCAGAGAAGTGTTTTTTTGTTAATAGGGATGTTAAATTTTTTGAAACTGTCTTTCCTTTTCATTCTTCTATTCCATCATCTTCTCCTTTCTTTCTTTTTTCTGATTCTTCCTTTGATGATGATTTTCTTTGTTCTCCTTCTATTTCTGCAAGCACTCCTATTGTTCCTACTAATAATTCTTCTATTCCTTCTGCAAGTAATCCAGTTCTTTCTGATCATAATACCTCTTCTGTTACTAATACTGATGTTGTTGAGCCTGTTTTACCCACTGTTTCTGCTGATATTTCTGCTCGTAATCCAGTTATTTCTAATCCTTCTTCTGTTTCTGTTTCTGGTCATTCTGATGTTTCTGTTCCTCACTTCTCTGTTCCTGAGGAGCCTCGTAAATCTTCTCGTGTGTCACGGCAACCAGGATGGTTAAAGGATTTTGTTTGCTCCCCTCGCCCTTCTATTTCTTTTACATCTTCTAATTTTTCTTATTCTCATTTACCCTCTTCTACTCAAATTTTTCTTTCTTCTACCTCTCTTCTTGAGCCCTATTCTTTTTCTGAGGCTGCTAAAGATCCAGCATGGGTTCAAGCAATGAAGGATGAGATCCAGGCCCTACAATCTAATAAAACTTGGTCTGTGGTTCCATTACCAGTTGGGAAGTCCACCATTGGTTGTAAATGGGTCTATCGCATCAAATATCATGCATCTGGTGAAGTTGAGCGTTACAAGGCTCGTCTGGTGGCCAAGGGGTATAATTAACAACATGGTATTGATTTTTTGGATACTTTTTCCCCTGTTGCAAAGATGGTGACTGTTCGAACTACCCTTGCTCTAGCTTCCTCTTTTCAATGGCCCATTTTTCAAATAGACGTTCACAATGCTTTTCTTCAAGGTGATCTTCATGAGGAAGTGTTTATAGATATGCCTGAGGGTTTTTGCAGCCAGGGGGAGAAGATGGTGTGTCGGCTGCAAAAGTCATTGTATGGACTTAAGCAAGCCTCGAGGCAGTGGAATTTGAAGCTAACAGAAGCATTGTCTCTTGCTGGGTATGTTCAAAGTAAGATGGATTATTCATTGTTCACAAAGAAACAAGGGGATAAGATTGTGATATTGTTAGTATATGTGGATGACTTGTTGATAACTGGAAATGATGACAAGTTGATTTTGGAATTAAAAGAATCTTTGAATCGAAATTTTAAGATGAAGGACTTTGGTACCTTGAAATTTTTTCTTGGAATTGAAGTATTGAGAACCAAGGAAGGAATTCTTCTAAACCAAAGAAAGTATGCCTTAGAATTAATTAATGATGTTGGATTAGGAGGAGCAAAGCATGCATTAACTCCTTTGGAACAAAATCAGAAGTTGACATCCATTGAGTTTGATGAACACTTCAAGGAAGATCTCAAAGACGAGCTGTTAACAGACAAAGTTGTTTTTCAAAGACTGATAGGAAGACTAATATATCTGACTCATACACGACTAGATATAACATTTGGAGTACATCATCTCAGCCAGTTTATGCAGAATCCTAAAGCCTCTCATATGGAAGCAGCATTAAGGGTAGTGAGATACGTTAAAAAGGATCCTGGAAAAGGATTATTCTTTAAAGCAAGAGGAGATTGTGAGATTAAAGCCTTTTGTGATGCGGATTGGGTGGCTTGTCCTATGTCAAGACGTTCAGTTACAGGCTTTTGCATTAAGATTGGAGATGCACTTGTCTCCTGGAA
Source organism: Hibiscus tridactylites (assembly GCA_958450335.1). Lineage (NCBI taxonomy): Eukaryota > Viridiplantae > Streptophyta > Magnoliopsida > Malvales > Malvaceae > Hibiscus > Hibiscus tridactylites. The sequence goes on along the minus strand of OY288270.1, from coordinate 72,935,848 downwards.
ATCGAAGAAACAAAGCACCATTGCAAGGTCATCAGCAGAGGCAGAATATAAAAGTATGGCCATGACTGCTTCTGAAATAGTTTGGATACAAGGGCTGCTTGAAGATCTTGGGGTAAAGAAGGTAAAACCAACCTTATTGTACTGTGATAATAAGGCAACATTACAGATCGCAGCAAATCTTGTTTATCACGAACGTACAAAGCACATCGAGATCGACTGTCACTTTGTACGTGAGAAGATACAAGAAGGTCTTATCAGAACAGATTTCTTGTCTACAACAGAGCAGGTTGCAGATGTCATAACCAAAGGACTCAGTTCACAGCAGCATGATAAACTGATTTCCAAGCTTGGGATGAAGAACATTTTTCTTCATCCAGCTTGAGGGGGAGTGTTGAAACTAAATAGTTAGAAGTTTGTTAGATAGGCAGTTAGTTTGTTATAGTTTTAGTTGAGCATCATTTGTAAGTATAAATATGTGATGTGTAAATTAAAATTAATTAATGAGAATGAAATATTCTTTTACACCCTTTTTAACAAAATGAAAGGTGTCACCGCATAAATAAATAAATTATTTTATTAAATTAAAATTATAATTGAGACTAAATGTGTAATTATTTAAAATTTTGTTCGGTGATTCTTGAAGCAAGGAGCTCTTTGTGAGACAATCATAATGTTTAATCCAAGTTTCTTTCTCTATTGGAAACAAATTCTCTGATTTGTTTGTTATGTTACTGTTGCAGCATTAGTGTTCCCTTAATGTAAGAAGATAGGGTGTTGCGGGTGCACAGCCAGGACGTGTTCACGGGCATAAAGAGTAAAAACTGCCCTATGAGGCTACGGGCTAATAGGGAGCCTCCGACCTTGCTAGAGATAAGTTTTCTAAACTTTTAGGATAGATTTTATGCCTTTCGGGGCTATATCTCTTTCCATTTCCTTGAAACAATCCCAAACTATAACCAACATTACACTCGATGGACTTATCACTCTTTCTTGAAATTTAGCACTACCCAAGAAAAACAACCTAGTGAAGTTAACTTGAAATTCCTTTCTCGGAAGATTAAACTCTTCCAAAGCACTTGAACGAAAAACCGTTCTAAGCAAAAACAAACAAACAAGAAAATAAATAAGAACAAAAGAAAGAGCGCGAAGAACAAGAGAGAGCTTTCTTAGAGTAAATGCCTTGTATTACTTAACGAATGAATGGTTACAAAACTGAGTGGCAACAACACCAAAAACTTGTTGCGTGTTTTGAGTGCTACGCAAGTGGTGCAAGTGAATACGTCGCAAGTAATAAATGATAAGTATAATAAATGATAAGTATTGATTATTGTCTCCTTAGGTATTGGTTTGGACCACTTTGCTTCAGTTACTGCGTTGCAAAAAAAAATTGAAGGTGATGAATAATAAGTAAAATAAACTAGTAAATAAAAAGAAAAGAGTAATCGATCGAAAGGAGTAGACCGAGTTATCGTGAGTGGTGTGATGATTGAATGGACCGTCGTGGTAATTGGTTGCTGAAGCAACACAATTGTCTTGGGAAATAAAACCAGTTGAATTGCCTGGGATATTAGGGGTGGCAATCGGGTGAGGAATAATCGAAAACTGTGGGGATCCAAACCGATAAATATGGGGAATAATTGAATTCTTCACCCATGGGGATGGGGATGGGTGAAGTTTTATCACCGAAGCTCAAATGGGGATGGAGATTGCTATATCCGAACTGTGGGGATAACCGAACCGTAGCCGTATAAATCACCATGGGGATCCCCTAAAAATATCCGCAGGAATCCCAATATTTTACAAATTGGGTAAACTACTGCCGTGGTCACTTATGTTTTCCCCAGTACAGAGTTGGTCACCGATTTTGAAAAAGACCAGTAAGGTCACTTACGTTTTTCGGGACGTAAATTTTTTGTCACCAAACCATTTGATGTCGTTAAATTTTGACGAATTTCTAATCTAGTAGTTAAATAAATTTTCAAAATTCACAAAATAACCCCCATATTCGAAATCCCCAACTCATCAAAACTTAAATCACGATTTAAGTTGATTTCGTCGCCGATTGTAACGCCGCCGCTTACCACATCCGTCGTCGGACCACCATAATCGTTTACCCTACCACGCCGCTGCCAAAAATTGACTGGAGTCGTGCAAAATGCCGGATGAAGGTTGAAATATTTGAAAAATTCATTCGATCGATTTGCAACAAGCAACGATTGAACGACGACGATTGGCGCATGGGTGTTTGGGAGAAGGGAGGACGCTCTATTCCGTCGCCGGAATCGTGGCCAACGTCAGCAGGAGTGACCAGATTGAGGGATTTAAGTATTTAAGGATTTAGAAATTTATGAATTTGGGGGTTTTCTGAAATTTTGGGAAATTTAGGGCCATTGTAGTAGCTTACCCTTATTTTTTCAATTGCCAGATCAGAAAACTGTTAAAGTTTAACGGCATTAAACAGTTGGTGACCAAAAGTTTACGCCCCGAAAACATAAGTGACCTTACTGGTCTTTTTTCAAAATCGGTGACCAATTTTGTACTGAAGGAAAATATAAGTGACCACTGCAGTACTTTACCCTTACAAATTTGATTGGACATAAGGGTAATTTACTCATTTTCAACAAAAATCTTATCTTCTATAACCAAAGTATGGTTGTGTAGAGTAAGTTTGAAAATTCTCTGTAAATTTCATATAAGTAATTAGAAAGTGGTCTATATATCGTTGTAAACGTGATTCAGTCTAGTTTTGTTTAAAATACACAGTGATCGATTTTGATATGTATTTTAAAAATATGAATATTTGAATGTTGAAAAGTCATAAAAATTTAGCAGCATTTTCCTTAGAAAGAAGTTTTAACAGTGACTTTGAAAATTCACCAAAAATCTAAAAGATAAATTAGAAAGAGAACCTTATATTTCTATAACCATACGGAAGCCTAGATTCGTTTAAAACAAACAGTTCTTGATTTTGAGTTATGTATTAGGAGTTATTAATTTTTAAGTGAGCAAAGGTCAGAAGAAAAGACTATAGGCTGTTTCTAAAAACAACGATGACAGTAACATCAAAAATTCATCATAAATCGAACAAGTAAAATTATAAGAGATAATTTATATGGTTGAAAAGATTATTGAATCTAGCTCTTCTAGTTCTTCCTTTTACAACAATGGGATCATGATTTGAATCTGTAAAGTACTAGTAACATATTTTCTTTTAAACGTAGTGCGTGTCGATATGTTTCAATAGTTAATATTTTAGTTGTAACCCCCTCGTCCCGGTCTGGCCGGATGACCGGTCCGAGTGGGCCACACGGGGAAAACCGAAGCGAAACCCGTTAAGGTTCCCCCTCGGTTAACGACCCTAAATTTTTTTTATTTATCTTGTCTAAATGCATTACCATTGCCTATGTGAAACACGTCAGCGGAAACAAGAGCAACACAAGATCAACCATTCAAAACATCATTCATAAAACAACCCATTTTCTGTAATTAAGCAGGTCGTATCGATACACTTGTCAAGGGTATCGATACACCTTGACCAAAGTCAACACTCAAGGGTCAACACAGGAAGACCATATCGATACACCTGTTAAGGGTATCAATACGCCCTTCCCAGTCAACATCTCGTGGTCAACGAGATAAACCCGTACCGATACACTAACCCACCGTACCGATACGGTAATATCTCACCAAAATCTCAGAATTCCAGTGAGCAAAAACCGTATCGATACACCCCCGTGTACCGATACGCCCAGCCAAACTTGAGTCCTGGAGGCAATAGCGTATCGATACGGCCCTCAGGCGTACCGATACGCCCTGCATTGCAAAACTCCCAAACTCAGCAAAAACGAACAAGACTCAAACCTAAATGCAATTTAAGACTTCCCTAGACCCATACAAGCATTCATACAACATTTACAGATCACTATTTAGCCATACAAACACCCAACATGTACATACATCAAGGAAATCATGCAATTGATCAAAGATGACATTTAGGCATTCATGGTCTCATACTTCAACATTCAAACACAAAGGCAACCTCAAAAGGCACATAGCCAACATTCATGGTAAGCAATTTAGGCATGGATTACAATTCAAACATGGCGTCACAAGCCATACAAAAGCAACATAACATGGAGTCTAAACAAGCTCCTAAGCAACCAACAATCATCCATCAAAATAACTCATGTCCCATTGCTTAACTATTACATGCTTAACATTAAAAGCTCATACTTGATGTACTCAAAGCCAACAACCACACTTGGAGGCCCTCCACTTGCTCTAGCAACCCACAAACTAAGGATCTGCAATGTTGAACAAAGAGAGCGTAAGCAATGATGCTTAGTGAGGGTATGCTCTTAAAAACAAACCTCAACATTGCAGGGTCCGAGCACGATCTTAGCCAAGGAAGAACACATATTTACCAAGGATCCACAAGAGCCACAAGATAAAGTGCATGAACAACATTCAATTAAATGTCATGCTCCACAAGCTCTATTTTACAACATATGTAAACACATATAAACATCCGAGTAAGGATCATATATCACAACATATTGATACACATATCAATCAACATTGGCACCTAGCTATGACTCGAATACGCGGATAAACACGTTGGAACTCACATCCAACAACCATTTTACCTCACGGTGGGATTACACTCATCACCGGTCTCGCGAAGGGGATTCCACTCATCCTCACGCCCCGTCGATGGGATTCCACTCATCATCGACTATATATAAATACAATTTCCGGGCGAACCCGTACTCCTCCTTGGTGACTCAACGCCACCAAGGCCACGCGCGACTTTTGACTCATGTGTACACACTAACATCCTAATGATGGATCATTTGTACTCAAGCATACTAGTGCCAACATTTTACTCATTCCACATTACTCATTTCAATCAATTTCGTACTTAGCACGTACTCACCATGAATACAATCATGAACCATTACCATGCATGCCTTAAGCATCATAAATCATGCCTCATCTCACATGTATACACAATATACATAAATCAATCATATCACAAGTCATACGAGGCATACACATCCACATATATAAGTTCATCCAAAGGCTCTAGATCAAGTTTAGGATTAGGCTACCACCCTAATCCTAACTCTAGGTGGGTCTACCAAGCCCAACCTAGTCCACATACTCGAACCAACCATTTAAAAACCACGTGAAATATTTAACCACTCACTTGAGCTTCCAAGCTCCAAGCCAAGCAAGCAACCACTCTCACAATCCCGGATTTCTTCCCGAAGCTTCTCCAACACCAATTTCCGCTTCTAAACAACCTCAAACACATTTCAAACAATTCCAAATCAGCCCAACATCAAAATACCAACCTGGAATACAATTCAATCACAAATTTCAATGTTGCAAGCTATGAACAAATCCCACTTTTAGCAAACTCGGACAGCCCCTAAACCATGTCCAAAAACCATGTTTCCAACATCCATTGCACCCACAAATGATCCCAATTCAACCCCTATCCATAGTACTATCAATAGCCTATCAAATTCCACCTAAATCAACCCCCAAAACTCACCCAAAACCCTCCAAAAACCCCATGTTTACCCAAATCCGAAAATTGCTCAAAATCATTCAAAATTCACATATGTTATACCATTTGACCTCTATACTTCATAACTAACCATATTAAATCAAAACATTTAACTTAACAACATAAAGTTTCCATTTTTAATCAAAATCTTCCAAAATTCCATTTTCCAAAACTTCCATGAAAATCAAAATAAATGGTACTTTTAAAGAGAGGGAGTATAGGGGAAGTCAAAAACGTTATTACCTTTCAAAATGGAGTTAAAATGGATGAGAAATGAGATGAAATAGTAACTTGAAGAGGGGAGAGCTCTTTCACGTTGGAGAAGGAAGAGGAAGAGAGTGAATAGTGATTATTTGTGAAAAAGGGGGGATTTAAATTGAAGGATGGGTAAATTACCAAAAGGCCATTAATGAATGGCTATTCCCTTGTTCTTTAAAAAGCTCTTCAACTTGCAATTAAATCAATTTGGTCCCATTTCAAATATTTATTTTGAAACCCGAAATTTTAAAGGATCATTTTAATTATAACCCGAGATCAAATAATATTAAAATATTATTTTCACCTAACCCCTAAACCCGGGTGTTACATTAGTCATTGTAAAAAAATATTTTAGTCATTTATGTTTTTAGTTTTGGAGATTTAATGTTGAGTGTTTATTTTAATGTTTTATTAATTTTTATTTTTTGGGTATGGGGAATAATCGAAAACTGCGGGGGTCCGTAAGGGATGTGTATGAGTCCTAAAAAACCCCGAAACATTTAATGGAGATTTCCCAAAACCGTACCCGCAAGTGTTGGGGACGGAGTGGGTAATACAAAATCATCCCCGAACTGCCCCATTGCCACCCTATGGGCAATGGTAGCCTGGGCAATTGGGAATGGTGCGATTGCCTTGGCAATTGGTCGACTTCCTTCAAAATTCGACAAAGTGTTCTTCAATAGCTTCTCCTTATCCCTAACTTGAAACACTAGTCATTTGTGCATGCCTTGGTGATACATCCCTACGTTAACCATGAGTGAACAATAACCGATCTTACGCTTCTCTTAGTCGTTGAAATCCACAACTTATTCTTAAGTTGGATTAGTCTTCACCAACGATCATTTGAATGAAGACCATTGTTGAGTGTGTAAAAGTTCTATTATTTACCCCCTATTTAACCCATATTTCTGCTGCATTCAAGCATAATTCATTGCATTTAGGTTAGATTTCAGTTATACATCACAAATATATTAAATGACACAGTTTCTACTGAAATTGGTTGCTTTTGCAGGTTGCCGCTGTAGCAGATGGAGAAGCAGGCGTTGGGCAGTGATACAGCAGAGCTGGAACTGGATGAGCAGACGAGGAGGACGATGCTGCCATGGCCGTTGCCGTGGCAGCCAAGGATGACAACGATAGTAAGGAGAAGAAGAAAAGTGGGCCTCGACAGAAAGAGAAAATTAAGCCCATCTGTCATGGAGCACCCTTATATTTTTCCAAGCCCTAGATCAGAAAGAAGGCCAAGCCCAAAGTTCAAGGAAGAAACTCCAAGCAAGAAGGAAGGACGAATTAAAGACTTATGCTCTGAAGATTTAGTCTTTAATAGAGTTGTACTTTAATTTAAACTTGTATTCTTGCCATATTAGAAAACTTGAACCCAAAGACTATATAAAGGCATGTAATTCGATCTAGGAGAGGACATCATTAAGAGGACTTAGCTAATTTTTAAGATACCATTATGAAATTAGTCATATTACATGCTTCTCTGTCAAATTTCATCTCAAACAGACATCTCAAACTCAATCAATTACATATACAAAATTCAGGACTAAAACTTAAAGCTTGCACAACATAAACCATTCAAATCAGTGCCCAACAGTCCAGTGTTTCGGAACGGGGGTTGACTGTTCCGAAACGCGGGTTCGTTTCGAGACCAGTTTCAAAACAGGGCTTGGCAGTGGCAAATCCGTTTCGAAACGCCCTCTACCGTTCCGATACATGAAGGCCATTACAGGCCCCCGTTTTGAAACGGTAGTGCCCGTTCCGATACGGACTGCCCAGAAAGTGCAGAATTTTCTGGTTTAACATACATTCGACCAATCAAACATATCCCAATAACCTCCTAATCATGCCAACAAGTCATCATACATTAAAGGAACATATTTGCATCATCAAAACATGACCATGGCATCAATTAGGGGAAACCTCAATCTATAGGCATGCAACCTATTACTCAAAACCAACCAAACATCAAACTAATAAAGCAAACACCAAAATGGCCAATTACATAACCAAAACATCATAGGCATCATGCCAAACTTAGGGAGTCCAAAACATCTCCCAAACAACACAACCTAGGTTCCTATTGCCAAATATCAAAGACTAATAATGTTGTAAAAATGTCACCATACATGAGCTTAGCTTTCCCTTGGATTGCTTGCCCTCCTTGCTGCCCACAAACACCTTAATTATCTGCATTATTGGTTCAAGAAAGAGAGCGTAAGCACAATTGCTTAGTGAGGCATGCTCTAAAGAAAACAACTCAATAATGCATTTTATAAAACACCTTTCACAAGGCCTTTTCTACACATAACATCAATTCTCATGCAACAATGCATATACAACAAGCATCTCATGCTTCATTAACATCAACATGTCATATTGGCTTCCAAGTGATACCATAACCATTTTTCAACACAAAACACAATCGGATACGCGGATTACAAGTGTTGTCCCATACGCTTCATACACACTACCAAACACTCAAGGCGGAGTTTACCGGTACAATCACAACCCCTCAACACCCGTGATGGAGTTTAACGGTACAATCACAACCCCTCCACATCACTCATTGGTAGTTGTATAACATCACTAACGAGAACACAGGACACACAACACAAGATCCTCACATGGCATTTTAACCACCATTATGATCTTAGACATCTCGTTGGTGTACTTGGATGGAGTTTACGGTACCATTACAACCCCTCAACATCCAAGGCGACTTTATTCACGGTGCACCCAATCCTATAGCCGGCTAACTATATCCGATTCAAGTACTTTTAAACCAACACATCACTTGCCAATATACATCATTTACCATCATCAATCCACTGTTTTAAAGCATTAAACAAAGCCATTAAGCCATCATGCATCACTATGCATCAAAATCACATTTATCAATGTCAAACCAAGGATCTCTTACCTTGAGCATCCTTCAACACATGGCTTTCAAAACCAGCATTAATCATGCTAAAATATGCTTTCAAAACAGAATTTAAACATGCAAAATAAACACATTGCATCCAACCATTTCATGGTTCATCAAAGAGAGAGTTTCACCGAAAACTTACTCTTGAGCTTAGTTAAGTTGCTTAGACTTAAACTAAGCTCCCAAAACCTTCAAACATTGGTTTCAAAGCTAAAAACCAAACTTCACTCACCAATTCCGTTTCGCAAGCTTGCTGAAACGCCGTTCAAGCCTCCGGATCAACACCACAAGGATCCGAAGATGTCTCCCCTGTTTTAAACACATCAAAGCAGAGGATTAATGCATCATCATGCATTAAAATCTTCAGCCATTACACCTAAACTCGCTGCTCTCACCAAAACTCACATTTCGGCCACCAAACACTATCGAAATCACATCCAAACACTTCCACAACATTACCCAGCCAAGATCCATCACTTCTAAACATTCTTAGACATCAATTAACATCTAAAAAGAACCTAATCATGTTCTTATACCTCCAGCTATAGCAGAACACCAAGATCACCCCAAAACCCACCATTTTCACCAATACAAACTTAGGAAAATCAACCTATTCATGATTGCATTGATTAAACCTCAATTACACATCATTAAACATTCAAAATACATAAAAAGGACATCTCAAATCAGAGCCTAAACATTCATCATGAATTTCTTCAAGATTTAATCAAAATCTCAAGTTTTAAGCCAAAATCAAGAACACAACATCAAAGCCTTTTATAAAACTCAATTTAAGGATTGAGAACTTGGGAATTTCAGTAAAGAACTGAGTATTTAGAGGAGAAGAACGTTCATACCTCTAAATGTGGATTTCTCCTTGTTTAGAGCCAAAATCCTTGAAAATTCAATATGCAAATGAAGAGGATTTGATGTAGAAATGATTAGGAATCATTTGAGGATTGAAATCTCATCATTTGGTGTGAAAATCAAATGAAAAGCTGCTGTGGAAATGTGTTTGGCTGAGGGAATTTTGAGAGAAAATGAAATGGAAAATTTTTGGCAAAAGTTAGTTATGAAACTAAAATATGGTTTTTCCCTCTTTTTTTTTATTAATTAAACATTAAACGAGTCTTTAAAATCAAGAAAAATCTGGAGAAATCCTTCCTTGGGTAAATTAGCTCCTTAAAGATTCAAAGTTTCAATCCTTTCAAAATAGTCACGAACTTTTCAAAAATTACATTTTAGTCACTAATTCGAAATGTCATATTCCCAAGCCTTATTTTGTAAATTGATTTCACCACTCTCTTATATATATTAAAAGAGGATTTTTAGATATTTTCCATATTTTTAATGCATCCCGAACTAGGCTTTCCCTAAAACCACCTTTTATATTCGAACCGAAAATTAGACCGGTCCGGTTCAGACCCTAAACTTCCAAGCCCAAAATTGGGGTGTTACAACTTTAATATCAAACCTCTAATCTCTAAAAGCTCATATTATGAGCTTTTTCAAAATTAGCGGTTTCACCTCAATCCTCTCTTTCAATCTGTTGTTTACCAAACAACAATATTAGCGAATTTGACTGGTCAAACCTTTAATTATACCTCAAACCTTTAATTTTGCACAAACATCTCTTTACCAAACAAGGCCAATATAAAATAGGCTTAATTACAAAATAGGTGAACAAATTATAACTCTTTTTTAAAATAGATGTCTAAACTATTTTTTTGGCTGAAATAGATGTCTGAAGTTTTATTCTGTTACTGTTTTAAGGTAATACCGTTAAATTTTTTTAACACCCAATCAGAATTTGACACGGGTTTCTTTGTTTTTTTAGAAAAACTAAAAAAATATTGTTTAAAAGAATGTAAAACTTCTCAAAAATTTTAAAACAGTCCTAAATCCAAAAACACAAATTTTAAAATTGGCATCATTATGGACGTCGATAGCCTCGTCGTACCTCACCACTGTTGTCGTCAAAGTCCCCACCCATTTTCCCCAACCACCCATCGCTGGTAATCGGTGGGAGGCATGCCAATCGTGCGTCGAACGATTGGAGCCTTTCACTTTCGTCATTTGTCGTTCGATTGATGCGTCTCCTGCTGGTTCTGGCGATGGGTGGTTGGAGAAAATGGGCGGAGGACATCGTTGACGGCGGTGATGGGGTACAGTGAGGCTATCGGCGACGCAATGATGTCAATTTTGGGTTTTGTGTTTTGGGATTTTAGGGATTTTAGGGATTTAAAATTGTTTTTAAATTTTTAAATTTATTTTATTTTTAGTTTGTTTTTAAAAATAAAAACAAAAATAAAAACTACATATCAAACTATAATTGGATAACATTAATCATTTATTTTAGTAAAAAAATAGTTTAAACACATATTATAAAAAATACAAAATTCGGGCACTGCCTATAAAATAACATGAGATTTTTTTTTATTATTCCATCAATTAATTGATTCCATTAGTAAGTTCGAGACATTGAACTTGCTAATTGCCTCTTCAGATGCCTTAAGTTTGAGACAACGAACCCCAACCAATCAAAAGTATTTGAAGAAAAAAAAAAGAAAAGAAAATGGATTAAAGTCCAAATCGTGGGTTACATCATATTTCCATCATTGATCTGATTGATTTGGGGTTTGGGGGACATCAGACATCTTGTCTGCTCTTACATGGGTGTTGTTCAGTTTGGAGTGTTGGGATAATTGCCCTAATGCAATGCAACACACTTTGGTTTTGTTTTGTTGATTGTCCTTGGGGTACATTGAAAGTGGACGTCCTACTTCTCAATTTTTATTAATAATATAAATAATATTTTATTTTCTATATGTGTCTAATTTGTAGGATGTAAGATTTATAGTTAAAATTTTAGTGTTTGTAATTAAGTTTTGAAACTTAAAAATAAATTTTATAATTTAAAGTTTAGAATATAAAAACCCTAAAAATAATATGTGACAACACATCAAGTAATAACCCTACTTTTCTCCAAACTTATTTGGAGTATTATATAAGATAAATTATGCTTTGGCATTCTTTATATTTGAATGAAGTTTGGGATTTAGTGTTAGTATTTTTGTTAGGTTTTTATTTATACTTATTGGGTGTATAATATAAGTTTACAGGCAAAAGGCTCTTAAACTTTTGGGAAAAAAATTAAGTATTTGATTTTTTTCCCATTCAATTAAGTCCTTAAATCAATAAATTGAATTAATTAAGCTTTTTGACCAATAGATTTTGACAATTTTTTATATATATTACTAGCGCATGACACACTACAATTTTATCATGTTACATATATATATATATATATATATTTAAAAATTAATTTTATAAATTTTATAAGTGTTTTTTTAGATTTTTAGATTATTTAAAGAATTTTTAAATAAATCAAAAATTTCTGAAAATTGCAAGTGAAAATATTATGGCACGACACGCTGCACTAACAGATCCAAAAACTATCAAGATTTAATGGTCAAATTTGGTCAAAGTGTTTACCTGATAATATTTTCAAAACTTAATTTTTATTTTGATCATACTCGAAAAACATTAAACTCTTATTTGATTTTTTTTAAAATGTTAAACTCTTTTGTGAGCTTTTCCGTAGAAAGTTAGGCTATTGTTTCAACATTTAGCCTAAACTCAATAAATATACTTGATTTGTAAATAAAGTTTAATAGAAGATATTCACGGTGTTAACAAATGACAAAAATAAATTAGTAAAAAATAAGAATTTTTTTAACTTCTCAAATATAAAACAAAATAATAAATTTCATTAAAATGGAGCAATGTGCAACATATTTGAAATTAATACATAACGTTGATATTATTATAATATTTTACTTTTAATAATGAAATAAGATTTACGGAAAATTTAGTTTGGGTTAAAGAGGCAAATGAAGTGTATTTCTGGTTGACAATGTTAAAATTAGACTCGTTAATTATGACACAAATTTGAAAATTTGATTCAATTTAATTTGATCATGAAAAGTTAATAATTCAAATTTACTTAATTTGAATTTGAAGCCGACACAAATTTGAAACTAACTCGACATGAAATTTACCTAACTAGGAGCTAAACTGAAGCTGAAGTGATAAAATAACTCGAAAAAACTCAAATTCAAATTAAGTATACTTTTAAAATATATTTAAGTTTATAACCTGTAAATTGTGATGATCATTTTAATAACATAAAACATGCAATTTTAACTTGTACATTTTCTAAGAATAGAGCAGAATGTATGGTTGTCTATGAGTCAAGTTGGGTTTTATTTTATTTTTTGTTTATACTATATGTATTTTGTTTGATCCATTCCAAATGATTTCTTAAATACATTAGTGATCCAATATTAAAAATAATATATATTATTATCAAATTATCATATTAATTTTTATTAACATTTTTATGGACGTTAAAATCACCGACAAGTGTTGGGTGCAATGACAAGGTATATTATTTTTTCAAGGAGATGACTCAAGTTTGAACCTTGGAGAAAACATTGTTGGGAGAGAAAGCAACGAATCTTGAACATGGACTATAAAATAGACATATAATTTACCAAAAAAAGAAAGATTAATCAAATTAACTCCAAATCAAAATTGTCTTAATCAAATTCTCTAAGTTTGATCTGTTAAATCGGTTATAACTTATAATTGACCCTTTCTCTTATGCAGTAAGTTTTTGGTTAATTCTAAAATATGGATGTTAGAAGTTTTTTTTTTTGACAAATTTTAATTTTAATTCAAATCTTACCTAAAGAGAAAAGAAAGGAAACTCAAAGGGAAGAAAGGGGTGCTCTTATTGGATCTTAAACTCGTGACCTAAAACAAATGAGAAAACAAAAAAAATAATTTGACCAGCCAGTTAAATTTATGATTTAAAAGTTAAAAATATAGTTTATGATTTTAAATATAAAATGTAAATACATCATGTTATATATACAAATACAATATAGAATAATTTAATGTTTATAAAATTTATGGGCGCATAATATAATTATAAATATTACATATAATTAAATTTCCACTATCATATTATGATGAGATCAATGATTTTATATATAGTTATTTACATGTTAAATCATAATTATTTACGTGTAAAAAATGTGATTCAATTCAAATAACTATGACGATTGAATAAAAATTACACGAGTTAAAATTATAAATAACTTTAAATTTAATATTATCTGATTTAAAATATATTTTCTTAAATCTGTACAAATTCGACCTAAACCAAACTCGATTTGTCTAATTGATTAAAGTTGAAATCTTTGTAACTTTGAGATGTGAGATTGAAGTGACACCCTTTTTAAACCATATATAAGTTCTCTAATTAATTAAAGTTGATTATTCAATTAAATTCATACAAGTATTAATTTAAAATATATTTTTAGATCTGTACAAATTCGACCTAAACCAAACTCGATTTGTCTAATTGATTAAAGTTGAAATCTTTGTAACTTTGAGATGTGAGATTGAAGTGACACCCTTTTTAAACCATATACAAGTTCTCTAATTAATTAAGGTTGATTATTCAATTAAATTCATACAAGTATTAATTGTAATTATTTTAAACCGATATAACCCATCACTTGGAAAGGTATTTAGCAATATTGAAGGCTATTGGATTGCTTTAGTTGTTTTTTTTTTTAATAATCTAAAGGTGATTACATGGTAGCATCTGTTCATAAATATATTTAACTATTTGACAATACGTATATATCATGTAGACAGAGCGGTTTAAATCTGTATCATCTATAATGAACATCGTCCGCTTTTTACTGGGACACTTATTGAGTTTTTAAATGGTATTTTTTTAATGGTCTAAATGTTTATACAAGGTAATATCTGTTTATACATATATTTAGACCTTTGACAATACATATACAACTTGACAATGCATATACAACTTGTAGACATGGAACCATTTCTTTTAATTAGTTTTCTTTTAATTAGTGGCCACTACATAAATAAGATATGGCTGGCTAAGGACATTTGGACATGGAACCATTTCTTTATTTTTGACTTTTTAGGCACCTTGTGCCTTGTGGTTGGAACTTGGAATATATGTTCTTTTCTCTCTCTTATTAAATTTATGCCAACCTGCTCTTTTTCTAATTTAATTTAATAACCATTAGGAACAAAATCTTTAATTACTCATTTACATTCCACCCTCATTGTTCGCCAGGCGGTCGTTTTAAGTTAAAAAAACTAAAACTCAATTACATTCGTTCTTTACAGTTAGAAATATAATATGAATATTGAATAGGATGAACTATCAAATGAAAAAATATTTCAATGTAAAAAAGTCTTTAGCTTTGAAGTTTGTATAAAGTCTTGAATTTTTTTTAGTTTAACCATCAGTATTTGATTCATTAGTCGACTAATTTAAATCGTATTTTATATAAACTCAATATAAAGATTACTTTTTTAATTCAATTTTCTTCATTTACAACTTCAAAATTAAAACTATTAACGACTAATCTTACTAGATCAACTGATTATTGGTAATATTCTAACTTTAATTATAGTATAAATAGATTACAAATACGATATAATATATAGATTAATAAAGTTTACACATTTAAGATAATCAAAGAGCATAAACCACAAAAATAACCAATTACAATTCAAAATGAATCAACAAATTCTCATCTACCCATAAAAACAATTAAATAAATGAATTAAATTGAGTGTTCTTCCCAAAGTATCCCCACAAAACCTTACCCTTTACATTCGTTACAGAGGGCAGTAGGCCTGGTCTTCTCCGTCTCGCCTTTCAATGGGCACGGCGTCTGTACGGGCAGTACCATGCAGTTATACTGAATACACACCGAACTGGTTTGAGGGATCTCCGCCGTCGGATTAATCTCGATTCCGGTCAAATAATTGTTCTGCAAATAAAGTGTTTGTAAGCTGGAGGCTAATAAACGGTCCACTAAGCTGACCGGGACCTGGCCAGTGAAAAGGTTGTGATTCAAGTAAAGATTCTGGACGGTCGAGAACATTGGGGATATCTGATCGAAAAGCATGTTGTGGCTCAGATCAACGGTCGAGATTGTCACCAGATCAGATGGTTGGACTGGACCGTGGAACGAGTTTTTTTGCAAGTGAAGGTTTGTAATAGGAAATGAGAACAGCCGGACGGGGATTGGACCGGTGAAACGGTTAAAACTCAAGTCCAGGAAGTTTAACTGGTCGAGCATGGATAGAACACCGTCCACGGGTCCAGTCAGCTGGTTCCAGGAGAGGGAGAGGAACTGGAGAGAAGGAGGGAATGAGTCGGGAAGCGAACCGGTGAGCGCATTGCGTTTGAAGTCCAACCGGGTTAGGGCTTGGGAGAGAAACGGAGGGACCGAACCAGTGAGGTTGTTGTGGCAGAGAATGACATTGCTTAGCTCCGGCAAGGTTCCGATAGAACGAGGGAATTTTCCGGTGAGTCGATTGTAACTAAGATCAAGCGTTTTAAGGCTTCTCAATCGGCCGAGACTCGCCGGAATATTCCCGGAGATGAAATTCCGGGTAATCGCAAGAACCTGAAGGTTCTTCAACTGCGAGATTGAACGCGGCAACGACCCGAAAACACCACCAGGAACAATGGAAAACTCGGTAAGTGCCGAGAGCTTACCAATGGCCGGGTCTATCCTTCCGGTTAAACCCGGAAAACCAGCACGTTGGTCACCCAGATTAAGAGCTATTACCTTATCGGACTCACAGTAAACTCCGGTGAAGTTACAAGGATCGGAGGTGAAATCCCAGGAAGCAAGAAAATTAGAACCCGACAAATCATGAAGAGATTTTCTAATCAATTGTAAAGCTAAAAAATCAAGTGGGTCTAAAATTGCAAAAGCCAAGAATCTACACTGAAGCAGAGCAACTAAAAACAGAGCATGAGAAGAAACCACTCTCTTTCTTCCTTGTTTTCCCATTGAAGCAAAGAGTTTGAGGGATTTTTAGAGCGATTTACACAAGAAGATGACTCAAAACTCAACTGTGAAAGCGTTTAATGGCGAAAAAGATGAAATTGAAAGAACAAAGACTGGATTCTAGAAGGAGATGCAGATCTCTGAAGGCTTACTCCTAAGAGTTAAGACAGATGCAGTTGCTTCCCTTGATCCTATTGCAGAAGCTGTTGCTGAAGGGACAGTGAATGGAACTGCTGATGTCACTGTTTTGGTGGGAGGGCTGGATATTATGGCAAATGAATTTCCCCCTCTGCATAGTCCTCGTGGAAAGGTTAAGAGCAAGGGGAAATCTGGGTTATTTACACAATCCTCGAATAAGTTTGAAGTGCTTAATAGATTAGAAGCTGATGAACCCCGAAAGCCAAGGAATGCTTCTCTTGGTGTTGCAGTATTATTGCAGGAGATGAAAGCGAAGAAATCTGAGAAGTTGGACAAAGTAAAGACCAAGGGGTCTGCAGCTAAGAATGCTAAATGATTGTTTCATATTAGAACGTGAGGGGGTTTAATGACCCCAAAAAGCAGAGAAAAGTGATGCACATGATGGAAAACTTGAATGCTGATGTAGTTTGTTTACTCGAAACCAGGGTAAGACAAGAGAAATTTGGTTCTGTTTTTCAACATTATGCTGATAATTGGAATTGTTTTGATAATTATAATTGCATTGATCTGGGGAAGATTTGGGTTTTGTGCAAGAAGCAATTACAGTTTTCGGTGGTGTTTATTGGTTCTCAAGTTATTACACTTAGGGGGCTAGTAGATGGTAAAGAGGTGTTTGTCTCTGTTAGGGTGGGAATTGTCGGGTACCCGGGATTCGGGTACCTGGAAAACCAGGTACCCGGTTCATCCGGGTACCTCATTAAACGGCCCGTGTCCCAGCCCATTATATCTGGGTACCCGGGATTCAGGTACCCGTAAAATTTGGGTACCCGGTTTATATTTTTTTTTATTTTTTTTAATTTTAAAATTAAAAAAAAATTATATGTTAAACACAAAAATATTTAAAAAAAATTAAACTTAAAACTTAAAAGAATATAATACAAACATAGAAAAAATGTAGGGATTTAAACTTAATTTTAGAATGAAAATATTAAGAAACATAAAATAAAAATATAATTTTAAATATAAAAAATATATATTAAATTTTATCGGGTCGGGTCGGGTACCCGGTAAGGGAAAACTCTCGGCCCGTGTCCCGGGAAATTTTCCGGGTCGGGTAATTTTTTTTCGAGAATTACCCGGTATTTTTGTTTCGGGTCATCGGGTTTTCGGGTCGGGTCAATCGGGTCGGGTATTTTCTCCCACCCCTAGTCTCTGCAGTGTATGGGAGCAATGACTGTGTTTTAAGAAGAGATTTGTGGAGGCAACTTCGACAGATTGAGGCTATGGTGGGAGTACTTCCCTGGATAGTTGGGGGAGACTTTAATGTCATTGGATCTGCAGCTGAGAGTTCTGATTTTGATGGTGTTGAACATGTCTCCTCTGATATGGAAGAATTCTTGGAATGCATCAGAGATGTGGGTCTGAGTGATCACCCTTTTTCTGGCCCGCTATTTACCTGGTCAAACAAGCAAGAAGACTCTTTTCTTGCAAGGAAGCTTGATAGGATATTGGTAAATTCACAGTGGTTTATTAGCTTGCCCTGTACTAGTGTGGAATTCTTAGCACCAGGGGTTTCGGATCATAGTCCAGCTGTGATGAAAACTTTGGTGGAGGCTCCTGTGCATAAGCCTAAACCATTCAAATTCTTTAACTTTTGGACACATCATAAGGATTTTGAGATAGTGGTAGCAGAGTCCTGGGCCCTACTAATGGCAATCCTTTACAATCTCTGTTTAGTAAGCTGAAGAGATTGAAACCTTGCTTACGAGCCTTGAATAATGAAAACTATGCTGATATTTCGAAGAAGGTTGCTGATAAAAGAAGCCAGCTAGAGTCTTTGCAATTGTTAAATCTAGCATTACCTGTGAATGGGGATGCTGTCAAGGATGAGAAGAGTTTGATGAGAGAGCTGGAGGAACTAGAGAAGGCTGAAATGTTGTTCTATAGACAGAAGGCGAAAGTTAATTGGTTACAGGAAGGGGATCAGTCTACTCGATTCTTCCATTCTGCAGTGGCGGCAAAGAAGAAAAGAAACACCATACTCTTTCTAGAAAATGAGATAGGGCAGAGGCTTAGTTCTTTCGAGGAGATGTCTGAGGAATTCATTGCCTACTTTACAAAGCAAATAGGCTCTGTTGATGAGGGAGTGAGAAGCTGTACTGTTGAAGAGATGAGGAGTATCCTTCAAGTGCAGATTCCAGTTGATGCGCATAGTTTGCTTACGCGTGAAGTTACAAGTGAGGAAATCAAGGCTGCAATATTTGGACAAGGCAAAGATAAGGCACCTGGGCCAGATGGATACACTTCATGGTTCTTCAAGAAAGCTTGGCACATTGTTGGAGCGGATTTCACAGCAGCTGTGAGGTATTTTTTTACTTCCTCAGAATTATTACCAGCTTTTAATGCCACTTCCATTACACTTGTGCCAAAGATACCTAATGCCTGCAAAGCAAAGGACTTCAGACCTATTTCCTGCTGCTCTGTAGTGTACAAAACTATTACGAAAATCTTGGTTGAGCGTTTGACTGCTTTTTTGCCTAGTATAATTTCTCTAAATTAGTCAGCTTTCATTAAAGGAAGAAGCATTGTGGATAATACACTCCTTGCTCAGGAATTGGTAAAGGGGTATGGTAGAAAGTTTATCTCCCCTAGGTGTGCTGTAAAAGTAGATCTGCAAAAATTTTTTGATTCCTTAAATTGGGATTTTGTGATGCATGTTTTGGATGCTATTGGGTTACCTTAGACATTTAGAGATTGGATTGGGGCTTGTTTCACTGGAAGTAGGTTCTCTGTTTCCTTAAATGGGAGTTTGGTGGGATTTTTTAAGGGGAAGAGAGGGATAAGACAAGGAGACCCATTGTCTCCTTATCTTTTTGTGTTAGCCATGAATGTGTTGTCTCACATGCTTGACCTAGCTGCAAAGGATGGTCTTTTCCAATTTCATCCAAAGTGCAAAAAAATAGGTATCACTCACCTATGCTTTGCAGATGATTTGCTTATTTTCTGCAAAGGCAATCTTGATTCACTAGTGGGAGTGCAGTGTGTTCTTGAACATTTCTATATTTTGTCTGGTCTTAGATTAAATGTGGCCAAAACAGAGTTATTTGTGGCAGGGGTAAGCTCATATGATATGAATGAGTTGGGGCTTGCTACTGGGTTTAAAATTGGTAAATTGCCTGTCAGGTACCTTGGTATTCCTTTGGTCACAAGGAAGTTATCTGAGAAGGATTGTCTGCCTCTCATTGACAAAGTGAAGGCTCGGTTGGGACAATGGTCTAGCAGGCACCTTAGTTATGCTGGGAGAGTGCAGCTTATCAATGATGTGCTGTTCAGCATAGCAAATTATTGGTGTAGGCAGGTTATTCTTCCTAAGGGTGTGATTCGTAAGCTCGAACAGCTTTGTATAAGATTTTTCTAGAGAGGGAAAGATGAACCTGCTGCTGGTGCTCGTGTGAGTTGGAAGGTCATTTGTAAGCCCAGGAGTGAGGGTGGTATGGGCATTAAAGATCTTACAACTTGGAATAGGGCATGTACACTGCAATTAGCAAAGGCACTCTTGCGTTCTGCAGACTCCCTTTGGGTAGCTTGGATCCATACTTATGTGTTTAAAGGAAGAGCAATGTGGGATGTTGAATCCAAAGCACACTTCAGCTGGGGGATCCGGAAAATCTTGAGTCTCAGGCCTGTTCTTCGCTCTCTTAGCTCTAGTGGAGACATGAAGGCTGGGAGTATATGGGATGAAATCAGAGAGGTGGCTACTAAAGTGCCTTGGCATAGATTGGTTTGGTTTAGCTTGCACATACCAAAGCAATCTGTGATTCTTTGGATGGCCATCCTTGATCGTTTGCCTACTTTGGATAGGCTACAGCGTATGGGTGTATGTACAGAGAATTGTTGCCTTCTATGTGCTGGTCTTCCTGAATCCAGAAATCACTTATTTGCAAAATGCACTTACTCGAGGCAAATCTGGAATGACATCCTTAGGATGTGTGGCTTACGCAGGGAGATGTTGGATTGGGAAAATGAAATTTGTTGGTTGTACAATCATTTGAAAGGAAAGTCTTTGCTGGTGTTCATCCTCAAGCTAGCATGGAGTTCATATGTTTATCATATTTGGGAGGAAAGAAATCATAGGAAGTTTAGGGGCACAAATAGAAACTGTGGTAGTCTCATAGAATGTATAAAGGAAGTTATAAGGATACGTACTCATAGTAAAAACATTAGAATGGATACTGTAAATAGAGATATTTGTATAACTTGGGGACTTTTTTAATCAGTCTTCCAAGTTTTCATAGGTTGTACTGATGCAGGTTTTGCCTGCTTTCTTGGATAATACAAGCAACACACATTTATCCAAAAAAAAAATTTGTTTCTTTATTGGGATAGGTTCGGGGACAAATGGTTGTCCTAGCCTACTCGTAAGGTAGAGATTTAGGTTCGGTCGAAGGCTAAAGCTGTACAATTATGTTTTTTTTATAAAAAGTAGTGTACGACAGTCGACAGAAGCAATTTACTTCTCGGAACGAGGCAATATCAGCCCCTCATCCCAAAGCGTGAGAATTTGTATATTTATATAAATATAATAATTTCATTTTATATCATCTTGGTGTCATTTTTAATTTTTAAATACTAATATATTTATAAAAAGTAGTGTATATATATATTCATCTTTTTTAATTTCAGTAAAAAATTAAACGTTGAGAGTTTGATTAAAAATGTAAACTAAATTGTCCATATAATTAAACAATGAAGATATTTTTTGACATTATACATGTTATAAATTAGTTAACATCTATATATTTTATTTACAACTTTTTTTTTCTGTGTCAAAACAAGGTATCTCTCAAGAACATATGAGAATTTCAAGCATGTAGTGAAGGTTATTGTAATAAAATATGAAGAAAAAAAACTCGAAAAAGCACAAAACTGAATCAACCGGATCATTTTAAATAGGGTAAACTATACTAATGACCACCGAACTATGGGTTGGTGTCGATTTGACCACTATATTTTCAATTGTGTTAAATATAGTACATAACTATTTAATTGGTTCCAATGTTGTCACATGCCGTTAAAAAAACGAAAAAGTTAACGAGACTGTTAAAATAATTGGTATAATTACACATTTAGTCCCCTTTATTTATACAATCATTCAATTTAGTCCTAATTTTAATCTAATAAAATAAATTAATTATTCAATTAGGTGGTGACACGTGTCACCACCAATTGGAGTAAGAAAAATGAAATAGTGGAAGCTGGCACCAAGGTGAGGTTATTAGGGGAAAAAACAACACTATTGCCACTAGGCTAAGTATGTTTTTAGTATATGTAATACCAAATATATAATATGTGGTAGATGTGTTATCCGATTGGAGAAAGAAAATTAAAAGCCATGTAATTGCCAATTGTAGGATTCAAACTTGGGAATCCTTGGTGAAAGTGGCAAAAGTTTACCACTAGGCCAAACATGAATTGGTGTTATGTAATACTACCTATAATATATGAGTTATTCCATTGTTATGGTTTACCACTTGGGAATCCTTGGTGGAAGTGACAAATGTTGCATAAAAACGTATAACCCAATTAAATATAATTTTAAAATTTTGATTTTTAATATAATTATATATAATAATTTAATTATTTTTAATAAATATTAAAATTATTAATTAAGTTAAAAAATCAATTCAAGGAAAAATTTTAATAATTACTAATTAAGTTAAAAAAATTAAAAGAATAACGAACATAATATAATAAAAAAATAGTTATAAAATTATATTTAATTGAGTTATACGTTTTTATGCATCATAAGTGTATCATGTTCGAGCCTTAAAATCACATTTATTTCTCTTTTATAACCATTACAATGGAATAACTCATATATTATAGGTAGTATTTCATAACACAAATTCATGTCTGGCCTAGTGGTAAACCTTTGCCATTTCTAACAAGGATTCCCAGGTTTGAATCCTACCATTGCCAATTGCATGACTTTTAATTTTCTTTCTCCAATCAAATAAGGTGGTGACATGTGTTACCACCTAATTGAATAATTAATTTATTTTATTAGATTAAAATTATGGCTACATTGAATGATTGTATAAATAAAGGGGATTAAATGTGTAATTATACCAATTATTTTAACAGTCCCGTTAACTTTTTTGTTTTTTTAACAACAGGTGGCTACATTGGAACCAATTAAATAGTTATGTGGTATATTTAACATAATTGAAAATATAGTGGTCAAATCGACACTAACCCCATAGTTCAGTGTTCATTAGTATAGTTTACCCTTTTAAATATGATGGTATACTAATATGTATTTTCCAATACTCATAATAAAATAAGAGAAATCTATGCTCTTCAAAGCTCATTAAAGCACACAAAGATCTTAATCTAAGGTTATATTCACAAGAACATATCCTTCCAAAACACGAACAATGCTATGGTTTCTTATAATCTTAGGTGGCTTATATCGACTAGCTGGAGTTCCATTCTCTATTGCTAGTTTTAGTAACCTATCTCAAAACTACCACATTTTAGAATGGATAGTGATAAAGGGCTTATCTCACCTTTGTTCCTCTGCACCTTATAAATACTCCCTAAATCGTCTTCGAGAGCGGCACAACATTCTTTAAGAAGTAACATTGATTCCTGCAACTTGTTTTGTAAACTTGTGTTACAGTCTTTAAGTTCAATAAAGATTTTCTGTCTCTTTGAACTCGAACCAAACTCGACGGAACTCGTAAAATCTATAATCTTTATTGTCATGCCCATGGTATTTCTCAATACAAGTTGAAAAGTTTCCATGGCAGCCATCAAATTTCCCTCGGTCACTATCTCATGTGAAGCTTTAGGTGCACGCATCACAAACTCCAGCAATGAAGATGAGTTATAGAAACCGACAACTCTTACAATGTCACCAAGACGATATCTATAAAACCCTCTACAAGTAGTCACAACAACTTCGTACATCTTCCCTACCTCAACACCACACACGTCCACAGTTTCTTCGCCAACAACATTGTTCTCAGTTGAATCAAATGGAAGAAACTCGAAATATGCTGCGGTCGGAAGCATAACGAATCTAGTTTGATCTGTTGGTTGCTTGATATCCAAGTTAATGGCCACACAACACTCCGATGAAAAGTAATCTCCACCTACCAGAGGTACCTCACCTGCATAGTACTTAAGTTTGGAATAATACTGCTTCATACTCCCGGTTGTGACACATTTAATATATCGAACATTCGACCATAACTTTTGCAAGATCCTACTCCAATCATTCTTTTCAAATATCAATCGAAATCTACTCGACATATCTGATTGTGGTCCACCGAAAACCTCAACAACGGAATCTCTCATTTGGACATCCTTAATCTCCGCGCACGGAGACCCTCTTTCGATATCGTCACATAATTGCTTCCACTTGGATTCCAATACCTTGAGAGCTTGAATAACATCTACAAAATCAAAATTTCTAAGACCACAGAGAAGGTGACAGTACATTTGGTGCTCAACATTTGATCCAAGAATCACCTCCGCAGGGCTAGTGACGGGAGAAAGCCTTCGTTGACTCATCTATTTGCTTCAATAATGCATCGTCTGTCATATTTGTCCAAGTCGATTTCATCTCGACTAATATATATTGTTTCTTTGAAAAGTTCATCATGGTTTGGAGTCGGTATCGATCGTTTGGGTTAGGTACGATCAAAAATCTGTAAGTCTGAACTCGAGTCATAATCAACTTTGAAAGTCGGTTACGTATAGGAAAGGTTAGAGCACCCCACATCTTCAAAATTTGCACCTAAAGGTTGTGTTATCCAAAAAGGGTACAAATACACGGTTAATAACACTAGTATTATAATAATAAAGATATGAGAATAGAACAAGATAATGAATAAAATAAAAAACTAAAAAAACAAACTTTAAAAAGTATTATAAAAACTAAGGAGAGGTTCTATCTTAGCATTTGAATACAAGTTAAAGACACTTGAAGAATTAGAGGATGAACATCCAAACTTAAAGATCAAGAGAGTAGAATTTTTCATTGTTTATTTCTTTGTAATCTCTTGTAACTCTTTAGTTCAATCCTATTGAGCCAAAAAGTGTAAACACCCAGCTAGAGAGGCATATTGTTTACAAATGTCAAGACCTCGTAATGGAGAGATATGTTCTAGTTGAGCATTATAAAAACTAAGGAGAGGTTCTATCTTAGCATTTGAAAAGATAGTGATGTAAAGGCTATCTCTTTTGAGCTTGTAAAAAGGAAAGAATTCAGGAGTAAATTGAGAAATTTTTAGTGTGGATGCTAAGGCAGTGGATTTAGACCTTGGTTGAGAAGGTCGAAACACTCTAAAGTCGAACGTGTCAAATTGTCATTTTTTCCTTTCGATTTTTGCTTCCCAACTCCAAAAGAGATCTTTACACCTTTCATTGGCGATTCGGTTGAAGAATATTGAGTCTATCAATTGGTATCAAAGCGAGGCTCAAATCGTCAGTCTAACAACCTTTGAGGAGATCCTAGGAGTGCTAGATCCATTTCTACATTAAACCGACCTTGAAGAGCTAACTTTGTCGACATCAAAGCTCAAGGATTCAAGATGAACCATCATTCCTCCTTTCAAATGTAATGGTGGCTGTAATCACCTATTTTGTCTGGGGTGTTAAACCCGTTCTATGTTTTGCAATAATGAGCTTTATTTTTCTTATATATATATATATATCGAGTAGCTAAAGAACCAAAAAAGAAGAAAAAAGACGGTATGCACATATATTATTAATGTTATTATCATTACTATTTTTATTATCATATATTATTATTATTGTAACTATCTAATTATTACCGCTATTATCTACTATATTACTATAAATTATTATTACTATATTCGTTATTTTACTACATTATTATTAACTTATCATTATTAATTTATCATCCTCGTTATTTATTATTATCATATACCATATATTATTATTATTATTATTTATTCTATCACATTTATCTATTATTACTATTTATTATCGTATATTACTATCTATTATACTATTATTATTTATCACATATCATATTATTTATTATTATTATTATTATTATTATTATTATTATTATTATTATTATTATTATTATTATTATCAATTGCTTTGGATTGAATCTGAAAATGCAATATATATATATATATATATATATAAATACATATTAAAATAAATAAAGACCCAATTAAATAATAAAAGCCCAATTTATTTATAAGAGTTCATTTACAAATGAAGAGCCCCAAAAAAATATAAGTCTGAATAGGCCCGAATACTTAAGATAACAAAAACCCTAATTTGTTTCCTATGTTTTGCGCAGCCCATCCTCAGCCGTCAGATCTGGACCTAGATCTGACGGTCCAGATCACATAGATGCTAGGAAACCCTAGAGAGGCCCCAGGAGCCCTAGCACCGCACCACATCCACCGTTGGATCGAGATCTTGATCGAACGGCTCAGATCGGTCTCCCCAGGCACATGTGATCCACGCACGACTCTTCACTGCCCCGACGCGCGCGTGCATCGCACGCCCGAGCCCTTTCGAATCCCTCCGACGGTCAGGATCGCCCCACGACTCCGATTCATCAGTAATCTATATCTTTTTTGTGAACACAAATTAATTTCCTTTCATTGCTTCAAGGATAAAGTTTAGAATGCAATACAATGAGTGCAAATGGTAGCTCACCAGTGGCCATGGTGAGGACAATAGTAAGTTTCCACAAACTACAGTTCAGAGACTTGAAGCAAATTTCTATCAAAATGCCTTGATGGGTTCAGATAAAGAAAGTGGGCCTTAATGAACTTAAGAGAAAAGTTCATGGACTTGGGGGCATATGCTTCCCCTAATGTTGAGAAAAGAGAAAAGTCGTCATGTTGAGTTAAGACAAAGAGAATGGTTGAGCACCCAGTTTGAGTAGGGGGCAATATTTTGAGAGCGAGCACTACGAGAAGCGATATGTCCAGTCTGACCAGTGAAAGTCAACAGTCATCTTCGAGAAGAGATCAAAAGATTGAGATGAGAAAGCCAAAAGAGACTAAGAAGAAGAAGAAGGTCAAGATTGACCGTTTCGAAGAGTGGAAGCGTCCGAGCAAACTTTGATGTCATAATACATGCATCATTTGTAGTTAGGCATCCCTAGGATTAGGGGCATGCTAACTCACATCATCATATCATTTTTACCTATTTTTGACAGGTATATTAAAGATTTTCCCAGTAGAAGGAAATCCGCCTATCCGTTCAGGCGTAAGGAGAATGGAACTTGCCTATCTGTTCGGGCTTTTGGAGAATGGAACCCGCCCATCTGTTCAGGCCTTTAGAGAATGGAACCCGCCTATCCGTTCGGGCTTTTGGAGAATGGAACCCACCTATCTGTTCGGACTTTTGGAGAATGGAACTCGCCTATCTGTTCGGGCTTTTGGAGAATGGAACCCGCCTATCCGTTCGAGATTTTGGAGAATGGAACCCGCCTATCTGTTGGGGCTTTTGGAGAATGGAACCCACCTATTTGTTCGGGCTTTTGGAGAATGGAACCCGCCTATCCGTTCGGGCTTTTTGAGAATGGAACCCACCTATTTGCTCGGGCTTTTGGAGAATGGAACCCGCCTATCTATTCGGGCTTTTGGAGAATGGAACCCGCCTATATGTTCGGGCTTTTGGAGAATGGAACCCACCTATCCGTTCGGGCTTTTAGAGAATGGAACCCGCCTATCTGTTCGGACTTTTGGAGAATGGAACTCGCCTATCCGTTCAGGCTTTTGGAGAATGGAATCCGCCTATTCGTTCGGGCTTTTGGAGAATGGAATCTGCTTATTCGTTCGGGCACTTTGAGAATGGAGCTTTTGCTCGGACCTCGAAGGGTTGAAGAATGTTGAAATGAGAAGGGCATCTTTAAGCCTCCGCGACCGTTGCATTTTCCCGTACCGACTTCCGAGCCGCCAATAGTTCAAGTGCATGGTGACTCGGGATCCGAACAGGGAAGTCAGACAAAATTGGTGCTTATGACATTTGCTTTATTCTTGTTCCACAAGTATAAGCAAAGGGGACAGCTGTAATCACCTATTTTGTCCGGGTTGTTAAACTCGTTCTATGTTTTGCAATAATGGGCTTTATTTTTCTTAAATATATATATATATATCGAGTAGCTAAAGAACCAAAAAAGAAGAAGAAAAAAGACAGTATGCACATATATTATTAATGTTATTATCATTACTATTTTTATTATCATATATTATTATTATTACTATCTAATTATTATCGCTATTATCTACTATATTACATTAAATTATTATTACTATATTCGTTAGTTTACTACATTATTATTATCTTATCATTATTAATTTATCATCCTCGTTATTTATTATTATCATATACCATATTATTATTATTATTATTACTATTATTTATTCTATCACCTTTATCTATTATTACTATTTATTATCGTATATTATTATCTATTATACTATTATTATTTATCACATATCATATCATCATCATCATCATTATTATTATTATTATTAATTGCTTTGGATTGAATATGAAAATACAATATATATATATATATATATATATATATATATATACATATTAAAATAAATAAAGACCCAATTAAATAATAAAATCCCAATTTATTTATAAGAGTCCATTTACAAATGAAGAGCCCAAAAAAATATAAGTCTGAATAGGCCCGAATACTTAAGATAACAAAAACCTTAATCTGTTTCCTATGTTTTGCGCAGCCCATCCTCAGCCATCAGATCTAGACTCAGATCTGACGGTCCAGATCACCCAGATGCGAGGAAACCCTATAGAGGCCCCAAGAGCCCTAGCGCTACACCACATCCACCGTTGGATCGAGATCTTGATCGAACGACTCAGATCGGTCTCCCCAGGCGCGTGTGATCCACGCGCGACTCTTCACTGCCCCGACGTGTGCGTGCATCGCACTCCCGAGCCCTTTCGAAACCCTCTAACGGTCAGGATCGCCCCACAACTCTGATTCATCACCTGAGCCCTCTGGTCCCCTCCTCGACTCACAGGCAACGAAAAAAATAAAAACGTCAAAGGCTAAACGCGCCAATGCAACAGAATGGCAGAGGCAAAAACAACAACCATATCAACCGAATGCAAACAAAGCCAAGAGGAACCCATAGCAGATTTTTCCTATTTTATGTTATTCACAAAATCTGTAATATCGGGGTCTATAAAAACCCGAAACCAATGTTGTAAAAAGTAGGGAGAGCAAGTTTCAGAGAGCAAAAATTGTAATCGAAAGTTTCAAGAAATACAAGTAGAAAGAAGTTTTACAGAGGTATATCAGGGTCTCTTTCAGTCTCGAAACAAAAAAATATATAATAAAAATAGAAAGCTTTTTTTACCTTCGCGTCTCTTCTTCTCGGCGTTTTTCTGTTTCTCCTTTGCCGGCGATAAACCTCTTGACTTTATCGATCGTGCATGGTGAGCCGGCGAGGGCAGTAACACACGAAAAAGGTTTGATTTCGTGTCTTTAAAAGGGTTTTTTCGGATCTGTTTTCAATTTTCAGAGGGTGAAAATTGGGACTTTTGGTTTTGGGTTCGTAAAAAGAAGGTTTTTTTGGTTTTTGGGGTTTTAAAGAGACGAGAAAAGGTTTTTTTAGGGTCTCCAGCGCCGTTTAACGGCGACCAGAGTGTGTTGACAGCGCTGGGTTTTCAGAGAAAGGGGTGAACCTCTCTGGTTTAGGTTTAGGTTTAGGGTTTGTAAAAAAGGAAAGGAATTAAATTGTTTTGGACTTAGTTTTTATAACGATTTTCTGTTTTAATATCGGTATAATAGCGTTTTAAGCCCCTCCGTGTCACTTTAATTGCATGAAGGGGGCTTCCGCATTCTTAAATTACGCCCGTGATCCCCCTGTGTTTTTAAATATTTTCAATCTCGTCCCAACCCTGTTTTGATTAAATTTTGAATGGGTAAATCACCATCTGGGTCCCTATAGCTTTTCACGTCCTTTCAATTGTCTCTCTATTTCGTGTTTTAATTATTTTTTAAATGGGTAATTTACAACTCTAGTCCCTGTCAGTTTGCACTTTATTTACTTTGCATTTTATTTACATTGCATGTTATATTGGTTTTATTGTGTTATTATACATGCGTTTTTGTCCCTTTAATTTATGTTTGCATCGAATTTACGTTTGGCCATATTGTTTATGTTAGTATGTGCATATATGTTGTAACCCCCCTCGTCCCGGTCTGGCCGGATGACCGGTCCGAGTGGGCCACACGGGGAAAACCGAAGCGAAACCCGTTAAGGTCCCACCTCGGTTAGCAACCCTAAAAAAACCTTTTATTTATCTTGTCTAAAAGTCCATTTAAGTCCTAAGTGATCAAACGACGGAATAAAATACATGAGACAAACATTCGATCCCAAAACAACAATTAAACAGCCCACTTTTTAATCTTTTAAACATGCCGTTTCGAAACACCCTTGAGGCGTATCGAAACGCCTTGACCAGGTCAACTATCCCAGAGCCTCTACAAGGGGCCGTATCGAAACGGTGGTCAACCGTTCCGAAACGCCCTCAACGGTCAACTTCTCGTGGTCAACGAGATTTTGACCGTTTCGAAACCCTTATACTCGTTTCGATACACCTTCATCTCGTGAATTTCTCAGAATTCCAGTAGCCAAAATGTTCCGAAACGCGTATCGGAATAGGGGTTTCAAAGGCCATACCGTATCGAAACGCGTTCCGATACGGGGTCCCTGAAGCCTTACCCGTTCCGAAACGACCCAGCCCGTTTCGAAACGCGGGCTGTCTGCAGCCTTTTGAAATTCAGATTTAAGGGTATTTCAACAAGTATGAAGGTCCCATAGGACCCTTAAAGGCACACAAAACCATCAAACAAAGTCTAGAGACATACATCCTAGATTTAACATACTCAAACACATACAAGCATGGATTTAGACAATCTTTCATACATAGCAAATTACACATGTAGAGCATTTCATACAAGCATGCTTGAAGACATTAAAAAGAACCAATAAGCATCATACATTTCAAATATGTTTACATGCCACTTAAAGCAACTGAAGCATTCATAAGACATCCATCGTACTAGCATTGGCAAGATATATCATGCTTACAAATCAAGTCAACCATAGACATACATCAGACTCAAATCAACAATACCTATCCCATTGCTTAACTATTACATTCTATTACAAAATTCATACATTGAGCTCACCAAAAGCAACACTTGGAGACTTTCCCTTGCCTTTGCCACCCACAAGCTAATTATCTGCATTGTCGAACAAAATAGAGCATAAGCATAAAAGCTTAGTGAGGGTAAGCTCTTTAAAAACAAATCTCGACAATGCAGGGTCCAAGCACGAGCTACAACCAAGATAAAATGCATGTTCTCACCTCCGGTCCACACAAGCCATAATTCTAAATGATGCATGAACATATAATCAATATCATGTCATGCTCAACATGTTTAAATCCACAACGTATGAAATCACATATATTAAACCATGTTAGCAACACATCCCAAATCACATTATCTCACAATTAACCACATATGGGCAACATAAACTACAATCTGTATTGGCACCTAGCTATGACTCGAATACGCGGATAACCGTTGGAACTCACATCCAACAACTCAACCATTACCTGACGGTGGGATTCCACTCATCACCGTTCACGCGGAGGGGATTCCACTCATCCTCACGCCCCGTCGATGGGATTCCACTCATCACCGACTAATATAAATACAATTTCCGGGCGAACCCGTACTCCTCCTTGGTGACTCAACGCCACCAAGGCCACGCGCGACTTTTGACTCATGTGTACACACTAACATCCTAATGATCGATCATTTGTACCCAAGCATACTAGTGCCAATACTACACATTGCATTACTCTTTCACAATATTAATTCATAACACTTCCGTGCTTAGCACGTACTCACCTTGACTTACCGTCATGCACAAACTACATTTTCATGCCTAGCATGTACTCACCATGATCCTCAGATCATGAAACCACCTCATAATATCATTTCACACATCAACACCACATGTACATAATTAACACCCACATCACATTATATTTTACACATGTGTATAACCATATCATATCTATCTTCAACATGCATATAACAATACATCAAACATACCTCAACATACATGTATACAACATATACATAATCAACACCATCACAATTTAATACGAGGCATATACAACCATTAAAAAGTGCAACCAAAGTCTCTAATCAAAGCTCGGGATTAGGCTACCACTCTAATCCCAACTCTAGGTGGGTTTACCAAGCCCATCCTAGGTTCACATGCTTGAACCAAATACTCAAAACCATTTTGAAAATATTTAACCACTCACCTAAGCTTCCAAGCTCCAAGCCAAGCAAGCAACCTCCCTCAAATTTCCGGATTTCTTCCCGAAGCTTCTCCAACACAAATTCCCGCTTCCAAACAACCTCAAACACAATTCAAACAATTCTAAATCAGCCCAACATCAAAAGACCAACCCGGAACACAATTCAAATTCAATTTACAACGTTGCAAGCCATGACCAAACCCCATACTTTGCAATTTCGGACAGCCCACATACCCCTTCCAAAATCCATGTTTCCAACACCCGTTGCACCCACAAATGACCCCAAATCAACCCCTAACCATAGCACTACCATTGGGCTATCAATTCCCACCTAAAACAACCCCAAAAATCACTCAAAACCCTTCAAAAAACCCATTTTACCCAATTTCGGGAATTCATCAAAATCCAACCAAATTAATATATAATGTGCATTTTAACATGATTAAGCAAAGCCCCAACTCAATTTATCAAAACCAAATGAAAAACCCATAAAAATCTAAACTTTTAAATCAAACCCTAATTTCAAAAAGTTCATAGTTTTAAAAACTATAACCATAGATAGATAGGAATTAAAGAGGAGAGTGAGAATATACCTTTAATTTTGAAAAAGGCCTTGAGATGAGGGAGAAACCATTGAAATAATAAATTTAGGGTTTGGGGAGGTTTTTGGGTGCTTTCACGTTGGGGGGAGGAAATGAGAAAGATGATACCTTTTTTTTGTTGTTCTTTTTACTTTCAAAAAGGTGGTCTAGCTTTCTTTTTAAAAGTTTTGAGTCAAATTACCAACAAGGTCCCTCCTTTACTATTTAAAGCCCAATTAGATCACAATTTAGGTTGAATCGTTTTAATTTAATTTTATTGACTCGAACTACAACCTGGATAACTCCTAGCCCCAAAACACGGGTGTCACATATGTTTTTTAAATGTGGCATGTATATTTAATGTGCGATTATTTGCCTTTCTTAAAACTTTGTTAAAGCATGTGTAATTTATGTTTTATTTTATGATGTGTAGTATAGTTTCATTATGTAACATGTTTTTTTTATGTGGCATGCCTAGTTGTTTTAATGTCATTTGAATATGCTTTTTGTGACATGCATTTTAATTGTCATCCATGTGACTCTTTAATGTTTAAATTTGCATGATAATTAATATTAATTATAAAACGGAGATATCTATTAATTCGCGTATTCTGGTCGAATATCTTAGCTTATTGGATATTCCTCGAATATTCGGATTAATTCGAATCGTCTAAAGGTAAACCCGTAAATAATTAAAACGGACAAGATCATGACATCATTCTTTAATTGCTTGCATCATGCATAAAGGTGATGTACGAGATCCGAACCCTAAACTAACACGACAGTCAGTCTTATATGATGTCGGTTTAGTCTTTGGCCCGGTGTACCGTCATCCTTTGGGCCTAAGGTGATTTATTGCCTTGAACATCTTTCTTTTGTTTCTCTTTTTTAGTGTGTGATTTGTGGAGAATGAAAATATGCAGGAAGTGGAGGAGGTGGGAGGAGTTGAAGAACTGGAGAAAGAGATTAATAGGAGAATCAAATCAAGCAAAGCGTCGTGATTGCATAAGATTAATTCAACTGTTTTTCCGTAATCATCAAATGTATAATAACATGTAGGCTTCTCTTGGTACAGAGAAAAGAAAATTGGGAAGTTGGAGAAGGAAAAAAATGGAGGGCTAAGATTCTTTTTCCCTTCCACAAAGATGTTTGGGTTTACTTCTTAGGATGCTAAAATAGAAACAAAGTTTTACTTCCTTTCTACCCTTGCTACTTGCTACTACAATAGACAAGTAGGGTATTTTTTTTAAAAAAAAAATGGGCTCACTTTGCTATTCTACATTTATATTTAATTTTTAATTTTATTGGAATATTATTTATTTAAAAAATTATAAAAATATTGTCATTTCTATATATTTCTTTTAATTTTTTAATCTTAATACAACAAATTTATAAAAAAATAACCTAAGTTATTATAAAATATTTGTTTCATGTTTGATTTTATGGCGACGTTATATAACATAATGTAATACTGTATCTTTTTGTCATGTTAACATTATATTATGTAATTTGAAACTTAAAAACGTGAATATATTTAAAAAATTATAAACTAAAATTTAAAAAATTAATTACATTTGACCAATTTTTTATAAATAAAACAAATTTTAAGAAATTTATGATGGGTTCAACTTAATTATAAAAGCTAAAATATATAAAGGTTCACTTTAGTGATTATAAGGTAAGGTAGTATATGTTCATACATATTTTTAACTATTTGACAATACATACATTGTAGATAGAGTAATTGAATCTTAGTCTTTTAAAATAAATATCATTCGCTTTTTCACTAAAATTAATTGTTGGGTTCACCAACTAAATTTTTTAAATGTATATGTATAAAAGAAAAAAAAATTTGACGCACTATAAATGTAAATTTACTTATTTTAGGAGGTTAAGGATTTAGTTTAGGGTTAAAAGTTCAAAAGTTTAAATTTTATTGTTTTGAATTTAAAATTTTAGGTTAGAATTTAGAGTTTAAAATTTATGATTTAAAATTTAAAAATCTATTATTAGAGATTTAGATAGTAGAATTTAAAACTTACATATACATTATTGTGAATTTATTTTCATTGCATGTACATCAAATATTAACACTATGGATAAAATTCATCTGCCCCTTTTCGGTGCCTCTACATATGCCCCAATACTAAAAAAACACTATAAAATTAAAATCTAAGCCCTAA
This sequence comes from Hibiscus tridactylites, assembly GCA_958450335.1. Lineage (NCBI taxonomy): Eukaryota > Viridiplantae > Streptophyta > Magnoliopsida > Malvales > Malvaceae > Hibiscus > Hibiscus tridactylites. Next base: position 72,900,866 of record OY288270.1, on the reverse strand, counting down.
CCCTAAATTCTAAATTCTAAACCCTACACCTTATACCCTAAAAAATATACCCTACCCTAAATTCCCTAAACCCTAACCACAACTCCAACCTAAAACCCTAAATCCTAAACCCTAAAGTTAATTTTGAGCGTGGGGGCATATGTAGGGGCACCGAAAAGGGTAGAGGAATTTCATCCATAACACTATATAGGTATATATCAAACAAATCAATAATTTAAATCAAATGTTTTGATTGTTACAAGATTTCGTCATTTCCCAAAGAATTATACCTTAAACATATATTTCAATGGATGAAAGATTTAAGTAAAAAAAACCTTAAAGAATAAATATCTGTATAACACAATCAGTAATATAACAATTTGATCTAGGATATTCATTCCTCTTCTTTTTAAACATTAAATCATTTTTGAACGTTCTTTCAGATTATAAGTAGAAAAATCTTTGGATCAACCATTAACCTGAATTATTTAAATGAACTAACATTTTAATATGGAAAAATGTAGCCATACACATGTTAGCCATTTTTCTATTTTAATTCGGTCAAAAACATTTTTAAGATCTTCATTCCGTGTGTCCATATAGCACATATTCCTTCGCCCTGGCGCAACTAATACTATATTGTGTAATTTGTTTCTAATATGTATGTAATTCCTCGACCCGACCTAGCCACCAGACTGAATCGAGTGGGTTACACAGGAAAAATCGAAGAGAAACTCGTTAAGGCTCTCCTCTGATTAATAACCCTAAACTTGTTTTTAAAATTTATCTTGTCTAAAGGCCATATTTAAAACCTATGTGAGAAGACAGCAATGGATAAGCAAACACGAACATGAATCAAGCAAGGCGGACATTAGAGATCAACTTTTAACAATTTTACTACAGACCGTATCGATACTCCAAAGGCTGGCATCGATACGCCTTCAACGATCAAACTCCCCAAGGTCAACTCCAAGAGACCGTATCGATACTCTACAAGCTGGTATCGATACGCTCCCAACGGTCAAACTCCCAAAGTCAACATCAAGGACCGTATCGATACACCTAAGGCCCGTACCGATACTCCAATTTTTCGTCAAAATCTCAAATTTTCAGTGATTAAAATCGGTATAGGTACGCCCCCGCGTATCGGTACGATATGCTCAAAACAGAGGACCGTATCGATACCGCCCTTGAGCGTATCGATACCCCCTACACAGGAAGACAGGTTTCTGCAGTTTTAAGCCCAAGAAAAACCAACACAACACACACTCAGCAAGCATTTAAACAACCCCTAAACATGCATTCAACTTAAGGCAAACATGAGCATCCATAAAAACAAGGTGAACAGACAACAATGCAAGATTGAACATGGAAAGACTCATTAAAGGAAAACATTCATGCTTAGCATTCACAAAAAGGTCAAAAGCCAAACCAAGACATACTTCAACGTTTTAAGAGGCATTACAAGCCACACATAACTAAACAAACTTGTCTAAGGCAAGAGACATACTAAACAACCCCTTAAATTAAAGGTCCTATCCCATTTCTTAATACTATTTATTGAAGTCTAAAATCATACTTGAGCAAATCAAACCCCCTTGAATTCTCCCTTGTTCCCCGAGCTGCTCCATAGGTCTAAGGGCCTGCATTGTTGGAAAAAAGAGCGTAAGAATTTAAGCTTAGTGAGTGGTGCTCAAAACAGTAGCTACAACAATGTAGTTTTAAAACCACAAGCTTGCTTGAAAACAAAAACCATTTCTAAATCATTTCCCCTCACGCACGAACACATAAAAACATGCATTTAACATCTCGTACATTTATCGAATGCATCCACAAGCCACCAGCTTATCTCATGCTCATTCTCGACACACAAGCAAGTAACCAACTACATGCATAAGCATAAATGAAAAAGAGCAATATAACATGCTTAACATGAGAATTTAGAGCACCATAGGTATATTGACATTCATCACTTTTACTCGGATATGCGAATAGTTCTCAAAACCCACTAGGCACTTTGTTGTCACTAGATTTTCACCTCGATTTTAAAAATAATTTAAAACAAAAATAAAAATAATCTTTTTCCCTTAAAATAATAAAAGACCCACCTTTTTATAAGTTAAATAAAAAATACAAAAAAATTATTTTTAAAAGTCCAATTTTGAAGCCAATTTCAAAAGAAAAAAAAGAACAAAGCCAATTTCAAAGGAAAAAGGGGGAATCAACGCGCGTCATGTGTCAGCGCGTGAGCCGTACGCGCGCGGGCTGGTTCCTCAACAAACCCTTCTGTCGAACATTCAAGGTGGCCGACCGGAGTCTACCGTCCACGACTGTCGTCATCGTTGGTACCGATCGGTCTGCCTCGCCGCCGCCGCCTGTGCTCGCCGGAATCTACAAAAAAACTGAGACAAGAGGTCAAACCCTAGGCTTGAATCAAGGGTAAAATTCAGCTTCGATATTGAACCAAATCGGATAAGGATTAAGGAGTTTTACCGAGAATCAAGTTCTTGGTCTGATTTTGGCTCCAATTTGAGAATTAAACGCGGATATTTGCTTGATTTGGAAGCTCAAGTATGTGTATAAACCCCATATTATCCATTGTTTAACACACAAAAATTGAAGTAAAAATACACTTGAAAAAAGAAATATGCTTAGGAAAAAATCCGAAAAATTCTTTAAAATTTTCAAGAGTTTGTTGGAAAATTTGGAGTGTAAGTTCGAGTTTGGAGGCAATTTTTTGGAGGCAAATAGGAGCATTTCGAGAAGTTCATATTCGAGTTCTTAGTTCGTTGTTTCGGTAAAATTTCTATCTTTCCTTTTAATTTTTATTTAGATTTTTTAGGCTTGTTCTTGGTTGAATTTTTGTGTTTCTGTTTGTGTTCTTGAAGTCGGAAAATCGTTTCACGATTCCGGTAATGTTTTCGTTTTAAATTCCCGTTTAATTTTGGTTTGATCTTTAAATATTTGCATGCTTTAAAAAATGTTGTTAGGGATTTTTTGATCTTTAGAAATGAAGAAATGAATTTTTAAAAGTGTTTGTTTTAAATGTAAGAATAAAATGAGTCAATATGATTTAATTGAAAAAAAAAACTAAAAGTTAGAGATTAATTAGGGAAAAAACAATAATGCATGGGTGGCAATGATAAAGGGGCTTGATTTTAATACAAAAATATAAAGAGGTTTTTCTTGAATTTAGTTTTAATAATAAATGGGTCATTTTAAAAGGAAAAGCTTAAAAAATGAAAAAAATAAAAAAAGTTTTGAAAGGAATTTTTTTTGAAAAGGAAAAATATAAAAATGTTTAAAAAGGTAAAAAATATAAAAAGGGTCTTGTCTTTTAAAAATAAAAAAATAAAAAAATAAAATGTTTTTTTAAAAAATAACAAAAACTCAAAAGAATATAAGATTGCTTGCTTGTTTTAGAAATAGGTTAACACTTAGGATTATGTTCTAAAGCTTAGATAGAGACGTATTTGTTGGAAAATGTTCTTCACAAAGAAACAAAATACACTTAAGCATACTTAAACTTTAAATTAAGAATAAAAGACTTAGATATTTTTAGGATTCTTTTTGAATAATCGAACTTAGAATAAACATAAAATGCTCAACACACTAAATTTCTTTGTTGCTTGAAAAGTGAAAATAATTCAATGCGGTGTCTTATCAAACGGGAATGATTGGTTAGCACCAGAAATGTTGGCGGTGATTAATGTTCATCCCTCGAGCGATAAGGCCGTTAAAATAGTTTGGTATTCATTAAACGGACATGTAAATTCGAACCTTTGTGAACTTGCAAATTCCAGTTTTGAAAACGATTTTAAAACCAATTAGGTACCGTCATGGGCGTCGTGGGGGTGCTAACCCTTTCCCACGCGTAACCGACCCGAACATGTTTTTTGATTTTCGCAGACCAAAACCGTTTTATTAAAACAAAATGTTTTATTAAAATAACCCTATTTTAAAGTGATCCAATCACACTTTTCTAAAAGATTGGTGGCGACTTTGTGTTTTATAAGTTTTCAAAAAGTCGAAGCCTCCTAAAAAGGGCTGCGACAGCTTGGCGACTCTACTGGTGATATGTTTTTGTTTTTTAAAATAAAAATAAAAGAGGGTCAGACCACAAATTGGTTTTAAATGGTTTTCAAAAAATGTTTTTTTTAAATATGGAATTTGCAATTTCATAATAGGTTCAATTTATTTGTCCGTTTAAATGAATATAACTCTATTTTACACATCTAAGACTTAATTCCAAGCTCTATTCTCGAGCTTTTCCCCGTTCGTTTAAGTGGGGGGAAATATGCTTTGCTCATGTAAGAATATTGATTCTTCGTATGAGCCTAGCAAGTACCTTCGGGACTCATTCTTTTGTCTTTGTAAGAATATTGATTCTTTGAGAAGGCATCGGTGGTGAGTCCTCCTGTGTTGAACTCGATTCGTTTGGAGCCTATAATGAGTGAGAACCGAGGGCTTTGCTACTCTTAGTAGGGGACAGCAAGGACAGCCCGAGTACCCTTTTAGAACTGAACCAAGTTTGAGAATTTAGAGCCTACCCAAATAGAGCCATGTGGAAAGCCTATGTTGTTGAGTCTGGTCAAAGTCGCAAAAATAATATGTGGAGACATGTCCTGAAATGTTGGAATGACTACCCATAATTATTATGCAATTGAATTATTTTGGATCTTTTAGGTTTTGTTTCTGTTTTTTATTTAAAATATTACTAACCTTTTTGTGTGTGAGTTTTGTTTTGTTTTTGTAGCACATTTATTTATTACTAACTTTTGTGTGTGTCGGTCTTGTTTTGTTTTTGTAGCATATTTATTACTAACCTTTTGTGTGTGAGTTTTGTTATTGCATGCATCCCATATCCAGAGGGGATCGATTTAAAAGCATGTTGCTCAATCAGAGAAAGCTTCTGCCATGGATGGAAGGTGCCTAAAGGAGGAAGACAACGCACAAACAATGAGAATTTGTCGAATGGTCACACGGAGGAAACATCGAAGTACGCTCACATCAGCATCAACAGAATATCAAAAGTCGCAAGAGCAATATGACCACTTCGACGGTCTAACCAAGCAGAATTTGAAAAATAATCTTTGGTCTACTCGACTTAGGGGCAACGTCAAAGGGACCAGAAGCGAGGCGAGTTTGATAAGAGCATCACATCCCAAATTGGAGACGTAACAAGGCTTCTGGCGTCAAGAAGCTACATTTCTTCGCCCCACGTCAGATCGACAAGGTGAGACCAAAGATTCAAAGGTTGATTAGAGAGATAAGTGCTCAGATCGAGACATATTCGTAGGACCTTCGTCATCCAATGGAAGCTACATCTAAGAGCAACACCTTAATAGAATTGATGACCCTTCGCTTGCATTCATGCTTTTGTATACATACATTCACTTTCTTGCCTTTGTTTTTTTGTTTGTATTAAATAATGTTTCATTCATTGCATTCATACATGTATAATAAAAAGAGTAATTTTGGGAAATTTCATTTAAGTAGTAAAGATCCCGCGCAAACACGATTCAAGCCATGAATATTGAGGAAAGATTAACAACTCTGGAAGCAAATTAGAAGAGCATCCACGATAAGTTTGAGAAAATGATAAATAATCTGAAGAAAGAGATTGAGTTATCACACAGGAAAACAATCAGCCAAATCGCAGCCATGATTGGGTTCAAAGACCTAGAAGCGAGAGAAGACACCAACACTTTCCCGGGGATGGCTTCCGTACAAAAGGAAGTGGCTTCACCTAATGTCAAGATCTCACCCTATTTTATAGAATCTCCTGCCCGTACTAAAGATAACACCGATGAGGTTCGCCGCCATGAGGTGTGTTGCGTGTAAATAGAACTATCACAAATAGTGCAAGTGTACACGACGCAAGTAGTAAAGTGATACTAGAGTATCAGATATCGTCTCCACAGGGACTGAAAATAACTCTATTCTTGAATTGCTGCACAAGAGAAAGAAATAGTTTAATTGAATTGGTGAAGTAATCTTGAGAAACAACTGAAATAAAAGATAAAGGAATCAGATTTAGAGAATAGGCCGATATTGAATTGCTCAGTAGTGCAGGTGTTGCACTGTTAGAGGAACTTCTGTTGTTTGTCGTCGTTCCTGTCGCGAAAGCACCTGTCGCGGCAGAGGTTTGTTGATGTCACGGCAGCGATCAACAACTCCGTACTTCGAGCTTGGCAAGAATCCCTGTAATGACTTGTCCTATCCCTAGGTCTAAGTTCTGTTGATGAACACTTCTTGGATGATACCTCCCGACGTAAATCAAAGGGTGAACACCAATATTTGTGAATTCTTCCTTAGCCACTTAACCTTGTACTTATCCCTAAGCCAAGATGGTTTAACCATAAATTGGAAAACACGTATTTACTCCTTTTGTATGCTTGATTCTCCCGATATCAAACAAATGGATAACCTCACAATGCTCTCCAAATGCTCTTATGAGATATGAAAACTAGAGTAAATAAACTTGAAGTTTTTATTACTTGAACATAAAATTCCTAAAACAATACAATCCTTGTAACTACTTTACAAATCAACCCTTAGCCTTAGGGGGAGTTTAGAACATGGTGGAGAAGGGAAAACGACAAGGGTTTTGGGGGAAGACAGCTACAAGTGAGATATCCTCCCATAGGTTGAAGTACATGCCTTTATATAGGCCTTGGGTCCAAGTTTTCTAATATGGCAAGAACACAATTTTGAATTAAAGTGCAACTATATTAAAGACTAAATCTTCTGAGTAGATGCCTTGAATTCGTCCTCTTTTCTTGCCTTGAGTTTCTTCCTTGAACTTTGGGCTTGACCTTTATTCTGCTTCAGGGCTTAGAAAAATATGGGAGTGGTCCACGACAGACCGGCTTGAAATCCTCTATTTGTCGAGCTCCACTTCACTTTTCCACCTCATCATTCCCTTGTCGTCATGGCTGCCACGACAGATGTCACGACAACCTTTGCTTCTCGACTCCAGCTCTACAATTCGCCTCTACTCCTTTGCTGCCCTGGGTCTGCCGCAACAGATACCTACAAAAGTACCCAAAATCAGCAGCAACTGTGCAATTTTATCTAATTGTGATGTGTATGAAAAAAATCTATCCTAAATGCAATGAATCACGCTTGAGTGCAGCAAAAATATGTGTAAATGAAGGGTAAAATATAGAATTTTTATGCACTCAACACACCCCCAAACTCAAGTTCTTGCTTGTCCTCAAGCAAATACAACCTAACTAAAAATAAAAACTTTTTGGCTTGGCTCAATTCAGTAAACTTTCATTACCTACCACACATTCACTATCAAGAGCAGTACCTTGTCGGGTGTTTATGGATTTATCCGGAACAATGCTATAATTCTTGTGCAAGTGTGTGCAGGTTTTGTGAACAAATATGTGCCTAGACTCCTTTAGCTTACTAAAATAGTTATGCTACTCACTTGAATTTTTTTTGCCAATTTCATTTTTTGGAGGCAACTCTTAGGCTCATTTAGTTTTTTTTTTTTCTGGTTTAGACTCAACTTCATCTTTTCTGGAGGCAATTCTTAGGCTCATTTAGTTTTTTCTGGCTTAGACTCAACTTCATCTTTTCTGGAGGCAATTCTTAGGCTCCTTTAGTTTTTTTTTGGTTTAGAATAAAAAAATCTTCCAAAATTTATTGTAAGGCAGTTTTTGGGGCAAGCGAGTCTAATTTTTTTCTTTTCTTTTATTCCTTTCCTAGAGCCAATGTTAGGCACCTCTAGGGGCAACTCAAGTGGGTAGACCTTCCTATTCTAGTTCACTACCGAAATCTAGACAACATATGAGTCACAAGGGTGTTCTAAAGTTTAGAACTATAGCAAGGCTCTAAATAGTTCCAAAAACATCCTAAAGGCACTGTCACGACAAAGAATGTCGCGGCAGATAAGTTCAGTTCAAAGACTTAAGCCAAATTTTTATATTTTTATATATATTTTTTGTTTTGTTTTTTTGACACAAAAATAAACTTAAAATGAGACACAAATTAAAGACACAACTATCAAGTTCATTAATAGTGGGATGCCCACCCCCAAACTCGAGGGTTGCATTGCCCTCAATGCATGACAACAATGAAAATGAAAAATAGAAACATCACAAAATAGATAAAACAACAACAAAGACAACAAATATATAAGAAAAAACACTTAAGTTGAGGAGCTGTCGTCACTGCTGCTGCTGACGTGGAGCTACCGGTGGGTAGTCACCTTGATGGCAGAGGCTGGCTGGGTGCTGGGAGACGGGGAGGCCATCTTCTTTTTGGCCTCTCAAGGTGGATAGACTCAGGTAGGTGAGATGTGTGGGGTCTGGTCCAGAACCTCAAGATCATCGTCGCTGCTGCTGCTGTTTGATCTACCGTGGCAGGGTTCTTCAACAGTCTCGTTCAGCTTCTTCCTCTTCATCGGAGAGAAGTCCTTGGATATGTCTCGGATGACCGACGAATCTGAGTCAGAATCATCCTGCCAGACGGAGGAGGGGGAGAACCTTCAAAATATTTTGGGTCGATCTCCGGTAGAGGTTCTTTCCTTTTCTCTCCTCGGGGAGTGGTAGATCTTCTACCGCCATCTCCTGTCGTGGCAGGTGGTGATGTGGAGGCAACAGTAGGTGTTCGGGGGCTAGTAGCAGGTGTGGGTGCGACAAAAAGAGATTCATGGAAAGGAGGGAATTGCACGTTGGGAAAATTAAGATAAGTTTTGATAAAATTTACCGTGGCGCCAGTGAAGTCCCTCATAAAACCCATGAGGCCGAGCTGTCGTTCCTCCATCTTTTGTAGCATCTTCAGGATTTGGCTGGAGGTGTCTGCCGGTGGTGCTGCCGTCGTCTGCTCCAGTTCTACCGTGACAGGTTCAAGGGAGTCAAGTTTTGCTATTGCTTCTGTCATGGTAGTGGGGTCCACGTAAGACAGAGGAGTGGCAGCCTTTAGTTCCATCAGACTATAGAGTTTCTGCTGCGTCCATCCTTTTCCTTGGACCTTGACATCTTCATTGATATCCGGAACGTTGTTGCCTCGACAGAGTGTGGTGATAAGTTAAGGGAAAAATAGGGGGCCTGTTGGTCGGAGTGCACACTCAATGATGCCGTCTCGGATGTATCTACCCATATTGATTTGCCTCTCGTTGAGGATGGAATGTACGAGGGCTAATCTCTGCCAGTCCACCGTGGTATTATGTGAGGTAGGCATGAGGCGTTTCTTCACGAAATGGTTCCACAACTTGGCTTGTGGGGTGAGCTGAGTCCTTTGCATTGTCCACCGGTGCTTGGGATCATCATTCCATTGCATGCCCTCTTCTGTCAACTCTGCCATGACAACATCGTAGTCTGTCGGCGACAGACGGTTCATGAACCTCCTGTGGGCATCTTTCTTCTTGCTCACGTAAAGACCATACAAGGTGTTGATGTATGCTGGTTCGAGGGAGACCATACAAGGTGTTGATGTATGCTGGTTCATGAACCTCCTGTGGGCAACGTAGAACTCTCGAACTAGGGTGACGTTCATCTCCTCTGGCTGGGCGGTGAACATCTGCCACTTGAGTGTGAGGATTTTCCTGGCGATGAAACTTTCAAGCCCTAATTCTCCCGTCTTTTGGGTGTAAGTGAACCCTCTTTCTTCCAACATCTCTCTCTTTTGAAATGAACCATAGTACCTCTGCTCTGAGTCCACTGATGCGAAGCGGCTGGGTATTCCGCTGTGGCTGGGTGTGGATACTGCCGCGGCAAAGGTGGAGGCAGCACTTTGTCGTGTTGATCTGGTAGCCATTGGAAGGAAAACTGTGGAAAAATAAAAGAGATTTATGAAAGCCTAAATTTTGGAGAGTAAAGCAGAGAGAATGAGAATGAAGTGAAAAATGGAATGAGAATAGGGGTTTATATAGAACGGGGTTTTTTGCCCGTTGGGACTGTAACAACAGGTGCGAATAACGGGACTAACTGTTATGCTGTTTCTGACGCGTCTGTCACGCGTTTCCGCGTCTGTTACGCGTTTACGTGTATGTCGCGACAGCTCCGTGACAAGCTGTATTTTCCGCGTCTGTCACGACAGCTGGTGACAGGCTGTGACGACATGCTTGTCTGTTGGGCTTTTTGGGCTGTTGTGAATGTGGTGGACTGGTTCATTCTTCCTATTTGCTTTGCTTCCTTTATTTTCTAAAAATAAATAAATAAATAAGCTAAATTAAAATTTTATTCCCTAAAAATAAATAAATAATTAAAAATCTTAATTCCTAAATAAAAAATAAACAAATTAAAGAAAATAAAATAAAATAAAGTTAAATTAGGGATGCCTTGAGGGGCATCTCCTAAAGTAACTACTTCCTGCATCCCTGGGGCTTTAGTCCCCTGCTAATGCTTGAGTCTTTGTCCATTGACCTTGAATTGGTGCCCATCCTTCATGGACTTGATTGTAATGGCACCATGGGGAAAAACTTGGACAACTTGGAAAGAGCCAGACCGCCTAGATTTAAGCTTTCTTGGGAAGAGCTTCAACCTAGAGTTGAACAACAACACCTGTTGCCCTGGGCAGAACTGTCGCGACAACAGCTTCCTATCGTGCCACTTCTTGGTTTTGTCCTTGTAGATCTTAGCATTGTCGTAGGCCATTGCTCGAATTTCCTCAATTCCATCCAAGTCCAGTAGCCTTTTCCGCCCTGCCTTATCCCAGTCCATATTTACTATCTTGATAGCCCAGTATGCTCTGTGTTCTATCTCGACAGGTAAATGGCAAGTTTTCCCATAAATGAGTCGATAGGGTGACATTCCCAATGGTGTCTTGAATGCTGTCCTGTAGGCCAAGAGTGCATCATTTAGATGTAGAGACCAATCCTTTCGAGTAGGTTTGACCATCTTCTCAAGTATGTTCTTTACTTCTCTGTTTGATATCTCGGCCTGCCCATTGGTTTGAGGGTGATATGCTGTTGCAATTCTGTGCTTCACTCCGTATTTCCTTAGTGCACTAGCAATTACCCTGTTGTCGAAATGTCTCCGCTCATCGCTAATTATCGCCAATGGGATTCCAAACCTCGAGAAAATGTGATTGTGAAGAAATCTCTGTACAGTCTTGGCATCGTTCTTTTGAGTGTCGGTCGCTTCTACCCACTTACACACATAGTCTACTACCAGCAGGATGTATAAATTCCCACAAGAGGTTGGGAATGGTCCCATGAAGTCGATTCCCCAAACATCGAAGATTTCGACCTCAAGTATGTTCTATAGTGGCATCTCGTGCCTTCTAGATATATTCCCAGTCCATTGGAATTTTTCACAACTCTTGTAGAAAGCTTGTGCATCCTTGAATAGTGTAGGCCAATAGAAACTGGATTGCAGAATCTTGGCAGCAGTTTTATTTCCCCCAAGTGTCCTCCAAAAGGGGCAGCATGACAGTGGTGAAGCACTGCTTTCTGTTCGTCCTGTGGTATGCATCTCCTGATAATCTGATCTGCACAGTGCTTAAAGAGAAGAGGTTCGTCCCAATAATAATGTTTTGCATCGTTTTGGAACCTCTTCCTTGCTTGGTAATTAAGCTCAGGAGGTAATAACCCACTTACAATATAATTGACAATATCAGCATACCAAGGGGTTTCAGAAAGCTTACCCGCCGCCATGGCTGTCGCGGCAGTGCTGGTGGCAGCAAACAACTCCTCATCTGGGAAGTTGTCCAATATGTTAGTCTTGTATGTCGATTGATTCCTTCCCATCTCCAGCCTTGAAAAGTGGTCTGCTACTTGGTTTTCTGTTCCCTTTTTATCCTTGATGTCAATGTCAAATTCTTGCAGCAGCAGAATCCAACGTATCAATCTAGGTTTTGCATCCTTTTTGGTGAACATATACTTTAGTGCTGAATGGTATGTATGAACCACCACTTTCGTTTCAAGTATATACAGACGGAACTTGTCAATTGAAAACACCACTGCTAGTAGCTCATTCTCTGTCGTGGTGTAGTTTATTTGGGCATCATTCAGCGTTTTGCTGGCATAGTAAATCACATGGAAGAGTTTATCCTTCCCCTGCCCTAATGCTGCCCTGACAGCAAAATCACCGGCGTCACACATTATCTCAAATGGCAAGCTCCAGTCTGGTGGCTGCACTATCGGGGCTGTTACCAGCTTTTCCTTTAGTATTCAGAATGCTTTAGTACATTCAGTGTTAAAATCAAAGGAGCGATTATGTTCTAACAGGTGGCAAAGGGGCTTAGTAATCTTTGAAAAATTGGCTATTAATCTTCGATAAAACCCTGCATACACTAAGAAACTCCGTATCCCTTTGACTGTGGTGGGTGGTGGCAGCTTTTCAATCACCTCAATTTTGGCTCTGTCTACTTCTATGCCGCGACAGCTAACCTTGTGGCCCAATACTATGCCTTCATCCACCATAAAGTGACATTTTTCCCAGTTTAAAACCAACTTCGCCTTTTCACATCTCTCAAGGACCTTCTGTAAATTGCTAAACAACCGTCGAAGCTGTCTCCAAAGACGAAAAAGTCGTCCATGAAAATTTCTAGGAAATCCTCCACCATGTTGGAGAATATTGCCATCATGCATCGTTGAAAGGTTGTTGGTGCATTGCAGAGCCCAAATGGCATTCTTCGAAAGGCATATGTGCCGTACGGGCATGTGAAGGTGCTTTTCTCTTGGTCCTCCAGTGCGATTGCGATTTGGTTATAACTTGAGTAACCATCAAGAAAATAGTAGTAAGGCTTCCCCGCTAATCTATCTAGCATTTGATCTATAAAAGATAAGGGGAAGTGGTCCTTCCGGGTAGCTTTATTAAGCTTCCGGTAGTCCATACAAACCCTCCAACCAGTCACAGTTCTGGTTGGGATTAGTTCGTTTTCCTCGTTCGTTACTACGATTATGCCTCCCTTTTTGGGCACACATTGCACCAGGCTCACCCACTTGCTATCCAAGATGACATATATTATTCCGGCATCAAGCAACTTGATGATTTTTTTTCGCACCACCTCTCGCATAGCCTCATTCAGTCATCTTTGGGCATCGATAGTCGACTTATGGCCATCCTCCAAGAGGATCTTGTGCATGCATAATGCCGGGCTGATGCCTTGGATATCAGCAATGGTCCATCCAATTTCCTTTTTATGCTGCTGTAGCATTTTGATCAGCTATTGTTCCTGTTCCTGCATCAACTTGGAGGAGATGATTACGGGCAACATATCATTTAAACCAAGAAAAACGTATTTAAGTTGCCCTGGCAGGGGTTTAAGGTCTAGAACAAGTGCCTGTTCAATGGAAGGCTTTTGGATTACATGTTCATTCGAGGTATAATTCAGAGGCTCGAAGAACTTACATGGGCGTGTGCCTATCCAATTTACCTCCTCAGGACCTTCAGTGTTGGACGATTCTGTGTCTGAGGGGTCACTATCGTCGTTGCTGCCGTGACAGTCTTCAAGGTGACTGCGGTGGCAGTGACTGAACTTTCTGTCGTGGCAGTTCGACCTGATGCAAGGTTGGTCAAGGGCTACTTCTAAGATTGCTTTGCACTCTTCCTCTGCATCAGCTTGTTTTATTGCTTGGAGAACATTGAGCTTGATTTGTTGATCATTCACTCTCATCGTCAGTTCTCCTTTCTCGACATCGATCATTGTTCCCTGGGTTGGTCAAGGGTCGCCCTAGGATGATCAGTGCATTTTCATCTGCTTCACAATCTAAAACAAGAAAGTCAGCAAAAAAAAATAAACTTATCCACTCTTACCAAGATATCTTCAATCTTTCCTCACGGTTGTACGTAAGAGCGGTCTGCCAGCTGCAGTATGACTGTCGTGGGCCTTGCTTGTCCAATACCTAGTTTCTGAAATACACGCTCCTAAAACACGTAGCATTTCCCATTGCTAAACGACTACATTATTTATCAAATCGTACTTGAGCAACTACCACACGTTTGGACGCCCTTTTCCTTGCTCCTTGCTAACTCCCCGCTAATGATCTGCATTGTCGAAAAAGGAGAGCGTAAGCATAAAGCTTAGTGAGCGAAGCTCTAAAAACACATCAACAATGCAGTTTTCAAAGCATAAATCTTAGTTAAAAAGCAAAGCATTTTAAAGTACGAAAGGGGACACAATCATCACAATTACATGGTGTGCACATGCATAACCAAAACATGGTGGGACCACACATCACCGTTCGACTAGTAGTTTTTTGATGGGACCACACATCACCGTAGTCTTCGACTAGTTACTACCGATGGGACCACACATCACCGTAGCAATGACAACCATCACGTGAGGTTCGACACCAACAATGACTACACAACAACATTAAACATAGAGTAAAAGCAATTCACAATTCACACAATATCACAACAATTGTTCATACACCAACACTTAACAAACAATGTAAAATTAGTAAACTTACACTTGAGTTTAGGTTAGCCCTCAAGGCTCCACCCAAACCCCCAAGAACCCTTTTCGAAATCAAATCAAGTTCAAAACATTTCCACTCACCATTCGCACACCAATGCAAACCACAAAGTCGTTTCAAGCTTCCGAACTTCCCGGGACTGCGTCCGAACCACCCAAGGCCAAATCCACTATTTCTAACCAATCAAAAACAATGTATCAACCTCTTAATCAACAACAAATTTTCTGTTATACATCAGCTCACAATTCCACAATATTTTCTCAACAATTCAAAGCCGAAATCCTCCCAAATAATCTCATTTTCGTACTCCATCAAAACCCAGACATTACCCCTCAATTTAAACACTTTAAACACTCCAAAACATGTCCAAAACTTCATCCTAAGGCTGTACAACCATCAGCCCTTCATTTCCCCACATAAACACCTTAAAAACTCTTATTTTCCACTCCTAAAAATCACCTACAACAGTAGTTTCGGGAATCCGATCAAACCAACACTATCACCACTCAAAAATAATCAAATAACATCTAAAACCACCTATCCAATGTCCACATACCTCCAGCCCTCTTTTCACCACAAAAAAACATGCCAAAAACTCACTTATTTCACTTCTAAAATCCACCCTGAGACTAGTTTCGAGTATACTATAATTAAGCAACATTTTTAACATGTTATGAATTCAAAATAAACTTTAAAAACACTGCCCTAAAAGACCCATACAGGATTTCACCCAAAATCCCCACTTTTCATAAATCTTGAAATTTCAAGGTTGAGAATCAATGGGTTTTGCAAATACAACTTTAATTTAAGTAAAACAAGGAAAAGAAAAGAGGATTTACCTTTAAAGGTCTTCAATGGAGGAAAGGAGATGAAAATGAGGGAATATGGTTTTTGGAAGAAGATGAGTGATTTTGAAAATCAAAACCCTCTTAAAATTTCATTAATGGTACAATCGTAAATAATGAGAACTTTTATAAAAATCAGCTCTTTAATTTAAATCTAACTCGAAACTAATCTTAGGTCAACACCGATAACTCCCGGGCCCTAAAACCAGGGCGTTACAGTAATTGTTTCCCACTCCTCGTTGTAATCGCTTTGCACTGCTCATGTGTGGGTTTTCTAGTGACCTCAGTATCACTAGGGAATCCTCCATTCTGCCTCGGTTTGATGTACTATGAAACCTGGCCCATCTGTGTCTCCAGAGATTTTAGCGTAGCCTCATGGTTTGTCATTCTCATCTCTGTCTTGTCCATGAATGTTTCAGTTTTCTTGACAAATTCATCCATGTTTGCCATGTATGCTCCCGTTTGTGACATAAATGTTGCTAAGGTCTGTTCCAGTATACTAGGTGTTGCTGCCGGCTGCTGTGGTTGCTGTCGTGACAGAATTCTAGGTACTCCTTGGTTCTGGTTGTTCTGCACCGGAGGGTTCAATGCATTGTTTGGATTGCTTCAGGAAAATTTAGGGTCCTTCCTCCAGTTGGAATTGTAGTTGTTGGAATCATAATTTCTAGGCTTGTTATAGTTTCCAACATACATCCCTTCTTCCAGCTGTAAAGGTCACTCCTTTGTACTATGATTCCCACTACATGTTTCACACACCTCTTCTGCAGAATATACAACTTTAGAATCTTTTCTCTGCAGATTTTCGACTATCTTTGTGAGGTATGCAATCTGTGTTTTAACCGAGTTATCAGATTCGTACTCCTTTACAGATATTCCTCGTCTGCCTCCTCTTCAAGCTGTTGGAAATTGCTCATCGTTCTTTTCTAACTTTTTCAATACTAGCATTGCCTCGTCTGGTTCTTTATCCGGTAATAGCCCATTTGCGGCTGAATCTATTCTCAGTCGAGTATGTTCATTGGCAGCGTTGTAGAACTTGACAACCTGATTCCACACAGGGAATCCATGCATTGGGTAGTTTCGTAAGAGAGTTGTAAATCTGTCCCACGCCTCGTGCATTGGTTCGTCATCTTCCTGTTGAAAAGTAGCAATCTCATTACACAATCTTTCAGATAAATGAGAAAGATTAAAACGAGAAAAGAAATCATGAGAAAGATCTGCCCAAGTTCTTATTGAACCCGGCATTGGACAGGTCTGCCGTGCTGCTGCGGCAGCGGGTAGCGACCGATCGTTCCGGGAATCGTTAGGAGGATCAAGAATAACCTTAGGATCATTGTTGTTGTTGTTGGGGGTCATCTCTCCCATTTCCTTGCCTTCCGTTCACCATTGTTTCCAGTATCTCCCCAAGATAGTTGTTTCTTTCTATCAAGAGTCGGGCTTGGTTCCTGAGTTGGTACGTGTGTTCGATTTCTGGATCTAATTTGTACTCAGGTTCTTTACCTCGTCTAGATCTGCGCATAAGCAATAAGAGAACCTTGTGAAAAGCACGAGGTAAATAACACCACTAAAAACAGAAAATAAAAAAAGTGCAGTAATAAAAAGGTAAAGGTATGTTGTCAGTCCCCAGCAATGGAGCCAAAAACTTGTTGCGTGTAAATAGAACTATCGCAAATAGTGCAAGTGTACACGACGCAAGTAGTAAAGTGATACTAGAGTATCAGATATCGTCTTCACAAGGACTAGAAATAACTCTATCCTTGAATTGCTGCACAAGAGAAATAAATAGTTTAATTGAATGGGTGAAGTAATCTTGAGAAATAACTGAAATAAAAGATAAAGGAATCAGATTTAGAGAATAGGCTGGTATTGAATTGCTCAGTAGTGAAGGTGTTGCACTGTTAGAGGAACTTCTGTTGTCTATCGTCGTTCCTGTCGCGGCAACACCTTTCGCGGCAGAGGTCTGCTGATGTCGCGGCAGCGATCAACAACTCCGTACTTCAAGCTTGGCAAGAATCCCTGTAATGACTTGTCCTATCCCTAGGTCCAAGTTCTGTTGATGAACACTTCTTGGATGATACCTCCCAGCGTAAATCAAAGGGTGAACACCAATATTTGTGAATTCTTCCTTAGCCACTTAACCTTGTACTTATCCCTAAGCCAAGATGGTTTAACCATAAACTAGAAAACACATATTTACTCCTTTTGTATGCTTGATTCTCTCGATATCAAACAAATGGATAACCTCACAATGCTCTCCCGATGCTCTTATGAGATATGAAAACCAGAGTAAATAAACTTGAAGTTTTTATTACTTGAACAGAAAATTCCTAAAACAATACAATTCTTGCAACTACTTTACAAATCAACCCTTAGCCCTAGGGGGAGTTTAGAACATGGCGGAGAAGGGAAAACAACAGAGGTTTTGGGGGAAGACGGCTAGAAGTGAGATATCCTCCCCTAGGTCGAAGTACATGCCTTTATATAGGCCTTGGGTCCAAGTTTTCTAATATGGCAAGAACACAATTTTGAATTAAAGTGCAACTCTATTAAAGACTAAATCTTTTGAGTAGATGCCTTGAATTCGTCCTCTTTTCTTGCCTTGAGTTTCTTCCTTGAACTTTGGGCTTGGCCTTCATTATGCTTCAGGGCTTAGAAAAATATGGGAGTGGTCCACGACAGACCGGCTTGAAATCCTCTTTTTGTCGAGCTCCACTTCACTTTTCCACCTCAGCATTCCCTTGTCGTCATGGCTGCCACGACAGATGTCACGACATCCTTTGCTTCTCGACTCCAGCTCTGCAATTCGCCTCTGCTCCTTTGCTGCCCCGGGTCTGCCGCAGCAAATACCTACAAAAGTAACCAAAACCAGCAGCAACTGTGCAATTTTATCTAATTGTGACGTGTATGCAAAAATCTATCCTAAATGCAATGAATCGTGCTTGAGTGCAGCAAAAATATGGGTAAATGAGAGGTAAAATATAAAACTTTTATGCACTCAACAAGGTGCCTGACCTCAATGAAGAAACTAACATGGCAAAGGTCGAGAAGAAATGGGAAGACCGCTACAAGAAGCTGGTGGAAATGATTAAACCTTATCAAGAAGGAAGCATTTATGGTGGCAGGGATGCTAAAGATTTGTGTCTAGTTTCTGACTTGGTGGCTCCTCTAAAGTTCAAGGCCACTGACTTTGAAAAGTATATTGTAACTACATGCCCAATGGCACACTTGACTATGTACTGTCGGAAGATGTCACCGCATTTAGAAAACGAGAAGTTGCTTATGCATTGTTTCCAAGACAGTCTATTTGGGTCTACTATCCGATGGTATGCTCAATTGAGTCGGGCCAACGTATGCACTTGGAGAGATTTGTCGAAAGCTTTCCTTAAATAGTACGAGTATGTAATAGATATGACCCCAAGCAGGATTGTGCTGCAGAATATGGAACAAAAGCCCAATGAAAGTTTCCGCCAGTATGCCCAGAGATGGCGAGATGTAGCAGCCCAAGTTCAATCTTCACTGATGGAGAATGAGGTTACTCCAATGTTTGTGGAGACTCTAAATGGACCTTTCTATGACTACATGTTAAATCACGTCACTGAAGGTTTTACAGACATGGTCATGAATCGAGAGTTGATATTGGCAGCCATCAGAAGTGGAAGACTCGAGAGAAAAGAAGATGGCGAAGGTGTTTAGAGTTTCGTCACAAAGTCGTAGGAGGCAAGATTGGCCGTGATTCATGCTTTTATGGAATAATGCTTAGTTCTCTCTAGAACAGTTTAGGTCATGCTTAGAACCAACCCTTTTGCTTTTGCCCGCGAGCATCAGGGATCTTTTGTAAGGGCTTCTATGTCAATTTACTTGTTTAAAGATGCATTTTTCAAGTGGAAAACGTTTCTCATTTTTGTTTCATCCTTTGCATTCTTCATCCATTTATTTTCAAGTGTACATCTTCTTTACAGAGTCCCTATTATTGATTGCATGAATGATTCTTGAATCTAATCCCGAGATAGAGGGGAAAAATGGTTCAGGATTAATGGGAAATCCCATATACAGATTATGAGTGTATTTTCCTCTCAGACATTGTTGTTAGGGTCCTTGAATAAAGTGATAACTCTAAAACATCTACCAACTGAAGACTGCTTTTCTTCGATGGTATTTGTGTGTGAAATGACATTTGTCATTCCTTTATTTCCCTTCACGAATAAGAAAAAATCCATTTGTTGTCCCCCTTTGAGTTTGATATTATTTTTCTTGTGATTTAACCCTAACCAAGGATCACTCCTCACACTGGGGGCAAAGAAAATGAAAAGCCGTTTGAAAGAAACATGTTAGATTAAGTTGAATGCCCTAAACTGTAAATGAAAAGGACACAAAGAGGAAAAAGAAAGAGAAGAAAAGAAAAAAGATAGAAGAAAGAAAAAAGAAGAAAAAAAAGAAGAGAATAGAAGAAGAAAAAAAGAAATGAAGAAAAAGAAAGTTGACGAGTGAAGGAAAATTTGAAACAAATCCTTCAAATGAGACATGAAAAGGAAATGAACTCTAGAGTGAAAACCCAAAACGAGCATTCTAGAGTGATCCAAAGAATAAAAGAAGAAGAATTGAGATTTCATTAGGAAAGTTGATCCTTGATTTAATCACCCTTAAAATATGAATTTGAGCCTTAATATCCTTTCTTTTGCAACCCGAGCCTAGCCTACATTACAAGCCTTAAAAGACCATTTGGATCACACATGAATATTTGAGAAAAGGAGTTCATCTTCAGAACACATTCCGCCTAATTGAGTTAACCTTTCTTCAGGGACCTCGGGCTTCTAATGTTTGATTGAGATTAGAAAAGTGGGAATTTTTAAATTTGCGGAGTGTGTGAGGAAAAGAGAGCCACCAAAAAGTAGGGCACTATCCGGTTGATGGATTCTTGAATCATTCGTGCTTTGAATTTTGGGGTATCTGACTTAGCCATGTCCTTGTGTTTGCCATGACTATTTTCTTAAGATCCCCATTTTCTTGCATCTTACAAGTAGGCTGAAATAGATTCATGAAAAGCAAAAGATTTCTTGGTATTGATCTCAACTGTAGGAGACCATGAATGAATGTTTCCATCACTTTAGAAAACAATGAACCTCAGTTTGAATGGGGGCATCGCCTTGCATAAGAAGGTAAAAGAAGAAGCACATGCGTTGAAGAGTTTGAAGTGGGCCGTGTTGTCAAGAAAGATCAACATCATTTGAAGATATTCAAGTTGGAAATAAGTAAATGACGCCATCAGGTTGGGGCAGTCTACAGGCTCTTAGTATTAATACGCGTGAGAAGAAGAGATTTAAGCACCAACATCATTTGAAGATATTCAAGGTGGAAATAAGCTTTCACATGCAAGCAATTTAAGATGTCCTACATGTAAATAATTTGAGAATTCATAAAAAGCATTGAAGATGCTTGATAGGGGGCATATGAAGACTTGAAGTATTCAAGACCACACAAGGAATTCTTTCACTCAACATTGATGTATCAACTACAATGATAGTAGATCATAAGACATTTGCCTACGAAGGTCGATTGTTTTCAATGAAGAAAAGAGATATGAGGAATGAGAATGACGAAGCAATGGTAGTTGAAGAAGTCTGTCCTTCCAGCTAGGAGTACAAGATCACTGGTTTAAGTGAGCAAAGATCAGATGTTTTCCATGAGTCGAAAAATACAGCGAAAAAGTATAACTGCTTATTGGATTGAGCGAGCAAACTCGTGGAAAAATTAATTCTGAGAAAAAGAATTCAAAAAGCAAAAGAAATGATACATGCATTCATGTTTAAGGCATCCCTAGGGGCATGCACATCATAATTACGTTGAATACTGCATTCTACAGGTACATGAAGGACTTTCCGTAAAAGAACCCGCTTATTCATCCAAGCATAAAGAGGATGAAGTTTTTCAGAAGATTCGCTTATCTATTCGAGCACAAGAAGAATAGAACCTGGTTATTCATCCAAGCATAAGGAGGAAGAAGTTTTTCAAAAAACCCGCTTATACATCCAAGCATAAGGAGGATGAAGTTTTTTTAGAAGATTTGCTTATCTATTCGAGCACAAGGAAAATGGAACACGCTTATTCATCCAAGCATAAGGAGGATGAAGTTTTTCAGAAGATCTGCTTATCTATTCGAGCACAAGGATAATATAACTCGCTTATTCATCCAAGCATAAGGAGGATGAAAATTTTCAAAGGTTTGCTTATTCATCCAAGCATAAGGAGGATGAAAACTCTTTATAAGATTCGCTTATCCATTCAGGCGTAAAGAGAATGAAGTTTGCTCATTCATCCAAGCATAATGAGGATGAATTTTTTTTTCCAGAAGATTCGCTTATCTGTTAAGGTGTAAGGAGAATGGAGTTCGCTTATTCATCCAAGCATAAGGAGGATGAAATTTTTCAGAAGATTCACCTATCCGTTCGGGAGGAAAGAGAATGTTTGCTTATTCATCCAAGCATGAGAAGGATGAAATCTTTTAAGGTTTTGCTTATTCCTCAAAGCATAAGGAGGATGAAATCTTTTGAAGTCTATTTGATTATTCATCCAAGCATAAGGGGGATGAAATTTTTTCAGAAGAATCCGCCTATTTGTTTGAGCATTTTGGGAAAATAGAACCCAACTCAACAATTCGGGCATTTGGGAGAATAGAACCCAGCTCAGCTATTCGAGCATAAGGAGAATAGAATTAGCCTATCTGTTTGAGCATGGAACCCAACTCAACTATTCAGGCATTTGGGAGAATAGAACCCAGCATAGCTATTCGAGCATCAGGAGAATAGAGCAGTCTATCCGTTCGGGCATTTGGAGAATGGAACCCAACTCAACTAGTCGAGCATAATGAGAATAGAACCAACCTATCCGTTCAGGAATTTGGAGAATGGAACCCATCTTAGCTATTCAAGCATTAGGAGAATAGAGCACGCCTATCCGTTTGGGCATTTGGAGAATGGAGCCAATTTCGAAAATTAGTGAAAATAAGTGCCTTTTGGTATTTGCTTTATTTCCATTGCACAAAGATAAGCAAAGAGGGGCAACTGTTGTCACTATATTTTCACCCCGATTTTAAAATAATCCAAAAAAATCTTTTTCCTTAAAATAATAAAAGACCCACACTTTTCTAAGTTAAATAAAAATACAACAAAAACACACTTTTAAAAGCATATTTTTTAAGCCCATTTCAAAAGAAAAAAGAGCAAAGCCCATTTAAAAAATACAAGCCCATCTTTTAAAAGGAAAAACATGTTAATATTTTTAGATAATAAAGGTGGCAAATAAATGTTGAAGAAAAAGGGAAAAAAATGAAGGCAAAATAATAATAATAAATATAAAAAAATAGCAAAGAAAACATCTAAAAACAACAACAAAAGAGAAAGAAAAGAATAAAAATAAAAAAGGAAAAAAGGGGAACCAACGCGCGTCACGTGCGCGGGTTGGTTCCCCAGCAAACCCTTCTGTCGAACGTTCAAGTTGGTCGACCGGCGTCTACCGGCCACGACTGCCGTCGTCGTTGGTACCGGCCAGTCCGCCTCGCCGCCGCCGACCTAACGTCACTAACCCCGCTCGCCGCCGCCGCTTGTGCTCGCCGAAATCTGCAAAAAAACCGAGACAAGTGGTCAAACCCTAGGCTCGAATCAAGGGTAAAATTCAGCATCGATATTGAACTAAATCAGATAAGGATTGAGTGGTTTTACCGAGAATCAAGTTCTTGGTCTGATTTTGGCTCCAATTTGGGGATTAAACGCGGATATTTACTAGATTTGCAAGCTTAAGTATGTGTATAAACCCCCATCTTCTCCATTGTTCAACACACTAAATTGAAGTGAAAATACACTTGTAAAAAAGAAATAGGCTTAGAAAAAAAAACCGAAAAATTCTCTAAATTTTTCAAGAGTTTGCTGGAAATTTTAGAGTTGAAGTTCGAGTTTGGAGGCAATTTTCCGGAGGCAAATAGGAGCATTTCGAGAAATTCATATTCGAGTTCTTCGTTCGTCGTTTCGGTAAATTTTCTATATTTCCTTTTCATTTTTATTTAGATTTTTTATGCTTGTTCTTCGTTGAATTTTTGTGTTTGTGTTTGGGTTTTTGTGGATTTTAG
Source organism: Hibiscus tridactylites (assembly GCA_958450335.1). Classification (NCBI taxonomy): domain Eukaryota; kingdom Viridiplantae; phylum Streptophyta; class Magnoliopsida; order Malvales; family Malvaceae; genus Hibiscus; species Hibiscus tridactylites. Next base: position 72,877,543 of record OY288270.1, on the reverse strand, counting down.
GTTGTGTTCTTGAAGTTGAAAAACCGTTTCACGATTCCGGTAATGTTTTCATTTTAAATTCCTGTTTAATTTTGGTTTGATCTTTATATATTTTCATGCTTTAAAAAATGTTGTTAGGAGTTTTTTTGATCTTTAGAAAAGAAGAAATGAGTTTTTAAAAGTGTTTGTTTTAAATGCAAGAATAAAATGAGTTAATATGGTTTAATTGATAAAAAAACTAAAAGTTAGGGATTAATTAGGAAAAAAACAATAATACATGGGTGGCAATAATAAAGGGGCTTGATTTTAATACAAAATATAAAAAGGTTTTTCTTGAATTTAAGGAAAAAATAAATAAGATGTTTTTTTTAGAAAAAAAGAAATAAGTAATAAAAGTTTGTGTTTTTTTTCTTCAAGAAAACAAAAAGGGTTTTTAAGATAAAAGTTTATAGTTTTAGGAAGAAATAAAATTTTGAAAAAAAAGCTTAAAAGAAAATCTTTTAAAAAATAAAGTTCATTTTTTTAAAAAAGGGTCATTTTAAAAGGAAAAGCTTAAAAATGAAAAAATAAGTTTTAAAAGGGAAATTCTTTTTGAAAAGAAAAAAATATAAATAGGTTAAAAAAAGGTAAAAAGGGTCTTGGCTTTTAAAAATAAAAAAGTAAAAAAGAAATAAAAAGGTTTTTTTTAAAGAAATAACAAAAAAATCAAAAGAATAAAAGTTTGCTTGCTTGTTTTAGAAATAGGTTAAAACTTAGGACTAGGTTCTAAAGCTTAGATAGAGTCATGTATGTTGAAAAATGTTCTTCACAAAGAAACAAAATACACTTAAGCATACTTAAACTTTAAATTAGGAATAAAAGACTTAGACATTTTTATGATTCTTTTTGAATAATCGAACTTAGAATAAACATAAAATGCTCAACGCACTAAATTTTTGTGTTGCTTATAAAGTGAAAATAATTCAATGTGGTGTCTTATCAAACGAGAATGACAGGTTAGCGCCATAAATGTTGGCGGTGATTAAAGTTTATCTCCCGGGCAATAAGGCCGTTAAAATAGTTTGATATTCATTAAACGAACAAGTAAAGTCGAACCTTTGTGAACTTGCAAATTCTAGTTTTGAAAACGATTTTAAAACCAATTAGGTACCAGTTATAGGCGTCGTGGGGGTGCTAACCCTATTCCCCACGCATAACCGACCCTGAACCTGTTTTTTGATTTTTGCAGACCAAAACCGTTGTTTTATTAAAACAAAACGTTTTATTAAAATAACCATGTTTTAAAGTGATCGAATCACACTTTTCAAAAAGATTGGTGGCGACTCCATGTTTTATAAGCTTTCAAAAGGTCGAAGCCTCCTAAAAGGTTTGCAACACACTTCCGGTGGAATCTCACATCACCGTACTCACTCGTCTAGTAACATAGCTTCTGGTGGAATCTCACATCACCATACTCCTCCTTAGTGGAATCTAGCATCACTAAGGCCACACACGACTTTTACCTCGAGTGCACTCATATCCTATTGGTCGACCAACTATATCCGGTAACAAGATTTCACATTGTCAATAACCCACTGAACCAACACTTACCTTGTATTCTCATGGTCACAACCATAACCAACATGGATCAATTAAAGCAATCAAATGCATAACTCAAGGATAGTTATGGCAACATGCATTATGGAAATCATTTCAAAAGTATAGTAGAGTTTTAACGAAAATAAAGACTAAAACGCTTAGAACTTACTCTCGAGCTTAGATTGGCTTATCAAGCTCTGTAACCCCCTCGTCCCGGTCTGGTCGGATGACCGGTCCGAGTGAGCTACACGGGGAAAACCGAGTGAAAACCCCTAAAGGATTCCCCCTCGGTTAGCAACCCTATTATTTTTTTTTCATTTTAAATATTGTCTAGATGAGTATTTAATCCTATGTGGTCATACAGCGGAACAACAATCACGAGACAAACAACCGAACTCAACCTAACATCTCAAAGTCCAATTTTTAACTTGATCTGCAGGCGGTATCGATACACCTAAGGGGTGTATCGATACCCCTTGACCAGGTCAACTGGTCAAAGTCAACCCGTGGAGACCGTATCGATACACTCTAGGAGTGTATCGATACCCTCCCCAACTGTTGACTTCCCATGGTCAACGCTAAGGCGACCGTATCGATACGCATGAAGGCCCGTACCGATACCGAACTGGACAGTAACTCCAGTGGCCAAACTAGTATCGGTACGCCCCCTCGCGTATCGAAACACGGGCCTGAAACATGAAGGCCGTATCGATACGGGACCAACCGTATCGATACCCCTGCTACGAAAACTCAGGTTTGAGCTGGTTTAAGGCACAAGGTGGCCCTTAAATCCCTCCCAAACCTCAACCAACACACTAACATGTATCCTATGTCAAACCAAGAGTATAGGCATGTTTAAACTTGAAACTAAAGGCACATTTCAACACAAGGTGATGAGTCAATCATACAAGCAATATAAGCTTTCAAGCAAAGGCATTCCAACAAAAGGCATTTCAACATTCAAGGTCATACAAGGTACTCAAAGCCTTTAAGGCACAAGACAAGCATATAGAGGTTTACACCCACATCTAGGCAACCTAACATCGATAGGCATGCTAACACGCACAATGTTCATCATAGCAAGTCATGCTTACAAACCATAGTCAAGTTAACATCAACACATGTAAACAAGTCATACAAGCTCATACACAACCCTTGCCACATTGCTAACTAATACAAAATTAACCATACTCGAGCAACAACTTGGAAAGCCCTTCTTGCCTTGCCTCGAGCTAACACCACGCTAATGATCTGCATTGTTGAACATAGAGAGCGTAAGCTATAAGCTTAGTGAGGGTGCTCTAAAACGAAAAACATCAACAATGCAGGGTTCAAGCATGTTAATCCTAGTCTTACATACATCAAGCATAGGCATAAAATCAAGTAGACCTAACTAGTCTTTCAAGTGGCATATATGGTCTCTCAATCCTATCAAGCTCAAACATCAATACCAATCTCATGTAGAAACACATATAACACAACCATATATCACCATCGTATATCACAATACATAAACAAGTTTAATTGGCCACTTTAATTACCCCGATTGTGCGGATTTAACCATGACAACACTTTACCTCGGTGGGATTCCACTCATCACCGGACCATGCATGTGCGGGATTCCACTCATCGCCACATGCCCTACGGATGGGATTCCACTCATCATCCCGTAGAAATAAATAAAAGCTTCCGGTGGAATGTTACATCACCGTACTCCTCCTTGATGACTTAACGCCATCAAGGCCACGTACGTTTTGACTCAATTTGTGTGCACACTATCCTAATGATCGATCATTTACAACCGGTAATTATTTAGTGCCAATTATCATCACCAATCACATACTATCAACACACTCATGCTCAACACATATATCCACATCATGGTATATATAAACATGCACCATATAATCACAAGTACAAGAGCATAGTCATTAGGCACATTAGCATTTAAGGAAAACTAGGCTAATTTAACTACTTAGATTATAAGGAAGTGGCCTACCAAGCACACTTTACACACACACACTACTCATGCTCGAACCAAACTTTAAAACAAGTTAAGACCACTCACCGCCCTTCCTTAGCAATTCGAACCAATCCTCCTACGAACCCGGATTCGGTCCCAAAGCCTCTTCAACGTTTCCTCTTGCTTCTAGTCAAACAAAACACATACGTTACTTCCCAATTCAATGCTAATTCAACCATCAACCTACTTTGCAATCACAACCCAAATTCCACAAATTCCCAAACCACATAACATCTAAAAAACCCAATTTTCGGACTCCAACAACCATTGGCTGAAATACCCATTTCCAAGCACCCAAATGACTTCCTAAGCATCCCAAATCACCCTCCTAACATAGGTAGACCATCAGCCCTTCAATTTCAACATTAAACCCACCAAAAACCCAAATTTTCACACTCTAAAATTTTCCCTAAGGTCCCACTACGAAATTTCATCCAAAATCAACCAAATTAATATATGTTGTGTATTTCATTATGATTAAACATAACCCCAATACAATTTATCAAAACAAATTGAAAAACTCCTTTAAAAACCCAAATCTTAACATAAACCCTAATTTCCAAAACCCCATATTTTTGAAATCTAAGACAATGGTTGGATAGGGGATAAAGAAGAGATTAAGAAAACGTAATTACCTTTGAAAAACACCTTGTATTAAAGAAGAGGATGAATGGAATAGTAACTAGTGTAGTTGGGAGAGTTTGAACATGGGGAGAGGGGTTTGACGTCAAAACAAAGAGAAATGGGGAAAGAGAAGACACTTTACAATAAAGTGGTCTTGCTTTTAAAAGTTTTGGGTGAAATCACGATATAGGTCCCTCCCTCTTTATTAAGGTTCAAATAGGTCATTATTTAAAGTTGATTTATTTTAATTAGATTTTATTTGACTCGAACTATAACCCGGCTAACTCCTAGGCCCAAAACACGGGTGTTACAACTCTCTCCCACTTAAGGAATTTTGTCCCCGAAATTACCTGACTGAAAGAGATACGAAAACTGCTTTTCCATATCCTCCTTCCTCTCCCAAGTGGCCTCGTCCACACCTCTACGTTGCCACCGCACCTTCACTAACTCAATCAATCTACCCCTCAACACCTTACTGTCAGAAGCTAAGATCTCAACGGGCTCTTCTTCGTAAGTCAAATCCGGATTCAATTCAATTTTTTCTACGAGCATAACATGTTATGGATCGGACCTATACTTGCGAAGCATCGACACATGGAACACATCGTGTATCATCTCAAGCTCAGATGGCAAACGCAACTGATAAGCAACGGGACCAACCCTCTTCACAATCTTATACGGTCCTATGTACCTCGGACTCAACTTCCCCTTTCGGCCAAATCTCATTACCCTCTTCCACGGTGACACTTTCAAGAACACCTTCTCACCCACTGAGAACTCAACTTCCTTTCTCTTCAAATCGGCATAGGACTTCTGTCTATCCGAAGCAGCCTTCAAGCGATCACAAATCAATTTTACCTTGTCGGTTGTCCCCTTGAGCAAATCCGGCATAGGTAACAATTTCTGTCCTACCTCTGCCCAACATACTGGAGTTCTACACTTCCGGCCATACAAGGCCTCATACGGAGCCATCTGAATGCTCGACTGAAAACTGTTATTGTACGCAAACTCTACTAGAGGCAAATGTTTCTCCCAAGTACCCTGAAAGTCTATGATACAACAACGCAGCATATCCTCTAAGATCTGAATAACCCTCTCTGACTGACCATCTGACTGAGGATGATAAGAAGTGCTGAAGTTCAAACGGGTACCCAAAGCTGTATGCAGACACTCCCAAAATCTAGAAGTAAACCGCGGATCTCTATCTGACACAATGGACTTCGGCACACCATGTAGCCTCACAATCTCACCAATGTACAAATCGGCCAATCTATCTAAGGTGTAAGTAGTGTTGACTGCCAAGAAGTGAACACACTTCGTAAATCGATCCACTATCACCCAAACTGAGTTCTTCTTCGTAGGAGTCAGAGGCAAACCCGAAACAAAATCCATGGTGATGTTCTCCCACTTCCATTCCGGAATTCTCAACGGCTGTAACAAACCTGAGGGAACCTGATGTTCCGCCTTCACTCTCTGACACACTAAGCACTTACTCACAAAGTCGGCTACATCTCTCTTCAAGCCAACCCAAAAGTACTCATTCTTCAAGTCACGGTACATCTTCGTACTTCCAGGATGCATAGCAAACGGACTACTGTGGGCTTCAGTCAAGATCGTACGTCTCAAATCACTGTCTTCTGGCACAACTATTCTGTCTTTGAAACACAAAACCCCATCAGTGCTGAAACTATAGTCCGAAGATCTACCTTCGGCTATATCTTGCACGTGAGGTGCCAAAGATCTATCTAAGAGCTGTTTCTCTCGAATCAACTGACCTAGAGTAGGTCTAACCTGAAGCTCGGCTACCAAGCCACCATCTCCGGACAAACTCAATCTAGCAAACATAGCTCTCAAGTCCACGACCACCTTCCTACTCAATGCATCGGCCACTAAATTGGCTTTACCCGGATGGTACTCAATAGTAAGATCATAGTCTTTTAGCAACTCTAACCATCTACGCTGTCTGAGATTCAAATCTCGCTGAGACATAATGTACTTCAAACTCTTGTGGTCGGTGTATACTGTGCATTTCTCACCATACAAATAATGCCTCCAAATCTTCAAAGCAAACACAACTGCAGCTAACTCTATGTCATGGGTCGGATAGTTGCGCTCATGAGTCTTCAATTGTCTTGAGGCATAAGCCACTACTCTTCGGTCTTGCATAAGAACACATCCTAGCCCTACATACGAAGCATCACTATAAATCACATAGTCCTTCCTGGACTCAGGCTGAATCAAAATCGGAGCTTGGGTCAAAGCTTCTTTCAATTTCTCAAAGGCTCCCTGTCTTGCATCTGTCCACTCAAACTGAACACTCTTCTGAAGTAACTGTGTCAATGGAGCGGCTAACTTAGAGAAGCCCTCTACAAACCTCCTATAGTATCCGGCTAAGCCTAGGAAGCTACGTACTTCTGTCACAGACTTCGGTTGCTTCCACTCAACAATGGCTTCAATCTTCTTCGGATCAACTCTAATGCCTTCAGCTGACACTACATGTCCTAAGAAGACTACCTCACGGATCCAGAATTCACACTTGCTGAGCTTCACATATAACTGATGATCTAACAAAGTCCTCAAAACAAGTCTCAAGTGTCGGTCATGGTCTTCTTCAGTTCGCGAATACACCAAAATGTCATCTATAAATACAACCACAAACTGATCTAGATACTGATGAAAAATCCTATTCATCATGTCCATGAAAGCTGCCGGTGCATTAGTCAACCCAAATGGCATGACTAAAAACTCATAGTGTCCATATCTAGTCCTAAAGGCTGTCTTCGGTACATCAACCTCTCTTACCTTTAGCTGGTAGTAACCTGATCTCAAATCAATCTTCGAAAAGACAGATGCTCCTCTCAACTGATCAAACAAGTCATCAATTCTAGGCAACGGATATTTGTTCTTCACTGTCAACTGATTTAACTGTCTGTAATCTATGCACATTCTCATACTTCCATCCTTCTTCTTCACAAACAACACTGGTGCACCCCAAGGTGAAGAACTAGGTCGAATAAAACCTCTAGCTGTCAATTCTTGCAACTGAGTCTTCAACTCTTTCAATTCTTTCGGTGCCATACGATACAGAGCAATCGAAATAGGAGCTGAATCAGAATAAGTCTCAATGCTGAACTCTACCTCTCTGTCCGGTGGTAATCCTGGCAATTCTTCCGAAAACACACTAGGAAAATCACATACTATCCGGATATCCTGAGGTCTAACCTCACTCATGTTAGGGTTCATCACATACGCTAAGTATGCTTCACACCCCAACTCAACCAACCTCTTAGCCTCTAACACTGAAACCACATTGGACAAGAACTTCACGTTCTCGCCCACCACTACAATCTCATAATCACCGGTGAGCTTCAAAGAAATCCGCTTAGTTTCAAAATCTATCCTAGCTCTATGCTCCGTGAGCCAATCCATACCCAGAATCACATCAAAACCATAGAAGGGTAGTTCCATCATATCCACTGGAAATACATGCCCTTGAACCATCAACGGACACCTTCGGTACATCTTCCTAACTACTACCGTGTCCCCAAAGGAACTAGTAACACTAACTCCTACCTCTAACAACTCACAAGGCAAATTCAAAGACCGTGCATGCTCACTCAATATGTAGGAATGTGTAGACCCAGAGTCAATCAAAGAAAGCAAACCCAAAGACTGTATCGAGAAGTTACCTGCGATAACATCGGTGTCATGCTGATCTCCGCGCTGAGCATAAACTCTGGCCTGACCTCCGCCCTCTGGCTGAACTGCAACTACATGTGCTATGTTCCTCTGTCCATCATTCCTCGGCTGGAAGTTTCCTCTCCCGCGCGCGCGGCCTCTCTGGAAGTCATTGGCTCGAGCAGGAGCCTGAGCTGGTGCCTGTCCCACCTGACGTGGACAGTCACGCCTAATGTGGTCTCTAGCACCACAACTCCAACAAGAATGATAATTTCCCCAACACTCACCGGTGTGGTTCGTCCCGCAAGTAGCACATGTGGGCAACTTCCCACTAGCTCTCTGACCCTGATGGCCCCTACCGTGGTTACCGCCACCACGCTTATGATCATACTGATGCCTGTTGTCCCGATGCCTCTTGGCATCACCTCTATCAAAGTTGCTGGACCTCTTACCCGAACTAGATCCACTTGACCGCCTGGTCAAACTCAAACTGTGCTCTAAGTCCTTGGCCCTCGCGACCAAGACATCAAAATCAGTGTAATCTGAAGCTAGAGTATAAGTCTTGATCTCCTCACTCAGCCCATATCGGAAGCGGTTACAACGCTCCACCTCAGTAGGTACAAGCTCAGGTGCATACTGACTCAATCTGACAAATCGGATCTCGTAATCGGTCACAGACATACTCCCCTGAAGCAATGCCATAAACTCCCTCTTCCTCTCATCGAGGTATCGCGGACCCAAATACTTCTTCTGAAAAGCTGTCTCAAAGAACTCCCAAGTAATCTCGGTCTCATCCATCCCCAAAGTAACAGTGACCCACCAAGTGTAGGCATCACCCTGAAGCAGAGACTCAACACATCCCAACTTGCGCTCACCAGTACACCCCATCTGAGCAAGAATACGGACGGTCTTCTCAAACCACAACTTTGACCTCTCCGGAGTAGCACCTCTAAACTCTTCGGCCCCAAGGCCCCGAAGTCTCTCTAATGGCAATCCGGTGCCCTCACCCTGACGATGAGCTGCCTGACCCCGGCTACTGCAGCCTGAAACGCCCCGGCTATTGCCTGAACCAACGGAGCTAAGTCTATCCCGGTCGGTCCTTGGCCACCTTGGCCACCTTGACCTCCTTGTAGTCCCATTCCTTCGGGCCCGGCCTCGCCTCCCACTCCAGGTGGAGGAGGTGGTGGTGGTGGAGGAGCTCCAACTCCAACCACTGGCTCTCCCACTTGAGCCTCAACTCTCACAACTAGCTCAACTCTCGGAGCCTCTGCTCGTGGTTCCGGTCGAACCATCCTAGGCCTTTCACGTGGTCTCATGCTACAGCTAGCAAGGTATAAACTACAACAAGGAACATATAAGGATTATGTTAGTCAAAGCAAGGGTCCAATAGTTCTCAAGTACTCCTTTTTCCAAATTTTTTTTCAAATTAAGTAATAGTAGCAATGGGCACACACTCACACCAGACACGACCATTCATGCTTCAAAACATCATACGAACAGTCAATTATTCAAGAATTCATGGCAAGACATGCATCGAACAACACAATCATCTAATACATCAAGCTTACCTCACTTACCTGCCCGAGGTCTCGGTAACCTCAGGCTCTGATGCCAACAAATGTAACCCCCTCGTCCCGGTCTGGTTGGATGACCGGTCCGAGTGAGCTACACGGGGAAAACCGAGTGAAAACCCCTAAAGGATTCCCCCTCGGTTAGCAACCCTATTATTTTTTTCATTTTAAATCTTGTCTAGAAGAGTATTTAATCCTATATGGTCATACAGCAGAACAACAATCACGAGACAAACAACCGAACTCAACCTAACATCTCAAAGTCCAATTTTTAACTTGATCTGCAGGCGGTATCGATACACCTAAGGGGTGTATCGATACCCCTTGACCAGGTCAACTGGTCAAAGTCAACCCGTGGAGACCGTATCGATACACTCTAGGAGTGTATCGATACCCTCCCCAACTGTTGACTTCCCATGGTCAACGCTAAGGCGACCGTATCGATACGTATGAAGGCCTGTACCGATACCGAACTGGACAGTAACTCCAGTGGCCAAAATAGTATCGGTACGCCCCCTCGCGTATCGAAACACGGGCCTGAAACATGAATGCCGTATCGATACGGGACCAACCGTATCGATACCCCTGCTACGAAAACTCAGGTTTGAGCTGGTTTAAGGCACAAGGTGGCCCTTAAATCCCTCCCAAACCTCAACCAACACACTAACATGTATCCTATGTCAAACCAAGAGTATAGGCATGCTTAAACTTGAAACTAAAGGCACATTTCAACATAAGGTGATGAGTCAATCATACAAGCAACATAAGCTTTCAAGCAAAGGCATTCCAACAAAAGGCATTTCAACATTCAAGGTCATACAAGGTACTCAAAGCCTTTAAGGCACAAGACAAGCATATAGAGGTTTACACCCATATCTAGGCAACCTAACATCGATAGGCATGCTAACACGCACAATGTTCATCATAGCAAGTCATGCTTACAAACCATAGTCAAGTTAACATCAACACATATAAACGAGTCATACAAGCTCATACACAACCCTTGCCACATTGCTAACTAATACAAAATTAACCATACTTGAGCAACAACTTGGAAAGCCCTTCTTGCCTTACCTCGAGCTAACACTATGCTAATGATCTGCATTGTTGAACATAGAGAGCGTAAGCTATAAGCTTAGTGAGGGTGCTCTAAAACGAAAAACATCAACAATGCAGGGTTCAAGCATGTTAATCCTAGTCTTACATACATCAAGCATAGGCATAAAATCAAGTAGACCTAACTAGTCTTTCAAGTGGCATATATGGTCTCTCAATCCTATCAAACTCAAACATCAATATCAATCTCATGTAGCAACACATATAACACAACCATATATCACCATCATATATCACAATACATAAACAAGTTTAATTGGCCACTTTAATTACCCCGATTGTGCGGATTTAACCATGACAACACTTTACCTCGGTGGGATTCCACTCATCACCGGACCATGCATGTGCGGGATTCCACTCATCGCCACATGCCCTACGGATGGGATTCCACTCATCATCCCGTAGAAATAAATAAAAGCTTCCGGTGGAATGTTACATCACCGTACTCCTCCTTGATGACTTAACGCCATCAAGGCCACGTACGTTTTGACTCAATTTGTGTGCACACTATCCTAATGATCGATCATTTACAACCGGTAATTATTTAGTGCCAATTATCATCACCAATCACATACTATCAACACACTCATGCTCAACACATATATCCACATCATGGTATATATAAACATGCACCATATAATCACAAGTACAAGAGCATAGTCATTAGGCACATTAGCATTTAAGGAAAACAAGGCTAATTTAACTACTTAGATTATAAGGAAGTGACCTACCAAGCACACTTTACACACACACACTACTCATGCTCGAACCAAACTTTAAAACAAGTTAAGACCACTCACCGCCCTTCCTTAGCAATTCGAACCAATCCTCCTACGAACCCGGATTCGGTCCCAAAGCCTCTTCAACGTTTCCTCTTGCTTCTAGTCAAACAAAACACATACGTTACTTCCCAATTCAATGCTAATTCAACCATCAACCTACTTTGCAATCACAACCCAAATTCCACAAATTCCCAAACCACATAACATCTCAAAAACCCAATTTTCGGACTCCAACAACCATTGGCTGAAATACCCATTTCCAAGCACCCAAATGACTTTCTAAGCATCCCAAATCACCCTCCTAACATAGGTAGACCATCAGCCCTTCAATTTCAACATTAAACCCACCAAAAACCCAAATTTTCACACTCTAAAATTTGCCCTAAGGTCCCACTACGAAATTTCATCCAAAATCAACCAAATTAATATATGTTGTGTATTTCATTATGATTAAACATAACCCCAATACAATTTATCAAAACAAATTGAAAAACTCCTTTAAAACCCAAATCTTAACATAAACCTTAATTTCCAAAACCCCATATTTTTGAAATCTAAGACAATGGTTGGATAGGGGATAAAGAGGAGATTAAGAAAACGTAATTACCTTTGAAAAACACCTTGTATTGAAGAAGAGGATGAATGGAATAGTAACTAGTGTAGTTGGGAGAGTTTGAACATGGGGAGAGGGGTTTGACGTCAAAACAAAGAGAAATGGGGAAAGAGAAGACACTTTGCAATAAAGTGGTCTTGCTTTTAAAAGTTTTGGGTGAAATCACGATATAGGTCCCTCCCTCTTTATTAAGGTTCAAATAGGTCATTATTTAAAGTTGGTTTATTTTAATTAGATTTTATTTGACTCGAACTATAACCCGGCTAACTTCTAGGCCCAAAACACGGGTGTTACAAGCTCAATCTAAACTCCCAAAATGTATCCTTAACCAAGTTAAGGCTTAGAAAACAATTCCACTCACCGGTATAACCTAAACGATAGTCGAACTACCGATTTAAAGCCTCTGCAACACCGGGTATGGCGTCTGAAGTACCCAAATCCGTTTCTGATGCTTCTAAACAATCCAAAATAGAGTATTAATACCCCTTCCAACATACATGCCCACTGAAATTCACAAACACAATATTCAACAACATTCACTCATCGATTCGTAGCCGAAGTTATTCGAAAACATCACCGAATCAGCTCTAACCAAAACCCTGCAAATTTACCATCAAAACTACACCTTTTAACATCCAAAACTCTTACCCAAGGTCTAGAAACCATCAGCCCAAAGTTCTTCATAAGAACAAACCAAAAACCCAAATTTTCAACTCCAAAAACCCCTCCTTTTTGCTAGTTTCGAGTTTCCCATCATTAAGCCACTATCCTAACATTTTTAGAACATCAAAGTAATGTTAAAAACACTTTTAAACATAGCATCAAACAACCCAAATGAAAATTCCTTCATTTCATCTTTTTCCAACACAAAGCCATTTTGGAAAACAAATTTAAACAATGAGTTTAGGGAAAATTTCATCAACATTAAGTTTAAGGAAGAAAAAATCAAATCAAAAGAGAGATTACCTTAAAAACTTGTTTGGATGAAGTGCTTGCACCAATGGAATAGTAGAAATGTGTTTTGGAGGAAAATAACGTGAAAAGAGTTCGAAGAAGATGATGATATTTTCAAAAACCCTTTTAAAATTCCAAAATCCCTTTTTACCTTTTTCTCATTAAAAGCCTTAAAATTTGCTTATTAAGATGTTTCTCCAAAAATTTGTTTAACCTAAACCGGTTTAATCAAAACCGGTTATCTCTCGGGCCCTAAACTCAGGGCGTTACAATGTCTGTGTTTAATTTTTCTGAGACGAAGAACTTTAACTTAATTTCATTAATAAAAAAGAAGGGCAATAAAGGATGAACACATTCTAAGTCGTGACTATTTATAGAGATAAAAAACCAGAAAATCAAAGAGCGTGAAAGTTAAAATTAAACATATTTCTTTCTCAGAAAACCTAATTCATCATCCAAATGAAAATTCAGTAAAGATACTTTGACCATAAAGCTTCGTGAATCCAACATTCTTTTCGTTGCGAGTTCTTGGCACATCAACAAACTATCATAAGGGAAACCGGGAAATAACATATCACCGATCATCTTGTGACTTGAAATGCTCACTTGTTATCTGAACGCTAAATAATCATAACATCAGAAAATTTATCACAAAGAAAGACAAGTCCTGCAAAAAAACAAACAAACTGTCATACAAGTAGACGAAAAACAATTAAAAAAGTAGTGTAAAGTAATTTCGGACAAAGCAAAACAAAAAAAAACGGAACTAAAACGAAAAACTATTCTTCATTAAAAGAGAAGAATCTTATTTATATACAAAACATAAGTACTAAAAACTAGTCGTCGATATAAAGTCACCGTTAGGAACGATTTAAAGAAGGAAAACGTCTCAAGGAATTTTTTTTAGAAATTAACCATCTCAGGGAAAATGAAAGTAGTTGTATGTGTTTAATTTTTAAATCTTTGTACATATATTCTAAAAGAAACTTTGATTTATATTCATGTGATTGAGTTTAATTTATTATATTTAACTTAATTAATTAAGTATTATATGAACAAATACTACCGGCAAAATTGGTGAGATATTATATCCAAAAAAATATTTTAAATTCTAACGCATAGTTAAAATTATTTCAAGAACTAGGGTGTTTTCAACAGTGAGATCGGATTGTTTTCTAACTGACCTCATAAAATTAAAAAAATTTTAAAAAAGTTGAAGGTCCCTTGCTTTCTATCCGACCTCATGGTCGAATATGATAAAAAAAACTTTAAGGGCCCCTTGCTTTCTATCTGACCTCATGGTCAAAAATAAAAAAAAATGATAAGGGCTGGTTAATTTCTGTCTAACCTCATATTTAAAATAATAAAAAATGACGAGGGCGGGTTGCTTTGGTTCCAACTTCAAGGGAAAAAAATAATAAAAAAACATGAGGGTGGGTTGCTTTGGTTCCGACCTCATATTGTCAGGAGGTAAAGACTGCATGCTTGCAGTCATACCTCATAGGCATCATATATAGCATTGCAGTGTGAATGACCAGTGATAAAAAAGGCAGAGTGAATGACCAGTGATAAAAAAAAGCAGTGTTGTGTGATTGAATTGCAGTATTGGTTTTTTCGGGAATAGGTTTGATTCGAATGATTGAATAGATTGGGTAGTGATAAGTCATTTCAATCTAAAAATAATGTTTTAGAGTTATTGAATAGATTGTAGGGGTATTGAATTTAAATTTTGAATTATTATTAAATAGACTGTAGGGGTAAATAATGGAAAAATTGGTATTATATTGTGTGTTGTGTTTTTGTGATAAATAAGTAAGTTAAAGGTAAAAGTTTGGAAAACATTGAGTGAAGTAGGAGCAGAAGAAATTGGAGGAAAATTTTTGAAGAAATTTTTAGTAAGTTGATTTTTACATTTTGTTTTGAATATGTAGACTGTTTTTTTATTTTTATTTTGTTGTTTAGGTAAAACATTCATAACAATATAATATAACATTATGATAATTTTGATTTTTGTAATTTGATTAAAAAATATATATGGTTTTGAACGTGTAGAGACAATGAGCAACGTGTTTGTGGCCGTTATCTATTACAGTGGAGAAATTGTGAAAATTGATATCGGTGTCGTATTTGACTCGGAAAACACTACAAAGATGAAGTTTTCAAAGAACATTTCCCTCCGAGAGCTGAAGCAAGACATAGAAAAATAGGAGCTGAGATTGTTCGTTTGCAGTACTAGTGGAAGACCTCTGATGATCCAGTTAGATATTCTATAATAGCTCTTAAAGATGATGATGATGTTGGACTCATGATTGCAGAGCATGATTCAATACGTATTCGAAGTGTTGAGGTACATTCTAAGTTGTGTGAGAGATATGACGACTTGGGCCCATCCAGAAATGTATATGGAAGTTCTTCTCAAATGGGTTTCGGTAGTGCGGTTGAGGACCAACCATATAGGTTTGGAGACAATTTTGTTGCTCTGTTGGAAAGTGGGACATCAGATGCATTTCATCTATATATCAAACCTTTGACATTCCCAACGATTAAGCCGATAATTGATCCAAGTGTTGGCATTGAAGTTGAAAATCTCCAAGGCCGATAGGGAGAAACGCTTGCTGGTTCTACTAAAGATGAAGAAATCGGAGATCTCGATTTGAGTGGTGATGACCTTGGTGATGAGCTTGTTTATGGTGGTGGTGAGTTCGTGTCGGGTGGGGATGACATTACATGGTACGAACCTCCAGCTCACGTGAACTTAATAGATTACGATATGATGAAGGCACCTGAATACCCGGTCATGCCACACGTATGTTTGTGTTTCTCAAATGAATTCTCGGTTTGGATGCAATTTAAAGACAAGAAATAAGATACATTGGTAATTAAAGAGTATTCCATCAGAAAGCCTGTAGACTTTACTATTAAAGAATCCAATCCGAGAACTATGTTTGCCAAATGTGTTAAATATGGACAATGTTGTAATTGGAATATTCGAGTGTCTAAACTTCAGAGGAGAACCGTTTGGGAGATTACAAAGTACAATGGTGGACACACTTGCTTACGAAATTCAATCAACCAAGATCACCGTAAGTTGGACTCTGATGTAACATCTCACCACATGAAGATGTTGGTTGAAGCAAATCCTAGGGTTACTGTTTCAACGATTATGGCAACTGTGAAGCAAAAATTTGAATACCAAATAGAATATGGCAATGGTTGGTATGCTGTAACCCCCTTGTCCCGGTCTGGCCGGATGACCGGTCCGAGTGGGCCACACAGGGAAAACCGAAGCGAAACCCGTTAAGGTTCCCCCTCGGTTAGCAACCCTATTTTTTTCATTTTAAGTCTTGTCCAGAGGAGTATTAAATCCTAAGTGACCATACATCGGAACAGCATACACGAGACAATCAAACGAACCCAAACCAACATTTAACATCCCAAATTTTAAACTTAAACTGCAGGCGGTATCGATACACCTAAGGGGTGTATCGATACCCCCTTGACTAGGTCAACTGGTCAGAGTCAACCCGTGGAGACCGTATCGATACGCCCAAGGAGTGTATCGATACTCTCCCCAATGGTTGACTTCTCACAGTCAACGCTAAGATGACCGTATCGATACGCCAGAGACCCGTATCGATACCTAAATGGACAATAGCTTCAGTGACCAAAAAGGTATCGATACGCCCCCTCGCGTATTGAAACACGAGGCCTGAAACAAGAAGGCCGTATCGATACGGGACCAACCGTATTGATACCCCCTGCACTGCAGAACTCCCAAACTCAGCTAAAATGAACAAGACTCGAACCTAGATGCAATTTAGGACTTTCCTAGACCCAAACAAGCATTCGTACAACATTTAAAGGTCATTGATTAGCCATACAAGCACCCAACATGTACATACATCAAGGGAGACATGCAATTGAATCAAAAATAACATTTAAGCATCCGAAATCTCATACTTCAACATTCACGCATAGAGGCAACTTCAAAGGCACATAGCCAACATTCATGATAAGCAATTTAGGCATGGACTACAATTCAACATGGCAACACAAGCCATACAAAAGCAAGATAACAAGGAGTCTAAACAAGCTCCTAAACAACTAACAACTATCCATCAAAATAACACATGTCCCATTGCTTAAACTATTACATGTTCAACATTCAAAAGTTCATACTTGATGTACTCAAGCCAACAACCACACTTGGAGGCCCTCCACTTGCTCAAGCAACCCACGAACTAAGGATCTGCAATGTTGAACAAAGAGAGCGTAAGCAATGATGCTTAGTGAGGGTAAGCTCTTAAAACAAACCTCAACATTGCAGGGTCCGAGCACGATCTAGCCAAGGCATTACACAAATATACCAAGGATCCACAAGAGCCACAAGATAAAGATGCATGAGCAATATACAATTAAATGCCATGATCATGAGCTCAATTCCTCAACACATGTAATCACATTTAACATCCAATTAAAGATCATATATCTCATCACATTGATACACATATCAATCAACATTGGCACCTAGCTATGACCCGAATACGCAGATAAACACGTTGGAACTCATATCCAACAACCACATTACCTCACGGTGGGATTACACTCATCACCGGTCTCGCGGAGGGGATTCCACTCATCCTCACGCCCCGTAGATGGGATTCCACTCATCACCGACTATATATAAATACAATTTCCGGGCGAACCTGTACTCCTCCTTGGTGACTCAACGCCACCAAGGCCACGCGCGACTTTTGACTCATGTGTACACACTAACATTCTAATGATCGATCATTTGTACTCAAGCATACTAGTGCCAACATTTTACTCATTTCACATTACTCATTTCAATCAATTCCGTGCTTAGCACGTACTCACCATGAACCATCATCATGCATGTCTCAAGCATCTCAAATCATGCCTCATCTCACATGTATAACACAATATACATAAGCAATCATATCACATTTCATACGAGACATACACATCCACATATATGAGTTCATCCAAAGGCTCTAGATCAAGTTTAGGATTAGGCTACCACCCTAATCCTAACTCTAGGTGGGTCTACCAAGCCCGACCTAGTCCACATACTCGAACCAACCATTTTAAAACCAAGTAAAACAATTAATCACTCACCTAAGCTCCCAAGCTCAAAGACCAAGCAAGCGACCACCTTCAACTTCCCGGATTTACTTCCGATGCTTCACCGTTGCCCAAACTCGATTCTAATCAATCCCAAACACAAACAAAACATCCACAATCAATAACTCATCGTCGGAACTAACCCGAATTAACGTTTTCAAGCAACCAACATTCAAAATCAAGCCCAAAATAGAATTCCCGAGCAACCCACAAAACCCACTGAAATCTTCCAATTCAAGCATCAAAACAACCACCAAATACACTCAAAGTGACCCTCATATATCATACTAGCACCAGCCCTCAAAAACCAACATAAAACCACCCCAAAAACCACTTTAAAACCCTCCAAAAAACCCTCTTGGAACCCAAATCCGAAAATTGCTCAAAATCATTCAAAATTCACATATGTTACACCATTTGACCTCTATACATCATAACTAAACATATTAAATCAAAACATTTAGTTTAACAACATAAAGCTTTCATTTTTAATCCAAACTTTCCAAAATTCCATTTTCTAAAACCTCCATGCAAATGAAAATAAAAGGTACTTTTAAAGAGAGGGAGATGAGAGGAAGTCAAAAACGTTATTACCTTTCAAAATGGAGTTGAAATGAGAGAGCTTTGAAATGGAATAGTGGCTTGAAGAGGGGAGCTCTTTTCACGTTAAATTTCTCTTTGAAGAAGAGAATGAATATTAAGAGAGGGGTGTTTTTTTTTTGTTTTAAATTTAAAGGCCCAAAGACCATCTTGCCCTTAATGAAATGGAATATTCATAAGGGCATATAATCCATGGCCATTTGGGGTTTAATCCCAAAGCATAGTCAATCATCAAATTAATTAATTTGAAAACAAAACCCGAACCATTATTTAAGTCATAAAACTGAACCCAAATATTATTAAAATATTATTTTCACCTAACCCAAAAACCCGGGTGTTACATACGTAAGGGATAAGGCGCTGAAAAAGGTGTACGGTAATTACGAGACTTCGTACAATGAGCTACCGCTTTTATTATATGCAATTGCATTTTTCATTCCGAGGACCATAATCAAGTATAAAACATTGGATGCATGCAACCGAGAAGGTGAACTTCTTCAAGGGAAGAAAATATTCGACAAACTATTTTGGGCGTTCAAGCCATGCATTGATGCCTTTCCGTATTGCAAGCGTATGGTCCAAGTTGAAGGTACGTGGTTGTACGGAAGATATACACATGTACTGTTGATTGTCGTTACACAAGAGGGTAGCGAAAATATCTTTCCGTCTGCCTTTGCAATTTTTGATAAAGAGTCGGGGAACTCTTAGAATAGCAACATACATCCACCAACACCCTTTGCCTTCAAACTATGACTATCTAATTTAGCGGCCTTGCACAACTCACGGTACAAAAACACTAATATTGTTGATCCCTAACTATACTTAGCAGCTTCTGAAGCCGATGACAGATATGGTAGATACCGTGTGTGAATGAGATTGCCGAATTTATTCGGCATCAGTATCCCCCTAATGAGTTGTAAAATATAGGCTCGACTCGCACAACTATTATCTTGCGGTGTGTTATTACGCCCGAGTTTAAATTCTCTCTTCAACCAGCTCAATTTAATACAAGATCCTCTCACACCGGTTCTAGTCGAAACCTTGTTAAGGTAATCACTACAAAGTTGTGCACCTGATTCCTGCATCTACTTAACCAATGGACTCTCGTTTACCGGCATCCTAATTAGCATCACCACGTCATCGAGCGTAATGGTACATTCTCCACACGACATGTGAAACGTATGAGTCTCCAGTCTCCAACGCTCAATTAGTGCGGTAATTAAACTGGGAATCATCTTGTAGCCACGAATAAATGTGGCATGATAGAATCTCGCCTCTTGCAACCATTCAATTATATCGGGGTGTGGGTGATTACTTTCCATGCTTAGGTGATGTTTAAAGTTTTCTTTGGTTGCATGCATTAAATTAATTTTTTTAATAATAACAAATAAGAGAATAAAATATTACTAATCTCAAATTAACTTCTTTAAAAATAATTTACCATATCATAGACCACAACACTAGAGGCGAGTCGATTTTGTAATCTCCCCTGGTTGGTCGCGTGGGCAGTAAGCATGAGGTCGGATTGAAAGTAATGTGCCGTCACATTTTTTTTTGTTTTTTTATTGTTGAGGTCGGATTGCAAGTAATGCGCCCTCACCAAAAAAATTTTATTGTTGAGGTCAGATTGCAAGTAATTTGCCCTCATCATTTGTTTTAATATTTTTTGTTATGAGGTCATATAGAAATGAATGTGCCCTCACATTTTTATAATTTTTGATGAGGTCGGAATGAAAATAATCCGACCTTAAAATGTCACTGTAGAAAATATCATAGATTCGAAAATAATTTGGGAAGTGCTATAAATTTTAAAATAATTTTTTTGAGTGCTATATTACCCCAATTTTGCCAATACTACCTTGTATACCTTAAGGCTATTAAAAAAATTAATAAAGTATTAGTTTTGAACGTCATAGGTGTTCAAATCTTTCTCACGCAAAATTGATTTTTGAATCTAATTTATTTAATTTTGTTTTAAATGCATACTTTAAAATTATATTTTTTAAATGATTTTCAAAATCTTTTTATAAACCATGATTTTTTGAGTGATCAATTACACCCAACTCAAAATGTTCAATGATAGATCCAACTACAAAGAAATACCATGTTACTCAATAAAAAAATACCCGCTTTTCCCAAAAAAAAAAAAAATTCATCGTCAAGCTAATGAACTATACAAAAATGATTACCACAATGTGCTTTAGATTGCATTATTTGAATTTGGAGATATAATAAGATATAAATATTTATTTAATACAAATATATATTTTAGAAGTTTCATTTTCTAAATAATTATATTTTATTATATATATTGAGATGTGAAAGATATAAAGAAAAAAAATATTAAGTAAAAAATTAAAATAACATAAAATTTATTTTAACAATATTATAATTTGATATACAAAACCAATTTCTCTCCTTTTTTTATTATATATAACTACATGTGTCTAACTTATTGGCTGACTAATCCGAATCGAGTACTGCATAGTTCATTATGGGGATGACTCTCTCAATCCAATTTGCTCCATTCACAACTAGGGGTGTAAACGAGCCGAGTCGAGCTCGAGTAGTGCTGAGCTCGGCTCGACTCGTTAAGAATTCGAGTCGAGTTTGAGTTTGACTTGAGCTTCAGTATGCTGAGCTTGACTCGACTCGTTAAGAACTCGAGTCGAGCTCGAGTTTAATTGAGTCGAGTATTGATCGAGCTTTGACCGAGTTGAACTCGAGTAGCTCGCAATCTGTCTCATTTCATTTATAATAATAATAATAATAATAATAATAATAATAATAATAATAATAATAATAATAATAATAATAATAATAATAATAAGGTCCCCAGCAACGGTGACAATTTTTGATGGGTGTCGATTCCGTCAAAAACAATACCTACTTGTTTTGTTCTTTGGATTTGTAGTAGTAGCAAGTATGGTCGATTCATAGAGAGCGGTTAAGAAAATAAATTCACAAATAAAACAATCTAAGTAAAGGGGGAGTTTGTGTTTTTTTTTTTGAAAAAAAATGGGCCTCATTAAAAACCCCTACTAACACCCTCAGGCACAAGACCCGGAGATCCCTAAAAAGGGGAAAAGAGTACCATGATATTATTAGATAGATCGAGAAGAAATCTCGGCACGTACAAAGTTGCGGATACAATCCGGATAAATGGAACCAAAAGACATAGAAATCATGGTTCGAAGCGCATGGGTAGCCAGAGTATGAGCAACTAGATTAGCCTCTCGGCTTACATAATGAACATAGGCAAAAGAAAAATATGATATAAATCACGTGCTTGTAAAAGCGTAGGACCCATGGTGTAAAGGTCAGGCCCCGGACGGTTGAGTCTGTTTGCAATGGACGCACAATCTGTCTCAAAGAACAAGTTACTCCAACCTCGAGACTGAGCAAAAGTGATGCCAGCAAGAAGGCCCGCATCTTCGGAAGTAGCAGCATCCGTACAGCTGCCCAACAGATAAGCCAAACTGCCAACGACAGTATCCGAACCATCACAAAGTTTGTGTTTGAATTGAAGAAAGCAATTAAAGTAAGAAATAATTCAATATAAATTGGAACTCTTGTCAAGGTATAACTTGGAATATTAAATCAAAAATTTAGATTATTGACCCACAAAAAATAAATAAACATCAATCTCAAGTAGCTTGGTTTTAGATTAGATGAATACCATCAAATAACCCAATCTCTTCTAAATTAGATAATCAATTAAATATCATTAAAAGATTAACTCTTATTATCAAGATTAAATTCCTAGATACCACTAAAGACTCATAATCTATCAAATATCATTAATTATCTCAAGAGACCCAAAGCTCATATTTTTTCTAAGCACGAACCTATTAACTTATTAAGAACATGAATTGGTTGTAGCATATATTTAACCAAATACCATTAAAAGATTAACACGAATTTCTTTAACACTTGTATCAAATACCATTGAATTGGTTGTAGCATATATTTAACCAAACATATATGTAAAGATTAAGCACAAAAGATATGAAAATACTTGAATAAAGATGAAGATAATTTGGGAACAAGAAATCTCACTAAAAACTTGAAATAATACCCTTGTAACTACACTTGACTAGAAAAAGAAAGTTAGCCACTCATGGTGGTCGGGGGCAACACAAGAAGAGGGAGAGGGCTTCAACTAACTTGGGATTGATTTCCCTTCACCCTTTGATCCCTATTTATAGAGGAAAATAAGGGGAAGACTTTACATTAAATTCAACAATCCTAAACTACTCTAATTATGGTAAAAGTAGAAGTCCACTTGTAGTAAGATTGCTTGTCCTCCAAGTTGAAAAGTCAGTCTTACACCATGCCCACACCTTATTTCACGAGTGCTACTAGTTTTGCGTGAATGATTTTCCGATGACGCCAAAATGGCGCTAAAACTCGACTTTTACGTATAAAACATCGTTAAGGCTCAAAACACCTGCAAAACCAAATAGAAACCGAATTAAGGGCTTTAAGATAGATTAATGTAC
This sequence comes from Hibiscus tridactylites, assembly GCA_958450335.1. Classification (NCBI taxonomy): domain Eukaryota; kingdom Viridiplantae; phylum Streptophyta; class Magnoliopsida; order Malvales; family Malvaceae; genus Hibiscus; species Hibiscus tridactylites. The sequence goes on along the minus strand of OY288270.1, from coordinate 72,854,378 downwards.
TAAAACATAAGATTTAATACGTGAAAAACATGCAAATTAATGACTTATCATATACCCCCACAATTAGATTATGCTTGTTCTCAAGCATACTAAAATTCAAGATCTAGGGTCCCTTAAGTAATGAAGAAAGGATAAGGGAAGTAATAAATTATGGTTTGCAAATTAGCACAAAAAAATAATATCCTAATTAATTATCATGAATTCAAGATGGAATAATATCAAACACCCTTACAAAAGATTCACTCAATATCGCTCAAAGTGTTTAAGGGACAACAACACTCCAGTCAAAGCATGAAAAGATACTTACCATAGGCTTGCAAATATATCACATCTCCACCACTAGTTTGATCGAATTACAAGATCAAAAATTCTTTGAATTTAGTTGTAACAAGGCTTAAAAAAGGTATGATGAGAAAGACTTTTAGACTTTTTGAATCGAAGAACTTCACACTTATTTTTCTCTTTTGTATCAAGTTTTTGCACAAATTTAATTTCGAAAGAAATAATATTTCAATCTTTTTCACATTTACTGTCCTTTCTTTTCTTTTTGAACAAACAAGACAATTTTCTCTTTGATTTTTTCTTTTCCTTGTTTTCAAGATTTTCTCCTTTCCCTTTTTTTTGGTTGATTTTTTCTTTGTGAGAAAAATGTGTAGTTCTTCAATTTCGGGTGCAAATCGAGGAAATCAACAAAAAAGAATTAGACTTGTAATGTGGTTAATTTTCACACAAAAGGCTTAGGCTCAAAAGTGGTTCTCTAGTGGTCATATTTACCAAGGTAGGCTTTTTGGCTCAAGGTTCATACCTAGGTGCCTTAATCATCTCAAGTAATTTGATCCTATGTGGTCTCAACTTGCATAACATCGCAAGTTCTCGAAGTAATATAATCATGCTTGACAATCACTCAATGAAGAATAATATAAAGCACACATATATATGCTTGTTAAGGTTCAAGTCTCACAAAGTAGTTTGTTGTGTCCAACTTTTATCCACCAAACTATCAAAACAATTAAAATGAGAAACGATTTGCAAGTTTAACAAGATCTAATCTATCATATTTTACTTCCTATACCAATCTTATATTTATCTAGGGATCCAATTTTCTCAAAAAATTCAACATGTTAAGTTCAAGAAAAAATTTCATTTGAAAGTAATACTCAAATTCATCAAGAGGCATGCAATTTCACACAATTAAATCCCATGGTTCTAGCATAAATTCAGCACATCAAAATTAACCCCCACACTTAAACCTAACATTGTCCTCAATGTTCCCTACCTACATGCAAAAAATAAAAGAAAGTAAATAAAAAGTTCAGGGAGAAGAGTGCTCTCTCATGCAACATGTGTCGGTTTAGGGGGTGTAGGGGTGTGGAGGGTCGAACTCCGCGTGCTCGAAGAATGCCCTTTGGTTTGTCTCAACTCGTTGCATCCGATATTCCAAGCGAGTTAGGCGCTGCTCGGCTTTGATTGGATTGAAAGACTTAAAGATGATATACTTTTAAATTAAAGCAAACCTTTTCCTCATTCTTTCCAAATTTTCGGCATCTATCTTGTAGGAGGAGAAGCTAAATTTTTTCACCATTTTTTACTTTTCCACCGGTGGTAAAAATTCCCTCAAAAAATTTTCATGAAATTTTCGCAGCGTGGGCACGCCTTGTTCTCGGAGTGCTTCTACCTAGAGCTTTTTCAGCAAACGTGGGCACGCCTTAATTCTAGAGTGTTTTTAACCCATGTACCTAAGAAATAAAAATTGCATTAGTCAATGAAATTAAAATATATAAAACTTAAACTAAAGACATAATGATAATAAAAGGGTAAACTACACAACATATCACTCAACTATGGCCCTGAGTCGAAAATGCCACCGAACTTTAAAATTGTTCAAAATTATCACTGAACTTTAATATGTGAGTCGAAAATACCACTCCAGCGGTAACTCATAACTCCCCCATTAAGTCAAAGCGAAGTCGTTTTGGTGCGACTATTTTGAAGCCTAATTTAGCCCAAAACAACGTCGTTTTTCTAGAGGGAAAAAAATATTAAAACTATGCATTTGGAAGGTTTTAAACCCGGGACATTTAGGAGAAAGATCTAAGCCTTAACCACTAAGCCAACATAACATTATATAATATTTTACCACAAATATTATATATCTCAAACTAGCTAAGGTTAATTCAAATTATTTTATGAAATAAATAATATTAACATATAAAAATATAAATATATATTATTTGCACACATATATATATATATATATCAATATATATATATATATATATATAAACATATTATTTTATATATTATTAATAATATAAATATATTATTTTTTAAAAAACCCAAAATATTCATAAAAATAATATATTTATATTATTAATAATATATAAAAACCCTAAATCCTAAATTATTAACCCACAAACTCTAACCCTCGAACTTAAATTCTAAATCTTAGAGTTTAGGATTTAGGGTTTAAAGGTTTTTTATATATGAATTTTATGTTTCTTTTAAATAATATATTTATATTATAAATAATATATAAAAGAAATATAAAAATAAAATATTTTAATTTAAATTATATAAACTTATCCATTTAGTTCAACCAAATTATTTTATAAAAATCATTCTATAAATAATATAAACTACATTGTTTTTACATTTATCAATAAAAATATATTGTTTTTAAAAAAACAAAAAATATTCATAAAAATAATATATTTATATTATAAATAATATATAAAAATACTATAAACCTCAAATCCCAAATCATAAGATTTAGAGTTTGAGGTTTGGGCTTTGTATAAGGTTTAGGATTTAGAATTTTTATTTAATATTTATAATATAAATATATTATTTTTATGAATATTTTGGGGTTTTTTAAAACAATATATTTATATTATAAATATTATATAAAAAATAAAAACAATACACTTTTATTTATATATTTTTTATATTTACAAATAATATATTTTATATTATTTATATATTAATATTATTTATATATTAATATTATTTATATATTAATATTATTTATAATATTATTTATTTCATGAAATAATTTGAATTAATCTGAAATAGTTTGAGATATATAATATTTGTGGTAAAATATTATAAAATGTTATGTTGGTTCAGTGGTTAAGGCTTAGCTCTTTCTCTTTAAGGTCTTGGGTTTAATTATCCCAAATGCATGGTTTTATTATTTTTTTCTCCAGAAAAACGGCGTCGTTTTGAGCTAAATTAGGCATCAAAATAGTTGCACCAAAACGACGTCATTTTGACTTAACGAGGGCATTAGGAGTTAACGGAGAATTGGTATTTTCGACTCAAATATTAAAGTTCAGTGATAGTTTTGAATAATTCTAAAGTTCGGTGGCATTTTCGACTTAGTGGCCATAGTTGGGTGGTAAATGGTGTAGTTTACCCAAATAAAAATCACGAGTTGATCGCAAGAAGCGCCTTTCTTTAACATCTTTGGCTAGACGTAACTCCCTCAACCCATCACAAAAAGTTGTTCGTCAAGAAAATTTTCTTTGATTGGATCGGGGTTGTCGTCCTTGAGGATTCGACTTAGATGGTCAGCCACTGAACTCTCAGTTCCCTTTTTATCACGAATTTCTAGATCAAAATCTCGGAGGAGCAATACCCATCTCACTAGTAGGGGTTTTGAGTCTTTCTTCGTGAATAAGTAATGTAACGCCACGAGTTTAGGGCCGGGAGATAATCGGTTTAGTCAAGCCGAGTCGGGTTAAATTTAAATTGGAGAAAAACTAATTTTTAACACACACTGTTTTAAAGGAAGAATGGAAAAAAGGAGATTTTGTAATTCCAAAAAGGTTTTTCAAAAGCTATCATCTTCCTCAACCTTTCTCTTAACGTTACTTTCACTCAAAAACCCCAAGCTCTCAATCCAAGTGATTTCTTCAAGGTAATTGATTTTTTTAACTTGGTTTCATCTTCCTTGAGTCATAAATGTTGAGATTTTTGCAAAACCTATGGTTTAAACATGTTTTGATTTTTAAAGTTTGGTTTGAAATGAAAGGAAGTTTATGGGTTTTCGTTGGGGTTGACTATGGCTGAGTTTGAGTGTGTTTTAACTTTGTTTTATTGCTAAAATAACAAGAAAAAGGATGGGTTGTTATGGGAAACCTAAAATGGGTATTGTGGGTGATTTTGGGAATTGAAAATCTTGAGTTTTTTTATGAGTTTGGGTCTAAATGACAACTGAAGGTTTGATAGCTTTGGGTTGATGTTTTGGAACGTTAAAAGATAGATTTTTTATGGTAAACCTATTGGGTGTGGCTGCGAGTAGTTTGGGACTGAATTGATATGTTTCAGGTGAAATTTGGGCTTGAATCGATGTGTGTTGTTGCAAGATTGTTGAGTTATGGTTTTTTGTTGTGTTTCTGAGTGTATTAGTGTTCTAATGTTCAGTTTTGGGTTGCTTAAAACAGAGGAATCAGATTCGGGCTTTGTGGACGAAAATTCGGGTAGTTCAGAGGCTTGATTCGGCATCTTGAATATCATTTGTGTGTTGGATGGTGAGTGGATCGGTTTTAAAAGCCTTAATGTGGTTAAGAGAATGTTTTGAGAGTTTGGATTGAGCTTGAAAAGCCAATCCAAGCTCAAGAGTAAGTTTTAATGGTTTTAAGCAATTAAATCGTGTTTTATGTTTCCTCGATGCATGATGAACATGTTATATTGTTATGTATTGAATTGCTTTGTTGCACATGTTGAGATGTGGGACTTGTGTTTACATTTGCATCGTGAGTACATGCTTTGCATGGATGTTTGGACATGGTAAGTGGTTCAAGCATCGGTAATGCTTGTGGTTGTGAATGAGTATATTGGCACGTGTTGAGTTGTTACCGGATATAATTGACCGATCAATAGGATTAGAGTGCACTCGAGGTAAAAGTCGCGTGTGGCCTTAGTGTGCTAGATTCCACTAAGGAGGAGTACGGTGATGTGAGATTCCACCGGAAGTTATATTTTTCTAGACGAGTGAGGACGGTGATGTGAGATTCCACCGGAAGTGTCTAGTGGGTTTGAGGAAAAACTATCTGCATATCCGAGTAAAAATGATGAATGTCAATATACCCATGATGCTTTAATTCTCATGTTAAGCATGTCATTGATTTCTTCTATTATGCTTATGCATTGTTTGTTACTTCACGTGCGTTATGGGAACGAGCATTTGGTAAGCCTATGGCTTGTGGTTGCATTCGGTAAATGCATATTGTTATGTGTTCAAGCATGTGGAGATGATTTGGAAATGGTTTTGGTTTTCCGGCAAACTAATGTTTTAAAATTGCATTGTTGTAGCTATCGTTTTGAGCACCGCTCACTAAGCTTAAACGCATGCGCTCTATTTTCCAACAATGCATGCCCTTAGACCTTCAGAGCAGCTCGAGGAACAAGGGAGAATCCAAGGGAGTTTGGTTTGCTCAAGTATGAGTTTAGACTTCAATAATTAGTATTAAGCAATGGGATAGGACCTTTATGTTTTGAGGTGTTGTTGGCATGTCTCTTGCTTTAGACAAGTTTGCTTAGTTGTTTTAGGCTTGTATTGCCTTTCACCTTGTTGATTTATGCTTTTGTTTAACTTTTGTCATGTTGGTATTTTGGAAGCTAAGTGTTCTTGTGAGCTTGAGCTTGAGAATCACTTTATTGCGTATATGCATGTTTGAGGTCGTGTTTAGGGTGTCTTGCCTCTAGATTGATTGTATTTGAGATGCTATGTGGTTTGTGATGTTTCGGGGCAAGTTTGGGGACATTTGGAGATGTCAAATTTTGTTTTCCAGCCAAACCGTGCCTAGGCGTTTCGAAATGCCTAATATGGTTTCGAAACGGTTGAGCTCTAGAGGTACCCGTATCGGAACGGGGTGGTGCCGTTTCGGTACGATTTGCAACTGGAGGTTCCTGTTTCAGAACTATATAGGGTCCTTCCGGTACGTTTGGCCACTAGAGGTCCTCGTTCCGAAACAAGGTGAGATCATTCCGAAACGACTTGATGTTGCTTTTTTTAAATAAAGTCCGTGTTTCGGAATGGGATGGCCTGTTTCGAGACGCAGACAGTTAAAACAGTTAAAAGGCATCTTCAAGGGTTTCCAAATGATGCATTTTAGTCCCTAAGGCTTGTATGCTTCCTAAATGAGTTTACACGTGACCTTTGTGAAGGTTTTGCCTCGTGTGCATGTTATTTGACTAACAAACTACTTGCTAAGTTTAAATTATCTTATGCCCTATGCTAATTAGACAAGATATTAAATGAAAAAATAGGGTTGCTAGTCGGAGTGAGGTTTTAGCGGGTTTTGCTTCGGTTTTCCCCGTGTAACCCGTTCGATTGGGTCTTTTGGCTAGGCCGGGTCGAGGGGGTTACATTTGGTGGTATCAGAGCCTAGGTTCTACCAATTTCCGCAAGCCGAAAGGTAAGTGAGGTAAGTTTTATGGTGTAAGCTTGTTGATTGTGATTGCATGGTGATTGTAAGCATGCTTGTGGCTATCTTTGTGTTGGTTGAGAAATAGTTAAAGGCACCCATTGCTAGTATACTATTATTGTAAGTGATTTTAAGTTTAAGGACTTGAGCACCTTGGACCTTGTTCCTTGTTGACCCCAAATCATTTCACTTGTTGTGTTTGTTGTTTAGATTTGCATTTGTTAGCATATTGAGATCGAGGGGAAGGCCAAGAATGGATAATCCGAGGGTTGAGCGAATTGAGAATGTTGAGGATGTGCGAGGAGAGAACTTGCCTCCTCCTCCTCCTCCTCCAGAGGGTGCAGTGAATGTGGAAGGTGTTGGACCCCAGGCTGGTCAGGGACAAGTAGGTATTGATGTGAATCCGTTGATTTAGGCTATAGCCGGGGCTATTCAGACAGCTTTAGTAGGTGTTCGGGTTGCAGCACCGCCTCAGGGTGCAGGTTCTGGTTTACCGTTAGAGCGACTCCGTAGCTTGGGCGGGGTTGAGTTACGTGGGTTATCACCCGAGGGTTCAGAGGCATGGTTTGAGAGCACAATTCGTATTTTGAGTCAGGTGGAGTGTTCTGAAGCGCATAAGCTAGGTTGCATTGTCTCTTTGCTTCGGGGGGATGCCTACACTTGGTGGACTACTATTACTACGGGTATGCCAGAGGCTGAGGTTACTTGGGAGTTCTTCATGACTGCTTTCCGTAAGAAGTACCTATTTCCTCGATACCTAGATGAGAAGAAGAGAGAGTTCATGGCTCTAGTTCAAGGTAGCTTGACCGTGTCCGAGTATGAGGTGCAGTTTGTACGTCTGAGTCAGTATACTTCTGAGTTAGTTCCCACTAAGAAGGAAAGTTGTGAGCGTTTTCGTTATGGGTTTGTTCAGGAGGTGAAGACCTACATGTTGGCTTCTGACTATACAGATTTTGATGTGTTGGTCGCTAGGGCCAAGGACATCAAACAGTGTTTGGGACTTGCGGATCGCAAGGGTGGATCTAGTTCAGGAAAGAGGACTGCTGAATGGGATAGAGATCGTGCCAAGAGGCACAAGGATAGGAAACCTCATCTTGATCATAGTCGCGGAGGTGGTAATCCGGGGTGAGGCCATCATGGCCAAAGGGCTGAGAATCATACTCTCGAGTGCAACAAGTGTGGTAGACGCCATTACGGTGAGTATTGAGGGACTTATGGCTCTTGTTGGAATTGCGGGTCTAGGGCGCACTTGAACCGCGATTGTCCACATCCGTCTAGGGATGGACAAGCTCCTACACGAGATATCGAGCATCAGAGATGTCGTGGGTGCGGTCGAGGTAACTTTCAACCTAAGAATGACAGTCAGAGGAATGTAGCTCATGTTGTAGTAGTTCAGCCCGAGGGAGGTGGGCCAGCTAGGGTGTATGCACACCGTGAGGACAGGAATGACACATGTGTGATTGCGTGTAATTTCTCGTTATGGTCTTTGACTTTTCTTTCCTTGATTGATTCCAGTTCTACGCATTCGTACATATTGAGTGAGCATGCAAGATTGTTAGATATTCATGTTGAGATATTAGATATGGGTATGAATGTCACTAGTTCCTTTGGTGAGACAATTATGGTCAGAAAGATGTACAAAAGATGTCCTTTGATGGTTCAGGGTCATGTCTTTCCCGTGGATATGATGGAATTGCCGTTTTATGGGTTCGATGTAATATTAGGCATAAACTGGCTTGTAGAGCATAGGGCTATGGTAGATTTTGAGACAAATCGGGTGTCCTTGAGACTTTTAGAGGATCATGAGGTAATAATAGTGGGCAAGAACGTTAAGTTCTTGTCCAATGTAGTTTCAGCCTTAGAGGCTCAAAAGTTATTGGATGTGGGCTGTCAGGTATACCTAGCCTATGTTATGAATCCAAATATGGATAAGGTATGGCCGCGAGACATTAGAACAGTTTGTAACTTTCTGAGTGTATTCCCAGAAGAATTACTTGGTTTGCCTTCAGATAGAGATGTAGAGTTTTCTATTGAGATATATTCAGATTCAGCTCCAATATCGATTGCACCGTACCGAATGGCTCCTAAAGAAATGAAAGAGTTGAAGACACATCTTCAGGAATTGATAGACCGAGTGTTCATTCGTTCGAGTACTTCACCTTAGGGTGCACCGGTGTTGTTTGTGAAGAAGAAAGATGGCAGTTTGAGAATGTGTATCAATTACCAACAGTTGAATAAGTTGACAATGAAGAACAAATATCTGTTGTCGAGGATTGATGACCTGTTTGATCAGTTGAGAGGTGCTTCAGTGTTCTCGAAGATAGATTTGAGATCCGGTTATTATCAATTGAAAGTAAGAGATCAAGATGTACCGAAGACAACTTTTCGCACTCGTTATAGGCACTACGAATTCTTAGTGATGCCCTTTGGTTTGACTAATGCACCAGCAACTTTTATGGACATGATGAATAGAGTGTTTCACGAGTACTTGGATCAGTTTGTGGTAGTGTTCATTGATGATATTTTAGTGTACTCTTGTACCAAGGAAGATCATGATCGGCATTTGCGTTTGGTGTTGCATAAATTGTTAGACAATAGTTGTATGCCAAGTTAAGCAAGTGTGAGTTTTGGATTAGGGAAATAATCTTCTTAGGCCACATTGTATCAGCCAAGGGAATCTGAGAGGATCCTAAGAAGGTTGAGGAAGTTGTGAATTGGAAACAACCGAAGACAGTGACCAAAGTTCGTAGTTTCTTAGGTTTGGTCGGTTACTATAGACGTTTTGTTGAGGGTTTCTCAAAGGTTGCAGCACCTTTGACTAACTTACTACATAAGGATGTTTGGTTTGAGTGGACTGATGCAAGACAACAAGCATTTGAGAAATTGAAAGAAGCCTTAACCGAAGCTCCTGTTTTGATTCAGCCCGTGTCAGGGAAAAAGTTTGTAGTCTTCAGTGATGCGTCATATGTTGGCTTAGGTTGTGTGCTTATGCAAGAAGAAAGAGTAGTGGCCTATGCATCTAGGTAGCTGAAGACTCATGAGTGTAATTACCCTACGCATGACATAGAATTGGTTGCAATGGTTTTCGCTTTGAAAGTTTGGAGACATTGCTTGTATGGTGAGAAATGCACAATGTATACGGATCACAAGAGTCCGAAGTATATAATGACACAAAGATAGTTGAATCTTATACAACGTAGGTGGCTAGAGTTACTTAAGGACTACGATCTCACGATTGAGTACCATCTGGGTAAAGCCAATGTAGTGGCTGATGCTTTGAGTAGGAAGGTAGCAGTGGAATTACGAGCTATGTTTGCTAGATTGAGTTTATCCAAAGATGGTGGTTTAGTAGCCGAGTTGCAAGTTAAACCTTTGTTGCTTCAGTTGATTAGAGAGAAATAGTTGCAAGATAGATCATTAGCATCTCATGTACAAGACATAGCGGAGGGTAAATTGACATATTTCTGTTTTAGTAGTGATGAAGTCTTATGTTTCAAGAGTAGAGTAGTTGTTCCAGAAGATGTAGACTTGAGGCGCACCATCATAACTGAAGCTCACAGTAGTCTGTTTGCTATGCATCCGAGAAGTACGAAAATGTATCATGATTTGAAAAATGAGTATTTCTGGGTTGGTTTGAAGAAAGATGTTACCGAGTTTGTGAGTAAGTGCATGGTTTGTCAGCTAGTTAAAGCCGAGCACCAGTTTCCTTCAGGTTTGTTACAACCGTTGAGAATTCCTGAGTGGAAGTGGGAGAGAATCGCCATGGATTTCATATCGGGTTTGCCGTTGACACCTTCTAAGAAGAATTTGGTTTGGGTAACTGTTGATCGTCTTACGAAATGTGCGCACTTTTTGGCCGTTCACACCACTTATACTTTAGATAAGTTGGTCGATTTGTACATCAGTGAAATAGTGAGATTACATGGTGTACCGAAATCTATAGTGTCAGACAGAGATCCGAGGTTCACGGCTAGATTTTGGGAGAGTTTGCATAGTGCTTTGGGTACTCGACTGAATTTCAGCATTTCATATCATCCTCGGACCGATGGTCAGTTAGAGAGAGTCATACAAGTGTTGGAAGACATGTTGAGATGTTGCATTATTGAATTTCAGGGTTCGTGGGAGAAGCATCTACCGTTAGTAGAGTTTGCATATAATAACAGTTATCAAGCGAGCATACAGATGGCACCTTACGAAGCTCTATATGGTAGAAAATGTAGAACAACTGTTTGTTGGGCCAAAGCGGGACAAAAATTGATACGTTTGCCCGATATGCTTAAGGGTACTACCGAGAAAGTACAATTGATTTGTGACCGTTTGAAGGCAGCTTCAGATAGATAGAAATCTTATGCAGGTTTGAAAAGAAGAGAAGTAGAGTATGTCGTGGGCGACAAAGTGTTCTTGAAAGTCTCACCTTGGAAGAAGGTGATGAGGTTTGGTAGGAAAGGTAAGCTGAGCCCGAGATTCATTGGTTCGTGTGAGATAGTTCATAGAGTGGGTCCTGTTGCCTATAGATTGAGACTGCCAGCTGAACTAGAGAGAATTCACGACGTGTTTCATGTTTCAATGCTTCGGAGGTATAGATCAGATCTGTCACATGTTATGCCAGTTGAGGAGATAGAATTGAATCCGGATTTGACCTACAATGAAGAACCGATTGATATTTTGGCTTTAGACAACAAAGTGTTGCGAGGAAGGACCATTAAGTTGGTTAAGGTTAAGTGGTGACACCGAGGAGTGGAAGAAGCCACTTGAGAGAGGAAGGATGACATGAGAAAGCAATTTCCGCATCTCTTTCTGCCAGGTAAATTTCGGGGACGAAATTCCTTAAGTGGAGGAGAGTTGTAACACCCCGAGTTTAGGGCCGGGAGATAATCAGTTTAGTCAAGCCGAGTCGGGTTAAATTTAAATTGGAGAAAAACTAATTTTTAACAAGCACTAAAGTGTTTTAAAGGAAGAAGGGCAAAAAGGAGATTTTGTAATTCCAAAAAGGTTTTTCAAAAGTTATCATCTTCCTCAAGCTTTCTCTTAACGTTACTTTCACTCAAAAACCCCCATTTTATTATTCCATTGCCCCAAGCTCTCAATCCAAGTGATTTCTTGAAGGTAATTGATTTCTTAACTTGGTTTCATCTTCCTTGAGTCATAAATGTTGAGATTTTTGCAAAACCAATGGTTTAAACATGTTTTGATTTTTAAAGTTTGGTTTGAAATGAAAGGAAGTTTATGGGTTTTCGTTAGGGTTGACTATGGTTGAGTTTGAGTGTGTTTTAACTTTTTTTATTGCTAAAATAACAAGAAAAGGATGGGTTGTTATGGGAACCCCGAAATGGGTATTGTGGGTGATTTTGGGAGCTGAAAATCTTGAGTTTTTGGATGAGTTTTGGGTCTAAATGACAACTGAAGGTTTGATAGCTTTAGGTTGATGTTTGGGAATGTTAAAAGATAGATTTTTATGGTAAATTCGTTGGGTATGGCTGCAAGTAGTTTGAGACTGAATTGATATGTTTCGGGTGAAATTTGGGGCTTGAATCGATGTGTGTTGTTGCAAGATTGTTGAGTTCCGGGTTTTTGTTGTGTTTGTGAATGTATTAGTGTTCTAATGTTCAGTTTTGGGTTGTTTAAAACAGAGGAATCAGATTCGGGCTTTATGGACAGAAATTCGGGAAGTTGGAGGCTTGATTCGGCATCTTGAACATCGTTTGTGTGTTGGCTGGTGCGTGGATCGATTTTAAAAGCCTTAACGTGGTTAAGGGAATGTTTTGGGAGTTTGGATTGAGCTTGAAAAGCCAATCCAAGCTCAAGAGTAAGTTTTAATGGTTTAAGCAATTAAATCGTGTTTTATGTTTCCTCGATGCATGATGAACATGTTATATTGTTATGTGTTGAATTGTTTTGTTGCACATGTTGAGATGTGTGACTTGTGTTTATATTTGCATTGTGAGTACATGCTTTTCATGGAAGTTTGTACATGGTAAGTGGTTCAAGCATCGATAATGCTTGTGGTTGTGAATGAGTATATTGGCACGTGTTGATTTGTTACAGGATATAATTGATCGATCAATAGGATTAGAGTCCACTCGAGGTAAAAGTCGCGTGTGGCCTTAGTAATGCTAGATTCCACTAAGAAGGAGTACGATGATGCTGAAGTTATGTTTTGCTAGATGAGTGAGTACGGTGATGTGAGATTTCACCAGAAGTGTCTAGTGGGTTTGAGGAAAAACTATCCGCATTTCTGAGTAAAAACGATGAATGTCAATATACCCATGATGCTTTAATTCTCATGTTAAGCATGTCATTGATTTCTTCTATCATGCTTATGCATTGTTGGTTACTTCGCGTGCGTTATGAGAACGAGCATGTGGTAAGCCTATGGCTTGTGGTTGCATTCGGTAAATGCACGTGATGGTAAATGCTTGTTGTTATGTGTTCAAGCATGTGGAGATGATTTGGAAATGGTTTTGGTTTTCCAGCAAACTAATGTTTTAAAACTGCTTTGTGGTAGCTACTGTTTTGAGCACCGCTCACTAAGCTTAAATGCTTACGCTCTCTTTTCTAACAATACATGCCCTTAGACCTTCGGAGCAGCTCGGGGAACAAGGGAGAATCCAAGGGAGTTTGGTTTGCTCAAGTATGAGTTTAGACTTCAATAATTAGTATTAAGCAATGGGATAGGACCTTTATGTTTTGAGGTGTTGTTGGCATGTCTCTTGCTTTAGACAAGTTTACTTAGTTGTTTTGCGCTTGTATTGCCTTTCACCTTGTTGATTTATGCTTTTGTTTAGCTTTTGGCATGTTGGTGTTTTGTAAGCTAAGTGTTCTTGTGAGATTGAGCTTGAGATTCATTTTATTGCGTGTATACATGTTTGAGGTCGTGTTTAGGGTGTCTTGCCTCTAGATTGATTGTATTTTGAGATGCTATGTGGTTTGTGATGTTATGGGGCGAGTTTGGGGACATTTGGAGATGTCAAATTTTGTTTTCGGGCCAAACTATGCCCAGGCGTTTTAGAACGTCTGATATGGTTTCGGAATGGTTGAGCTTCAAAGGTACTTGTATCGGAATGGGGGTGGTGCCATTTCGGTACGATTTGCCACTGGAGGTTCCTGTTTCGGAACCATATAGAGTCGTTCCGGTACGTTTGGCCATTGGAGTTCCCCGTTCCAAAATAGCTTGATGTTGCTTATTTTAAATGCAGCCCGTGTTTCGGAACGAGCTGCCCTGTTTCGAAAGGCATACAGTTAAAACAGTCAAAAGGCATCTTCAAGGGTTTCCAAATGATGCATTTTAGTCCCTAAGGCTTGTATGCTTCCTAGATGAGTTTACACGTGACCTTTGTGGAGGTTTTGCCTCGTGTAATTTGACTAACAAACTACTTGGTAAGTTTGAATTATCGTATGCCCTCTGCTCGGTTCGTATATATGTTTGCTTTTCCGCTGGTTGCCCTTCACACATAGGATTAAAATGATAATTAGACAAGATAATTAAATGAAAAATAGGGTTACTAATCGAAGTGAGGCCTTAGTGGGTTTCACTTCGGTTTTCCCGTGTAACCCGTTCGGTTCGATCTGTTGGCTAGGCCAAGTCGAGGGGCTTACAAGTAATTTAGGGATGTGTGATCGGTGTATACAATGATTTTTACACCTATAGGTAGGATCAAATTTTATCTAGTGCAAAGATCACGACCAATAGTTCTTTCTCGGTGGTCGAATAGTTTGCTTAGGCGGTATCTAGGGTCTTTGTAACGCCCCGGTTTTAGGGTCTGGGAGTTTGGACCGAGACTTGGGAAAGGTTTGTAAATCGAGTTTGGAGTTCGGTTTGTCTTTAAATAAAAATGGTTACATAAAAGAGTTTTAAAATTTTAATTGAGTTTTTAGGGATAAATAAAAATAAATTAAGGCAAGAAATGATTTTTTGTTAAAAGGAGAGTTTTAAAATAAAAGGGGAAATAAAATAGAATATTTCAAAAAAAAGACATCCACTTTCTTCTTCCCCTTTCCAAACCCTTTTCACGTCAAAAACTCCCAAAGCCAAGCCACCATCTGTTTTCACAAAACTCCACCATTTTGAAGGTTTAAAAGAGGTAAACAAATTGGTTTTCACTCTCCTCTTCGTTTAAATCTTTCTTGTAATATTTTCTTTCCAAAAGCTTGATGATTTCTCAAGTTCTCTCATTTTGGGTAAAATGGGTTTTTGAAGAGTTTAAGCAATTTAGTAAAAACAATGATTTGGGTGAGTTTTAAATCATGTTTTGAGTACAAAATAAGGTTAAGATGATGGGTTTATCAAGAAATACCGAAATGGAATAAATGGGTAAATTTTGAGTTGGGGAAATATGGGTTTTTGGGTTATTTATGGTTGGAAATGGTTCCTAATAAGTTTGTGGATGTATTTTGAGTACAAAATAAGCTTAAGATGAAGTTATGGTTGATTTTTGGTTAGAGTGGAAATGTGATTGGTTTTGATTAGTTTCAGGTAGGAATCAGAAATAGTTGTTGTTGAATTGAGATAGAGTTGATTTTAGTGGGTTTGATTGTTGAAGAGTATGTTAACTCTTTGTTTTGGATCTGGGTAGAAGCAGCGTATAGTGATTTGGGTACTTCGAACGCGACACTCGATGTTACGGAGGATTGTAATCGGCGTTTCGGCTATCGTTGGGTTCTACCAGTAAGTGGAAATACTTTTGAGAGTTTAGGTTGAGCTTGAAAGGGCAACCCAAGCTCGGGAGTAAGTATTAAATGTTTACGTTTTACTTTTCCAGAATTCTATATTTCCATCTTGTTATGCATTATTGATATGAGATGAATGTGTGTATTTGATTAATGAGTGTGGTATTGTATGTTGGTTTATATGAGGTTTGAGAATTGGCAAATATGAGGGTCTTACCGGGCATAATTGGTCGACCATAAGGTTAAAGTGCACTTGTAAAATTCGCGTGTGGCCCTAGTGATGTAAGATGCCATTAGGGCGGAGTATGGTGATGTAAGATGCCACCGGAAGCTTTATTGTTAGACCTCGGTGATGTAAGATGCCAACGTGAGTCTTGTTGTTCTTATAGATTCGACTCTCTCTGAGA
Organism: Hibiscus tridactylites; assembly: GCA_958450335.1. Lineage (NCBI taxonomy): Eukaryota > Viridiplantae > Streptophyta > Magnoliopsida > Malvales > Malvaceae > Hibiscus > Hibiscus tridactylites. The sequence goes on along the minus strand of OY288270.1, from coordinate 72,838,873 downwards.
TGCCATCGAATCCAATCCGTGTATCCGAGTAATGTAACCATAATTGTCATAATACTCTTGTGTTGGAAGGTTGAATGTTATCTTGGTAGATGATGAGAGTCAGACCCTGTTGTTATATGTTGTTGCATTGCTTGATGTAAGATGTCGATCACATGTAAGATTGTTGATAATCATGTTGATGGAATACATGATTGTGGTTTTGTTTTTAATTCATAAACGGTTTTATTAAAACTGTATTGTTGTTGTCGTGGTTTTGAGCACCACTCACTAAGCTTTATGCTTACGCGCTCCTATCCAACAATGCAGATCATTAGCGATTCGGGTAGCAAATGAAGGCGAGGGAAAGGCTCCGGTGATTGTAGCTTAAGCTCAAGTATGGGTTTTAAGTTGTAATAATAATTTAGCAATGGGAATACTTGTTGTTGTGGTTAGGGAGGTTGATGTAAACTCCCATGAGTTTGATCATGTTGCTACATGTTTTAAATGTTGAAACCATGCTATGTTGAGACTTGCTTTGGCTTTTGGTTAAATGCCTTGTGTTTTGGTTTGTTGGTGTTTTGAGTTAAAGTGTTTCTTATGAGCTTTTAAGTTTGAGATCCATGTTTGTGTGTATGCATGTTTGAAACATATTTTAAGGTGTTTTGCCTTTAGAATGTTTTCTTAATATGGTGCTTTGTGGTTTGTGCTCTTTCGGGGTAAGTTTGGGAATGTTTGGGGATGCCAAAAATGCATTTTCGGGCCAATCTGTGCCCAGGCATTTTGAAACACCTGGTATTGTTTCGGAATGGCCAGACTTTGGGGCACCCGTATCGGAACGTGGGTGGTGCCGTTTCGGTACGTTTTGTCTCTAGAGACTTCTGTTTCGAAACCAAGAGGAGTCGTTTCGGAATGACCTAGTTTTGCGTTTTGCTGAGAGGTTGTGTTTCGAAACAGACAACCCCTGTTTCGAAACAAGCAACCCCTATTTCGAAACACATGCAGTTAAAGTGGTTAAAAAGCATCTTTGAAGGTTTCCAAATGTTACGTTTTAGTCTCCAATGCTTGTATGCTTCCTAAGTGAGTTTATAAGTCTCGTTTGTGTTGGCCTTGCCTCGTGTGCTTGAAATATGACTAATGAACTATCTGGTAAGGTTTAAATTACCTTTGTGCCCCTATTTTGATGTGGTTTTTCAAAATGGTATTTCGTGACTGTTTGACCCTAATTAGACATCCGATTGATGTCCAATTGAGACGTTGTTCTTCCGCTGTGACTCTTAACACCATAGGACTGTTAAATTGCATTTAGACAAGATAAATCTTAATCTAGGTTGTTAATCAGAGGGAAATTCTCAGATTTTTCTCTGGTTATCCCCATGTAACTCTCTCAATTCGATCTTGCGACTAGATTAGGTCGAGAGGGTTACATTTGTTGGTATCAGAGCCTCAGTTTCGAGGTTCCCTAGAAAGGTAAGTCAGGTAAGTTGATTCTGTGTATGTATGCCTATTTTGCACGGTGTTTGTGAGCATGGATTTGTGTTTCTACTGATGTTTGAAGGTTGGTTAAGCATTCCCATTGCTAGGTATTATTATGGAAAATGGTTTTGAATTAAAAGAGCTTAACACACGGATACCTGCCTTTGCTAACCCAATGTTCTTTTCTCGTGTTCTGTGTTTGTTGTTTTAGATTGTTTATTTGTTATGGAGAGACCGAGGGGAAGGCCTAGAGCGGGTGACCATGCACCCGGGGATGTGCCTCTTGCTTCTCCTGCTTCTGATGGTAATGGGGCGAATGTCGGAGGTAATGCACCTCAGGCTGGTGCCAAATTTGGAGGTGATGGTAATGGGCCTCAGGTTGGCTAGGGTCAGACCGGTGTGGACATGGCTCAGATACTTCAGACTATAGCTAGAGCTTTTCAGACGGATGTTGCTGGTCTTCATGTTGCAGTACCACCTCAGGGTGTGGAGACATGTTTGCCCCTTGAGCGACTTCGTAGCTTAGGCGGAGTCGAGTTTCGTGGTATGTATTTCGAGGGTTCGGAAGCATGGCTTGAGAGCACTACTCGTACATTGGGTCAAATGGAGTGCTCGGACACTCGTAACTTGGGTTGTGTTGTCTCGTTGCGTCAGGGAGATGCGTATGCTTGGTGGACCACAATTATCTCAGGTATGCCCCATGCCGAGGTTACTTGGGAATTCTTCTATAGTGCGTTCTGCAAGAATTACCTTGGTGCTCGTTATCAGGACGAGAAGAAAAGAGAATTCATGGCTTTAGTGCAAGGCAGTATGTCTGTATCTGAGTATGAGGTACAGTTTGTGTGCTTGAGTTAATATGCTTCAGAGTTGGTTCCCACTGAAAGGGAAAGGTGTGAACGGTTCCGTTACGGGTTGGTTACGGAGGTGAAGACCTATATGCTTGCTACTGATTACATCGAGTTCGATGTCTTGGTCTCTAGGGCCAAGGACATTGAGCAAAGTCTAAGTTTGGTTGCTCGATCGGGTGGATCCAGTTCAGGGAAAAGGTTTGCCGAGTGGGAGCGAGACCGTAACAAGAGGCACAAGGAGGGAAGACACCAACCGGACTTTAGGCGTGGAGGTGGTAACATGGGATGAGGCCATCAGGGTCGAGGTTTTGTTGCTTGCACACCTGATTGTGCTAGATGTGGGAGGAACCATTCCGGAAAGTGTTGGGGTACTTTTCGTGCTTGTTGGAACTGTGGATCTCATGCACATTTGAGGCATGGGTGTTTTCATCCGGCTAAGGATGGTCAGGCATCTGTTAGAGCTGCTGAGTATCAAAGAGGTCGTGGGCGCGACCGAGGTAACTTCCAGCCGAGTAATGATGGTTAGAGGAATGTGGCTCATGTTGTCGCGGTACAACCCGAGGGAGGTGGACCGGCTAGAGTTTATGTACAACGTGAGGCTGGGAATGACATGGATGTGATTTCAGGTAATTTTGTGTTACAATCTTTATCCTTGCTTTCGTTGATTGATTCTGGCTCGACACATTTGTATATTTTGAGTGAGCATGCAAGATCATTAGGTTTGTTTTTTGAGTTGTAAGATATAAGTATGCATGTTATGATTTCTTTTGGTGAGACAATTTTAGTTAGGAAAATGTTCTGGAGATGTCCTTTGATGGTTCATGGTCACGTGTTTCTTGTTGACATGATGGAGTTGCTCTTCTATGGTTTCGATGTAATTTTGGGTATGGATTGGCTTGTGGAGCATAAAGCTATGATAGATTTTGAGACTAAAAGAGTTTCTTTGAGGCTTTCTGATGACTACGAGGTAGTGGTAGTTGGTGAGAACGTTAAGTTCTTGTCTAATGTTGTTTCAGCTTTAGAGGCTCAGAGGAAGATGGATTTGGGTTGTCAAGCTTACTTAGCCTTTGTAGTGAATCCGAATATGAGTGAAGTTAGACCGCAAGATATCAGGACAGTTTGTGACTTCCCGAGTGTTTTTCTAGAAGAATTGTTTGGTTTGCCTCCAGATAGAGATGTTGAGTTTGCTATTGAGACGTATTCAGATTCTACTCTCGTATCGATTGCTCCGTATAGAATGAGACCAAAAGAGTTGAAAGAGTTGAAGACATAGCTTCAGGAACTGTCAGATAGAGGTTTTATTAGGCCTAGTATTTCACCTTGGGGTGCTCCGGTCTTGTTTGTGAAGAAGAAAGATGGCAGTATGAAGATGTACATAGATTATAGACAGTTGAACAAGGTAACAGTGAAGAACAAATATCATTTGCCGCGGATTGATGATTTGCTTGATCAGTTGAGAGGTGCTTCAGTGTTTTCGAAGATTGATTTGAGATCGGGGTACTATCAGTTGAAGGTAAAAGATGTGGACATACCGAAGATAACTTTCTGTACACGATATGGGCACTACGAGTTCTTAGTAATGCCCTTCGATTTGACTAATGCCCCAGCTGCATTTATAGACATGATGAACAGAGTGTTTCACGAGTTTTTGGATAGGTTTGTAATAGTGTTCATAGATGACATTTTAGTGTACTCCAGGACCGAGGAAGAACATGATGAGCATTTTCAATTTGTACTTCAGACCTTGCATGAGAATCAATTGTATGCCAAGTAGAGCAAATGTGAGTTTTGGATTAGGGAAGTAGTCTTTCTAGGTCATGTGATCTCAGCCGATGGGATTAGTGTGGATCCCAAGAAGATAGAAATAATAGTGAGTTGGAAACAACTGAAGTCAGTCACTGAAATCCGTAGTTTTCTAGGTTTAGACGGATATTATCAAAGGTTTATTGAGGGGTTCTCGAAGATTGCTACACCTTTGACTAAACTGTTATAGAAAAATGTTCTATGTGAGTGGATAGATACAAGGCAGCAAGCGTTTGAAAAGTTGAAGAGAGCATTGATGGAAGCTCTTATCTTGATTCAGCCTGAACCATGGAAAGAGTTCGTGATCTACAGTGATGCGTCATGTGTAGGTTTAGGTTGTGTGCTTATGCAAGAAGGAAGAGTTGTAGCTTATGCTTCAAGACAGTTGAAGGTTCACGAGAAGAATTACCCCACCCATGACATCGAGTTAGTGGATAGGGCCTTTGCTTTGAAGATTTAGAGACACCACTTTATGGTGAGAAATGCACAATCTACACCGACCACAAGAGTTTGAAATATTTGATGACTCGGAAAGAGTTGAACCTTAGACAACGTAGGTGGTTAGAGCTTCCTAAAGACTATGACCTCACAATAGAGTACCATCTGAGTAAAGAAAATGTAGTGGCCGATGCTTTGAGTAGAAAGGTGACAGTTGAGTTGCGAGCTATGTTTGCGAGATTGAGTGTGTCACAGGATGGCGGTTTGATAGCCGAGCTACATGTTAAACCTTCGTTACTTCAGATGATTCGAGAGAAACAGTTGCAAGACAGATCTTTGACACCTCACGTACAAGATATAGTCGAGGGTAGACCCACATATTTCTGCTTTGGTGATAATGGGATCTTATGTTTCAAGGATAGAGTAGTTGTTCCAAAAGATGCCGAGTTGAGACGTACTATTTTGAACGAAGCTCATAACATTCCTTTTGCTATGCATCCGGGTAGTACGAAGATGTATCGTGTGTTGAAAGATGAGTATTTCTAGATTGGGTTAAAGAAAGATGTGGTTGAGTATGTGAGTAGATGTATGGTTTGCCAGCGCGTTAAGGCCGAGCATCAGTTACCTTTAGGTTTGTTACAATCGTTGAAGATTCCAGAATGGAAGTGGGAACGGATTACTATGGATTTTGTGTCAGGTTTACCGTTGACAGATTCACTAAGTGTGCACATTTCATACTTGTCCATACTGCTTACACCTTAGACAGGTTGTCCGAGTTGTATATTAGTGAGATTGTGAGGCTGCATGGTGTACCGAAGTCGATTGTGTCTGATAAAGATCCGAGGTTTACAGCCAGATTTTGGGAGTGTTTGCATCGTGCCTTGGGGACTTGGTTGAACTTCAGTACTTCATATCACCCACAGTCAGATGGGCAGTAGGAGAGAGTTATTCAGGTGTTAGAGGACACATTGAGGTGTTGCATCATCGGCTTTCAAGGTTCATGGGAGAAGCATCTACCACTAGTATAGTTTGCATAAAACAACAGTTACCAGGCTAGTATTCAGATGGCACCGTACGAAGCTCTGTATGGTAGAAGATGTAGAACACCTATTTGTTTGTTGGGCCGAAGTCGGACAAAAGCTTATATCTATGCCAGACTTGCTTAAGGGCACTACCGAGAAGGTAAAACTAATATGTGATCGCTTGAAGGCAGCTTCAGACCGACAGAAATCGTATGCAAATTTGAAGAGGAAAGAGATTGAGTATGCTATCGGTGATAAAGTATTCTTGAAGGTTTCCCCGTGGAAGAAGGTAATGAGGATTGGTCATGTTGCATATAGGTTGAGGTTGTCATCCGAACTTGAGAAGATTCATGATGTGTTCCATGTTTCGATGCTCCGAAAGTATAGATCAGATTTGTCTCATATGATGTTAGTGGAAGATATTGAATTGAATCCGGATTTTTCATATGATGAAGAATCAATTGAGATTCTTGCTACAGACAGTAAAGTGTTGCGTGGGAGGACCATTGAGTTAGTCAAGGTTTTGTGGAGACATCAGGGTGTGGAAGAAGACACTTGGGAGAGAAAGGCGGACATGGAAGAGCAATTTTCGTACCTCTTTCCATCAAGTAAATTTTGAGGACGAAATTCCTTAAGTGGGGGAGAGTTGTAACGCCTTGGGTTTAGGGTCTGGGAGTTCGGATCGAGACCTAGGAAAGGTTTGTAAATTGAGTTTGGGGTTCGAGTTGTCTTTAAATGAAAATGATTTCATAAAAGAGTTTTAAAATTTTTATTGAGTTTTTAGGGATAAATAAAAAAATTAAGGCATGAAAGGATTTTTGTTAAAAAGAGAGTTTTAAAATAAAAGGGGAAATAAAATAGAATATTTCAAAAAAAAAGACATCCACTTTCTTCTTCCCCTTTCCAAACCCTGTTCACGTTAAAAACTCCCAAAGCCACCATCCATTTTCACCAAACTCCACCATTTTGAAGATTTCAAAGAGGTAAACAACTTGGTTTTCACTCGTCTCTTCGTTTAAATCTTGCTTGTAACATTTTCTTTCCAAAAGCTTGGTGATTTCTCAAGTTCTTTCATTTTGGGTAAACTGGGTTTTTGAAGGGTTTATTTAATTTAGTGAAAACAATGATTTGGGTTAGTTTTAAATCATGTTTTGAGTACAAAATAAGGTTAAGATGATGTGTTTATCAAGAAAACCCGAAATGGAATAAATGGGTAAATTTTGAGTTAGGGAAATGTGGGCTTTTGAGTTGTTTATGGTTGGAAATGGTTTCTAAGGGGTTTGTGGATGCGTGTTGAAGGTTTTGAAGCTTTTGGGTATGTTTTGGATGTTAAATTGATGAATTTATTGCTGATTTTTTGTTAGAGTGGAAATGTGATTGGTTTTGATTAGTTTCAGGTAGGAATCAGAAATGGTTGTTGTTGAATTGAGATAAAGTTGATTTCAATGGGTTTGATTGTTGAAAGTATGTTAACTCTTTTTTTTTTTGAATTTGGGTAGAAGCAGCAGATAGAGATTTGGGTACTTCGGACGCGATACCCGGTGTTACGGAGGCTTGAAATTGGTGTTTCGGCTATCGTTGGGTTCTACCGGTGAGTGGAAATATTTTTGAGAGTTTAGGTTGAGCTTTAAAGGCCAACCTAAGCTCGAGAGTAAGTATTAAATGTTTACGATTTACTTTTCTGGAATTCTATATTTCCATCTTGTTATGCATTGTTGATATGAGATGGATGTGTGTATTTGATTAATGAGTGTTGTATTGTATGTTGGTTTATATGAGGTTTGAGTATTGGAAAATATGAGGGTCTTACCGGGTATAATTGGTCAACCATAGGGTTAGAGTGCACTTGTAAAATTTGCGTGTGGCCCTAGTGATGTAAGATGCCATTAGGGAGGAGTATGGCGATGTAAGATGCCACCAGAAGCTTTATTGTTAGACCTCGATGATGTAAGATGCCATCGTAAGTCTTTTTGTTCTTATAGATTCGGTGATGTGAGATGCCATCGAATCCAATCCGCGTATTCGAGTAATGTAACCATAATTGACATAATACTCTTCTGTTGGAAGGTTGAATGTTATCTTGGTAGATGTTGAGAGTCATGCCTTGTTGTTATATGTTGTTGCATTGCTTGATGTAAGATGTCGAGCACATGTAAGATTGTTGATAATCATGTTGATGGAATACATGCTTGTGGTTTTGTTTTCAATTCATAAACGATTTTATTAAAACTACATTGTTGTTTTTGTGGTTTTGAGCACCACTCACTAAGCTTTATGCTTACACGCTCCTTTCCAACAATGCAGATCGTTAGCGATCCGGGAAGCAAAGGAAGGCGAGGGAAAGGCTTCGGTGATCGTAGCTTAAGCTCAAGTATGGATTTTAAGTTGTAATAATAATTTAGCAATAAGAATACTTGCTTTTGTGGTTAGGGAGGTTGATGTAAACTCCCATGAGTTTGATCATGTTACTACATGTTTTAAATGTTGAAATCATGCTATGTTGAGACTTGCTTTGGCTTTTGGTTAAATGCCTTGTGTTTTGGCTTGTTGGTGTTTTGAGTTAAAGTGTTCCTTATGAGCTTTTAAGTTTGAGATCCATGCTTGTGTGTATGCATGTTTGAAACCTGTTTTTAGGGTGTTTGCCTCTAGAATGTTTGCTCAATATGTTGCTTTGTGGTTTGTGCTCTTTCGGGGTAAGTTTGGGGATGCCAAAATGCATTTTCGGGCATATCTGTGCCTAGGCGTTTCGAAACACCTTGTATGATTTCGGAACGTCCAGGCTTTGGGGCACCCGTATCGGAATGGGGGTGGTGCCGTTTCGGTACGTTTTGCCTTTGGAGACCTTCGTTTCGAAACAAAGAGGAGCCGTTTCAGAACGGCCTAGTTTTGCTTTTTGCTGAGAGCTCGCGTTTCGAAACGGGCAACCCATGTTTCGAAACACATGCAGTTAAAGTGGTTAAAATACATCTTTGAAGGTTTCCAAATATTACGCTTTAGTCCCCAATGCTTGTATGCTTCCTAAGTGAATTTATATGTCTCGTTTGTGTTGGTCTTGCCTTGTGTGCTTGAAATATGACTAATGAACTATCTGGTAAGGTTTAAATTACCTTTATGCCCCAGTTTTGATGTGGTTTTGCAAAATGGTCATTCGTGAGTGTTTGGCTCCAATTGGACATTCGATTGATGTCCGATTGAGACATTGTTCTTCTGTTGTGACCTTTAACACCATAGGACCGTTAAATTGCATTTAGACAAGATAAATCTTAATCTAGGGTTGTTAATCGGAGGGAAATTCTTGAATTTTTCTCCGGTTATCCCCGTGTGACTCTCTTGATTCGATCTTGCGACTAGATCGGGTCGAGAGGGTTACAGTCTTGGACGCGTAATGGATCACATGAAAGGATTTGTCAATTTTTTGACCTAATATTGCCCCTACCGCATGATCACTTGCATCACACATTATCTCGAATGGATAGTTCCAATTTGGTGGCTTGACTATGGGTGATGTGGTTAAAGCTTCTTTCAGTATGTTGAATGCTTGTTTGCATGGTTCATCAAAATCGAACTCCACGTCTTTTTGAAGAAGCTTGCAAAGTGATATGGAGATCTTTAAAAAGTCCTTGATGAAACGCCTATAGAAATTTGTATGACCAAGGAAAGCACGAAATTCCCGTACATTTGTGGGGTAGGGTAATGAAGAAATAATATTTATCTTAAATTTATCTACTTCGATTTCTCTAGATGATACTATATGCCCTAAGATAATTCATTGATCGACCATAAAATGACATTTTTCGTAGTTAAGGACTAGGTTGATTTCTATACACCTTTTCAAGACTTTTTTAAGATTAGCCAAACATGCATCAAAGGAAGACGGTAAAATCATCCATAAAAACTTCAATGATATTTTTAACATAATCAGAAAAAAATACTCATCATGCATCTCTGAAAAGTAGCCGGAGCGTTACACAACCCGAATGGCATGTGTCGATATGCAAAGGTTCCGAATGGGTATTATTGATCAAATTGCATGATTTCATTGTAGATAGAATCATACAAAAAAAATATTTTCATGTGCCTCATTAAAACCCCACAATCCTAGTAGGAGGAAAGAAGTACGCATGAAAATATAAAGAAAGTTAAACTAAAAATTAAACTAACATAACATAACAACAAAAAACACTCAACCTACACTTTAGTTTACTTTAATTTTAAAAATTAAAAAATAATTTATTATATTTTCGAGTAGCTCACGAGAATTTTGAGTCGGGTATCAAGTAGCTCGACTCGTTAAGAACTTGACTCGAGTTCGAGCTCGAGTCGAGTCCAATCGAGTCGAGTGTTGACCAAGTTTTGATCGAGTCGAGCTCGAGTAGCTCGCGATCTGTCTCGTTTAATTTACAGTCCTATTCACAACATCAGAATTCAAACTCTTAATATTGTTTAAAGAATCTAATGTCTCATCATAGTAGACCAACTGATCGTTGGTCTCTCTTTTTTACTTTAGATATTTTCAACGTTTTTTTTCACATGCAAATAGGGTAAATTACACCTTTAATCACTAAATTTGTTTCTCACTCCTATTCCGGTCACTAATTTTTTTTTTAATTTAATCACTCAAGAGCCCAAACCCAATCTACAAACTGCAAATGAAGATTATTTTCAGCTAAATAAAGACACTGCAAAATCGAAGTTGGCAAAGCTGGAATCTGACCGGAAAACTGATTGCTCGATAGATTCGAGAAATTAATCTTCACACATGAAGAAACCGGACGAGCTATATCGCCGAAGATCTCGTTGCCGGAAATATCAATATGTATCAAGGCCGAACCGTCTCCGAATGAAGGAATCCAACTGAAAAATTATTCGATGAAAGATACAAAAACTGCAAATTCTTGCAGTTCGAGACGTTAATCTTGTTTTCTTTTAAGTCCAGGTGCTTTAACTCGCCGCACCCACCGTGGAGAATTCAAAGAACCAACTGGAATTAGGCTAATAATGCAACTGAAATTCATCAATCGGTGGAAGGGCATAAATTATGAGTTAATTGCACTGTTTTTATTAACCTAATAAATCACCGATTTACCTGCAAACCCGCCTTTTTATTAGCCTGATAAATCCATCAATTTCAGCTCTGCAATCGGATATAAATCATCGATTTTTGGCGCACCCGCCTTTTATTCAACTTCCTAGTTTTTTAAATTTCTAATGGAGTACTATTATAAAACCAGCTCTTCCCTTTTCCATAATGGTTAAGTGCTTTTTGACTTAACTTTGAGCAAATAGGTACGATAGTTGTTAAGGAACAAAATCAATATAGTAAGGCTATATACTAGAAGAGTAATTTGTATTGTTAAATATTAAGAGAATCACCAGTATATTATAACTTCAAATTGTGAGTACAAAGATATATGTAGATCATTCGTAGCACAAAGATATTAAAATGAAACAATGTTTTAACAAGGAGGAAATGTAGCTCCACACATTTTAGCCATTTTTCGAATCTCGATTCTGTCAAAAACTCGTTTAAGATCTTCACTCTGCATGTACCCGCAAAAGCATGACACATGTTCATGTGCTTTAGCGCAACAAGCGGCTGATGGAGCTGGCTTCTTATACTCATTCAAACATGGGCTCATCAAATCTAAAGCGTTATCACATTTTGCTGCTACCTCCGCAACTGAAAACACCACCACCAGTAGTGACAACACACACAAGACAATAGAAACCTTGCTCATGTTGTTATTTTTTTCTACACAAATTAAAATACTGGTGATTATAATTGAATTGGTATTTTTTACATGTATTTTGACATAATTTATAGCAGTTGAAGTGATAATTTATGAGAGTTTTAGGCCGTTCATATAAATTTAGTAAAGAAATGTTTAGTTTAACATTTTGAGATATGTGGTGACAAGATTTAAAACGTCAACGAATAAATAGGCTGATCTTTGAATAACTTTACCCGCTAAACCAAAAGAAGTTTCTATTAAGCAAAACAAGTTTAAATATTGAATCATATTTCGTTGGTTGTGTTATCCTATTTAAATATATTTATTATATGTGCATGTGTGTTCTATATTATTGTTAGAACACACTAAAAAAATATTAATAATAATAAATGCATGTGTATTTTCCTGCTTAATATGTGTTGGAAAATTGTTATAATATGGAAATTTTGAGGCATATATTCAAAGGGTAAATATGGAGAATCGAATCATGAATTTACGTCTTCATATTCTACTCCATGAAATCTTTACAACGATATCTCATATGCTCAAATTGGTTAAGTGGTGAATGAGAAATTGATGTTCAAAGTAGGCAATTTGCAAAGATTGGTGAGTAAATAGTAAGCTTGAATCCCACATTGGTTAGAGATCAAGTGTAGGAGGTGTATATACAATGGAACCAACAAAAACTGCAACCCCATAAACCCAGCCTAGAAGAAAATATTGAATTTAGAAAGTTACGATTGAAAATTTAACCCTCAAGAAAACTAATTTTTAAAAATTATACTTTAATTTAAAAAGAATGTATAACGATAATTTAATAAATATCTTATAATAAATAAAACATAGATGTCATAATTAATATTCAAATGTTTGTACAAAATCTCCGAAATAAAACCACACTAAATGAATGCAAAAATAATCCTTAAACATAAATAGTCTTATGGTGCGTTTGGTTCACGGAATGTAAGATTACCTTTGGGAATAAGATTCCCGAAATTTAACATTACTTGACACATTACTGGGAATGTGACATTACCTTGTTTGCTTTATTGTGTCGGAATGTAAGATTATTGTGTTTGGCTGGAGGTATATAAGGTTATCTTGAAGTAAAATTTACTAAATTGTCCATATGTTATATTTTCTTTTTAACAGGTTAAACTTTCAATATTAACTTAAAAATACATGCACAAAAATTAATAGAATTATTTTTGTTACACTATCTAAAATTTGTAAAAATTATATATTTATCATATTTAATATAATTATTATATTAACTATTCTTTAAAAGAACCCAACAAGTGGTCTCGGTGGAAAAATGGATGAAGTTCGTCCTAGAAGACCTGAGTTCAATCACTTTGTATATACTACCTTGTAATCACCTTTAGACTATTAAAAAAATTATTTTATATTTACTTACTCTAGTTATCCTCTATTAAAATATTTTGTAAATTTTTAAATGCTAGAAATTTAATATGTTCAAAATTTTAATTTTTTATTACTTGTGACATGTGAAACAAATTAAAGTAAATAATAAAATAAATCTAAAAGTTGTATAATACTGATAAGAATTTATATAATAAGTTTAACCTACTAAAATATTTTACAAGGTCATAAACATAAAAATAAAATTAAAAACATCAACTCTAAACTTATTAATTTTTAAGCAATATACTATCGCAACATATAACTTATAAACATCATAAATATAATATTAATAAAAATACATTAAATATTTGTAACACCATTTAAACATTAAATTAATATTAAATAAAAATATTTAATTAATTTACACCACACATATTTAATCAACTAATTAAATTTTACAAAGGATCTATATGAACAAAATCTATTAACATAGGGGTAATATGGTCCAAAGGGGAGGGAATGTAAAATTACCCCTTGGAGGGAATGCTCTCCAACCAAACGTGGTATGTGATTCCGGAAAAGATCATTCCCCCAGGTAATGATCTTTTCCACGAACCAAACGCCCCCTTAAAGTATGGAATTACATCAATGTCTCAAAATAATAAATAATAGTATTAATAACTAAAATTAGTTTCATACTGAATAATAAAATTATCGGATAATACGTGAGATCCTCCAAGTACAACGTCGCCTAAAGTCCAAAGATATCTGTAAGAGAAAACTATGGGGAAGTAAGCTAAAGAGCTTAGTGTGTCTCTAAAGTGCAAGAAAAACCATATAATAAAACATAGTATTATTTTCTTAAAATTCATTAAAATCGTAGCACATAAATCACAAACACAATGCAATGCACCCAACTACAACCGCCAAGAGAAGAGGAAAGTTCCTCAGAACTCCTCACTACATCCACCAGTCGATGTGTAGTAAAGACCATTGTTTCCTCCGTACAAATCTCAACTCATGCTCTTACATATATGATGTTTAAAACTCAAATCCATAAACGCATCTCCATAAATCTGATATTTCATAAAACATACTTCATAAATCATAGTTCATAAATCCATAAATCATAGTTCCGTAAATCTAATGTTTCATAAATCAAATGTTCCATAAATCATAATTAAAACACATTCTGAAATCATATGCACATGATGCCAACCATACAAGTCATAATACATATAAATAATCACATAAGTGGTAAAACACCAACACATAGAAAAATAATATATAATTTATTTATAGCACCTGAAGAAAACACACCTTAAGTGTCAATAGCTCTAACGTCGGGACGAACACCTCTCACGTTTGGATCTAGCTAAATCGGAACCAAGGTTTGATCGAAATAAAAAGCATAAAAATGATTTCGAGAGGTAAAAGGGTATGTTATTCGAATATGGAAGAGAGAGATGCGGCTGCTATAGAAGTAATGGCATAACAATCTGCCGTTAAATGTTAAGCCTTAAGCTTTTCATGATTTACAAATTGACCCTTAAATTTCTATATTCAGCCTTATAAATATGAATTTTCTCAATTTAACCCTCAAACTCAATTAGTGTTTTTGAATTAAATTCCCAAATCATTTGGGTTTTAAGAATTAGAGATTCTAAAAGTAGAGTTTTAAATTAGGAATTTTGCGAATCTAGGGTTTATAATTTGGGCGCAATTTTTGGGGTGTTACAAATAATTTTTGAATAAGCTTAGCAAAGACTGGGCTTTGCGTGTAGGTATGACAGGGGTGAAGGTGAATGTTCGGACTGGTTAGCCTAGCATGACTTGTTGAAACTGTAGCCCAAATTCGAAAATCCTCATCTAAAAACAACTTAAATAATTGGAAATTCAAAATAGATTTTGTGAATCTGAATAATATATATATATAGATAGATAGATAGATAGATAGATAGATAGATAGATAGATAGATAGATAGATAGATAGATAGATAGATAGATAGATAGATAGATAGATAGATAGATAGATAGATAGATAGATAGATAGATAGATAGATAGATAGATAGATAGATAGATAGATAGATAGATAGATAGATAGATAGATAGATAGATAGATAGATAGATAGATAGATAGATAGATAGATAGATAGATAGATAGATAGATAGATAGATAGATAGATAGATAGATAGATAGATAGATAGATAGATAGATAGATAGATAGATAGATAGATAGATAGATAGATAGATAGATAGATAGATAGATAGATAGATAGATAGATAGATAGATAGATAGATAGATAGATAGATAGATAGATAGATAGATAGATAGATAGATAGATAGATAGATAGATAGATAGATAGATAGATAGATAGATAGATAGATAGATAGATAGATAGATAGATAGATAGATAGATAGATAGATAGATAGATAGATAGATAGATAGATAGATAGATAGATAGATAGATAGATAGATAGATAGATAGATAGATAGATAGATAGATAGATAGATAGATAGATAGATAGATAGATAGATAGATAGATAGATAGATAGATAGATAGATAGATAGATAGATAGATAGATAGATAGATAGATAGATAGATAGATAGATAGATAGATAGATAGATAGATAGATAGATAGATAGATAGATAGATAGATAGATAGATAGATAGATAGATAGATAGATAGATAGATAGATAGATAGATAGATAGATAGATAGATAGATAGATAGATAGATAGATAGATAGATAGATAGATAGATAGATAGATAGATAGATAGATAGATAGATAGATAGATAGATAGATAGATAGATAGATAGATAGATAGATAGATAGATAGATAGATAGATAGATAGATAGATAGATAGATAGATAGATAGATAGATAGATAGATAGATAGATAGATAGATAGATAGATAGATAGATAGATAGATAGATAGATAGATAGATAGATAGATAGATAGATAGATAGATAGATAGATAGATAGATAGATAGATAGATAGATAGATAGATAGATAGATAGATAGATAGATAGATAGATAGATAGATAGATAGATAGATAGATAGATAGATAGATAGATAGATAGATAGATAGATAGATAGATAGATAGATAGATAGATAGATAGATAGATAGATAGATAGATAGATAGATAGATAGATAGATAGATAGATAGATAGATAGATAGATAGATAGATAGATAGATAGATAGATAGATAGATAGATAGATAGATAGATAGATAGATAGATAGATAGATAGATAGATAGATAGATAGATAGATAGATAGATAGATAGATAGATAGATAGATAGATAGATAGATAGATAGATAGATAGATAGATAGATAGATAGATAGATAGATAGATAGATAGATAGATAGATAGATAGATAGATAGATAGATAGATAGATAGATAGATAGATAGATAGATAGATAGATAGATAGATAGATAGATAGATAGATAGATAGATAGATAGATAGATAGATAGATAGATAGATAGATAGATAGATAGATAGATAGATAGATAGATAGATAGATAGATAGATAGATAGATAGATAGATAGATAGATAGATAGATAGATAGATAGATAGATAGATAGATAGATAGATAGATAGATAGATAGATAGATAGATAGATAGATAGATAGATAGATAGATAGATAGATAGATAGATAGATAGATAGATAGATAGATAGATAGATAGATAGATAGATAGATAGATAGATAGATAGATAGATAGATAGATAGATAGATAGATAGATAGATAGATAGATAGATAGATAGATAGATAGATAGATAGATAGATAGATAGATAGATAGATAGATAGATAGATAGATAGATAGATAGATAGATAGATAGATAGATAGATAGATAGATAGATAGATAGATAGATAGATAGATAGATAGATAGATAGATAGATAGATAGATAGATAGATAGATAGATAGATAGATAGATAGATAGATAGATAGATAGATAGATAGATAGATAGATAGATAGATAGATAGATAGATAGATAGATAGATAGATAGATAGATAGATAGATAGATAGATAGATAGATAGATAGATAGATAGATAGATAGATAGATAGATAGATAGATAGATAGATAGATAGATAGATAGATAGATAGATAGATAGATAGATAGATAGATAGATAGATAGATAGATAGATAGATAGATAGATAGATAGATAGATAGATAGATAGATAGATAGATAGATAGATAGATAGATAGATAGATAGATAGATAGATAGATAGATAGATAGATAGATAGATAGATAGATAGATAGATAGATAGATAGATAGATAGATAGATAGATAGATAGATAGATAGATAGATAGATAGATAGATAGATAGATAGATAGATAGATAGATAGATAGATAGATAGATAGATAGATAGATAGATAGATAGATAGATAGATAGATAGATAGATAGATAGATAGATAGATAGATAGATAGATAGATAGATAGATAGATAGATAGATAGATAGATAGATAGATAGATAGATAGATAGATAGATAGATAGATAGATAGATAGATAGATAGATAGATAGATAGATAGATAGATAGATAGATAGATAGATAGATAGATAGATAGATAGATAGATAGATAGATAGATAGATAGATAGATAGATAGATAGATAGATAGATAGATAGATAGATAGATAGATAGATAGATAGATAGATAGATAGATAGATAGATAGATAGATAGATAGATAGATAGATAGATAGATAGATAGATAGATAGATAGATAGATAGATAGATAGATAGATAGATAGATAGATAGATAGATAGATAGATAGATAGATAGATAGATAGATAGATAGATAGATAGATAGATAGATAGATAGATAGATAGATAGATAGATAGATAGATAGATAGATAGATAGATAGATAGATAGATAGATAGATAGATAGATAGATAGATAGATAGATAGATAGATAGATAGATAGATAGATAGATAGATAGATAGATAGATAGATAGATAGATAGATAGATAGATAGATAGATAGATAGATAGATAGATAGATAGATAGATAGATAGATAGATAGATAGATAGATAGATAGATAGATAGATAGATAGATAGATAGATAGATAGATAGATAGATAGATAGATAGATAGATAGATAGATAGATAGATAGATAGATAGATAGATAGATAGATAGATAGATAGATAGATTTTATCATATAATATATATTTTGAATTTGAATTTGAGTTTAATTGTGATTAGAACTCTATCTTTGTTCACCTATAAAAAGAGGCTTCATCAAGAAGAAAATTCACAACGAACTTTGCAAGCTAAGAATATTTCTTCTCCAACTCTCCTTATTTTCTCTAAAAAATTCATCATGCATTTGGTTTTCATTTTTTCTATGGTGATAGACGAAGGCAAACTTTCAGTTCGTGATTTCTCTGCATCTATGCTAATACAGTTGATAATTCTGTTGTTGTATTCTGGGAGATAGGCGTCCAACGTTTCTCAAGCATCAAATGAGCGAACGAATTTGTCTTAAGAAACCTCAACAAATTTGCTCATCCAAATTGTTGCCTGAATACAAGTAAACGGTTCCGATTTATTGCTTTAATATTTAATTTTTATTTAAAATATTTTTTATAATTGGTTTGTTCTGTTCAATATAATAAAAAATTTATCATATTTATTTATTTTTGTAATTATTATTATTATTATTATTATTATTATTATTATTATTATTAACGCCCCTTATCTAATAATATGTTCTCTTACTATATTATTAATAAAACCATATTATGTGCGTGATATATATATATATATATATATATATATATATATATATATATATTAAAAAAATTTATCTAGAAATCTATTAATTGGTCTAAAATGCTAAATTTAAATTCTGATATGAAAAATGAAAATGTAATATCTCTCTGTTTAATAAAAAATCTTCATTTATATTCATGTGAGTTAGCTTAATTTGCTACATTTATGTGAGTTCTGATAAGGAAGAATGGTGTAACACCCGGGTTTAGAGGTCGGGTGGAAATAATATTTTAATATCATTTTGGGCTCGGTTTTATAATTAAAATAATCTTTTAAGTTTCGGGTTTCAAAAAAACAAATAATTAAATGTTGGACTAAATTGAATTGTTTTACATCTTGCATAGAGATTTTGAAAAGAAGAAAATTGTCATTTCATTAATGGCAAAACCGTAAATAATGGAACTTCATTTTAAAACCCTTTTTACTAAAATAAAGCATTGTCTTCTTCCTCCCCCCATTTCACATTTTGAACGACCAAGAGCTCTCTCTCTCTACACAATCACTATTCCATCACATAGCTTCTCCATTTCAACTCATTTTCGAAAGGTAACATCCTTTTTGACTTCTCCTCAACCTCCCCTCTTCAAAAGTACACTTAGTTTTCATTTTCGTTAAGATTTTTAGAAAATGAAGTTTTGGAGATTTTGATTAAAAATGGAAACTTTATGTTGTTAAGCTTAATGTGTTATGAAGTCTAGGAGCTAAATGCTTCAACATATATGATTTTTTCTTGGTTTTGAGCAATTCCCAGATTTGGGTTTAAATGGGGTTTCTGAAGGATTTTGGGTGAGTTTTGGGGGTTGTTTTAGGTGGGAATTGATGGTCCAATGGTGGTCCAATGGTTAGGGGTTGATTTGGGATCATTTGTGGGTATAATAGGTGTTGGAAACATGGGTTTTGGATGAGGTTTTGGGGCTGCCCGAGTTTGCAAAATGTGGGGTTTGTTCATGACTTGAAATTGTGTGAATTGTGTTTGAATTGTGTTCCGGGTTAGTATTTTGATGTTTGGGCTAATTTGAAGATTGTTTGAATTGTATTGAGGTTGTTTAGAAGCGAGAGCTTGTGTCGGTGAAGCATCGGGAGGAAATCCGGAAGCTTGAGGGTGGTTTCTTGCTTGGCTTGGAGCTTGGAAGCTTAGATGAGTGGTTAAATGTTTAAAGTGGTTTTTAAATGGTTGGTTCGAGCAAGTGGACTAGGTCGGGCTTGGTAGACCCACCTAGAGTTAGGATTAAGGTCGTAGCCTAATTCTAAACTTAATCTAGAGCCATTGGTTGAACTTGTATTCGATGAATATGCCTCGTGATATTTGTGATATGATTGCTTATGTATAATGTGTTATACATGTGAGATGACGTATGATTTGTGATGCTTATGGCATGCATGGAAATGGTTCATGATTGTGATCATGGTGAGTACGTGCTAAGCACGGAATTGATTGAAATGAATAATGTGGAATGAGTTAAATGTTGGCACTAGTATGCTTGAGTACAAACGATTGATCATTAGAATGTTAGTGTGCACACATGAGTCTAAATTCGCGCGTGACCTTGGTGGCGTTGAGTCACCAAGGAGGAGTACAGGTACGCCCGGAAATTGTTATATATATATATATATAGTCGATGATGAGTGGAATCCCATCGACGGGGCGTGAGGACGAGTGGAATCCCCTCCACGAGACCTGTGATGAGTGTAATCCCACTGTTAGGTAAAGTGGTTGTTGGATGTGAGTTCCAACGTGTTTATCCGCGTATTCGGGTCATAGCTAGGTGCCAATATTGATTGATATGTGTATCAATGTGTTGTTGAATGTGATTTCTACTTGGATGTTTATATGTGTTTACATATATTGTGAAATGGAGCTTGTTGAGCATGTCATATAATTGAATATTGTTCATGCATCTTTAACTTTTGGCTCTTGAGGATCTTTGGTAATTATGTATTTACCTTGGCTAAGATCGTGCTTGGACCCTGCATTGTCGAGGTTTGTTTTTAAAGAGCTTACCCTCACTAAGCTTATTGCTTACGCTCTCTCTTTGTTCGACAATGCAGATCCTTAGTTCGTGGGTTGCTAGGTGCAAGAAGGGGGCCTCCAAGTGTGCTCGTGGTGGTTGTGTAGCTACCAAGTATGAACTTTTAAATTAAGATATAATGGTCAAGCAATGAGACATGTAATCGTGTTATGATGTTTTTGGATCATGTTGTTATGGTTGTTGCTAGGAGCATGCTAGACTTCTTTTGAATGCCATGTTGCTTGTAAACCATTTTGGCCTTTACCTATCTTATTTTTCCTAAGTGTTGGACATGATGAAGCTTATTACCTTTAATTCTATGTTAATGTACGCTTTTGGTAATGCATTAATTTGATGTTCCTCTCTATGTGTCTTGGGTGTCTTAAGCATGCTTGTTATGTTGGTTTGCCTTAGGAATGATGTTAGTGTGATGTTTGAGGTTTTAGAGGGATTTAAGGGCATCTTTGTGCCATAAATCAACTAAAACTAGTCTGCAGACATAGGGCGTTTCGAAACGGGCTACCCTGTTTCGATACGGTCCCTTTGCTTTTGGCCAGGCATTTCGAAACGCGTAGAGGCCGTTTCGGTACACTTTCGCCACTGGAATTCTGAGAAAATGACGAGATGAAGGTGTTCCAAAACGGGTCTATGGGGTTTCGAAACGGTCAAATCTCGTTGACCACGAGAAGTTGACCAGGGAGGGTGTTTCGGAACGGTTGACCTCCGTTCCGATATGGCCTCCTCGTGTAGGCTTAGAACTGTTGACCAGGTCAAGGAGTTTCGATACACCTTGAGGGTGTTTCGAAACGGCATGCTTAATCACACAAAAATGGATTGTTTTGTATAGGTTGTTCGAGTTATTGTTTTATGAATGCTTGGCTTTCCGCTGTCATGATCACATAGGATACGAATGAGCCTTTAGAAAAGATTTAATTAAAAGGAAATTTGTTGGGTCGTTAACCGAGGAGGAACCTTAACAGGTTTCGCTCCGGTTTTCCCCGTGTGGCCCACTCGGATCGATCAAGCATCCGGACCGGGACGAGGGGGTTACACTTGTTGGTATCAGAGCCAGGTTACCGAGACCTTGGGCATGTAAGTGAGGTAAGTTTAAGTTTTGAATTGATATACACGGTGTTTGCTTGCTTTGTAAGTATGATTGCTCGTATGACAAGTATGTTGATTATTTTGTTTAAAAGCATGTTGTTTGGGAGTCCCATTGCTACTATTACATCAGAAGAGAATTTTTAAGTGAGGGAAACGTACTTGAGCACTTGGAAGTCTTGCCTTGCTAACCCGATCTTGTATATTTTGTTTGTTGTGGTTGTAGTTATCGTTTGTGAGCGATGTCTAGACCGAGGGGTAGGCCGAGGGTGGTTTGTCAGGAACCACGTGTTACGGTTCCTGTTGAGCCGGTGATTGGAGTGGATGCTCATATAGAAGGGCCGGTGGCCGCGGGAGTTGGAGCTCCTCCACCACCACCTCCTTCGCCTGGAGTTGGAGGCGAGGATGGAGCTGAAGGAGAGGGACCTCAAGGTGGCCAAGGTGACCAAGGTCCGGCCGGAATTGATATGACTCCGCTAGTGCAAGCTATAGCGGGAGCATTTCAGGCCGCGGTTGCGGGAGCTCAGGCTGCAGCTCAGGCTAGGTGTGACGATGCTAGTCTACATTTGGAGAGGCTCCGTAGCTTGGGGACCGAAGAGTTCAGAGGATCTACTCCGGAGAGGTCGGAGTTATGGTTGGAGAAGACGGTTCGTATCTTAGCTCAGATGGGTTGTGTGGGCGCACGTTGATTGGGTTGTGTGATTTCCTTGCTTCAGGGTGATGCCTACACCTGGTGGGTCACCATTACTACTGAAGTTCCAGAGGCCGAGATTGATTTGGATTTTTTTGAGTCTGCTTTCAGGAAGAGGTACTTGGGACCGAGGTATTTAGATGAGAAGAAGCGAGAGTTTATGGCCCTTACTCAGGGAGATGCTTCTGTGACAGACTATAAGATCCGTTTTGTTCGCTTGAGTCAATACGCTCAAGAGTTGGTTCCTACTGAAGTGGAACGCTGTAACTGTTTCTGCTATGGGTTGAGCGAGGAGGTCAAGAGGTATATGTTAGCTTCTAACTACCCAGACTTTGATGTGTTGGTCGGGAGGGCCAAGGACATAGAGCACAGTTTGGGTTCGGCCAAACGATCTGGTGGTTCTAGTTCTGGTAAGAGGCATAACCACTTTGACAGTAGAGATGCCAAGAGGCATAGAGGTGGCGAACATCAGTTTGACCATAGACGTGGCAGTGGCCATCATGGTAGGGGCCATCAAGGCCATAGAGGAGGAGGGCGTTTACCCGAGTGCACCCGTTGTGGGAGACAACACACTGGTGAGTGTTGGGGTAACTTCCATGCTTGTTGGAATTGTGGTTCGAGGGACCACTTTAGGAAGGATTGTCCATATCAGGCGGCACAGGCACCGAACATTGCTCAGGCTCCTGCGAGAGCGAATGATTTTCAGAGAGGTCGTGGGCACGGTCGTGGCTACTTCCAGCCTAGGGCTGATGCACCTAGGGTAGATGCTCAGAGGAACCTTGCTCATGTTGTGGCAGTGCAGCCAGAGGCAGGAGGACCAGGGAGAGTCTATGCTCAGAGAGAGGCCGGGAACGACACTGACGTGATAGCAGGTAATTTTGAGTTACAGTCTATGTCTTTGCTTTCCTTGGTTGATTCAGGTTCTACACATTCCTACATTTTGAGTGAGCATGCACGGAAGTTAGATATACCTGCTGAGATCTTAGATGTAGGTATGCATGTGACTAGTTCTTTTGGTGAGATAGTTGTGGTTAGACGTATGTATAGGAGATGTCCACTAAAGATTCAGGGTCATGTTTTCTCTGTTGATATGATGGAACTTCCTTTCTATGGCTTTGATATTATTTTGGGTATGGACTGGTTAGTTGAGCACCGAGCTAGTGTGGATTTTGAGACGAAGAGAATTTCCTTGAAACTTTCTGATGACTACGAGGTAGTAGTAGTAGGAGAGAACATTAAGTTCTTGTCTAATGTGGTGTCATCTTTAGAGGCTCATAGGTTGATGGACTCCAGATGTGGGGCTTACTTAGCTTATGTTATGAATCCGAATATGAGTGAAGCTAGACCGAAAGATATTAGAACAATTTGTGACTTTCCGGATGTGTTTCCTGAAGAGTTGTCGGGTTTGCCTCCTGACAGAGATGTTGAGTTTGTGATTGAGACTGTTTCAGGGTCTAACCCAGTTTCGATAGCTCCGTATCGAATGGCTCCGAAAGAGTTGAAAGAATTGAAGAGTCGGTTGCAAGAATTATTAGACCGTGGTTTCATTAGGCCTAGGAGTTCTCCTTGGGGTGCTCCCGTGTTATTTGTGAAAAAGAAAGATGGTAGTATGCGCATGTGCATTGATTACAGGCAGTTGGATCAGTTGACCGTGAAGAACAAGTATCTGTTGCCTCGCATAGATGATTTGTTTGATCAGTTGAGAGGTGCTTCAGTGTTCTCGAAGATAGATTTGAGACCCGGGTACTACCAGTTGAAAGTGAAAGAGTGTGATGTTCCGAAGACAGCTTTTAGGACTAGATATGGTCACTATGAGTTTCTTGTGATGCCGTTCGGGCTCACAAATGCACCTGCATCATTCATGGACATGATGAACAGAATTTTTAGAGACTATCTAGACCGTTTTGTGGTTGTTTTCATTGATGACATACTTGTGTACTCGAAGACAGAAGAGGAGCATGATGAGCACTTGAGATTTGTTTTACAGAGATTGTTGAGCAATCAGTTGTATGCGAAGCTTAGTAAATGTGAGTTCTGGATTCGAGAGGTTGTATTTCTTGGCCATGTTGTTTCGGCTGAAGGTATCCGTGTTGATCCATCGAAGATTGAGGCTATTGTTGAGTGGAAACAACCTAAGTCTGTGACCGAGATTGGGAGTTTCCTAGGATTAGCCGGTTACTATAGGAGATTTGTTGATGGTTTCTCTAGAGTAGCTGCTCCTTTGACTAAATTGTTGCAAAAATGAGTTAAGTTTGAATGGTCAGATGCGAGACAGAAGGCCTTTGAGAAATTGAAAGAAGCTTTGACAAATGCTCCAATGTTAGTGCAACCTGTTTCAGGTAAAGAGTTTGTGATTTACAGTGATGCTTCCTACATAGGTTTAGGATGTGTTTTGATGCAAGAAAGAAGAGTTGTTGCTTATGCTTCTATACAGTTGAAGACTCATGAGAAGAACTATCCTACTCACGATATAGAGTTAGCCGCAGTTGTATTTGCATTGAAGATTTGGCGTCATTACTTGTATGGTGAGAAGTGTATAGTTTACACCGATCACAAGAGCTTGAAGTACTTGATGACACAGAAAGAGTTGAACTTGAGACAAAGAAGATGGCTTGAGTTGTTAAAAGATTATGATTTGACCATTGAGTGTAAGGCAAATGTGGTAGCTGATGCTTTGAGTAGAAAGGTGTCCATTGAGTTGAGAGTTATGTTTGCTAGATTGAGTGTGTCCGATGATGGTGGTTTGATCACCGAGTTGCAAGTGAAGCCTTCTTTGATTCAGTTGATTAGAGAGAAGTAGTTGCAAGATGTGACTTTAGTTCCTCATGTTCAGGACATAGCCGAAGGAATACCGACCGAGTATAGTTTCAGTGGTGAGAGCTTGTTGTGCTTTAGAGATAGAATTGTTGTACCAGAAGATGTTGAGTTGAGACGTCAGATTCTGAGTGAAGTACATTCGAGTCCCTTTTCTATGCATCCGGGTAGTACCAAGATGTATCGTGATTTGAAGAATGATTACTTCTGGGTTGGTTTGAAGAAAGATGTAGCCGAATATGTGAGCCTTTGTATGGTTTGTCAGAGAGTGAAGGCAGAACATCAGGTTCCTTCAGGTTTGTTACAACCTTTGAAGATTCCGGAATGGAAATGGGAGAGGATCACCATGGATTTTGTGTCGGGATTGCCTTTGTCTCCTTCGAAGAAGAATTCTGTTTGGGTGATTGTTGATAGGTTCACTAAGTGTGCTCACTTCTTAGCAGTGAACACTACAGATTCCTTAGACAAGTTGGCGAACTTGTACATCTGTGAGATTGTGAGACTTCATGGAGTTCCGAAGTCTATAGTTTCAGATAGAGATCCTAGATTTACTTCGAGGTTCTGGGGTTGCTTGCATAGTGCTCTAGGTAGCCGTTTGCATTTTAGCACGTCTTATCATCCGCAGTCCGATGGGCAGTCAGAGCGAGTGATACAAATTCTAGAGGATATGCTTCGTTGTTGTGTGATTGACTTTCAGGGTTCTTGGGAGAAGCACCTACCGTTAGTTAAGTTTGCTTACAACAACAGTTATCAGTCTAGTATTCAGATGGCTCCCTATGAGGCTTTGTATGGTAGACGATGTAGGACTCCGATTTGTTGGGCTGAAACAGGTCAGAGATTGTTACCTATGCCGGATTTGCTTAAGGGGACTACCGACAAGGTGAAGTTGATTTGTGACCGTTTGAAAGCAGCTTCCGATCACCAGAAGTCTTATGCGGATTTGAAGAGGAAAGAAATTGAGTACTCCGTGGATGAGAAAGTGTTTCTGAAAGTATCTCCGTGGAAGAAGGTAATGAGATTTGGCCGGAAGGGCAAGTTGAGTCCGAGGTTCATTGGTCCGTATGAGATAGTTGAGCGGATTGGGCCTGTAGCTTACCGTTTGAAGTTACCTTCTGAGTTAGAGAAGATCCATGATGTCTTTCATGTGTCGATGCTTAGGAGATATAGATCGGATCCTTCTCATATTATGCCCGTTGAGGAGATAGAATTGAATCCGGATTTGTCTTATAATGAAGAGCCTGTTGAGATACTTGCTTCTGATAGCAAGGTGTTGCGTGGTAAGACCATAGAGTTGGTCAAGGTGTTGTGGAGACATAGAGGTGTGGAAGAGGCCACGTTGGAGAGGAAAGCTGATATGGTTGAGCATGTTGGGTTGTGTGGGGCTCGATTCGATCAACCAATTATGCTCACCAAGTGGTGGAGAGGTGGATATTTGGGTGGAAGGGTTGTGGAAGCTAGAAAGATTAAAGACACAAAGATTTATAGTGGTTCGGCCTTCTAACAAGCACCTACATGCACTACCTTAGCTTCCCACTAAGGATTTCACAATCAATCCACTAATTGATTCGTCCCCTTTTCTAGGATTAGGAGGAAACCCTTACAACCGATCAAGCTTCTACCCAAGCCTTGATCAAAACCCTCTTTTACAAAGAGAAAAATGAAAGCAAACTTAAACCCTCTAATAGGTGTTTGTTTGCACAATTAAGCACTCACCCAAAACCTAAAACACTTGAGCAAATTTGACAATTTTGGCTCACTAGTGTTTGTCTATACAAGAAATGACACTTTAAGCACTAAGACAATTTCTTGATCATTTGTTGATTGACAATTGAAGCATTAGCCTTCTCTTGATGCTTGGAGGTCCCTTTTATACTCCCAATTGAGTTTATAGCCGTTTAGGACCGTTGGGGTTGAAATAGAGTCGTTGGAGCCTTTAATTCCCTCCATAAATGCAGTTCTGCAGCTCCCCGTTTCGAAACGCTCGAAGCCGTTTCGAAACACCCTCAATATAGAAAGAGCCGTTGCAGTCTGTCAGGGTACCCGTTTCGGAACACACCCTTGCCGTTTCGGAACACGTATCGGAACGCCCTTAGCCCGTATCGAAACGACCTGCATTTAAAAGTTAGTTGGGAAAGAGCCGTTGGGGTTTATGACCGTTGTGGTCAGTGCCACGTGGGCGTATCGAAACGGCCTAGCCTGTTTCGAAACGCTGGCCCCGTTTCGATACGAGTATCGAAACGTTTTGGCCACTGGAGGCACCTGTTTCGAAACGCCCTAAGGTGTTTCGAAACACTTGGTCAGTTTTGTTAAAATTGGCCTTTGAAAACATGAAAAACCTTTATGAAAAATTCCTTAAATATTATTTCAAGTTGTTTGGACTTTGGAAATGTTTTAAATACTTTTTAAATCAGTCCAAAACATTTTTTTAATTATTATATCAAAACATTAGTTCTACAATCTCCCCCTTTTTGATATAATAAAACCACTTGAAAAATTGTTTGGAATTCTCCCCCTTTAACTTTAAAAATGTGAATAAGAGATTAGAATTTTTAATTCAAATAATGCTCCCCCTTATTCATTTGAAAAATGAATTTTTCAAACCATTTCTCCCCCTTTTTGTTATATGAAAAAGATTTAAAACATTAAGTTCAAAAATAACAATAGAGGTAAAATTTGACAAAAATATGAATTTTGGTTTTAAAAATGGCTCCCCCTTACTCAAAGCATCATTGAAATGTTAGTCCAACATATATGATCATCTAGTTGAATAAACTTAAAAATAAGACAAATAAAATCAAAAACAACTAGAAATTTTACCAACACTTGAACCCAAGGGAGGATGTGAAGCCTTCCTTCTTCAAGTGTTCTTCCTTGTGTGTATGGAGCTCCCCCTCAATGTTTGACTTGTTGAACATCTCCATCACACCTACAATAGACAATCAAGTAACTTTTGGTATCCAAATTGCTTTGGATCCGTAAACGTTAGTTGCACAAAATTTAGTCCCCTTAGGAATCCATTTTTCAATTTCTTCCTTTTTAATTGAAGTATTAAGTCCTTTTGGGACCCAAACACTTCTAAAACATTTACCATTTATAAATCTAGGGGCACTAGATTGTCTAACATAAAAATTTGATTTTCCAAAATTGTTTTTCTTTTCAAGCTCTTTGGAAATCAAATCTTTTTCTACTTGAACATTTTGAAGCAATTTTTGTAAATCAAGACACTTTAACTCAAACTCTTCAAGTTTTGCTTCAAGTTCAAGTTTGGTTTTAGAAAGCAAATCATTTTGAATTTTTAACTTTGAAATCAATTTATTGTTTTTCAAAATGTGGCTTTTAAAATCTAAAACAAATCATCATAGGCATCTTGTAATTCATCAAAAGTGTAAGAACATGAAGTAGATGAATTAGAAGTTACCCTTGAATCTTCTTCGATGGCCATAAGGCAAAGGTTGGCTTGTTCATCGTCGGTGGAGTCCTCATCACTCCAAGTAGCCAATTGTGCCTTCTTCTTATGGCTTGAAGTGCTTGCCCTCTCCTTTTTTTTAGGTTCTCGTTCAAGCTCTCTCAAGGCTTTCTTCATGAACGGGGCACACTTCTTGAAGAGATGAACTATCTCTTCATCTTTCTCCTCTTCACTTGAGTAGACATGATGGCAAGTGGAGGATTTGAGAGCCATGACACTAGCATTGATGCCAAGCCCTTTGATTTTCTTCTCTCCCATAGCTCTTATTTCTTCCCTCTTCTTCTCATCCTCCTTGTTCTTCTTCATGATTTGATGAGTAAGAAGTGACCCCATTAGTTCATCAAGCTTCAAAGTTTTCAAATTTTTGGCTTCGATGATGGCGGTCCTCTTTGAGTCCCAAGACTCGGGAAGTGAGTAGATGAGCTTTCGAACAAGCTTTTCCTCCGGGATGGCTTCTCCATAACCTTTAAGGCCATTGGTGATGGTGGAGAACCTATCAAACATCTTCTCGATGTTCTCTTCCGGATCCATTTTGAAGTTCTCATACTCCAAGGTTAGGAGCCCAATATTGGTCTCCTTGACTTCGTTTGTCCCCTCGTATGTGACTTCAAGCTTGTCCCATACCTCTTTGGCACTCTCACAAGAAGACATCTTCTCATAGATGGATGGACCAAAAGCACAAAACAGAATGTGCAAGGCTTTGCAATTTAGCTCCATCTTCTTGCGATCGTCGGCACTCCATTCCGCTTTACTTCTTTTAGGTACGAACGGGCCATCTTCAACTACATCCCATAGTTTGTAATCTCTTGATTTGATGAAGAACTTCATCTTTGTCTTCCAATGGGCATAGTGAGCTCCGTCGAAGAAAGGCGGTTTGTCTATGGATTGCGCCATTTGAGCTGGTTGATGAAAAAGTGATCGAGCTTGCCGGATCTTCTCAATAGGATGTTAATCCTCACCGATTGAGCCAAGCTCTGATACCAATTGTTGAGATGTGTGAGGCTCGATTCGATCAACCAATTATGCTCACCAAGTGGTGGAGAGGTGGATATTTGGGTGGAAGGGTTGTGGAAGCTAGAAAGATTAAAGACACAAAGATTTATAGTTGTTCGGTCTTCTAACAAGCACCTACATCCACTACCTTAGCTTCCCACTAAGGATTTCACAATCAATCCACTAATTGATTCGTCCCCTTTTCTAGGATTAGGAGGAAACCCTTACAACCGATCAAGCTTCTACCCAAGCCTTGATCAAAACCCTCTTTTACAAAGAGAAAAATGAAAGCAAACTTAAACCCTCTAATAGGTGTTTGTTTGCACAATTAAGCACTCACCCAAAACCTAAAACACTTGAGCAAATTTGACAATTTTGGCTCACTAGTGTTTGTCTATACAAGAAATGACACTTTAAGCACTAAGACAATTTCTTGATCATTTGTTGATTGACAATTGAAGCATTAGCCTTCTCTTGATACTTGGAGGTCCCTTTTATACTCCCAATTGAGTTTATAGCCGTTTAGGACCGTTGGGGTTGAAATAGAGTCGTTGGAGCCTTTAATTCTCTCCATAAATGCAGTTCTGCAGCTCCCCGTTTCGAAACGCTCGAAGCCGTTTCGAAACACCCTCAATATAGAAAGAGTCGTTGTGGTCTGTCAGGGTACCCGTTTCGAAACACACCCTTGCCGTTTCGGAACGCGTATCGGAACGCCCTTAGCCCGTATCGAAACGACCTGCATTTAAAAGTTAGTTGGGAAAGAGCCGTTGGGGTTTATGACCGTTGTGGTCAGTGCCACGTGGGTGTATCGAAACGGCCTAGCCTGTTTCGAAACGCTGGCCCCGTTTCGATACGAGTATCGAAACGTTTTGGCCACTGGAGGCACCTGTTTCGAAATGCCCTAAGGTGTTTCGAAACACTTGGTCAGTTTTGTGAAAATTGGCCTTTGAAAACATGAAAAACCTTTATGAAAAATTCCTTAAATATTATTTCAAGTTGTTTGGACTTTGGAAATGTTTTAAATACTTTTTAAATCAGTCCAAAACATTTTTTTAATTATTATATCAAAACATTAGTTCTACAGAGCAGTTTCCGTATTTGTTTCAGTCTGGTAATTTCGGGGAAGAAATTCCTTAAGTGGGGGAGAGTTGTAACACCCGGGTTTAGGGGTCGGGTGGAAATAATATTTTAATATTATTTTGGGCTCGGTTTTATAATTAAAACAATCTTTTAAGTTATAGGTTTCAAAAAAACAAATAATTAAATGTTGGACTAAATTGAATTGTTTTACATCTTGCATAGAGATTTTGAAAAGAAGGGAATTGCCATTCATTATTGGCAAAACCGTAAATAATGAAACTTCATTTTAAAACCCTTTTTACTAAAATAAAGCATTGTCTTCTTCCTCCCCCCATTTCACATTTTGAACGACCAAGAGCTCTCTCTCTACACAATCATTATTCCATCACATAGCTTCTCTATTTCAACTCATTTTCGAAAGGTAACATCCTTTTTGACTTCTCCTCAACCTCCCCTCTTCAAAAGTACACCTAGTTTTCATTTTCGTTAAGATTTTTAGAAAATGGAGTTTTGGAGATTTTGATTAAAAATGGAAACTTTATGTTGTTAAGCTTAATGTTTTGATTTAATATGGTTAGTTATGAAGTCTAGGAGCTAAATGGTTCAACATATATGAATTTTTCTTGGTTTTGACCAATTCCCGAATTTGGGTTTAAATGGGGTTTTTGAAGGGTTTTGGGTGAGTTTTGGGGGTTGTTTTAGGTGGGAATTGATGGTCCAATGGTGGTACTATGGTTAGGGGTTGATTTGGGATCATTTGTGGGTGTAATTGGTGTTGGAAACATGGGTTTTGGATGAGGTTTTGGGGCTGCCCGAGTTTGCAAAATATGGGGTTTGTTCATGGCTTGAAATTGTGTGAATTGTGTTTGAATTGTGTTCCGGGTTAGTATTTTGATGTTTGGGCTGATTTGAAGATTGTTTGAATTGTATTGAGGTTGTTTAGAAGCGAGAGCTTGTGTCGGTGAAGCACCGGGAGGAAATCCGGAAGCTTGAGGGTGGTTGCTTGCTTGGCTTGGAGCTTGGAAGCTTAGGTGAGTGGTTAAATGTTTAAAGTGGTTTTTAAATGGCTGGTTCGAGCATGTGGACTAGGTCGGGCTTGGTAGACCCACCTAGAGTTAGGATTAGGGTGGTAGCCTAATCCTAAACTTAATCTAGAGCCATTGGTTGAACTTGTATTCGATGAATATGCCTCGTGATATTTGTGATATGATTGCTTATGTATAATGTGTTATACATGTGAGATGAGGTATGATTTGTGATGCTTATGGCATGCATGGAAATGGTTCATGATTGTGATAATGGTGAGTATGTGCTAAGAACGGAATTGATTGAAATGAATAATGTGGAATGAGTTAAATGTTGGCACTAGTATGCTTGAGTACAAATGATCAATCATTAGGATGTTAGTGTGCACACATGAGTCTAAATTCGCGCGTTGCCTTGGTGGCGTTGAGTCACCAAGGAGGAGTACGGGTACGCCCGGAAATTGTTATATATATATATATAGTCGATGAGTGGAATCCCATCGACGGGGCGTGAGGACGAGTGGAATCCCCTCTGCGAGACCGGTGATGAGTGTAATCCCACCGTGAGGTAAAGTGGTTGTTGGATGTGAGTTCCAACGTGTTTATCCGCGTATTCGGGTCATAGCTAGGTGCCAATATTGATTGATATATGTATCAATGTGTTGTAGAATGTGATTTCTACTTGGATGTTTATATGTGTTTACATATATTGTGAAATGGAGCTTGTTGAGCATGGCATATAATTGAATATTGTTCATGCGTCTTTAACTTTTGGCTCTTGAGGATCTTTGGTAATTATGTATTTACCTTGGCTAAGATCGTGCTTGGACCCTGCATTGTCGAGGTTTGTTTTTAAAGAGCTTACCCTCACTAAGCTTATTGCTTACGCTCTCTCTTTGTTCGACAATGCAAATCCTTAGTTCGTGGGTTGCTAGGTGCAAGAAGGGGGGCTCCAAGTGTGCTCGTGGTGCTTGTGTAGCTACCAAGTATGAACTTTTAAATTAAGATGTAATGGTCAAGCAATGGGACATGTAATCGTGTTATGATGTTTTTGGATCATGCTGTTATGGTTGTTGCTAGGAGCATGCTAGACTCCTTTTGAATGTCATGTTGCTTGTAAACCATTTTGGCCTTTACCTACCTTATTTTGCCTAAGTGTTGGACATGATGAAGCTTATTACCTTTAATGCTATGTTGATGTACGCTTTTGGTAATGCATTAATTTGATGTTCCTCTATATGTGTCTTAGGTGTCTTAAGCATGCTTGTTATGTTGGTTTGCCTTAGGATTGATGTTAGTGTGATGTTTGAGGTTTTAGAGGGATTTAGGGGCATCCTTGTGCCATAAATCAGCTAAAACCAGTCTGTAGACAGAGGGCGTTTCGAAACGGGCTATCCTGTTTCGATACGGTCCCTTTGCTTTTGATCAGGCGTTTCGAAACGCGAAGAGGCCGTTTCGGTACACTTTCGCCACTAGAATTCTGAGAAAATGACGAGATAAAGGTGTTCCGAAACGGGTCTATGGGGTTTCGAAACGGTCAAATCTTGTTGACCACGAGAAGTTGACCAAGGAGGGTGTTTCGGAACGGTTGACCTCCGTTCCGATACGGCCTCCTCGTGTAGGCTTAGAACTGTTGACTAGGTCAAGGAGTTTCGATACACCTTGAGGGTGTTTCGAAACGGCCTGCTTAATCACACAAAAATGGACTGTTTTGTATAGGTTGTTCGAGTTATTGTTTTATGAATGCTTGGCTTTCCGCTGTCATGATCACATAGGATACGAATGAGCCTTTAGAAAAGATTAAATTAAAAGGAAATTTTCTGGGTCATTAACCGAGGAGGAACCTTAACGAGTTTCGCTTCGGTTTTCCCCGTGTGGCCCACTCGGACCGGTCAAGCGTCCAGACCAGGACGAGGGGGTTACAAATGGAGAGTCCCCTTAAGAGTATGAGACATGTTGAGAAAAAAATAAAACCTTCTTTTGTTAAAGAATGAAAGATGAAAATTAATTTTTTACTTTTAAAGTCATAAAATAACAACCATAAAATGACTATTGATGAAGTTTAAACACTTCATTTTAAAATAAGGTTGTAATACCCTAGGTCCGACTCGAAACATTCAGAGATTTTTTTTATAGAAGTATTTAAATTTTTAACACTATAAATATTTTAAAATTTTATTTTTATATTTATAATTTATCATTTTATAACTTCTAATGCTTTTAATTTTTGAATTTTATTTTGTTTTAATATTAAATAATTTTTATGTATTTTTATTGTGTATAAGGTTTTTTTTTTAAATTTTGTTGATATATTTTGTGAAAGTTTTTGCTTTGTTTAGTTTTGAGATTATCAAGGACTCAAAGTATATTTACAACAATTTTTTAATTAACTTATCAAATATTCAAAAATTTAACTTGAAAAATTAAATTATTTATCCAATTTTATTTAAAAATTAAATAACAAGATTCAAATACCTTAAAATTAAAAATAATGTCTTTTTAGTTGACATAAATTTTGTCCCTATCTAATTAGTTTCGTACTAAATAATAAAATAGCTGAATAATATGAGATCCTCCAAGAGAAAATTATGGGATAAGCTAAAGAGCTTAGTGTGTCTCTAAAGTGCAAGAAAAACCATAATCATAAAACATAGTATTATTTTTATAAAATTCTTTAAAATCATAGCACATAAATCACAAGCGCAATGCAATGCACTCAACTACAACTGCCAAGAGAAGAGGAAAGTTTCCCAGAACTCCTCACTACATCCACCAGCCGATGTGCAGTAAAGACTATTGCTTCTTCCGTACAAATTCTAACCCATGCTCTTAAATATATGATGTTTAAAACTCAAACCCATAAACACAGCTCCATAAATATCATAGTTTCGTAAATCTAATGTTTCATAAATCAATGTTCCATAAATCATAATTAAAACACATCTAAAATTATATGCACATGATGTTAACCATACAAGCCATAATACATATAAATAATCACATAAGTGGTAAAATACCAACACATAGAAAAATAATATATAATTTATTTATAGCACCGGAAGAAATCACACTTTAAGCAGCAATAGCTCTAACGTCGGGACAAACGCCTATCACGTTCGGATCTAGCTGAATCGGAATCAAGTTTTGATCGAAATAAAAAGCATAAAAATGATTTCGAGAGGTAAGAGGGTATGCTATTCAAATGAGGGAGAGAGAGAGATGCGGCTGCTACAGAAGTAATAGCATAACAATCTACCGTTAAATATTAAGCCTTAAGCTTTTCTTGATTTACAAATTGAGCCTTAAATTTCTATATTAAGCTTTATAAATATGAATTTTCTCAATTTAACCCTCAAACTCAATTAAGGTTTTTGAATTAAATTCCCAAATTATTAGAGTTTTAAGAATTAGAGATTTTAAAAGTAGGGTTTTAAATTAAGGATTTTGCGAATCTAGGATTTACAATTTGGGCGTAATTTTGGGGTATTACAAATAAATTGTTGAATAAGCTTAACAAAGACTGTGCTTTACGTGCAGGTATGACATGGGTGAAGGTGAATGTTCGGACTGGTTAGCCTAGCATGACTTGTTGAAACTGTAGCCTAAATTCGAAAATTCTCATCCAAAAATCAGTTAAATAATTGAAAATTCTAACTAGATTTTGTGAATTTGAATAATATATATATATAGGTAGATTTTATTAGATAATATATATTTTTATTTTAAATTTGAGTTCAATTGTGATTAGAACTCTATTTTTGTTCGCCTATAAAATGAGGCTTCAGCAAGGAGAATTCATAACGAACTTTGCAAGCTAAGAACATTTCTTCTTTAACTCTCCTCATTTTCTCTAATAAACCATCCTGCATTTGGTTTTCATTTTTTTCTATGGTGATAGAAAAAGGACAACTTTCAGTTCGTGATCTCTGTATCTGTGCTAATGCAGTTGATCTTTCTGTTGTTGAATTCTGGGAATAGATGTCCAACGTTTTTCAAGCACCAAATGAGCTAATGAATTTGTCTTAAAGGAAATATTTGCTCATCCGAATTGCTGCCTGAATACAAGTAAACAGTTCTGATTTACTGTTTTAATATTTAATTTATATTTCAAATATTTTTTATAATTGGTTTGTTCTATTCAATATAATAAAAATTGTATCGTAATTTTTTTACTAATTATTATTATTTTGATTATTATTATTATTATTATTATTATTATTATTATTATTATTATTATTATTATTATTATTTCCTTGGATTATTAACGCCCCTTATCTAATAATATGTTCTCTTACTATATTATTAATAAAACCATATTATGTGTGTAATTTTTAAATATATATATATATATATATATATATATATATATATATATATATATATATTAGAAAATATTTATCTAGAGATCTATTAATTGGTTTAAAATGCTAAATTTGAATTCTGATATGAAAAATGAAAATGTAATATCTCTCTTTAATAAAAAAAATCTTCATCTATATTCACGTGAGTTAGCTTAATTTGTTATATTTAATTTTTATTTTAATAGAATTTATATTAAATACACTTGTATATGTTCACCAAATGATTCCGAATTTCGAAAACAAGTTAAGTTACACGATCCACCCCTTTTAATTTGGACAGATATTGCTAATCACGATCAAAAGAAAAGGGTCTCTTAAAAGTATATATGTGAGTTGAGATAAGGAAGAATGGAGAGTCCCCCTAAGAGTCCGAGACATGCTGAGAAAAAAAAATAAAACCTTCTTTTGTTAAAGAATGAAAGATGAAAATTATTCTTTTATTTTTAAAGTCATAAAATAACAACCATAAAACGACTATTGATGAAGTTTAAACACTTCATTTTTAAATAAGGTTGTAACACCCTAGATCCGTCTCGAAACAATCAAGAATTTTTTCGATAGAAGTATTTAAATTTTTAACACTTTATAAATATTTTAAAATTTTATATTTATATTTATAATTTATCATTTTATAACTTCCAATGCTTTTAATTTTTGAATTTTATTGTGTTTTTATATTAAATAAATTTTATGTATTTTTATTATGTTTATGGATTTTTTTAAAATTTTGTTGATATATTTTGTGAAAGTTTTCGCTTTTGTTTAATTTTAAAATTATCAAGGACTCAAAGTATATTTACACCAATTTTTTAATTAACTTATCAAATATTCAAAAATTCAACTTGAAAAATTAAATTATTTATCCAAATTTATTCAAAATCTGAATAAATAGATTCAATTAACTTAAAATTAAAAAATAATGCCTTTTGAGTTGACACAAATTTTGTCCCTATCTAATTACATGTTCTTGTTACAAGTTTATTATTTATTTATTAAGTAGAGAGATATTATATTCTCAAGGTAAATATCGGGATTCGAACCCATATAAAATGAGCATCCTTGTCCACTCAATAAATTAGTAGATCTTATCCTATATATAACAAGAAGTAAAAACGAAAGTCAATCACACTTTTGGTGTGCTCATTAATATTTGGTCACTCATTGGTC
This sequence comes from Hibiscus tridactylites, assembly GCA_958450335.1. Classification (NCBI taxonomy): domain Eukaryota; kingdom Viridiplantae; phylum Streptophyta; class Magnoliopsida; order Malvales; family Malvaceae; genus Hibiscus; species Hibiscus tridactylites. Next base: position 72,801,681 of record OY288270.1, on the reverse strand, counting down.
CTGCACATTCCCAAGGTACAATTTTGCCATGTTTTACGAAATGATAATAAGGTTGCAGATGCGTTGGAAAAAATGGTTTCGCATGAAGATATGGAGGTATGCTACTTTCGGCATTCACCTACAACAGTTCGGGTACAATTTTGGGGGTCTTTTATGCCCAAATTATAAATTCTAGATTTGAAATATTTTTAATTTAAAAATCTAATTTTAAATTCTCTAAATTTTAGAAACCCTAACATTTAGAAGTTTTAGATTTTAAACCCTAATTTAGTTTGGGAGATTGATTTGTGATTTAATATGAAATTGGTGACTTAATTGAGTTGAAATCAAAAATTGAGGGATGTTATGCAAGGCGGGCTAAACTTCAAGTCTTTTGTGTTAACCCTAAAATAGCTTGAACCCTTACTTAGTAATTTACCCATTAATTTGGGTATTTAATACCCTTCATCAGCCTAAAACATATTCCATTCGTGAATTCAAGAATAGCAGGCGCAGTTACCCTCTCCATCACTCGACAAGTATATGTGCTAGACTCTTTTTATTTCGATCGAACTTTGGCGAGTTTCTAGCATCACACAATTATGACTTTTATTTTTCACCTTCGTCTCGTAGACGATATTAACTTTGAGGAAGATGAATTACCACCTCCTTCGCCTATTCAATCTAACTGTGCACGTACGAAGACTACACATGAGTATTCTTTTGGATTAGTGTTTGTGATGTTTAGTCTGGTGGCATAGTGTTGGATTTTGATCTAGAATTTTTATATCATAGGTTCTGATTCAGCTAGATCCGAACGTGAGAGGCGTTCGTCCCGACGTTAGAGCTATTAATGCTTAAGGTGTGTTTTCCTTCGGTGCTATAAATAAATTATATGTTATTTTTCTATGTGTTAGTTTGTTATCTCTTATGTAATTATTTATATATATTATGACTTGTATGGTTGACATCACATTCATACGATTTTAGAATGTGTTTTAATTGTGACTTATGGAAAATTTGATTTATGAAACATCAGATTTATAGTACTATGATTTATGAAATTGTTTTTATAAAATTTGAGTTTTAAGCATCATATATGTATGAGCATCGATTGAGATTTGTACTAAGGAAGCAGTAGTCATTACCACACATCGACTGGCGGTTGTAGTGAGGAGTTCTGGGGAACCTACCTCTTTTTATGGCGGTTGTAGTTGAGTGCATTGCATTGTGCTTGTGATATTTGTGATATGGTTTTTTAAAGGATTTTAAGAAAATAATTTTATGTTTTATGATTATGATTATGATTTTTCTTGCACTTTAGAGACACACTAAGCTCTTTAGCTTATTCCACATAGTTTCCTATTACAGATATCTAGAAGACATAGGCAACTCGGTACTTGGAGCATCTTGTATTTTTCCCGGATAATTAATCATCAGTAGGAACTTTATTTTAGACTACCAGATTATTTATAATTTATGTTTTTGGACATTTACGTATTCCAAAATATGGAATATTATATTTTTTGGGATTATGTTTTAGCATGTAATTACAAACTTTATTGAGATATTTTATTAAATGATAGAAATATTTTTATAACATTTGGGTTTTATAAATAATTGTGGTATTTTACTGTAATTATTATTATTTAATAATTATTTTTTTATAAATTATTTAAACCTAAAATCTATTGCTTGAGGGAAAGTTTTCAACAGTGACTTCCTAAAGTCAGCCTTTTCTTCTAGGCTGGGTTTAGGGGGTTACAGTACGTGAGTCATGTGTAAGTGCTTTGTTGATCTCGATGGTTTATTCTAGTCCCATTTTCGGGTTTAGCCAGGTGTCTAGGGACAGACATTTCACTCGGACCCGATGGTTTTTGACCTAGCTTGGCCCAATGGGGTTAAGTTTTTTGTGAAAATGTCGAGTTCGGGTCGGGTCGGGTTTTTATTAAGGATAAGGTAGGGTTAGGTTTAGGGTGAAAAAAATCTGACATTGGACTTATAGTGTAATTTTCCTTATATTTTAGGGATATTTTGCAATAATACCCTATTTATATATATTTTTATAATTTGGTTCTTAAAATTGATTTTTTACAATTAAGTTCCTAAAATTAATTATTTTTATACAATTAGGTCTTTAAATTAATTTATTTTACAAGTAAGACCCTAAAATTGATTTTTTATAGATCATGTTGGTTCGGGTTCGGGTTCGGGTTGAGGTTTATAGTTTTCAGGTCGGGTCGGTTTTTTTAAAGAATAGGATTGGGTTGGGTCATATTTGGGTTTAGGGTAATTATTTTTGGGTCGGGTTCGGATCAACCAAAAACCCGACTCGTGCCCATCCCTACCGGTGTCTTTTTAGTTGGTATATCAGTGTACTCTTTTCCTTCAACTAGGTTTAAGGGGTTTTAACGAGGAACTGATAATACAACTAATGTATGATTTGCTTGATTAATGAAATCCTACCCCTTTCACCAAAAAATAGTAGTAGACTCAAGCTGACGGGAGACAATCGAGAACCTTTTCGATGGATATGTTCAAAATTTTTAATGTGTTATAAGTAATTCTAAATTTTAATTTTTTATCATTGTATAACTTTTGATATTTTTATTTTTATAATTTTTACTTATTTTTAGTGTATACGTTAATTTTTTAAACGCTTTTTAACTTTATACCTTTTTAGGTGTGTAACCCCTTCGACTCGGTCTGGGCGAAAGACCGAACCGAACGGATCACACGGGGAATATTGAAGTATACCGAGAAGTTTACCTCAATAAATGACCCTAATTTTTTTTATTTTATCTTATCTAGATGCTCATTATCTCCCTATGTGATTATCATTGCAGCGGAATGATTTGCAACTCAAACAAACAACGTTTAGAGACTCAATTGCATACCAACGCATGTTAGGGACCATTTTGTAATTTTACCAAAATATAGGGGAGTCCTCCAATTTTAAGTTACAATCCTTTAACCAGTCATATTACATGACACTGTGTCGAATCTCAGGTCAAACGAACACCAATAAGGCATTCAATTGCAATCACATGCTTTTAGGAACCAAATAGTAAATCTGGTAAATTATAAGGATTTACTTGAACATGTGTACCAATCCTTAATTAATCAGGTTCCGTGCATACATGTCCAATTTCAACTCTAAAAGATCATCCAAACCCAATCAATTGCATGCATAACAATCAGTGACTAAAACAGAAGAATCCAAAACCTTTGATAACCAAAATAACCAACTTACCTACCAAGTAGAGGTGGCAAACGAGTCATTCAGATCGGGTTCGATTCGGGTCATTTCGTTTCGGATCAGGTTCAGTTTCGGTTTAGTTCGGGTCGGGTATTAGTCCAGATCGGGTATCAGTTCGGTTTGGGTCTTATCGGTTTGGTTAATTTTCGAGTTGGGTATCGGTCCAGGTTGGGTATTTTCGTGTCGGTTGATTTTCGGGTCTGGTCAAAATCGGTTCAATGGGAGATCAATATGTTTTAGTCGGGTTTTTAGGTCGGATCAGTTTTTTAAACCCATATATGGCTTTATAAATCTATTATATTTGACTTTTTTGTGAGTTGTGCGACGATTCACATCAAATCTTTCATTATTTCTTTTAATATCTTTTCTTTATTTCGGGCTGCCTTCGGTTCGAGTTACTTTCAATTCAGATGAAATCGGTTCGGGTCCATTCGGTTTGGTTGAAAATCGGTTCAGGCCCGTTCTGTTTGGTTGAAAAATCGGATCGAATCCATATCAGTTCAACATAAAATTGGGCCGATTTCAATTTGGTTCGGATTTCGGATCATGTTCGAATAATCATGTTTGGGACGATATCGGGTCTCGAATCGGGTAAAATCAGTTTCGGGTCAGTTTTCCACCTCTATTACCAAGCGTATCGATACGACTCCAAAGGGTATCGATACGACTCCATAGGGTATCGATACACGAGGGCGTATGGATACGGTCTCGATAGTGTATCGTTACGGTATTTTCCAGAACCCAAAGGGCGTATCGATACACCTTCAACCGTATCGATACGGGTCCAAAAATACATTGTATTGTACCGATACCCCTGGGCCTGAAATGCCCAAAAATGCTGGTTTTTCACACTTTAATCCAAACTAAACCATTCCAACATCCTTCTAACATTCATACAACATATCTAAACATCAAACCTCAATCGCACATGACAATTTCAACATCACAACCTAGCATTAAACACAAGGGAAATACCAACAAGTAAAGGCCATTTACAAGTCATTAAAGGCATCACAAACTTGCCCCAAAATAGGGAGTTTCAAAACACACACTCCCAAAACATAAAGTTATCCTCCCATTGCCAACTATTATTACTAATAAGCAAACGTAAAATCATACTTAAGCTTAAATCCCCTCCTTAGAATCCTTCTTGCCTCTTTGCTGCCCAAATATGCTAATTCTCTGCATTGTTGAAAAAAGAGAGCGTAAGCACAAATGCTTAGTGAGGGATGCTCAAAACAAACCAACAACAACAATGTATTATCAAACCATTTTTAATTTAGAAATCTCTATCTCATAATGTTCTTTCTATCTCATGCTTGAAATCAATTTCAAAGCAAAGCCACATCATTTAAACCACATGTACCATCTATCTCATGCATTCATCAAAATGCAAAATCTCAAGGCATAGCCTTACATGCTTAAATCTCATAAAGCATATCTAAAAACATTATCTCATATGCATTCTCAAATCGTTTAAATCATTTATAAACAAGGTTCATGTGAATCTTATATATTGGCATTTATCAACATTACTTGGATATGCAGATAGCTTGACTAAGTGTCAAGTCCTACCCCGGTGGAATCTCACATCACCAGACTCTCATAGCGGCATCTCTCATCGCCACAAAGCTTGGGTGTTTCACCAAGACCTACCGTGGTGGAATCTCTCATCACCACATTCTCACTTTGGAACGGGATGGCACTACCCATATTGCCCGAACCAAAGAGCATGTATGAATTTTGTATATTATAATGCACTTTCATCCTATTGATCGACCAATTATATCTGGTAACAATAATATCATCTCATGCCAATATACTCATTTTAAACCTCATTACCTGCTATTTTTCAATGCATCATTCTGAATCATCATCATCCTATTTCAAAAGCATATACAATGCATAGCATTTTCTCAAATAGTTCTATCTCATTGAAATAACAATTCTATCTCATGGGATCATTAAAATCATCATATCATTTCTCAAAATATGCATAAAACAGTAAGTGTAATTCTATCTTCAAAACAAGAGCATGATCATAAAACCAATGGGATAAAAATCAAGAAACGAGAGCGGAACATCTCAAACTTACTTTCGTATTTTGGTTAGTGTTTCAAACTCAACCTAAACCCTCAAACCTTGCTCTCAAGTATTTGAAAGGCTTTTAAAACCAATTCCACTCACCGACAACGCCACACTCACTTTGTCGAACCGTAATCAAGCTTTCGGAGCTCCCAGAACTTCACTAATCTCGTCCGATATATTCCCCATGTTTATAATACACAAGAACAAATGATTAATGTGTAACCCCCTCGACCCGGCATAGCCACCAGATCGCACCGAACGAGTTACACGGGGAAAACCGAAGAGAAACCCGTTAAGGCTTCACTCCGTTTAGCAACCCTAATTTTTTTTATAAAATTAATCTTGTCTAAATGCCATTATGAAATCTATGTGAGGAGACAAGAAACGGACAAGCGAGCGCGAACATGAACCAAACGATACGGACATTAGAGGTCAATTATAGCAATTTTACTACAGGTTGTATCGATACACCTAAGGCCCGTATCGATACGCCTTCAACTGTCAAACTCCCCAAGGCAACTTCAAGAGACCATATCGATACCCTTCAAGGCTGGTATCGATACACCCTTAATCGTCAAGCTCCCAAAGTCAACACCAGGGACCGTATCGATACACCTACGGCCCATACCGATACCCCAATTTCTCGCCAAAATCTCAGATTTCCAGAGACCAAAACAGGTATAGGTACGCCCCTGCGTATCGATACAATAGGCTTATAACAAGGGACCGTATCGATACTTCCCTTGAGCGTATCGATACTATATGCCCAGAAAAAATAGATTTTAGCAGATTTAAGCATAAGGAAGCCAACAGAAACACACTAAACAAGCATTCAATCTATTCATAAACATGCATACAACTTAAGACAACCATGAACACTAATGTAAAACAAGATAAACATTCAATGAGACAAGATTCAACACGACAAGGTTCATAAAGAAAAACATTCATGCTTAACATTCACCAAAAAGGTCAAAAGTCAAACCATGGCATACTTCAACATGTTAAGAGGTATCACAAGCCAAACACAGCCAAACAAACTTGTCTAAAGCAAGGAGGCTTAACAACAACCCCTTAAACTAAAAGGTCTTATCCCATTGTTTAATACTAATTATTGAATTCTAAAATCCATACTTGAGCAAATCAACCCCCTTGGATTTCCCCTTGATCCCCGAGCTGCTTCAAAAGTCTAAGGACATGTATTGTTGGAAAAAGGGAGCGTAAGCATTTAAGCTTAGTGAGCGGTGCTCAAAACAATAGCTACAACAATGAAGTTTTTAAAACCATAGTTTTCTTGAAACCAAAACCATTTCCAAATCATTTCTCTCATGTTTGAACACATAACAACATGCATTTAACATCTCGTGCATTTACCGAATGCAACCACAAGCCATAAGCTTAACTCATGCTCATTCTCATCATACAAGCAAAGTAACCAATTACATGCATAAGCATAAATGGTAATGAACAATAAAACATGCTGAACATGAGAATTAAGAGCACCATGGGTATATTGACATTTAACACTTTTACTCGTATATGTAGATAGTTCTCAAACACACTAGACACTTCTGGTGGAATCTCACATCATCATACTCACTCGTCTAGTAAAACACAACTTCCGGTGGAATCTCACATCATTGTACTCCTCCTTAGTGAAATCTATCATCACTAAGGCCACGCGCGACTTTTACCTCGAGTGCACTCACATCCTATTGGTCGACCAACTATAACCGGTAATAAGATTTCACATTGTCAATAACCCACCATCCAACACTTACCTTGTGTTCTCATGGTAGCCACCATAACCAACATGGGGTCAATTAATGAAATCATATGCTTAATACAAGGATAATCATGGCAACAAACACTATGGAAATCATTCAAAACGCATATTAGAATTATCAAAAACAAAGACTAAAACACATTAAAACTTACTATTGAGCTTAGATTGGCCATCAAGCTCAATCTAAACCCCCAAAACACATCCTTAACCGAGTTAAGGCTTAGAAAACAAATCCACTCACTGGTATTACCCAAACAATAGCCGAAACACCGATTTCAAGCCTCCGTAACATCGGGTATCACGTATGAAGTACCCAAATCCGTTTTCGCTGCTTCTAAACAATCCAAAACATAGTATTAATACCCTTTTCAACATACATGCCCACTGAAATTCACAAACACAGTACTCCACAACATTCGCTCATCGATTCGTAGCCGAAGTTATCCGAAAATATCATCAAATCAGCTCTAACCAAAACACAGCAATATAATCATCCAAAACACATCTATTTACTCTAAAAACATCATTTCAAAGCTACAAAACCATCAGGGGTCGTTCCAACCCAAAACCAAGTTGAAAACTCTAGTATTTCAACCTTTAAAATTGCCCACTTACCTAGTTTCGGGATTTTATGATTGAACTAACATCTCAACATTATTTAACACTTAAAACATTGTTTTTAAACAACCCAAAACACAACAACATCAACCCACACGAAAAATCCCCCAAAACCCATTATTTTCAAACAATGAACTTTAAGGAAAATGGGAAAATCATTTGGGTTTTGAAGAGAATCCATCAAAAGGAGTTCAATGAAGAAAACAACAAATTAAAGGAGGGATTACCTTCAAGGATCTTCAATGGAGATAATGTTTGGTTGAAGAATAAGTGAGAAAATAGTTTTGGGAGAAGATAAAATGATCTTCCCTTAAAAGATGACAACTTTTAAAATAAAAACTCTTTGTTACAATTAAAATCCCTTTTGACAAAAAGAATTTACCTCTTTACCCTTTTAAAACATTTTCATCTCAAGACATAACCCTTCTTGTTAAAATAAATGGACTTGAAACTAGTCTAACCCGGCCAACGGGTTCGATCCTCAACCCGATCTGGTATCTTTCGTCCATAAACTCTAGGCGTTACAAAATGCATCTCAATGCATTAAAACCACCAGCAATAAAAGCTACCTTACTGATGTGCCCCAAAACACCAAAACGACTATCCGAAACAACCAAAAACACCTTCGATTACTCTCCAAACTCAACCCAGCCAAAACCTAACACTTCCATCCACTTTTAATCATCAAATAACATCTAAAAATCATCTAATTACATCCTTATACCTCCAGCAACACCAGAACCACATTAACTTCACAAACACCCCAAATCTAACCATCTAACAACTAGAGATCCCATCCAATTCAGGATTATTATGATAAAACCTTTATTTCAACATCATTTAACATCCAAATCTTGATTAATAACAACCTCAAATCAAGTAAAACAGTAACATTACGAAAATCACAAGATTTCAACAATAATCTTCAATTTAACCAAATTTCCATGATTAATCCATCAAAACAAATTAGAAAACATATGTTAAGGATTGATAACTTGGGAATTTCAGTAAAGAACTGATCATTAGAGGAGGAAAAACAAAGGAAAAACAATTGGATGTGTTTTTCTTGAAAAAATCAAAGGAAAAACAATAAGGTTTTGTAAATCAAGATTAAAGAATCCTTTAGAAATAAAAAACTCGGTAAATCAAGAGCATTACCTCAAGTTTCTTGAAAATAGAGAGTGTTTGGCTGAGGGAAAACTTTGAGAGAAAATAGAATGAGAGAAAATGACGTAAAATGTGTTTTAATGAAATAACTAACTCTCATTTTATTAAACTCTTTTAATCCTTAATTAAAACCTTTTAAAATGCTCCTAATTAAGAGAGAAATCTGATGAAAACAATTGAGTAAAATAGCTCCTTAAAGATTCAAAGTTCCAATCCCTTTACAAAACAGTCACTAAAACAACTTTGTAAAAATCATGTTTTGGTCACTAACTCAAAATGTCCCACCTCCAAAGTCCTTTTCTTAAATTGATTTTACCAAAATCATTTATATAATTAATATGATTTTTAAGCATTTTATCATATTTTATATCTTAACCCGAACCTTGCTTTTCCTGAACTGTTCTCGAAAACTCGGATCTCTAGTCTAGGTCCTACAAACCTCAAATTGGCCTCAAATTCTTCTATGCCTAAAATCGGGGCGTTACAAGATGATCAATCACATACAACTAAAAACGATCGATAATAACTTCATTTTTTTTACTTTTTTAAAAAATCAAATGCCAAATATACATCGTCAAGCTATGCAAAAATGGCTACCACAATGTGCTTTTAGGGGGCGTTTGGTTCGCGGAAAAGATCATTACCTGAGGGAATGATCTTTTTTGAAATCGATTTCCCACGTTTGATTGGGGAGCATTCCCTCCAAGGGGTAATATTGTATTCCCAACAGTAGCATTTTTTTCATTAAATGGCGAGAATGTGATTCCCTTGAATTTCTTAGGTATTTGTCAATTCTCACCCATTTGGACCATATTCCCCCTATATTAATGAATTTTGTTCACATGAATCCTTTATTGAATTTAATTAGATGATCAAATATGTGTGGTATAAATTAATTAAATATTTTTATTCAATATTAATTTAACATTTAAATGAAGTTACACATATTTAAATTTTATTTTTAATATTTAATATATTTTTATTAATATTATATTTATGATGCTTATAAGTTATATGTTGGGATTGCATATTGCTTGAAAATTAATAAGTTAAGAGTTGATGTTTTAAATTTTATTCTTTTATTTATAAGATATTTATCATCTTATAAAACATTTTAGTAGGTTAAACTTATGATATAAATTATTTTCTGTTATACAAATTTTAGATTTATTTTATTTTTTACTTTAATTTACTTCACAATCTATCACAAGTAATGAAATTTAAAAAATTAAACATTTTGAAAGTTTAGCATTTAAAAAATCACAAAAAAATATTTTAATAAGGTGTGACGAGGATATGTAAATATAATATATATTTTTTAAAATAATTAATATAATAATTATATTAATAATATGATAAAATACAGTTTTTGAAAATTTTAGATAGTGTAACAAAAATAATTCTATTATTTTTTGTGCATGCGTTTTTAATTTAATATTAAAAATTTAACATATTAAAAAGAAAATATAACATATAGCCAATTTAGTAAATTTCACTAGATATAATTTTGTATTCAATACAAATATATTTGAATTTTTAGAATTTTTTCACTATCTAAATAATTATATCTTGTGCATATATTGATAAATGAAATATATAAAGAAAACTAAAAAAATTGGAAATAAAAATTAAAATAACATAAAATTTATTCTAATGATATTATAATTTGATCTAAAATAACCCATCTCTCCCTCAATGTCTCTCTCTCTCTAATTGTTTGGAAACGTTTTGTTTTTCACACATGTAAAGCTTAATTGATACTTACTTCGTCTCATTAGATTTGTCTCATTTATATTTTAAAAGAGTAAAGTACATAAATGATCACCAAACTTTTAAAGCAGATTTATTTTAATCACCTTACTTTTAAAATATTTGATAAGGTCACCCAACTTTTAGTACGAATTCGATACGATCCCTCCCGTTAGAAGTTAACGTTTGTTTTTTTTCCTTAATAAAAATAGGTAATCTACACCAACCATCACTCAACTTTCTTCTCACACCTATTTTGGTCACTAGAGTTACACTTTTCAATTTAATAACTTAACTTTCGAATTGTACATATTTTGGCCAGCATCAAATGGCATGGTTATACAAATAGAAAATTTTGATTAATCCTTAAAAAAATCCAAGTAGTGATTTTTTACTTGCTTATTAAATTTAACATATTACTATATTTTATATTTTAATAAGCAAAGTAAAAAAAATTTACTCGAATCAAATATTCCAATAACTGGTCAATCGATTATCCGATTTAATTGGTACAATATAAGATCGAGAATTGAATAATCTGAATTTAGCAATTAACCAAAATGAGTTTTTAAGGACTAATCGAACCCGACTTCGGTACCAATTTTTAAAATAAATTATTTCGATTCGGTTACGGTTCATATTTTAAGATAAATTGATTAACCGATTTGATCTATTATATAAAATATTTCTAAATTTTATGCATTACAATATCTTATAGTTTAGTGATTTTGATACCCTTCTAATTTTTTTAAAAAGTTTTGGCTCTGGGTAGGATTAATAGGTGTGAACTTTCAATTTTTAACTTTCTAGTTGTTTTTACACTTTTATCACAACCGAACAATTATTAAATTTACATATTATCATATTTGATATTTTAATAAACAAAGTAAAAAAATTATTTCTAGAATCAAAATTTTCAGTTAACTGGTTAATCAATTATATGATTTAATTGGTACAATATAAGATTAATAATTGAATAACCTGAATTTACCAATTAACCAAAATATTTTTAAGGATTAATAAATTTTTTCTATTTGTATAAACATGTCATTTGAGAGTGGCCAAAATATGAACAATTCAAAAGTTAAGTTATTAAATTGAAATTTTTTAAACTCTAGTGATCGAATAGGAGTGAGAAGAAAGTTGAGTGATGATTGGTGTAGTTTATCCATTTTTTATTAAGGAAAAACGAAAACTAACATAAGCTTCTAACGAAAAGTAACGTGAGGGACCGTGTTGGAAGCGAACTAAAAGTTTGATGACTATACTGAAATCAAACTAAAAGTTAGATGACCTTATTGAATATTTTAAAATTACGATAACCAAATGAATCTTCCCTAAAAGTTGGGTTACCATTTATGTAGTTTACCCATTTTAAAATCGTCTCTTTAAAAATTTCAATAACTTTTCTAAGTCTTTTTTATTTTTTTAGTTTCCAACCAAAATGAAATTTAAATTTTCAAAGATACAATTATTATTTTAATTACTTTACATCACAAGTCTCATCAAAACCTTTTTCTTTTTAAAGCACACATAAAGTTAACATGTGACATAATTTATGGGACTAAGAGTATTATAAAAAGACTTGTCCCTAATGATTAGGTGCATTTTTATGAAAAATTAATATAATAAAAATATATAAACTTGTATTTTTAAATATAAAAGGAATCAACAGTATATTATATAATTTCAAATTATGAGTACAAATGTAGATTTAGATCAATCATTAACATAAAAATATTCAAATGAAACAACGCTTTAGAACGGAGGAAATTTAGCTCCACACATGCTATGTAACACCCTAAGTTTTGTTCTTAATCTTTTAAAGTTAAAAAAAGAGAAGAAGAAGAAAAATGGATGCCATGGGTTTTGAACCCATGACCCCTTGAATAGAGAACATGTGACTTAGCTATTTAATCAAAGGTTGTAACACCTGTGTTTTGGGGTTGGGAGTTAGACGTGTGTGTTTGGTTCCAGTCGTCAAAACCGATTTAATTTAATTAGACTTTAGTTTTGATTTAAAGAAGATTTATAATTAAGGAGTGGCATTTTTGTAAATAGGTTGAAATAAAGTAAACAACCTTTTTGAATAAAAAAGGGTCTTCTTCCTTGCTTCTTCATTTTCAACGTGAAAAACCTCTCTAAACCCCTAATCTACTATTCCATTGAGGTACTTCACCATTTCAAGGGATTTTCTCAAGGTAATTTCATATTTGAGTTCTCCTTTTCATTCCAAGCCTTTCCATGGTTTTAGATTTCAAAACCATCGCCATTTGTGTTTTTCAAGTTAGATGAAAGTTTGGATTTTTAATGGATTTTTCACTTGCTTTTGGTTTGTTGAGTTAGGTTTTGAGTTAGTCTCGCCTAAATACACCTAATATCTTAAAATGGGAGGATTTTGGGAAAAATCCCGAAGTGGGTCTTTGGGGCATTTTTCAAAGTGTCAAAACTTAAATTTTTGATGTGTTTTTGTGTTGGGTTGAATGGCTGATGGTATAGGGTTGTTAGAAAGGTGTTTTGGAAGCCTTTAGATGTCATTTGGGTGTTGGAATTTGTGGTTTTCAGCTGGGCATTTGGGGAGAACGAAATTGAGAGTTTTGGGGTTAGTTTGGGTTTGAAATTGTGAAGTTTGGCTTGTGTTTGTGAGTTGGGTTTGTGGCTGAGTTTAGCATTGAATCGGTTGAGTAATATTTGCCTTTTGATTGGTTAGAAGCAAGAGGAAACATCGGGGAAGGATCGGGATCGAATCCGAAAATTGTGGAGGCTTGACTAGCTTTGCTTGGTTTGCTAAGGAAGAGTGGTGAGTGAAACTTTCATATTTGATTAAAATGGTTCAAGTGTGTGTAGATGAGGTTTAGGGATGTACTTGGTAGGCCATTCCTTGATAGAAGTTAAATTTGTAGTTTAACTTCTTGTGTGTGTTGATAGCCTTAAATGCTTATGCCTATTCTATTCTTGTGAAGCATGAATTGTGTATGTATGAGTATACATTGATATGTGTGGTGATGAATGTGTGCTAAATGATGGTTGTTATGATGTGGTTTAAAAGTAATTGGCACTAGTTAACTTACCGGGTATATATGATCGTTCATTAGGATTAGTGTGCACACGTTTGAGTCAAATTCGCGCGTGGCCTTGGTGGCGTTAAGTCATCAAGGAGGAGTACGGTGATGTAATATTCCATCGAAAATTATTTATATTATACGTGATGATGAGTGGAATCCCATCCGTAGGGCATGTGATGATGAGTGGAATCCCATCCATGCAAGGTCCGGTGATGAGCGTAATCCCACCGAGGTAATGTTGTTGTTGAGAGTAAATCTGCATATCCGAGTAAACTAATAGTGGCCAATGTACTTACTCTTGTGATTATTATGTTGAGATATATGATTTATATTGTTGAGCTTAATATGAAGTAAGGATCCATATATATGACTCTTGTGATGCTGGCTAGGTTGCTATGTGATGCCTATGTATGTTGTGTGTGAGGATAGGGATTATATGCTTGAACCCTGCATTGTCGTTGTTTTGGTTTTTAGAGCATCCTCACTAAGCTCTAGCTTACGCTCCCATTTTCGACAATGCATATCAGTAGCGTGGTGTTAGCAAGGAGCAAGGCGAAGGGACATTCCAAGCTTGTAGTTGCTCAAGTATGGTTTAGTAAATAAAGTAGTAGTTTAGCAATGGGGCTGCTATGTGTTTTGTATGAGTGTTGTATGACTCATAGATGTTGATGATGTTTATGCTTTGCTTGGATTTGTAAACCATGTTAAGCCTTGTGGATGCTTGTTTTGTGATGCTATGCTTTTGGATGAGTACATGTGTTTGTGAGCATGTAAACTTTATATGTGAGGACTTATGCCATTTGGTTTTTGAGCTTTAAGCATGCCTATTTATGCAATACCTATCCTTTATGTGAATGCCTTGATGTAATGCCTTGTTGATCATCTAAATCGTTCTTCGTGTTAGTTCTTGGATGTTAGTTGTTGTATGGATGCTTGTTTGTGGCTAGGGAAGTTTCAAATTGCATTTAGAGTTGAGTTTCGGGTTGTTTTGCTGCAATTTGGAGTCTTGAAGTGCAGGGCGTATCGGTACGCCTAAGGGTCGTATCGATACGGTCCTACAATTTGGGACACATAATTGGCTAGGTGTACCGATACTCGGGGGTGTATCGATACGCCCAAAGCTCACTGGAATTCTGAGATTGTTAGGAGACTCTGGCGTATCGGTACAGGTACTTAGCGTATCGGTACGGTTTTATCTCGTTGACCACGAGATGTTGACCAAGAAGGGCGTATCGATACACTCAAGGGCTGTATCGATACGGTCTTCCTGTGTTGAATGAAGGGTGTTGACTTGATCAAGGCGTATCGATACTCTTCATTGGTGTATCGATACGACATGTTCTGTAAGTGTAAAATGGACTGTTTAACAAGTTGTTTGGGGTTCGGTTGTGTATCTTCCTTAATGTTTTCCGCTGTCGTGATCACTTAGGAAATAATATGCCTTTAGACAATATTTAATTAAAAGAAATTTTCTAGGGTTGCGAACCGAGGTGGGACCTCAACGGGTTTCACTTCGGTTTTCCCCGTGTAGCCCACTCGGACCGGTCATCCGGCCAGACCGGGACGAGGGGGTTACAAAGGTAATTTTTTGATTATAGTCTAACTTGGTTTTCTTTTAAGTTAATTGTTTTGATTATACAGAAATTAAATAAAAGTTTGAACAAGAAAAAAAACCCATACGAGTTAATTAACACCCCAAAAATACCCAGATCATTTTCCCTCTCTCGACCCCTCACCTTCTCCCCCTCCACCGTCGGGCTCCGATCTGCCGCACCGCCCGTCCGTGGCTGCCACCGCCCCAGCCATTGGAAGCTCCGCTTCAACCTGAACAAACTCATGGTCACCATGCGCATAACGGAGATGCATTTCGCCGGCGAAACTTGCTTGAAGTTTCGGCCGAAAACCCAAAATTACGCGCCTCCGTTTCCTATATTTTTCGGCCCCGTCCACCGTCCGTTCGCGACGCAGCCATCGGATCCGAGCTTCTGACGAAGTGGCATGCAAAACCCAATCGCCCGACTACTCATCTGACGCCGGTAAGGGCCTCATCGGAGTAATATATATTTCCGGTGAGATTTTGGCATTTCAGATAATTTAAGGCTCGATTTCAGCTTGATTCATGTTTCTAATGAGTGCATTAAATCGTTTTGTTGGCAAGGTCTCGTTTTCTGACAGAATCGGTACAAATAGGGTGTCTCCGGTGACTACTCTGACGATTGGTTAGCGAGTTTAAATTCTGGGTAAGTGAACCGGGTTCAACCCGGTCTAAACTGGCCTGAATCGGTCTGAACCGGCCCAACTCGGTTTGAGCCCAAACCCGAACCGAGCCCAAAACCCGACCCGTCTGCTCGACCCGAAAACCCAAACCGAGTCAGTTGAGTCAGCCGAGTCAACTCGTCCGAGTCAGCCCGAGTCAACTCAGTTGACCCTTACCAATTGACTGCTGACGTCAGCGTTGACTCTAACCTTGTTAACCATTGACATGTTGACGTCAGTGTTGACCTGCTGACGTCAGTGTTGACTTTGATCGTTGACCAAAAAGTCAACTTTTCCGAAAACTCTTGTTCTATGTTTTTCGAAGTCATGGGTCCATTTTTGAAGCCCGTTTCACAAAGTTCTGACCTGAAAGCCTCCGAATTTGACCTTGAACCCGAGGGTGCTTATGTATTTAATTATTTGGTTAAGAGCTTTGTGAATAAGGTTTGATCTTGGGATTTGTGTAATTGAAGGTACTCATAGTTCTTGGAATACGGTTTGTTGAAGGATGTCGAATCCGGGTTCAAGGGTGTTCTAATGTCGTACACGGATTGATCATTGTAGCTCGGAGCCAAGGTAATAGATTACTACCTTCTGCATGCTTGCAAAAACTTGTTGGTATTCGGTTAATGCTTGCACGACCATGATTGAGCATGTAATTAATCCCGCTACGTCAAACAATTAAGAAATAAGAATATTAATGGCCAAGGCAAATATTCAAATAAGAAGTTTGATAAATCGAAAGGACTTCCGAGTTCAGTAAACGATTAATGAAAAGGGTTAATCTCTAAGTCTGATTATTTTGGCTAATGAAATACAAAAATGCCCTCGATGTATGAAAATGACTAAAATACCCCTATTAGTGAGAGTGGTCTGAGAATCTACACTAGATTCAGTAAAACAGCTGAACCTTCTGAAAATCTTGGAGTTTGCTTGGGAAGTTATAGTAGCGAGGCTTCACCTTTGAGACTGCAAATTTGCTCAGATTCTTTTTGAGGTTTAATAATCTCTGAGGACATTCACGAGAAAATAATTGTATGTTGGATTAGTTAAAGTCGCGTAAATTGCTGAAATGATTGAAATGACTGAAATGTTTGGAAATTCTGATAAGGCTGAATCGATCGGAATATCCATAATGACCAAAAAGGAATAATCATTCCTCGGCACCGATTGCCCAATTAATCAAAATGATGGATTTACCCTCGAGAACTTTAACGAATTAATAGATGGAAGAACCGAGAAATTTTGAATAATTAGAACATTTTCAAGCATCGTAATGTTTGAAATACACTCGAATACTGATAAGACTGAAATGGGTCAGAATGACCCTAAGACATGGAATTAGAAATTCCAATAAAGGCAAACAAATGTAATGACTCCAAATGTGGTAAATACGACTCGTGTCAGTTGGTCGATTCAGATACCATGATGATAGTGGGAGAATACCGTGTGAAGGCACGTTGAATTTATTTGGAGAAAGTACATAGTTAATAGTGAGAGTGACTTGTTCTCCTAAAGCACATCCGATGTTTTGGAATGAGTTCAGATACAATGCACATGCTTGAATACTTGGAAAATACCACTCGAATATATGCTTAATTTCTGGTAATAAGTTCATTGGACGATTGGTGAAGGTGAACTATTGTTGTTATACTCTGTGGTCAGTTCTGAGAAATGAATGGTTGAAGTATACCTATCCGGTGAGATATCGAGCAATGTGTTAAAAGGTTCCGATTAGTTCAAAGGTGCTCGGAAACTTGACGAACAACTAGAATTCCTAAATTCTGTACATCCCTGTTTATACCTTGTTGGTTCAAGTTACAAGTTTACCCCCCGAAGGTCAAAATGACCTTAATACCCTCATAGGATGTAACATTTAATTCTGCTCGCGATATATCTGAAATCCCAATGATTCTGATTCATCAACTTCCAATGTTGATTCAATTCGTCTTATCGAACTCCCCTATTCGTAGGGACCTCGTTCTGAAATCAGCCCAAAATTGTCAAATGTCATCTTTCTGATATCTATCAAGTACCTCTAAGAAATGAATTGGGCCATAAAGCGCGTACCATGTATCTGTAAATACTTTATGTTCTAAACCAAGACCATATGCTTAAAATTTAAAAGTATGATATTGTAATGTGAAAGAAAAGCAATTCTCTGATTTCTGACCTCTAATATGAAATATATATATGATATATGACATTGAATACGAAATAATAATAATAATAATAATAATAATAATAATAATAATAATAATAATAATAACAAAATAAATTTTGACATATGTCTTCTGGTGTAAAAAATAGATTTGATATCTATTTTCTGTAATACTTTCTTCTGAATATAAACTGAAATCATTTGGGTATATTATCTGAGATATGAATAAAGATCTGTAGGCTCAGCACTGGTAAGTCCTTCTGGACCTAAGCTCCTACGCCCAATGGGCCTAGGGTAAGTCTTTCTGGACCTAAGGCATTCCCTTAAATGGGAATTGCATTTTGGAGTTCGGTTGGAGGATAGTTAAGTAAATAAATAAAACTTTTTGCACTCTTCTGAAACATACCCTAATAAATTAATGTATCAAAGTTGAACTCTCTGTAAACTTACATTTGTGCTTAATGAACCACTCTGAACTCCTTGATTCAACTTCTGAAATCTGGATCTCTTTTGAATCTCTGGCTTTAGACTCATCTCTTAAGATTCGAGTGATCAAATAAAGAACAACTCTGTCACCTTCTGGTATACTGCTCCACTGAAATATCGAATCGTAATTTGAGCTTACCGTTACCCAGTTCATCATGACAGTGTTAAGCTTGCCATATACTTGCTTGTGCTTTTAGCATCTCCTGGTAGTTTGTATCACTGAGCTTTTCGAAGCTCACGTTGTTTTTATCATAACATGTTAAAAGATCGACCATGTTGCAGCTATCAACGTCGGCAGGAGAGTTTCTTCGGCTTGCTCACGAAGTATGGTATTGCGTAATTAGGGGGCATGTACGTCATGTTTTGGTTTATATTTGAGTCTGAAACTTGTATTAATAATTTGTATCATAGTTTTGTTTCATTGTCTGAATGTTTTCTGAAACTGTATTTTAATTCAAAACTTGATTTATGATTTTAAATGGTTTAGCAAATTGTTTATTTAAAATTTTAACGTGGGTCGCTCCGGTTACCCTAACGTGACTTCCTAGGATCCGTATTAACGTATAGGCGGGTCTAGGGGTTACATGCTAGCCATTTTTCTAATCTCGATTCTATCAAAAACTCGTTTAAGATCTTTACTTTGCATGTACCCACAAAAACATGTCACGTGTTCCTTCGCCTTGGCGCAACAATTGGCTGATGGAGCTGGTTTTTTATATTCATTCAAACATAGACTCATTAGATCCAAAGCATTATCACATTTAGGACTCGCGGCTACCTTCACGCCTGAAAATACCACCACCAATAGTGACACTGCACACAAGACAATGGAAACCTTGCTCATATTCTTTTTTTTCCTATGCAAATTGTAAATGCTGGTGATTTTAATCTAATTGATGCTTTATTTTACATGTGCTTTCGCACAATTTATATAAATTGAAGTGGTAATCTTTAAGAGTTTTAGACCATACATGTAAATTTGGTAGAGAAACTTCTGCTTAAACATTTTGAGAGAAAAAGAATATATGTGGTAACAAAATTTAGAACGTGTCAATTAAACCGAACAAATAGGCTAATTTTTTAATAAGGATTTGTAAATGTTTATTTTCAGCATAGTTTAAATTTAAATATTATAATAAAATACGTATGGTTCGTTAATAGGATATTGAAATTTAACTTTTAATTGTTATAATTCATTTTCAATGACCACCCATATTTCCTTATTGTTATAAAAAAACAACCACACATTAATTAAAAATATATCACTCCGGAAAAATCCTACTAAATGTTGTGAATAAAATAAAGAAGAACAATAATAAGAACAAAGAACAAGAATGAAAGAACAAAGAGATGAGAGGAAGAGAGCGATTTATATTATTCTCAATACTCAAGTATTTACAATATCTTCATTAGATCATCTATTTATAGGCATAAGAAGTACATAATACATTAAACTCTAATTAATGGAGACAATATTTCTAATGATAAAGTAAATCAAATCTCCTTAATAAAGTCCTTATCATTATAGACATCCACATAGATAAATATTCATAACACTCCCCCTTGGATGTCTATGAAGATAATGTGCCTCGTTAAAACCTTACTAAGATAAAAACCAGTGGGAAAAAAATTTCTTTAGTGAAGGAAAAAGAGTACACACATTTTTTATACACATACCATGTTGCCTCATTAAAAACCTTACCAGGGAAACCCATTGGGACAAAACCTCGGTTAAGGGAAAAAGCGTGCAACACGTATTTACTCCCCCTCATGAAAACATCACAGAAGATCTTTGAATCTTCATAATTCAATCTTGAATATTATTTTTTCTAAAGATCATGAGAGATGAAACTTTGAAGTAATATGTTACATGATGTATCCACTTTCAAACTGAGATATACATCTTGCATTATCTTCACACAAGATAGCTTTTATCATATCTTGTAAGAGTAAATCCACATATCTTTTGGATATGTTGGGTCAATGGTCTTAGCCAAACACATTTTTGGCTTGCCTCGTGCATAACAATTATTTCTACGACATTTGAGGAGGCATCAACGAATGTTTGAAGATCTAAATGTAATGATCTTTGTATATCCATGCATATTGCTTGACCAACTAATATATGGTGCTTCAAAACAAAGAAAAGATATAATTATCTTTATTCACATCCAACAATCTTACAATATATATGGTTTATCCATATTAAATCTTCTTTAAGATTCTTTCAACTTATGTGCATTCATAGACAAAAAACACATATTTAAGTGCTCGATCTTTAGGTCGAGACAAAACCACATCTCAAGATTCTTTTTTTCAAATCATTTCCTTAAATAACCAAATGCTTTGAAAGCTCTTCAGAAATTCTAATAATATAATGAATCTTGATTCAAATTCCTTTACAAAATACATAAGGAAATCTTATCATTCTTATAGTATTTCCTCAATTAGTACTCAATAAGGCGATTATATCAAATGCGCCAAAATAGTCAATGAGATATGTCTTAAATAAATTTTCTCAAAATATTTAAAATGCTTTTAGCATTTTAAATCCTTTAAGGATAAATAGGGATCCATAAATAATTAGACGCATGTAATATATTTCATACTTCCAAAGTAATTGCATCCACCATGAAGTAATTAAAACTCTTCATAAATTATAATTCAAGTCCAATTTACGACTACTTATTTGTGCCTCACTTGCATTACACCTTTAGGTGTTTGGATTGTTGGTTCAAATACTTCTCTTTTAGAAGTTCAAAATGTCTTTCTATATTGACCAATTCAATATCTATACTTCTTGATAGATTTCTATACAAGATCCTCGTTTTCTTTCTTTACTTCTATAGAAGCATTCTATTTAAAACTATTTATAAAATTGTTGTCGACAACTTTTCAATTTTCTAGTTCTGTTCTCGTAGTGACATAACTCATCGAGATCTCTTCAAGATTTCAATCTTTATTTCAGGTACCTGAAACTCTTCAAGAGTTTTATTATTAGTTATGTCTTGGGTCTCTTCAGGAGCACCTGCCTCCAATATATGATCATCTCATATTACTTTTCATTTACGAGAATTTTGATCATTGGAACCATTTCAACTATCATGCTTCAGGCATGATTTACATCCTCTCGCTCTAACATGTAATTTAAACTTAGAGCATTTCAGTTGGTATATGAGACTTAGTTACTCTCATTGGGTCAGTAAATATGTCTGGCAATTGACATGTAATAACATGAATTATCTTATAAACTTCTGGTTCATATACGAGGATCTAGATAACGATAATTCAGTTTCCTTTATCCAGCTGATTATTATCTCCCCTGATGTTGAGAAAAATCATGTCATAAAGTATTCTCCAATTAATGTTTAAGAGTTTAAACATAAAAGGAGACTCGTACTCAATATATATTTTCAACCCTTTTTATTTACCCATTTTGTGCGTTGTGGTGGAACAATTCATATCGCACATTTAAAAATTATTAAATGGGAAATGTATGGCTTCTGACCAAAAACTAATCATAACGGGGAGTTTATTATAACTCGTTGGCTTGATGCGTATAAGTGTTGCTATATGGAGACACCATATAAATAATAACTCATTTGTTCTCATAGTTTAGCTATTAAATGGGAGGCATCCAATTGAAATTTTGCTAAACTATATTTTTCATAATCAATAGGCTTTGTAACAACTGATATAGCCTAAAATATAAATCCACTAAGTTTTCAAGACAAATAGTCTAACTGCATAATCTGAATCCTTTTATAACCAATCTCACAAACTTCTGGTTGTAAGTTGATAAAACAATGTAGATGCATCTACTAAAATCATATAAAACTTTCCACATTTGTGGATAAATGGGCCCATATTTCATTCAGATATGCAAGACATGCAGTCTCAACTTTAGTACAAGAACTTCAAGTTCTTTTGCTAAGTGGGATCTTAATCATTTTCTTTTGAGAACAAGCAACATAAGAACTTCGTGTTCTTTTAGTAAATAGAATTTAATCAATTCCTTTAAGAACAAGCACCACCAGAACTTCGTGTTCTTTTCATAAATGTGCAACATAAGAACTCTGTGTTCTTTTCATAAATGTGCATATACATTTCTGAATGGTAAACTAGAACATGTGATTCAATCTCACTCGTACACGTCTAGTATAGCCATCAAAATTGTTCCTTTGAATATGAATATTTAGCTCTTCCAAAACTTTCAATAGAAATTATCTTTTGGTAGCAATATATAGCTCTTCTAGAGCTTTCAACTGACTTTTTGACTACCAGAACTTATATCCACATTGGCTTATTTCAAATGTCAATTGATAACATATGTTATCTATAATTCCAAAAGAATATTTTGCGAACTCATATTGCACTCTTAAAATTTCCACTTTTAGTGGTGACGATATTATTACCATTAGCAGTAATTACTGCAATATTCGCAATTATGCACTTTTCATAATGTGCTTTCTCTCAAGAACTTATTGCTCTTCTGGAGCATCAATACTTTTAGTACTTTGAGATATAGTACTCACATTTTCCCTTGCATTTAAATGGAGAAATATATCTTATGCTTCTGCTAAGCATAATCGTCACTATAAATTGTATTTGATAAGTAATAATGTTAAACAAAAAAATATATGATAATATATAAATATAAATATTAACATGAATATAAATATAAATATAAAATGTAAATAATTAATGTATAAAGTAAATAAACATAAAGCAAAATAAATAAATAAAATAATTAATCCTCTTCAAAGTTATGAGAATAATTAGAAGATGATTTATTCTATTAGAGGGTTATAAGGAAAATCAACAACGTCCAAATGAGTTGGACCAACAATGTCCAAATAAAGTTGAACCAATATCATCTTCGTCATTTTTCGCAAATAAAATTTGCTTCTATTTTCTTCCCTTTAACATACAATGATTGTTGATTTTTCAACGTGCGACAAGTACGAGACCAATGGTTTATAACATCGCATTGATAATAAAAAAGATTTTACTTCATTAGAATGATATTTATCACTCTTGCCATCCTTCCTCATTATCGATGGGCAAAAGTATCCTTAAAATGATCATATTTTCCATGTCTATATCCATGGTTTCAATCACGACAACAACTTCTAATATGGCTTTTATTCTTTCCATAATATAATCTAACATTCACTTCAGGGAATGGAGTAGAGCCAGTGGGCTTTTGAAACCTTTTTCATGATATTGTGTACGAGGACAATGTTATTTGTCGTGAAAAGTGGAGTATGTTTTTATTAACATATCTTTATCATAGAATAAACATTGGAATAAATATCATGCTTGCATTCACTTAAGGGAATGCATCATCACTGATAATCGCATGGAATAAACATCATGCTTGCATTCACTTCAAAAGTGTCTCCCACAAAATTCTTGTCAAGATGAATTTTTGTAACATGAACTTGGGAGAAGTCTATAGTCGATTTTTTTTCGACGTAGAATAAATATTGATTTCGAGCAAAATCACCATAATTTATCGGACTTTAAAATCACAATTTAAAGAATAAAAATAAAATTAAAATTTACTGATATTAGTTTTCCTCCCGAGGACAATGGAGACGTAGCAAATGACCAAGACAACTTCTCATAATGTCATGTTTCTTTCTAAGTCATTATATCATGCAAAAACTCAAAGTACGGTTAAAAATACCAACTTTTATAATTAAAATAATATAAACATTAATATTTAGTTATGGGTTAAAATAGAAGATAATCCGGGTAAAAAAATTAAAACGACTTCCACGCTTCAACACTCGTGTTGAGTTGTGTGGGGCTCGATTCGTTCAACCGATATGGCTCACCAAGTGGTGGAGAGGTGGATTTTTGGGTGGAAGGGTTGTGGAAGCTAAAATAAAGATTGACACAATGATTTATAGTGGTCCAACCTTCTAACCAAGGTCTACATCCACTACCTTAGCTCCCCACTAAGGATTTCTCAATCAATCCACTATTGATTCGTCCCCTTTTCTAGGATTAGGAGGAAACCCTTACAATCAATTAAGCTTTCTACCCAAAGCCTTGATTGAAACCCTCTTTACAAAGAGACAATATAAGCAAACTTAAAACCCTCTAATAGGTGTTTGTTTACACAATTAAGCACTCACCCAAAACCTAAAACACTTGAGCAAATTTGACAATTTTGGCTCACTAGTGTTTGTCTATACAATAAATGATAATTTAAGCTCTAAGACAATCTTTGATCATTTGATGTTTGACAATATGAGCATTAGCCTTCTCTTGATGCTTGGAGGTCCCTTTTATACTCCCAAATGAGTTTGTAGCCGTTACTAGCCGTTGGGATCATATTGGAGCCGTTGAGGACTTTAATTCCCACCATAAATGCAATTCTGCAGCTCCCCTTTTCGAAACGCTCGAAGCCGTTTCGAAACACTCTCAATGTAGAAAGAGCCGTTGCAGTCTGATAGGGTACCCATTTCAGAACAACCTCTTGCCGTTTCGAAACACGTATCGAAACGCTATAGGCCCGTATCGAAATGCCTGCATTTGAAAGTTGGTTGGGAAAGAGTCGTTGGGGTTTATGACCATTGTGGTTAATGCCACGTAGGCGTATCGAAACAGGCTAGCCCGTTTCGAAACGCTGGGCAAAAATCCTGTCCAAGGAAAGCCCGTTTCGATACAAGTATCGAAACAATTTTGCCACTGAAATCCCCTGTTTCGAAACGCCCTAAGGTGTTTCGAAAAATCTGGACAATTTTGTTAAGATTGGCTTTGAAAAACATGAAAAACCCTTTTAAAAACTTCCCTAAACATAATTTCAAGTTGTTTGGACTTTGGAAATGTTTTAAATACTTTTTAAATCAGTCCAAAACATTTTTTAATTATTATATCAAAACATTAGTTCTACAATCTCCCCCTTTTTGATATAATAAAATTCAATTGAAAAATTGTTTGGGATTCTCCCCCTTTAACTTTAAAAATGTGAATAAGAGATTAAAAATTTTAATTCAATTAAAGCCCCCCCTTATTCATTTGAAAATTCAATTTTCAACCCATTTCTCCCCTTTTTGTTATATCAAAAAGAATTTTAAAACATTAAGTTCAAAATAAATAGGGTAAATACTTTGACAAAAATAAGAATTTGGTTTAAAAATGGCTCCCCTTACTCAAGGCATCATTAAAAATGTTAGTCCAACATTTATGATCATCTAGTTGAATAAACTAAAAATAAAACAAATAAAAGCTAAAACAACTAGATTTTTACCAACACTTGAACTCAAGGTAGGATGTGAAGCCTTCATTCTTCAAGTGTTCTTCCTTGTGTGCATGGAGCTCCCCCTCAATGTTTGACTTGTTGAACATCTCCATCACACCTATCAATAGACAATCAAGTAATTTTTGGTATCCAAATTGCTTTGGATCCATGAACATTAGTAGCACAAATTTTGGTCCCCTTAGGAATCCATTTTTCAATGTCATCCTTTTTAATTGAAGTATTAAGTCCTTTTGGGACCCAAACACTTCTAAAACATTTTCCTTTAATAAATCTAGGGGCACTAGATTGTCTAACATAAAAATTTGATTTTCTAAAATTGTTTTTCTTTTCAAGTTCTTTGAAAATCAATTTTTTTTCTTCTTGAACTTTTTGAAGCAATTTTTGTAAATCAAAACATTTTAATTCAAACTCTTCAAGTTTTGCTTCAAGTTCAAGTTTGGTTTTAGAAAGCAAATCATTTTGAATTTTTAACTTTGAAATCAATTTATTGTTTTTCAAAATGTGGCTTTTAAAATCTAAAACCAAATCGTCATAGGCATCTTGTAATTCATCAAAAGAGTAAGAACATGAAGTAGATGAATTATAAGTTACCCTTGAATCTTCTTCGATGTCCATGAGGCAAAGGTTGGCTTGTTCATCATCGGTGGAGTCCTCATCACTCCAAGTAGCCACATGTGCCTTCTTATGGCTTGAAGTGCTTGCCCTCTCCTTTCTCTTAGGTTCTCGTTCAAGCTCTCTCAAGGCTTTCTTCATGAACGGGGCACACTTCTTGAAGAGATGAACTATCCCTTCATCTTCATCCTCCTCTTCACTTGAGTGGACATGATGACAAGTGGAGGATTTGAGAGCCATGACACTAGCATTGATGCCAAGCCCTTTGATTTTCTTCTCTCCCATAGCTCTAACTTCTTCCCTCTTTTTCTCATCCTATTTGTTCTTCTTCATGATTTGATGAGTAAGGAGAGACCCCAAGAGTTCATCAAGCTTCAAGGTCTTCAAATTTTTGGCTTCGATGACAGCGGTCCTCTTTGAGTCCCAAGACTCGGGAAGTGAGTAGATGAGCTTTCGAACAAGCTTTTCTTCCGGGATGGCTTCTTCATAGCCTTTGAGACAATTTTTGATAATGGAGAACCTATCAAACATCTTCTCGATGTTCTCTTCCGGATCCATTTTGAAGTTCTCATACTCTAAGGTTAGGAGCACAATCTTGGTCTCCTTGACTTCATTGGTTCCCTCGTATGTGACTTCAAGCTTGTCCCATACCTCCTTGGCACTCTCACAAGAAGACATCTTCTCATAGATGGATGGACCAAATGCACAAAATAAAATGTGCAAGGCTTTGCAATTTAGCTCCATCTTCTTGCGATCGTCGGCACTCCACTCCGCTTTACTTCTTTGAGGCACGAATGGACCATCTTCAACTACATCCCATAGCTTGTAATCTCTTGATTTGATGAAGAACTTCATCTTTGTCTTCAAATGGGCATAGTGAGTTCCGTCAAAGAAAGGCGGTTTGTCGATTGAATGTGCCATTGAGCCGGTTGATGAAAAAGTGATCGAGCTTGCTGAATCTTCTCAATAGGATGTGAATCCCCTTCGATTGAGCCAAGCTCTAATACCAATTGTTGAGTTGTGTGGGGCTCGATTCGTTCAACCGATATGGCTCACCAAGTGGTGGAGAGGTGGATTTTTGGGTGGAAGGGTTGTGGAAGCTAAAATAAAGATTGACACAATGATTTATAGTGGTTCAACCTTCTAACCAAGGTCTACATCCACTACCTTAGCTCCCCACTAAGGATTTCTCAATCAATCCACTATTGATTCGTCCCCTTTTCTAAGATTAGGAGGAAACCCTTACAATCAATCAAGCTTTCTACCCAAAGCCTTGATTGAAACCCTCTTTACAAAGAGACAATATAAGCAAACTTAAAACCCTCTAATAGGTGTTTGTTTGCACAACTAAGCACTCACCCAAAACCTAAAACACTTGAGCAAATTTGACAATTTTGGCTCACTAGTGTTTGTCTATACAATAAATGACAATTTAAGGTCTAAGACAATCTTTGATCATTTGATGTTTGACAATATGAGCATTAGCCTTCTCTTGATGCTTGGAGGTCCCTTTTATACTCTCAAATGAGTTTGTAGCCGTTGGGATCATATTGGAGCCGTTGAGGACTTTAATTCCCACCATAAATGCAGTTCTGCAGCTCCCCGTTTCGAAACGCTCGAAGCCGTTTCGAAACACTCTCAATGTAGAAAGAGCCGTTGCAGTCTGACGGGGTACCCGTTTTGGAACACCCTCTTGACGTTTCGAAACGCGTATCGAAACGCTATACGCCCGTATCGAAGCGCCTGCATTTGAAAGTTGGTTGGGAAAGAGCCGTTGGCGTTTATGACCGTTGTGGTCAATGCCACGTAAGCGTATCGGAACGGCCTAGCCTGTTTCGAAACGCTGGGCAAAAATCCTGTCCAAGGAAAGCCCGTTTCGATACAAGTATCGAAACGATTTTGCCACTGGAATCCCCTGTTTCGAAACGCCCTAAGGTGTTTCGAAACACCTGGACAGTTTTGTTAAGATTGGCTTTGAAAAACATGAAAAACCCTTTTAAAAACTCCCCAAAACATAATTTCAAGTTGTTTGGACTTTGGAAATGTTTTAAATACTGTTTAAATCAGTCCAAAACATTTTCAATTATTATATCAAAACATTAGTTCTACAACTCGTCATTGTGGTCACAAGCTATATACACGCATATAACCATAAATTGATTTTATATATGTTTTCTGTATGCATTCATATCATATGAACCAACCAATGGATTGGAATACACTACTATTAATTTAATAATAATTAACCAAATGTTAAATTGATATAAATAAAACATACCAGACTTTTTAAGTTAAGTTGAATATACAGTCGATGTAGCAACCAATATCAAATTGAAATATTTTCATGAAGAACTACCAATAAGAACAAAGATAATTGATCGAGATTATGCTACCATGCCTTTCAAAAATTAAAAACCAAGTTAAAATATAAAGAGAAAGGTAATTAGTAACAAAAAGAAAATTGAGGGAAAAACTTATCTTTGGTTCACCCTGGAATCAAATTATTTCCAATAATTTTTTTAGATTCGAACGACGAAGATCTCAGTTGATTAGAAGCTCATGCTGATAACGTGTTGTAAATGAAATAAAGAAGAACAATAAGAAGAACAAAGAACCAGAATAGAAGAACACAGAGATGAGAGGAAGAGGGAGATTTATATTATTCTCAATACTCAAGTATTTACAATGTCTTCATTAGATCATCTATTTATAGGCATAAGAAGTACATAATACATTAAACTCTAATTAATGAAGATAATATTTCTAATGATAATGTAACACCCCCAAAAAAGGGATGTTATAAAAAAATGAAAAAATGAAGGAAAGTGAAGGTTGTAAGAATCGAACCCACAACCTAACCTTGTTAAGCTAGTCACCCAACCGCTTGAGCTATAGAAGCTCTTAATCATCTCCTATACCAAGTTTAATTTGAACCAATGGTTAAAGAGGTACCAGAATATAATAATAATAAGTTCAAAATATCTCAACCACTCCCCTTCCCATAGAATTAAATGTTATCTGGAAGTGTCCAGATTCAAGGATGGCGACTCTTCATCTTCCCATCGCTAGCTTTCCACCTCCCCCACCGGTTACCGTCTGATTATCGTTACTGGCGTTTCGTAGCTAGCACCGCCTCCTCTACCATGTTTTCCGTCGCGCACCGATCCCAGACATCACCGTCACTCGCAGCGTTGCGTTGGCAATTGGCGTGGAGAACGGCTCAAAGCCTCGACGGAGATCAAGGGTTCCGCCACTATTATTCAACAATTTCGGCCGCCACGATCACCGTCCGCCGCACCACCACCCACTGTCGAGTTCCTTGCGCTGGGCCAAGCAAAACCCAGTTATCGGAGTGCCCATCCACCGTCGTTTAAATCATCGTCGGAGCTTCGTCATTCCTAAGCGTCCTTACTCCGGCTTGGTAAAATAGGGTAAGGTTCTGACCCATTTCTGGAAAAATTTTAAGTTAGAGGATGTTTGAGTTGTGAAAACGGCGAAAACGATACCTTTCAGGCCATTTTTGGCCGCGCGTGGTGGTCATGCGCCGTCTTGGGCGAATTCTGGTCGCCTGAGACGACAACCCCGAACCGACCCTAGACCGATCTAAACCTTAAACCGAATCGAATTGAGCCCTTTGATCCGACCCGTTGACCAACCCAACCCGTTGACTGAGTCAACTTAGTGAGTCAACTCGTCCGAGTCAACTCAGTGAGTCAACCCAGTGAGTCAACTCGGTGAGTCAGCCATAGGACCAGTGACGTCAGCATTGACTGCTGACGTCAGTGTTGATATTGACTGTTGACGCCAGCGTTGACTATGACTGCTGACGTTAGTGTTGACTTTGACCAAAAAGTCAACTTTTTCCGAAAAGTCTTATTTTATGTTTTTCGATGTCCTGAGTCCGATTTTGAAGCCCGTTTTGTGAAATTCTAACTCGAAAGTCTCCGAATTGGACCTTGAACTCGAGTATGCTTATGTATTTTAATAATCATTTATGAGCAATGTGAATAAGGACTGAAATGGGAATTTGTGCGATTGAAGGTATTCAAAGTTCCTTGTATTCGGGATGTTGAGGATGTCACATTCGGGTTCGAGAGTGATCGAACGGAGTATCATGGTCGATCGATATAGCAAGTATTAAAGGTAATACACTACTACCTCTTGTATGCTTTATGAACATGTTGGTATTCGGTTAATGCATGCATGAATATAATGAAGAGTGTTGTTAACCCTGCTTAAGTCAAACCAGATATGAAATTGAGTATGATAACCTAGATAAGATCGAAATGCTCGAATGAGAAAGTTAATAAATGTAAGGATCTGGAGTTCAATAAATTAATTAATAAGGCGGCTAATCCCCAAACCTGATTATTAATGTCAAGTGATTAAATGCTAGAAATATTTGGATATGAAATTACAAAAATTCTCTTTTAGGTATGACAATGACTAAAATACCCTTGGAATTGGAAGCGATATAGAAATCTACAATGGATATGGTAAAACAACCCAATTCATCTAAAATCCTCGAGCTACTTGGAAAGTTATGGTAACAAAATTTAAACCTTCGAGATTGTAAGGTGTTAGGCTTCCTTGAATTTGGAATGAATCTCCGAATATAGATTTACATGAAACTATCCATACCTCTGAATTAATCAAGTGGCTCAAAATATTGAATTGATTGTAATGACTAAAAGTATTGGAAATATTGTTATGGTTAAATTAATCGGAATGATCGCAGTGACCAAGGAGGCTGAAGTATCTTCGGACACCCAAGTTTGCAAATTAACTAGAAGGATATATAAAAAACCTTGAGTCTGAAATGAATGAACTGGTCAGAGAGTACCGAAATTTCTTGAATGGCTGAAACACCCACGAGTACTTAAATGATTGAAATACTATAAATGGTTCAATTGACAGGAATGATGGATAACCCGAGCTTTAGAATGACTGAAATACCCCCTTGTCTGGAATAAGTAAATTGCCTTTGATGAAATTCTAGAAATGCCAATAAAGCTGAAAATGACTGAAATGACCCTAAGGGTTGGAGCATGACTCATGTACGTCAATCACTCCTAATATTAATATAAGGATGGAAGTTTTCCGCACAGACTATTAGTTCGACTACTCTGTGGCAAGTCTTGTGGTGAAACATGAAGGCAACCTTTCATATATACGATACAAACAATATTTGGAAATGATTCCCGTGAAGTGCATACATCAGAAGGTTTGGTTAGTACTGTAAGGTTGGGACATGTTAGTTCTATTAGTTTTAGAGGCTCGATAAACTTTTGGAAATCTTAAATATTGTGAATTGCCATCTTATCACTATTATGCTAAATTACAAAATCACCCCTGATAGTTAAAAGACCAAAATGCCCTCGTTGGCCAAAGTAATCAAAATAGCCCCGAATGTATCTGATATCGTGAAAGATCTTGACGTAGAAATCTCTAAATGCATGGTTGGAAACTTGATGAGAAAATAGAATTTCTGAGCCACTATTTACGCCACGTTGGTATAAATTACCAAAATACACGTATATGATAGAATGACCATAATGCCCCTGGTAGGCTTAAATGGCTAAATCACTTATGATATGACTAAACTCTCAAAAATCCTGATGTATCATCTCCTGAATATCTGGTTTGAACCGTTAGTACAAACCCCTCTTTTAATAGGGGTCTTGTTTCAAAGATCCGTTCAATTGTCAAAAGTTTAATGTGTTCTCTTTCGTAAATGCCAAGTATCTCCAAGGAATAAAATGTTCCACATAGTGTGTTCCATGTGTGCTACATGACTATTTTTGCATACTGATTTACATGTTATAATACTGATCACGTGCACATGATTGACATACTTGGACTCACATGAACGTGACATATTTTATAAATTAAGCATGACCATACTATATTTCTGGTATATGCCTATGCACCCAATATGACAAGCATGCTATATGGATAATGTGTTACTAAAAATACATTTATTGATTAATGAACTATTGATGATCTGATTCACTGGGGTACTTGGGACATAATGTGAAGTTACCGTCGGCTCAGCCTTGATCCAGCTGGTAAGTTCGCCCGTTTTCGGATCCTAGGCTTCGGCCAGGTCCGCCCGTTTTTGGATCCTAGGCTTCGGCCAGGTCCGCCCGTTTTTGGTTCCTATGCTTCGGAAAGGGCCGCCCATATTCTAAGGTATATCCTCAGGATGGTACCCACGCCCAATGGACTCGGGTTAATGCTTGTACATGATACCGCACTGGGGAAACTAAATACTGGAATATAGTTGGAGGGAAAATAAAGAATTAAAATGAACTTTACCGCTACTTAAAATAAATGTATTTGAAATAAAAAGGTTTAATGTATTGTTACATTTCATGCATTAACGTTGCACCGTTGGAACACATTAGACACTAAACTCTCTGATTCCTACCTCGTATGTTACCAGCCTATATAATTCTCGTCTAATTCTCGATGTATGAATAAAGAGCAAGCATCGTTATTCTCGAGTATAATGCTACCTCGAAATAGTAGAACATAAATGGAGGTTGTTACTACGTGGAACATCATGAAAATGTTATGCCTACCATATATCTGCATGAGCTTATAGCATCTTTTGGTAGTTCTGTATTACTGAGCTTTTCCAAGCTCACGTTGTCTTTACCATCGCAGGTTAAAAGAATGTATCATGGTATAATGGTTGATAGCAGTGTTCGGAGTTGCCCCGGCGTTGCCTTTAGAGTACGGTACTGCATAGTTAGTGGGCATGTATGTCATGTGTTGTTTTATGACAGTGTCTGTAAAACACTTTCTAAAATTTTGTTACATGTTTAAATGACTTCCCGAAATGGTATTTAAACAGAAGTTGATTTTTTCAGTTTAATAAGTGTTTGAAAAAAATGTTTTTATGCGTATTTTTACCGTGGGTCGCTCTTGTGACCCTAATGTGACTTCTTAGGATCCGTTATAACGCATAGGCGGGTCTAGGGGGTTACAGATAAAGTAAATCAAATCTTCTTAATAAAGTCCTTATCATTATAGACATCCACATAGATAAATATTCATAACACTAAAGACTTTATCAATAATAATCATTTTAATCACGGTCTGAGTAGAACATCACAAAAGTTACACTTTTATACATTTTACTTGGGAGATAAAAACCATAAAAATTCACATATTGATCACTATTTTTCATGTAACACTCGGGTTTAGGGGTCGGGAGTCGAGTGTGAGAATCAGGTTCGAGTCGTTGGGCTCGTTTTAATTAGAATGAACTTTGCTTTAAAAATTAAAAAGGCTTGAATTTTACTAATGGCAAAAATGTAATTTTTAAAATAAGGGCAAAAAGGTACTTTTCAAAATAAAGGAAAAAGATGGTGAAAAGGGGGCTTTCATTTTAAAGTGCTCATCTTCTTCCTTGGTTCTTATTTTTCACGACATTGAACCCCCCCAACCCCCTTATCAATATTCCATCAAATTTCTTCACCATTTCAAGAGCCCTCTTCAAGGTAAGATCATTTTTTACTTCTCCTCTTTATTCTGAACATCTCTATGGTTTTAGTTTCTCCTAAACATCACTTTTATTGTTCTTCAAGTTTTCAAAAATTCAAGAAAAAAGAGGAATATTTGTTAGGTTTTTATGTGGGTTTTGATTTACAAAGTTATAATATGATTTAATCTTTCCCTTAAGTACATTATATCTCAAAATGGTGGGTTTTTTTTATCAAAAATCCCAAAATAATTTTCATGGGTATTTTAAAAGGTTGAAAATATGGGTTTTTGAGATAGTTTGGTGTTGGAGAGTGGGGCTGGTGATATATTGTTGCTTGAGGATTGTTTTGAAGGTTTTAAATGATGATTTGAGTGTTGGAATTGGTATATTTCCGCTAGGTTGTGTGTGAGTACGAAAATGAGAAATTTGTGTCAGCTTTGGCTTGGAAAATGAAGAGGATTGGTCTTGGGGTTGAAACCTGATTAGTGGCAGTGTTTTGTGAATGATTTGTGTAGTAATGTGTTGTTTTTGATTGGTTAGAATCAAGGGAAACCGTTGGAGAAGCTTCGGGCTCGATTCCGGGAAGTTTGGAGACTTGATCGGCTATCTCGGTTTGCTTAGGGGTGTCCGATGAGTGGATTACTTTAAACGATTTTAAATTGGTTCAAATGTGTGGTTGAGGGGTTGGATTGTGCTTGGTAGGCCAACCCAAGGTAGGGATTAAGTTGGTAGCTTAATCACTTGGTTAACTTTATGAGTTCTTGCTTAAAGTGCATAATTTTAGACTTGTGTAGTGTGTGTTAGCTGTGCATGTTGATATATACATATTGATGTATGTGGTGGTTGATATGTTGAAATGTATGATGGTAATGTCATCGTGTGAATTGTATAGTATGATTGGCACTAGTTAATTATCGGGTATAAATGATCGATCATTAGGATGAGTGTGCACACAGTTGATTCAAATTCGTGCGTGGCGTTGGTGACGTGTAGTAATCAAGGAGGAGTACGATGAGGTAATATTCCACCGGAAAATGTTAGCATGTGATGATGAGTGTAATCCCATCCATGAGTGAAAACGGTGATGGGTGTAATCCCACTGGAAGGTAATTGTTGTTGAGTACGTTGAGGGTGAAAATCCCAACGGAAGTTGTCCGCATATCTGAGTAAGATAATAGTTGCCAATATACTTGTTCATGGATGTTGTTGTGTAAGATAATTGTTATATCTTGTTTAGCATAACTTGAGGTAAGATGCCATGTTAACGCATTCTCGTAATTTTGGCCATGTTACTATGTTAGCCTATTTGTATGCTTCGTGAATGTCTTAAGGATAACATACTTTGAACCCTGCATTGCCGTGTTTTTGTTTTAGAGCACCCTCACTAAGCTTCTAGCTTACGCTCTCGTTTTCGACAATGCGGATCACTAGTGTGGAGTTAGCAAGGAGCAAGGAAAGAGCATCCAAGCATGTGGTAGTTGCTCAAGTATGGTTTAGTAAATAATGTAGTAGTTTAGCAATGGGGATGCTACGTATTGTAGGAGCGTGTATCTAGACTCCTATTTTGTTAATGCTTTTATATTATGGATTGTAAACCCTGTTATGAGATGTTTGTGTGATGTTTTGAAAGCATGTTAACCTTGCTTCATGAATTCTTGAGTTTTGAAATGAAGGTATGAAACCTTGATTTATGCTATATGATGTGGATGTATGTTTCTTTGAATGAATGGCCATGTTATGTGTTTGATCATGCTTGAAGTAGGCTGCAATGCCTATAGATTGAATGCTTGTTGTTGTTTCTTGATTCTTGTGGTTTTGGGAATGTTTGGGAACACTTAGAGATGCAGAAAATTGTCTTTAGGGGCACACAGAGTGCAGGTGTTTTGAAACGCGGGTAGTGGTTTTGAAACGGGTGTAGCTTCAAGGATACTCGTATCGGAACATGGGTGGTTTCGTTTCGATACGATTTGACACTGTGAGTGCCCGTTTCGGTACATGTTTCGGTACAGTTTGCCTCTGTGAAGGTTCGTTTCGAAACACTTTGTTACTGGAGACCCCCATACCAAAATGGAGTGGACCGTATAGGTACGGCCTGGTCTGGCTTTTAAACTGGGGCCCGTGTATCGAAATAGGCAAGCTTGTTTCGAAGCACATGCCTGTAAATTGGGCTTTTGGCATCTTCAAAGGTTCTCGAATGTCGAGTTTGAGTCTCGTTAGTCGTGTGCTTCCTTGTTAAGTTTATGTGCTTTGTCTATGTATAGTTTTGGTTACGAATGCAAGCAATCGGACTAATATGTCACTTGGTAAATTTACATTACCTTACGCCTCGTTTTTATCTTTTCCTTTATCTTTTCCGTTGTCGTTTCTCATATAGGAATAAATAATACATTTAGACAACATAATAAACGAAAAGTTTTCTAGGGTTGCTAATCGAAGAGGAGCCTTAACGGGTTTCACTTCGGTTTTCCCCGTGTAACCTGCTCGGACTGGTCTGTCGTCTAGCCCGAGACGAGGGGGTTACATTTGTTGGTATCAGAACCTGAGGTTTCTGCGACCTCGGGTAGGTAAGTAAGGTAAGTTTGTGGTATATGTTGTACGGTGAATGTTTTGCTATGAATGCTTGTTGTTTGTTGCTTGCATAGTGTTTGAAAGCTTGTGCTAGTATCGTTGTGGTGTTGAGGCGTAGTGTTGAGTTCCCATTGCCACTATTTCTTATTTGAAAAGATTTTGTAAAGGAATACTTGAGCACGTTGGACCCTTGCTTTTGCCAACTTAATTCTTGTGTGTTTGTTTGTTTGTAGTTGATATCTTGCTAGTCGTAAGATGAGACCTAGAGGTAGGCCTAGGATGGTTCATCCGGAACCACGGGCAGCAGCTCCGGGAGTCGAGCCATTTGGGTTGACAAACGCGCTAGCTACTTTCATGGACATGATGAACAGAATCTTCCATCAGTACTTAGATCAGTTTGTAGTTGTTTTCATAGATGACATTTTGGTGTATTCGCGTACCGAGGAAGATCATGATCGGCACTTGAGGTTAGTTTTGAAGACTTTGCTAGACAACCAGTTGTATGCTAAGTTGAGTAAGTGTGAGCTCTGGATCCAAGAAGTAGTCTTCATAGGGCATGTAGTGTCAGCCGAGGGGATTAGAGTTGATCCGAAGAAGATAGAAGCCATTGTTGAGTGCAAGCAACCGAAGTCTGTGACAGAGATTTCATAGTTTCCTAGGCTTAGCGGGTTACTATAGGAAGTTTGTGGAAGGATTTTCAAAGATAGTCGCTCCTCTGACAAAGTTCCCTCAGAATAATGTTAAGTTCGAGTGGTTAGATGCAAGACAACAAGCCTTGGAGAAATTGAAAGAAGCTTTGACCAATGCACCAATTTTGATTCAACCAGAGTCGAGGAAGGACTATGTGATCTACAGTGATGCTTCATATGTAGGTTTAGGTTGTGTGCTCATGCAAGACAGAAGACTGGTGGCTTATGCCTCGAGACAATTGAAGACTCACGAGCAAAACTATCCGACACACGACATAGAGTTAGCTGCAGTTGTGTTTTCCTTGAAGGTATAGAGACATTATTTGTACGGTGAGAAATACATAGTGTATACGGATCAGAAGAGTCTGAAGTACATAATGACACAACAAGAATTGAACCTTAGACATCGTAGGTGGCTAGAGTTGCTCAAGGACTATGATCTCACGATAGAGTACCATCCGAGTAAAGCCAATGTAGTGGCAGATGCCATGAGTAGGAAGGTAGTCGTTGATTTGAGAGCCATGTTTGCTAGTTTGAGTTTGACCGGTGATGGTGGTCTAGTGGCCGAGCTTCAGGCCAGTTGATTAGAGAGAAATAGTTGTTAAAAAGATCTTTGGCACCTCACGTGCAAGATATAGCCGAGGGTAGACCATCGGACTAAGTTTCAGTGTGGATGGGGTTTTGTGTTTTAGAGATAGAATAGTTGTGCCGGATGGCAGTGATTTGAGACGTACTATCTTGACCAAAGCACACAGTAGCCCGTTTGCTATACATCCGGCAGTACGAAGATGTATCGTTATCTGAAGAATGAATACTATTGGGTTGGTTTGAAGAAAGACATAGCCGACTTCGTGAGTAAGTGTATGGTATGTTAGAGAGTGAAGGCAGAATATCAGGTCCCATCAGTTTTGTTGCAACCGTTGAGGATTCCAAAATGGAAGTGGGAAAATATCACCATGGATTTCGTTTCGGGTTTGCCTTTGACTCATTTGAAGAAGAACTCAGTTTGGGTTATAGTTGACCGTTTCATGAAGTGTGCTCACTTTTTAGTTGTTAATACGACTTACTCCTTAGATAGATTGGCCGACTTGTACATCAGTGAGATTGTGAGACTGCATGGTGTGCCGAAGTCGATCGTGTATAACAGAGATCCGAAATTTACAGCCCGATTTTGGGAGTGTTTGCATACAACTTTGGGTACCCGATTGAATTTCAGCACGTCGTATTATCCTCAGTCAGATGGTCAGTCAGAGAGGGTTATATAGATCTTAGAGGACATGTTGCGTTGTTGCATCATTGATTATCAGGGTACTTGGGAGAAGCACTTGCCTTTGGTCAAGTTCGCGTATAATAACAGTTATCAGTCGAGCACTCAGATGGCTCTATATAAGGCTTTCTATGGTAGAAAATGTAGAACTCCGATTTGTTGGACCAAAGCAGGTCAGAAGTTGTTACCGATGCTGGATTTACTTAAGAGGACTACCGGTAAAATGAAGTTGATTTGTGATCGTTTGAAGGCAGCTTCGGATAAGCATAAGTCCTATGCCGATTTGAAGAGGAAAGAAGTTGAGTATGCCTTGGGAGATAGAGTGTTCTTGAAAGTCTCTCCGTGGAAGAAAGACATGAGATTTGGCAGAAAAGGGAAATTGAGTCCGAGGTATATTGGGTCGTATGAGATTGTGAAGCGAGTCGGCCCAGTTGCTTATCAGTTACGTTTAACATCCGAGTTAGAGAAGATTCACAATGTGTTCCATGTTTCGATGCTTCGTAAGTATAGATCCGATCCATCGCATGTTATGCCTGTAGAAGAGATTGAATTGAATCTGGATTTGACGTATAATGAGGAACTAGTTGAGATCTTAGCCTCGGACAGCAAGGTGTTGCGTGGTAGATTGATTGAGTAGGTCAAAATGAGGTGGCAACATCGAGGTGTGGACGAGGCCACTTGGGAGAGAAAGGAGGATAAGGAAAGGCACACTACACAAAAATGACATATACCAACGGACAGAAAACCGTCGGTAAAACACCTAAAATTCGTCGCTATATAGTCTAAAACCCTATACCGACGGACAAAAGTGATATTCCGACAGACAAATAGCCGTCAGTAAAATGCTGGTCGGTATATATCTATAGCGACGAAAATAACCGTCGGTATAGATGTTGGGACCCTATACCGATGGACATATCTGTAGGCATAGGTATGGCCTACTCCGACAAATTAGTGTATCTATTCCGACGGACATCCTCCGTCGGTATAAGGGTGTCTTTACCGACGGCCATGCCGTTAGTATAAGTTAATGTATTAACCGAAGGTGAGTCGTATAAGATACATATACCGACGGTTTTTTCCGTCGGTATATGTTTCATTGATAATTATTTTTTCATTTTAAATATTAATAATTGTTAATACTATTGTTATTTTTATTTAATATTATTTTTTATTTTAAATATTAAAATTACTAATATTATTGTAATGTTAGATAAAATTATAACAATAATTATTTATTTTTTAAAGAAAAAAATATAAGGTTTAATGTCCCAAAGAAGAATAAGATAAATTTAGTAGTTATCACTGTATTCTAATACATACAAGACAACAATTCTTTGGTTACAGTGTAACCGTTATAATGAGAATGTTGAAGAGAACAACAGTGATCCAAGGAATTGCAGCAACAAAATGACGAATCATTAACAACCATATGACTACTTGAATTGGGAAATCCCATAAATATATACTCCGAGAATTAAACAATGTGAAATTGACTGTCCTTAACACCACTTTGATAAACTTGATTTGGATTCCAACCAATACTTGAATTCCAACTTACGAAGGCTAGGATGAGCATGCTTGTCGCCACATAATTTTTCTCTGTAGTTCAGACCGTATGTAAGCCTGACATGCCATCCAATAGAGAATAAATTATCAAAATCACCAAAGAGAAAATAGAAAAAAAAACAAGTTCAAAATTTCGACAGAAAGAAAGCAGAATAAGTAAAACTCAATATATATGAATAGGCAAACTACATCATTTAGAAGCTAATGCCCCCAACAAATGACAAAACTAATTTTTCCATAAAACACCAGCAATCATCACAATAGACATTCATTACTAGTTATTACCGTGGTTAGATTTTCAAAGGCACCAAGATCGTATGGATGTTTATAGACATTCCCTCCTTTCCCTGCAAGCCACATAGCTCTCACCCCTTCATGATACTGCCAATTTTAAAAATAAAATTCAAGGAAATAAGTAAAACAGTTGTTCTAAATGAAAAAATAAAGCAGCAATAAGCATAATACAATGTAAAATAATCCTAAGTACCTCAATTGTGGTCTTATTTTGCAAAATAAGGTAGATATGCCAACCAAGGAGAACGCTTAAAGCTACACTTAAGGGGACTAGCAAAAGTCCAGAAATAACCTGAAAATGGTAAGTTATAAGCATAATATGAATAAAAAGGTAGGTAATCACTTTTGATAAAAAAAAGGTAGGTAATCATTGGCGTTACATATGCTATTCTGAAAGAGTCTGCACTTTGCTGCTTATCATTATGGGAATCACTGGTTAAGCTCCCCACAAGTAAAACCTGACATTTAAGAGAACAGAAGAAATAAATGAGAAAAGAACCAATACATAAATCAATTCAAAGGAAGAAGAGGTACTTATTGCAAGAGAACAAGTGCGTATAAAAGCATAAGAAAGAGCTTTCATAAATAAGAAAAAGACAATCACAAGATCCAAGGAGAAATAAGTGTTGTTTTGATGACATACCAGAGAATAGATGCAAGCAATCACGGCATATACAACGAAGACAAAGAAAACCTTGTAGTTGGCATGGCCGACACAATTATTTATCCAAATGCAATGGTGATCCTTATAATCAAGAAGAGCACTTTTAGCGCACTATTATTGAGGGAATTTGAAACATGCACGAATATTAAAATAGATTGCACGTACCATTCTCAGAATGCATCTTTTGCAAACACGACAATGATGTGCACGAGGAGGCTTAAAACAAGAACACTTTTGGCAAAATCTCAAATCCCCTCCCTACAAAACATTTTGAACAAAGGTCACAATCTGAAAGTTTCACACACAACCTTAATAATCATAAAAATCGCAATCAATCTTTGAGAAGAAAACAAGACACAAGCTCCGTAGCGAAGAAACAAGCCGATTAATCGAGGATTGTCTGAGAAACCAATACCTTATGCCCCCAATAGCAGAGTCTAGAGGTAGACGGCCCTTGCATCTGATGTCTGTCCAAGCTCCGTAGCGAAGAAAAAAGCCGATTAATCGAGGATTGTCTGAGAAACTATGCAGTAGAGTGAGACCAGAATCAGGATTAATAGCATTGACGTCTGGTTTGAGACATGTGTCTCCTTGTAAGAGGGCGATTGCACACTTAACTGAGCAATGGAATTGGATGGAATACAAAAGGTCTGATAACATGAGTGATTTGATACACATCATAACCACCAACTGATTCAGCTTAATGCTGAATCCTTCAAACAAAAGCGTCCTTGTTATCATGTAGTATGAGCCATAAATGATTGGATCCTCATACTCTACCATCTGTCATCATAATTGAAGAAGATGAACAAGAAAAAATATCATGGAAACATTATTAGTGTGAGAATTGTTGAGTGTGTAAAAGTTCTATTATTTACACCCTTTTTAACCCATATTTCTGTTGCATTCAAGCATCATTCCATTGCATTTAGGATAGTTTTCAATAAAACATCACAATTATATAAAAGGCACGGATTCTACTAAAAGATGGCGTATTTTGCAGGTTGCTGCCATGGTTGACGAAGAAGGCAGACGCAGGGCAGAGAAGCAGAAGAGCTGAACTGGACAAGCAGACGATGACGACGAAGCTGCCATGGACCTGTCGTGATAGCATGGTGACAGCAACCTTATGAAGAGGAAAAGTAAAGTGGACCTCGATAGATAGAGAAAAATCTGCTCGTCTGTCGTGTGAAAGCCAAATATTTTTCCAAGCCCCGGATCAAAAGATATGTCAAGCCAAAGCTCAAGGAGAGGAATTCCCATGAAACAAGGAGGCGGCTGAAAAGTAGGAACCCTTAGAAATTAAGCATTTATTAGAATCTTACTTTTCATTAAAGTTGTAATCCTTGTTAAATTAGAATAGTTGAGCCCAAAGCTTATATAAGGGCATAGATTTAACCTAGGAGGCATGTCGAATACCCCATAACCGAAACCTAAACCCCTCTGCCGTTTACCCGTCACCGACATGTTCTAAATTCCCCCTAGGGCCACGAGTTGTTTTGTAAAGTAGTTGCAAGGGTTGTTTTGTTTTAGGATTTTCCAAGTTCAATAAAATAAACTTCGAGTTCTCTTATCTTGGTTTTAATATCTTGCAAGAGCATCGGGAGAGCATTGTGAGGTTATCTATTTACTTAGCATCGGGAGAGTTAAGTATACGAAAGAGATAAGAGCGTGTTCTCTAGTTTATAGTTGAACCATCTCGTGCCTAGGGATAGGGCGAGGTTAAGTGGCTAAGGAAGAATTCATACACATCGGTGTTCATCCTTCGATTCACGCCGGGAGGTATCATCAAAGACGTGATCGCCGACAGACTTGGACCTAGGGATAGGCCAAGGCAGATCTGGGATTCTTGCCAAACTTGGAGTACGGAGTTGGTGTGTTCGCTGCCGCGACAGCTAACGGACAGCCGCCGCGACAGGTGCTGTCGGCGACGGGCGCGACGACAGAACTGGAGATCCTAAGCATCGCAATACCTGCACTACTGAGCAATTCAATACCAGCCCATTCTCTCTATCTTGATAACTCAATTCTTTTATTTGCGTTTTTACTTTATTACTCTCGTGACAATTCTCTTAAATATTTTCTTTACTTCGTGCAGTGAATTTAGGTGAAGTCATTAGCCCAATCCCTGTGGAGACGATATCCGATACTTCGTATCACTTTACTACTTGCGTCGTGTACACTTGCACTACAATTGCGATAGACTATTTTACACGCAACAAGTTTTTGGCGCCGTTGTCGGGGATTGGCAACATAACTACACCTTTCTTTTATTGCACTTTCGCTTTTCTTTTTCTTTTTCTTTTTCTTTTTCTTTTTCTTTTTCTATACTTCAACTCTTGCTTTTCACGAGGTTTTCTTGTTTATGCGCAGATCTAAAAGAGGCGAAGATCCTGAGTATAAATTAGATCCGGAAATCAAACGCTCCTTCAATCTCAAGAAACAAATTCGCCACCTTTTAGACCGGAACGAGTACCTTGATGAACAGCTAGAGCAGATGGCCCGTAATCAGCCCGCTGGTGGAGGTATCACGCCTGTCGATGACCCGCCCGCGGCAGATGGACGACGGTCATGTCGTGACTACATGCTGAACGATCATGTAGAGCTGGAGACCACGCTGTCGGATATCGATGTTGATAACTTCGAGCTTAAACCTGTCATGTTTAGCATGATCAACAACGTCGGGCAGTTTAGTGGTGCTGCAACAGAAGATGCTAGAGAGCATCTCAAAACGTTCCAGGGGATCTGTGGTTCGTTTAGACTGCCAGGAGTTAGTCCGGAGATACTGAGGCTTCGGTTATTCCCCCATTCATTGAGGGACAGAGCTAAAACTTGGTGGAATAAACTAACACCGGGTTCAATTATGACCTGGGCAAATTTAACTCGTGAATTCTTATCTCGTTTTAATCCTTCGCATTTAGCTGAGCGGTTACGTAACGAAATTGCTACTTTTCAACAGGAAGATGACGAGCCAATGCACGAGGCCTGGGACAGATTTACTACTCTTCTTCGAAACTGCCCAATGCATGGATTCCCCGTCTGGAATCAGGTAACTAAGTTCTATAATGCTGCTAACTTACAAACTCGCATTCGAATTGATTCTGCAGCAAATGGACTATTATTGGATAAAGATCCGGACGAGGCATTGCAAGTTTTGAAAAATCTGGCCAAGAATGAGGAGCAGTTTCCGACTGCAAGAAGAGGGGGTAAACGGGTACTTGCTGTCAAGGACTATGAAGCCGGCAGCACGATGAAATCACAGGTAGCATTCCTTACTAAAGCAATGAAAACGTTATTGAATGATGATAGTTTACAAGGATTTGCTGT
Organism: Hibiscus tridactylites; assembly: GCA_958450335.1. Taxonomy (NCBI): domain Eukaryota; kingdom Viridiplantae; phylum Streptophyta; class Magnoliopsida; order Malvales; family Malvaceae; genus Hibiscus; species Hibiscus tridactylites. The sequence continues at coordinate 72,757,309 of OY288270.1, read as the reverse complement.
TGAAGAAGTATGCGATATCTGTGAGGGGAATCATAGTAGGGATGAGTGCCCAATAAATGTCGAAGAGGGAAAATATGTTGGAAATTACAAGCCAAATTATAATTCCAACAACTATAATCCCAATTGGAGGAAGGATCCTAAATTTTCATGGAGTAATCCCAACAATGCCCTGAATCCTCACACACATAATCAGAATCAGGGAGGTCCTAGACTGTTGACGCGACAGCAGCTGCCGCAGAACCTACCGCCGCTACAACAATAGCAGCCACCACCTGCCACGAGCAGTATTTTGGAACAGACTCTGGCCACTTTTATGTCTCAGACCGGTACTTATATTGAAAATATGAATCAGTTTGTCAAGAAGACAGAGAATTTCATGGATAAGACGGAGATGAGGATGACAAATCATGAAGCTACTTTGAAATCTCTGGAGAAACAAATGGGTCAGGTGTCGCAACATATTAAGCCAAGGTAGAATGGAGGATTTCCTAACAATACTGAAAATGCTAGACCACCCACACATGAGCAGTGTAAGGCGATTACTACTAGGAGTGGGAAGAAGCTACCAGGGCCAGAAAAAGCTGAGACAGAAAAGGATCCAGCCTTAGATAAACCTGCCGAGGAAGCTGCCCCGACAGGTGACAAACAAACTGCTGCCGATGAGCCTGTCACGACAGCAGAAGCGACAGGGGAGAAGAAAGATGAATATCGTCCTCAGATTCGCATGCAGTGGGAAGGACGTATTGCTGACTACCGTCCCCCACCACCCTTCCCTCAACGGATACAGCAAGCTAAGCATGAAACTCAACTTAAAAAGACTTATGATATTTTTAAGCAGGTTCATATTAATATTCCGTTGTTAGATGCTGTTAGGGAGATGCCCGGTTATGCTAAATTTCTCAAGGATGTTATGTCGAAAAAATATAAACTTGGGGAATTCGAAACGGTAAAGATGACAGAAGGCTGCATGAGTATTCTTCATCGGTAGCCACCCCAGAAAAAGAAGGATCCGGTGAGCTTCATCATACCTTGTGTAATCGGCGACAAATTTGTGGGTAAGGCACTTTGTGATCTTGGTGCTAGTGTTAATCTAATGCCCAAATCTGTTTTTCAGAAATTAGGTATTGGGAAGGCGCGGCCCACGACAGTAACTCTGCAGCTAGCCGACCGCTCTTACGTTCATCCCGAAGGAAAAATTGAAGATATTTTGGTAAGAGTGGATAAGCTTATTTTTCTTGCTGACTTTCTTATCTTAGATTGTGAGGCAGACGAAAACGCACCAGTCATCCTTGGGCGACCCTTCTTAGCCACGGGAAGATTACTGATTGATGTGGAGAAAGGAGAACTCACCATGCGAGTAAATGATCAAGAGATTAAGTTGAATGTTCTCCAAGCGATGAAACATGCTGATGTGGACGAGGAATGCAAGGCCATCATTGAGGTGACCCTTGATCAACCCTGCATCAGGTCGGGCTGCCGTGATATAAAATTTGGTCACTGCCGCGACAGCCACCTGCAGACCTGTCACGACAGCAACGACGACAGCACCGACGACAGCGACTCCTCTGAATCCGATACATCTGATACTGAAGGTCAAGAGGAGGTAAACTGGATGGGCAATCGTCCAGGTAAGTTAATCGAACCTTTAAATTATACTTCGGATAACCATTTAATCCAAAAACCATCTACTGTCGAACCACCTGCCTTAGAACTGAAGCCCCTGCCAGGGCAGCTTAAATATGCTTTTCTTGGTTCAAATGATACGTTGCCCGTAATCATCTCTTCTAAGCTGCCGCAGGAACAGGAACGACAGCTAATCGACATGCTAAGGCAGCATGCGAAGGCGATTGGATGGACGATAGCAGACATTCAGGGCATTAGTCCGGCGTTGTGCATGCACAAAATCCTCCTAGAGGAAGATCATAAGCCGACTATAGATGCCCAAAGGCGGCTAAACCATGCGATGAAGGAGGTAGTGCGTAAGGAGATAATTAAATGGTTAGATGCTGGTATTATTTACGCCATCTCCGACAGCAAATGGGTAAGCCCGGTGCAATGCGTTCCAAAGAAAGGAGGAATGACCGTGGTGACCAATGAGAACAATGAGTTAATCCCAACCAGGACTGTGACCGGTTGGAGGGTTTGTATGGACTATCGGAAGCTTAACAAAGCTACCCGAAAGGACCACTTTCCTTTACCCTTTATTGATCAAATGCTTGATAGACTAGCGGGTAAACCTTACTATTGTTTTCTTTATGGTTACTCAGGTTACAATCAAATTGCTATTGCACCAGAGGATCAAGAGAAAACGACTTTTACATGCCCCTACGGAACATACGCGTTTAGGAGAATGCCGTTTGGACTCTGTAATGCACCTGCCACCTTCCAAAGGTGCATGATGGCCATATTCTCCGATATGGTAGAGGACTTCCTAGAGATTTTCATGGATGATTTTTCCGTCTTTGGAGATGATTTTGAGAGCTGCCTTGGCAATCTTCAAAAGGTACTTGAAAGATGTGAAAAAGCTAATCTTGTTTTAAATTGGGAAAAATGCCACTTTATGGTGGATGAGGGGATAGTCCTTGGCCATAAGATTAGCTGTCGTGGGATAGAAGTTGACAGGGCCAAGATAGAAGTCATAGAGAAGCTGCCGCCGCCAACCACAGTTAAGGGCATTAGGAGTTTTTTAGGGCATGCTGGGTTTTATCGGAGATTTATTGCAAATTTCTCAAAAATCACGAAGCCCATATGCCATCTCTTGGAGCAAAACCGACCCTTTGACTTTAATGATGAATGTACTAAAGCATTCAAGGTTTTGAAGGAAAAGTTAGTGACAGCCCCCATAGTACAGCCACCAGACTGGACGCAGCCATTCGAGATTATGTGTGATGCTAGTGACTATGCTGTCGGGGCAGCACTTGGGCAGCGCAGAGACAAGCTGTTTCACGTCATATACTACGCCAGCAAGACGTTGAATGACGCCCAAGTGAACTATACCACCACAGAAAAGGAGCTGTTAGCTGTGGTGTTCTCCATCGACAAGTTTCGTTCTTACATACTTGGGACGAAAGTAATAATACACACTGACCATTCTGCCCTAAAGTATTTGTTCGCAAAGAAGGATGCAAAGCCTAGATTGATACGGTGGATCTTGCTATTACAAGAGTTCGACCTTGAGATTAAGGACAAAAAGGGGACAGAAAATCAGGTGGCAGACCACTTGTCAAGATTGGAGACGGGACAGAGTCTACCTATAGACGAGACACACGTACTGGAGACCTTCCCAGATGAGCAGCTCTTTGCTGCCGCAATCGCTGTCGCGACAGCCATGGCGGCAGGTAAGTCTTCTGAACTCCCCTGGTGTGCTGATTTCATTAATTTTATAGTTAGCGGAATACTTCCTTCTGATCTTAACTATCAAGCCAGGAAGAGGTTTCAAAATGATGTTAAACATTATTATTGGGACGAACCTCTTCTTTTCAAAATGTGCGCAGATCAGGTTATAAGGAGGTGTGTACCACAAGAAGAGCAAGAAGACATTCTCCATCACTGTCATGCTTCACAATATGGAGGTCACTTAGGAGGCAACAAAACTGCTGCCAAGGTGCTGCAGTCAGGGTTCTACTGGCCGACACTGTACAAAGATGCACAGGACTTTTACAAGAACTGTGACAGGTGCCAGCGGACAGGTAACATCTCGAGGAGAAACGAGATGCCACTGCAAAAAATTCTAGAAGTCGAGATCTTCGACGTTTGGGGGATCGATTTTATGGGACATTTTCCATCTTCATGTGGAAATTTATACATCCTCCTAGCAGTGGATTATGTCTCCAAGTGGGTAGAAGCAATCGCAACTCAAAAGAATGATGCCAAGACGGTCCAAAAGTTTTTACACAAAAACATTTTTTCTAGATTTGGCATCCCTAAGGCGATTATCAGTGATGAAGGGAGACATTTTGATAATAGGGTAATTGCTGCCGCCTTGAGGAAATATGGTGTCAAGAACAAGATAGCGACAGCATACCACCCACAGACCAATGGACAAGCTGAGATATCCAATAGGGAAGTGAAGAACATTCTTGAAAAGATGGTTAAGCCAACTAGGAAAGATTGGTCTTTACTTCTGAATGATGCATTATGGGCATATAGGACAGCTTTTAAAACTCCATTGGGAATGTCTCCATACCGTTTGATTTATGGGAAAACCTGTCACTTGTCTGTCGAGATAGAACACAAGGCATATTGGGCAATCAAGGCAGTAAATATGGACTTGGACAAGGCAGGCCAGAAAAGGCTGTTAGATTTGAATGAAATCGAAGAAATACGGACAATGGCCTACGATAATGCAAGGATCTACAAGGAGAAAACAAAGAAGTGGCATGACAAGAAGTTGTTGCCACGACAGTTCTGCCCAGGGCAGCTTGTATTGTTGTTCAATTCTAGACTGAAACTCTTCCCAGAAAAGTTAAAGTCTAGATGGTCTGGCCCGTTCCAAGTGGTACAAGTTTTTCCCCATGGTGCCATCACAATCCAATCACTAAAAGACGGGCACCAATTCAAAGTCAATGGACAGCGCCTCAAGCACTATCAAGGGACTGAAGCCCCAGGAATACAGGAAGTGGTTACTTTAGGAGATGCCCCACAAGGCATCCCTAATTTAACCTAAGTTTTATTTTTATTATTTATTATATATTAGGTAATAAGGTTTATTTTAATTTGAATAATGTTTTTCTATTTTCTGTTTTTAGGAAATAAAGGAGTCAAGAAGAAAAGAAGAAGTGGCCCAAGCCCACCATCCATACATCAGCCCACCGGAGTCCATTTATTGAAACCTGTCGTTTCGGCTGCCGCCGCAGACGGATAAGACAGGCTGTCAACAGACTGATGCGGCAGACGCGTAACAGACGCATAATTACGTGTCAGACGCGCCAGACACGTTAAACCCTATCCGTCGCCCCATTATTCCCGCCTGCCGTTACAGCATTAAATGGGCAGCACCTCGACCGCTATATAACCCCGTTTTCCCTTTCATTTTTCATCACTTTTGCTTATTCTTCCTTGCTTTCTCCTCTAGTTTTATTTGCTTTCTTCATTTTTCACAATCCTTGCAACTAACATGTCGTCTAGACAGACCCGCCGTAGCGCTGCCTCCGCTTCGTCTTCAGCAGCAGCGGCGCCCTTCGCCAACAAGGAGTTATGGGAGGAACGAGGTTTCATTTACATCCGTCAAGCACCCAACATGGGACTCCGACCGTTCATTGTAAAGGCCATCACGGCTCAACTATGGGAGGACTTTGCCGAACAACCGGCAGAACTAAACGACACATTAGTCCGGGAGTTCTATGCGGCCATAGACAGCAGAACGGCAACATCTGTCACCGTTCGAGGAGTAAACGTGCCATTCACTGCTAACAGCATCAACCACATGTTTGGCCTCTACTTTGGCCCCGATGATGATGCTCACCAAAAATTCCTCGACACCCTCGATGTTGCCGCTTACGATGTTGTCATGGTGGAGTTGACAGAGGAGAGAACATCATGGACCACTAGCAAGAAGACCCCCCACTCCGTCAACAGGGGGCAGCTCCTCCCGGAAGCCAAACTTTTGAACGCTTTCATCAAAAAGCGTATCATGCCTTCTTCCCACCACACGACAGTCAACCGGCAGCGGCTTGCCCTTATTCATTCCATCATGCACGACATGCCTATCAATGTCGGCCACTATATGAGGGACAGCATCCTGGACTGCGCCTTCCGCTCCGACTCTCGCCTCTGCCTGCCGTTCACAATTACTTCCCTCTGCCGCTGTGCAGCTGTCTCCGAGTAGCCCTCCGACAAACTAATCCAAGGTCGTGGCTGGACTGACAATAACATCTCAAGCCTCATGGAGGTCATAGCCGCAACACCCATCAACTCCTTCGACCCAACTGTCCCTCCTGAAGACTCAGATGAGGAACCTGCCACCGAACCTGCTGCCGCCACCGCCCCAACAAACCAGTCTGCCCACATCCTTGCTGCAATCCAACGGGTAGAGGAGCGACAAATGGGATTGATGACTTTCATCCGCGATTTCACCACCGCAACGGTAAATTTCATTACAGACACTCTACATTATTCGGATGGCATCTTCCCCACCTTCCCTGCCCATTATTTCCATATCCCCTCCCCTACACCTACACCACCTGTCTCCCCCCACACACATTCTGCCGCTTCCACCCCATCACCTGCCCCGACGGCAGCAGGCAGTCCACCGGCCGACACCCCTGCCAGAGGAACGAAGAGACCTGCTTCCGATGACAGCCCTCTAATCAGGAGGAATTTGGAGAGGGAATTTACGCCGATCAAGAGGATAAAACACGTGGCAGACAGGAAACTTATGCCCAAGGCTAGCACTACCACCAGCAGCACTTGGGACAGTGGCAGCAGTTCCGACGTCCAGCTCGTGGAGCAACCTGCTCTTGAATCTGCCCCTGCACCTGCCCCTGAACCTGCCCAGCCTCCTCCACAGCCAAGACGCCGCCGTCAGATTCGTCTCAGCAGCAGCAGCGAGGACAGCGACTGAAAATTTAAGTTTTTATTTCCCTCTTATTGCTGCCTGCTTTTATCATTTATGATGTACTTTTCTTCATATTTTTGTTTTTTCTGTCATTTTGCATTGAGGGCAATGCAACCCTCGAGTTTGGGGGTGGCAACCTTCCATCATTAATGGAGTCTTAAGTACATCTTTTTATTATTGTTGTGTCTTTTAATTTCTCTTAAAAAAAATCAGAAAATTTAAACTGTTGGCTTAAAAACTGTGAAGTTAACTTACCTGTCATGACAGCTCTGTCGTGGCAGCATCTTTAGGACAGTTAAGGAGAAGTTTAGAGCCTTTCTATAGTTCTGAAAACTTAAACACCTTTGTGACTGTTATATTGCTTAGATTTCTTTTAGCCAAACTAGAATAGGATGCTTAGAACTTGAATAGCCCCTAGAGGTGCCTAACACTGGCTCTAGGAAAGAAGTTTAGCAAAAGAAAATAACCTAGAGGTGCCCGAAACCGGCTCTAGGAAGCTAACTAGAGGTGCCCAAAACTGGCTCTAGTAAAACTTAGCTTGAAAATAAAAAGAAAAGAAGCATGAAAATGTGCCTTCAAAAATAAACTTTGGCATAAAAATTCAAGTTAAAAAAGTTGAATATTCTAGTGAAACTAAGAGAGTCTTAGCATATAACTGTTCACAAGCATGCACACACTGCACGAGAGCTATAGGGAGATTCCGGACAGATCCTAAACCCTTCGGCAGGTTGCTGCCGCCACAAAGATTGAGCGACGGGTAAGGGATAGTTCACTGTTTGAAAGCCAACACAAAAATATCTTCTCTTCTTTTAGGATTAATTGCTTGAGGGCAAGCAAGAACTTGAGTTTGGGGGTGTGTTGAGTGTGTAAAAGTTCTATTATTTACACCCTTTTTAACCCATATTTCTGTTGCATTCAAGCATCATTCCATTGCATTTAGGATAGTTTTCAATAAAACATCACAATTATATAAAAGGCACGGATTCTACTAAAAGATGGCGTATTTTGCAGGTTGCTGCCATGGTTGACGAAGAAGGCAGACGCAGGGCAGAGAAGCAGAAGAGCTGAACTGGACAAGCAGACGATGACGACGAAGCTGCCATGGACCTGTCGTGACAGCATGGTGACAGCAACCTTATGAAGAGGAAAAGTAAAGTGGACCTCGATAGATAGAGAAAAATCTGCTCGTCTGTCGTGTGAAAGCCAAATATTTTTCCAAGCCCCGGATCAAAAGATATGTCAAGCCAAAGCTCAAGGAGAGGAATTCCCATGAAACAAGGAGGCGGCTGAAAAGTAGGAACCCTTAGAAATTAAGCATTTATTAGAATCTTACTTTTCATTAAAGTTGTAATCCTTGTTAAATTAGAATATTTGAGCCCAAAGCTTATATAAGGGCATAGATTTAACCTAGGAGGCATGTCGAATACCCCATAACCGAAACCTAAACCCCTCTGTCGTTTACCCGTCACCGACATGTTCTAAATTTCCCCTAGGGCCACGGGTTGTTTTGTAAAGTAGTTGCAAGGGTTGTTTTGTTTTAGGATTTTCCAAGTTCAATAAAATAAACTTCGAGTTCTCTTATCTTGGTTTTAATATCTTGCAAGAGCATCGGGAGAGCATTGTGAGGTTATCTATTTACTTAGCATCGGGAGAGTTAAGTATACGAAAGAGATAAGAGCGCGTTCTCTAGTTTATAGTTGAACCATCTCGTGCCTAGGGATAGGGCGAGGTTAAGTGGCTAAGGAAGAATTCATACACATCGGTGTTCATCCTTCGATTCACGCCGGGAGGTATCATCAAAGACGTGATCGCCGACAGACTTGGACTTAGGGATAGGCCAAGGCAGATCTGGGATTCTTGCCAAACTTGGAGTACGGAGTTGGTGTGTTCGCTGCCGCGACAGCTAACGGACAGCCGCCGCGACAGGTGCTGTCGGCGACGGGCGCGACGACAGAACTGGAGATCCTAAGCATCGCAATACCCGCACTACTGAGCAATTCAATACCAGCCCATTCTCTCTATCTTGATAACTCAATTCTTTTATTTGCGTTTTTACTTTATTACTCTCGTGACAATTCTCTTAAATATTTTCTTTACTTCGTGCAGTGAATTTAGGTGAAGTCATTAGCCCAATCCCTGTGGAGACGATATCCGATACTTCGTATCACTTTACTACTTGCGTCGTGTACACTTGCACTACAATTGCGATAGACTATTTTACACGCAACAAGAATCATTAGAAAAATCAATAAAACTAAGAATTCAACCAGAGCAGATAGTTGCAGAAAACTAAAATTTGAGTGTAAGAAGACAATAAGCCAATGAAGTGAGAAAAAAATATATATAAAAAGTATGCCTTTAACTGCTAGTTTGGGATTGGAGATTATGCATTTGTTTAGGGTTTTGCCTGTGTTTCTGAAAGATCTTTATAAGGAGACGATATGCAACCTAAATTTTAAAAGGAAAATATATAAATATAGGAGAAAAGATCGGCTCTTTCCGTTCCGTTTTAATTCCGATTTCGACTTCAACTCTGAATTTTACTCAACTATTACTGTCCTCAAATCAAATATGAATTTGAGATTGCCACAACTCATACACAGGCATTGCTTTTTGGCGTTTCAATTGTTGCAGAGAGGGATATATATATATATATATATATATATATATATATGCTTTTTTATTCTGCAAAAGGGAATCAAAACACGAATTATCATCCATATCCAGACATGAATTCACCTATCAATGCCACTGTCTCGACTTGAGCAACAGTGTCGCCTTTTAAGATATTCAATCACAGGTAAGACCGGGATTTTTTACAGACATTTTCATGGTGTTCCATAACCCTAAACCTAAATCTACAGAAGATTGACAAATCTAAATCTAATTCTACCGAAGATTGATAAACCTAAACCCAAATTTATCGTTGATTGATAAACCTAAACCTAACAATTGGGAGAATAGAAGAGAAGAAACATGAAAGAAGAAAAAACATACTTGCACAGATGGAGTCTGAACTTTGAAGAAGAAATACTCTAGCGCCGACTTCTTTTTTGTCCATTTTCAATCGCCAGTTCGCCACTTTCGCTCGAGAGAAGAGAAGAAAGAAATCAAAAAAATAAAGAAGCTTGAGAGAGTCTGTATTTTAACGCTAGGGGTTTCAATTTTTGGGTGAACTGAAATCGTAAAGGGGAGGGGGTTTTTTAAGAATTTTTTTGTTTATTTTAATCAGTAAATAATTAAATATGTATACTAAATATTTAAAAATAATCAAACATGAGAAAAGTTTAAACTTACTTATACCGATGGCCAAAAGTATCCGTTGGTAAAATTTTTATCTATACCGACACACAAAATCAACCATTGGAATATGGCTCACCTATACCGACGGTTACTATAGATCGTCGCAATAAATTACATCTATACTGACGATTTTTTGTTTTCCGTCGGTATAAATTATATCTATACCGACGATTAATATATCCGTCGGTAAAAATTATAACTTTTATCGACAGTTTTATTTTCCGTCAGTATATATTGTCTATACCGACGAATTTTGTCCGTCGGTAAAATAAAGCGTCGGTATATGTATATTTTTTTGTAGTGGCAGTTTCTGTATCTACTTTAGTCAGGTAATTTTTAGGACGAAATTCTTTAAGTGGGGGAGAATTGTAACACTCGGGTTTAGGGGTCAGGAGTTGAGTGTGAGAATCGGGTTCGAGTCGTTGGGCTCATTTTAATTAGAATGGGCTTTGCTTTAAAAATTAAAAGGGCTTGAATTTTACTAATGGCAAAAGTGTAATTTTTAAAATAAGGGCAAAAAGGTACTTTTCAAAATAAAGGAAAACGATGGTGAAAGGGGGGCTTTTATTTTAAAATGCTCATCTTCTTCCTTGGCTCTCTTTTTTCACGACATTGAACCCCCAAACCTCCTTATCACTATTCCATCAAATTTCTTCACCATTTCAAGAGCTCTCTTCAAGGTAAGATCATTTTTGACTTCTCCTCTTTATTCTGAACATCTCTATGGTTTTAGTTTCTCCTAAACATCACTTTTATTGTTCTTCAAGTTTTCAAAAATTCAAGAAAAAGAAGGAAGCTTTGTTAGGTTTTTATGTGGATTTTGATTTGCAAAGTTATAATATGATTTAATCTTGCCCTTAAGTACATTATATCTCAAAATGGTGGGATTTTATCAAAAATCTCGAAATAGGTTTTCATGGGTATTTTAAAAGGTTGAAAATATGGGTTTTTGAGGTAGTTTGGTGTTAGAGAGTGGGGTTGATGATATATTGTTGCTTGAGGGTTTGAAGGTTTTTAATGATGATTTGAGTGTTGGAATTGGTAGATTTCTTCTGGGTTGTGTGTGAGTACGAAAATGAGAAATTTGTGTTAGCTTTGGCTTGGAAAATGAAGAGGATTTGTCTTGAGTTGACATCTGATTAGTGGTAGTGTTTTGTGAATTATTTGTGTAGTAATGTGTTGTTTTTGATTGGTTAGAATCAAGGGAAACCGTTAGAGAAGCTTCGGGCTCGATTCCGGGAAGTTTGGAGACTTGATCGGCTATCTCGGTTTGCTTAAGGTTGTCTGGTGAGTGGATTACTTTAAAGGGTTTTAAATTGGTTCAAATGTGTGGTTGAGGGGTCTGATTGTGCTTGGTAGGCCAATCCAAGGTGGGGATTAAGTTGGTAGTTTAATCCCTTGGCTAACTTTATGAGTTCTTGCTTAAAGTGCATAATTGTATATTTGTGTAGAGTGTGTTAGCTATGCATGTTAATCTATACATATTGATGTATTTGGTGGTTGATATGTTGAAATGCATGATGGTAATGTCATGGTGTGACTTATATAGTATGATTGGCACTAGTTAATTATCGGGTATAAATGATCGATCATTAGGATGAGTGTGCACACGGTTGAGTCAAATTCGTGTGTGGCCTTGGTGACGTGTAATCATCAAGGAGGAGTACGGTGAGGTAATATTCCATCGGAAATTGTTAGCATGTGATGATGAGTGTAATCCCATCCATGAGTGAAAACGGTGATGAGTGTAATCCCACCAGAAGGTAATTGTTGTTGAGTACGATGAGGGTGAAAATCCCAACGAAAGTTATCCGCATATCCGAGTAAGCTAATAGTTGCCAATATACTTGTTCATGGGTGTTGTTGTGTAAGATAATTGTTATATCTTGTTTAGCAAAACATGAGGTAAGATTCCATGTTCATGCATTCTCGTAATTGTGGCCATGTTACTATGTTAGCCTATTTGTATGCTTTGTGAATGTCTTAAGGATAACATACTTTGAACCCTGCATTGTCGTTGTTTTTGTTTTAGAGCACTCTCACCAAGGTTCTAGCTTACGCTCTCATTTTCGACAATGCAGATCACTAGTGTGGAGTTAGCAAGGAGCAAGGAAAGGGCATCCAAGCGTATGGTAGTTGCTCAAGTATGGTTTAGTAAATAATGTAGTAGATTAGCAATGGGGATGCTACGTGTTGTAGGAGCGTGTATTTAAACTCCTATTTTGTTAATGCTTTTATGTTACAGATTGTAAACCATGTTTTGAGATGTTTGTGTGATGTTTTGAAAGCATGTTAACCTTGCTTCATGAATGCTTGAGTTTTGAAATAAAGGCATGAAACCTTGATTTATGCTATATGATGTGGATGTATGTTTCTTTGAATGAATGGCCATGCTATGTGTTTGATCATGCTTGAAGTAGGGTGAAATGCCTATAGATTGAATGCTTGTTGATGTTTCTTGATTCTTGTGGTTTTGGGGATGTTTGGGAACACTTAGAGATGCAGAAAACTGCCTTTAGGGGCACACAGAGTGCAGGTGTTTCGAAACGCGGGTAGTGGTTTCGGAACGGGTGTAGCTCCAGGGATACTCGTATCGAAACGGGGGTGGTGCCGTTTCGATACGATTTGACACTGTGAGTGCCCGTTTCGGTACGGTTTGCCTCTGTGAAGGCCCGTTTCGAAACCTGTTTCGGAACGCTTTGTTACTAGAGACCCCCGTACCGGAACAGAGTGAACCGTACCGGTACGGCCTGGTCTGGCTTTTAAACTGGGGCCCGTGTATCGAAACGGGCAAGCCTGTTTCGAAACACAGGCCTGTAAATTGGGCTTTTGACATCTTTAAAGGTTCTCGAATGTCGAGTTTCAGTCCCGTTAGTCGTATGCTTCCTTGTTAAGTTTATGTGCTTTGTCTATGTATAGTTTTGGTTACGAATACAAGCAGTCGGACTAATATGTCACTTGGTAAATTTATATTACCTTACGCCTCGTTTGTATCTTTTCTTTTATCTTTTCTGATGTCGTTTCTCATATATGAATAAATAATACATTTAAACAAGATAATAAAAAAAGTTTTCTAGGGTTGCTAATCGAAGTGGAGCCTTAACGGGTTTCGATTCGGTTTTTTCCGTGTAATCTGCTCGGACCGTTCTGTCGTCTAGCCCGAGACGAGGGGTTACATTTTATAGGCAATTTGAATAATTTTATTTATTTATTTATTTTTCATTTAAAAAACTATTTTCATCTCGATCACCAGGTAGATTGAAATGAAATTCTTTCTTGAATCGCATTCCCTAAATACATCGCCCCATTTGCTGTTGTGTTTATGTTAATTAATAAAATTGCATCTGTTATTGAACTTTAAACCAATTCCTAAACTATAAATTTGTCAAAACCCTGTACATTTTATAAATATCTCTAAAAAGAAAAGTTATTAAATAGTTATTGACATTCAACGGCTTAATTCATAAATGATGGTATTTTTATCAAATAATACCAACTTGTAAGTTATTTAGCAAAATAACACTGAAAATAGTTTAAAAAATATCATCCATTTTGACCACGTAAGACGAAACAGGCCCAATCAGCAAGGCTTCAGAAAAGTGTTTCCTGACTGGACGTGCCTTCTACCTACGCGGCACACTTATTTAGACTCCGTGATTATCTTCTCTAATATTTGTAATATTTTGTCGTTTCAATCAAGATAACTATTTGTCACATTAGTATTATAAATGTTAGATGAGTTTTTGGGTTTATATGGTTGAATATAAGAGTTGTAAAGACTCTTTTGTGATTGACCATTAAAAGGAACGTTCTCCAAATAATCTAAATTTGAATAATTCACGTATGCTTTTGAAGTAAAATATATTCTCATATATAATATAAACAATTTTTTCCCTTTAATAGATAAAATCAATGCATATGCTCAAAACATCATTTAAATTTAGTAATTAATAAAATCATATTTAAAAAAATAATTTCATATGTAAGAAATTAATATATATATATATATACCAAATATTGATAACAAATCAACTATTTAAACATATATTTAATATAATCATGTCTTTATATGTCATTATGCATATTCAAATAAGCAAACAACTATATGCTATCAGATAACTTTTTCAAACACTTTTATACAATCAGTTAATGCACTCAAGAAATTAAATTCGCTAATGCAATCTTTTATCAAGCATCAGTTATCCGCTATAACATGCTTCTCACGCCAGCTCCTCGCCTCTAATGTCGACCTACCGACATCAGCACCCATCTCATCACATCACCGAACTATTCCTTAAGCTGCCCCGACCCTACATCTGCTCCTTTGGCATATGGATTGGCATTCGATCAAGTCATCTCGTGTCGAGTCAAACAATTTTAAGTTAGTTGAGTTGAAGAGTCATATTTTATAAATTAAACTTTATTTAAAAAAAATTTCGAGTCGAGTTAATGAAATTCGGGTCGAAATGTTTGAGTTTTTATTCAAATGTAATTGTAAATATTTATAATGTTATGATACTAATTAGTTCCAATTTAAACGGTTTTCTATAACCATATACAATACACAATACACACACACACGCACACACGCACACACGCACACGCACACGCACACCCACACGCACACACGCACGCACGCACGCACGCACGCACGCACGCACGCGCACACGCACGCGCACACGCACACGCACACACAGACACACACACACACACACACACACACACATATATATTAATAAGAATTGAGAGACTCAACTTGAACTTGAAAATTATTCCACTAATTACTAAAAAAATTGAGTTATTCGAATTATTGTTTTATAACTTAAATTTTATTTGAAAATTTTCCAAGTCGAGTTTATAGAATTACGAGTCGATTTAAGAAGATCGACTATTTTCATATTGAGTCAAATCAAATAATCCAATTTCTTCGAATCGAGTTTTACCAACCCGTATTTATCCATCATGTTAAGTATGGCTCATATACTGTAAAAAGACAGATGAGCTTAATAACCAACTAACTTGAGGGATCCTTGGAGGTTAAGGAGTATGAATCCTTGGAGGATAAGGAATACTACTCCCCGAAGGATGAGAACAATTGTACTCCTAGTTAAAGTAGGATTGAGTAGTAGTTATCCCAGTTAGAATAGGACTTGGATGTAAGGGGCTATATAAAGAGGCTTACCCCCGCCTCATTATGCACTTCATCAATTGTTCTTTTTAGGCTTTAAGCCTTGTTTTTGTCGGGCATTATCGATTGAATAAAAGAAAACATTCACTCTTTGCTCTCCAAGAATGTAAGCACATTGCTGAACCTCGTTAAATCTCTTGTGTTCTTACTTGTTTGATTTTCTTTTTTGTTTGTTGTGTGCACAACAACTGGTATCAAAAGCCTGGTTGCAATGGCTATGTCCGGTGCGAAATTCGAAGTGGTCAAGTTCAATGGTGAAGGTAGCTTCGGATTGTGGCAGACGAGGGTAAAGGATCTGTTAGCGCAACAAAGAATTTTAAAGGCTTTACGATCTACAAAACCAATGTCGTTGGAGGACGACGATTGGGAAGAACTGCAACAACGAGTGACTGGAACCATACGGTTATGTTTGGCAGATGAGATTATGTATCACGTTATGGATCTGACGTCTCCATGAGAGATATGAAGCAAGTTGGAAAGTCAATTTATGTCCGAATCTCTGACAAATAAATTGTATCTAAAGCATAGGTTGTATGGGATGAAGATGCAGGAAGGTCAGGATTTGGCGCAACACGTGAATATCTTCAATCAAATAATTACCGGTTTAACTCAACTTTATGTGAAGGTTGAAGATGAAGACAAAGCAATGATTATGTTGTGTTCGTTGCCTTCTTCTTATGAACACCCGATGACTACTCTTACATATAGGAAAGAAACAATCAAAGTTGATGTAACACTCGTGTTTTGGGGTTAGGAGTTAGACGCGTGAGTTGGTTCGAGTCGTTAAAACCGATTTAATTTAAATTGACCTTGACTTTGATTTAATTGAGATTTAAAATAAAAGGGGTGGAAATTTTGTAATTAAGCCAAAAAAAGTAGACAATCTTTTTGAATAAAAAAGAAAAACAAAAAAAATGGTCTTCCCACATCTCTTCCAACGTGAAAAAAGAAACCCAAAACCCTCCTAAGTCAAGTTACTATTCCATTTGATTTCTTCATCTATTCAAGAGCATTTTCAAAGGTAAATTCATTTCTCAACTCTCCTCATCATCCCCATCATTTACATTGTCTTAGATTTGAAAACTATCATCTTTTTGGAATTTCAAGTTTAAGGAAAGTTTGAATTTTTAATGGGTTTTTCATTTGATTTTGATTTGTTGAGTTGAGTTTTGGTTTAATCTCACCTAAACACACTTAATATCTTGAAATGGGTGGATTTGAGAGAAATCCCGACGTTGGTATTTGGAGCAATTTTTAAAGTGTCAAAAGTTGAGTTTTTAAGTTGTTTTTGTGTTGGGTTGGAGGGCTGATGGTATAGGGTCATTAGGGAAGTGATTTGGGACCTTTTAGAGGTTATTTGGGTGCTAGAAATCATAGTTTTCAGCTGGGTAATTGGGGAGCACGAAAATGGAAGTTTTGTGATTAGTTGAGTTTGAAAATGGTGAAGTTTGGGTTGTGTTTATGGGTTGGAGTTTGTGACTGAATTTAGCTTTGATTTGGTGAGTAATGATTGTGTTTTAATTGGTTAGAAGCAAGAGGAAACATCAGAGAAGGATCGGGGCCGAATCCGAGAATCGAAGAGGCTTGACTTGCTTGCTTGGTTTGCTAAGGAAAAGTGGTGAGTAAAACTTTAAATTGTTTTAAAGTTGGTTCAAGTGTGTGTAGTGGAAGTGTTGGAATGAGTTTGGTATGCCATTCCGAGGTGGAAGTTAAATTGGTAGTTTAACTCATTGATTGTTAATGATGCTTTATATGCCATTGCCTATTTTGATCTTGTGAGATATGAATTGATTCGTATGTGTATACCTTGATATGTTTGATGATGAATACGTGCTATAATTGATGGATGTGTGATGTGGTTTAAAGAAATTGGCACTAATTAACTTATCGGGTGTAAATGATCGATCATTAGGATCAGTGTGCACACGATTGAGTCAAAATGGGCGTGGCCTTGATGGCGTTGAGTCATCAAGGAGGAGTACGGTGATGTAATATTCCACCAGAAATTTATTTATATTATACGTGATGATGAGTGGAATCCCATCCGTAGGGCATGTGGTGATGAGTTGAATCCCACCCATGCAAGGTCCGGTGATGAGTGTAATCCCACCGAGGTAATGTTGTTGTTGAGAGTAAATCTGCACATCCGAGTAAACTAATAGTGGCCAATGTAATTGCTCTTATGATTTTGATGTTGAGATAATTGATTTATATTGTTGAGCTTAATATGATGTAAAATGTCATATTTATGACTCTTGAGACACTAGTTAGGTTGCTATGTTGATGCCTATGTATGTTGTGTGTGATGTTGAGGATTGCATGCTTGGACCCTGTATTGTTTTTGTTTTTGATTTTAGAGCATCCTCACTAAGCTTCCAACTCACGCTTTCATTTTCAACAATGCAGATCATTAGCGTGGTGTTAGCAAGGAGCAAGGCGAAGGGGCTTTCCAAGTTTGTAGTTGCTCAAGTATGATTTAGTAATTAAAGTGGTAGTTTAGCAATGAGGCTACTATGTGTTTTGTATGAGCATTGTATGACTCATGGATTTTGTTGATGTTTATGCCTTACTTGGATATGTAAACCATGTTATGTGTTGGTCAAATGTTTGTATTAAGATGCTATGCTTTTGGTTGAGTGCATGTGTCATAGTTGTATGTAAACTCTATGGGTGGAGACATGTGCTTTATGGGCTATTAATGTTTAAGTATGCCTTGAATGATATTTGAATGTGATGCAAAAATCCTTGTTATGCATATGGATTTGTTGATGTTTGGCTTTACATGTTTATTGTATGCTAAGCATGTGTTTTTAGGGTGCCTTTCATCTAGTTGGATTGTATGTTGAGTCTTGAGTGTTTTGGTGAAGTTTTGGGGCTGCCTAGTGTCTTAAACCAGAAAAAAATTGTCTTTTCGCAGCCCGTGTATCGAAACGGTTGGTTTCGTTTCGATACGGCCTCTTGTTTCAGGCCAGGCATTTCGATACGCCTAGGGTCCGTTTCGGTACAGATTTGCTATTGGAAATCTGAGAAATTGTCGATATTTTAGGGTTTCGAAATGGGTCCAGGTGTTTCGGAACGGTCAATATGTCGTTGACCACGAGAAGTTGACCATTGGGGGTGTTTCGGAACGGTTGACCTCCGTTCTGATACGGCCTTCTCGTGTGGACTTGGGGCAGTTGACCAAGTCAAGGTGTTTCGATACACCTCAAGGGTGTTTCGAAACGGCCTGCCTAATAACTTAAAAATGGGCTGTTTAGCATGCAGTTTGGGCTTAGTTGCTTTTATCCTGTATTGTACTCCGCTGTCGTGATCGCATAGGATTTAAATGTGCCTTTAGAGAAGATTAATTTAAAAGAAAATTTTAGGGTTGTTAATCGAGGTGGAATCCTTAATAGGTTTCGCATCGGTTTTCCCCGTGTAGCCCATTGAACCGGTCAACTGACCAGACCGGGGCAAGGGGGTTACAGTTGAAGAGATTACTGCAACCTTGTTGGCCCACAACTAGAGAAGGCAGAATACAGATGAAAGCTCTCACGCTGATGGTTTATATGTTAAGGGTAATCACGACCGTGGAAGGAAGTTAGAGAAGAAGGGTTCTGGAAGACAGAAATTCTAGATCAAAGTCTAGAGGCAAGAAGATGTTTCGTTGCTACAAGTGCAAGGAGCCGAGACATGTGAAACGAGACTGTCCAAAGTGGAAAAAGGAGTCAGATGATAAACATGATGCATCATCCAAAACTGTGAATGTGGTACAGAATGAGAATTCGGATTGTAGTGATGGTGATATGCTTTCTATTTCAACAACTTAGTTCACAGATGCTTAGATTCTTGATTCAGGATGCTCTTATCATATAACGCCTAACACGGAGTGGTTTTCTACCTATATGTCTGTTAATTCTGGTTTTGTCTATTTAGGTGATGATAGATGTTGCAATATTTTTAGTATAGGGGAAGTCGGAATTAAGATGTATAATGGAACTGTTAGAACATTATGTGATGTTAGGCATGTACCGATTTTGAAAATGAATCTAATTTCTTTGGGCACTTCGCATAAGAATGGTTTAATTCCTAAAGCTGATGAGGATAGAGAAACCATTAGGATTGTTAAAGGTGCATTGATTGTGATGAAAGAAAAGATAACTGCAGGGAATATCTATAAATTGTTAGGGAGTACGGTTGTAGGTGGAGCTCATTCTGTAAAATCATATGCTGATAATACAAAATTGTAGCATATGTGTCTTGGTCATCTTAGTGAACGTGGAATGGTTGAATTGCATAAAAGAAATTTGTTGCATAGTGTCAAAAGTTGCAAGCTCGATTTTTGTGAATTTTGTGTTCTTGGTAAACAGACTAAAGTCAGTTTCATGATTGGAAAGCACAAAACTAAAGAGATTCTTGATTATGTGCATTCTGATGTATGGGTGCCTACCAAAGAATCATCATTGGGTGGATCTGTGTATTATGTTACTTTTACTGACGATTTTTCTAAGAAAGTTTGGGTGTATTTCTTGAAGCAGAAATCTTGAGTCTTTTCCAAATTCAAGGTGTGAAAAGTTGAGGTGGAGAACCAAACGGGTAGAAAGATCAAGTATTTAAGGTCTGATAATGGCACAGAGTACACAAATTCGTAGTTTCTGAAGTTCTGTGAGGAGCATGGGATTCAAAGACATTTTTTAGTGTGAAAGACGCCACAATAAAATGGTGTTGCTGAAAGGATGAATAGGTCATTAGCTGAGCGGGCTCAGTTCTTGAGACTGAATGCAGAGCTTCCTAAAAACTTCTGGGCAGAGGTTGTGATTATGGCATGATATCTAATCAAAAGGTCACCACGAGCATCTTTGGGTGGAAAAGTTGCAGAAGAGGTATGGACATGCAATGTTGTTGATTTTTCACACACGAATTTTTGGTTGTCCTGCTTATGTGCATGTACCTGGTGATGAGAGATCAAAACTTGATGCAAAGTCGAAGAAGTGCATCTTTCTGGGCTACAAGAAAGGTGTCAAATGATACAAGTTTTGGGATCCGGTTGCAAGGAAAACAATGATTAGTAGAGATGCAATTTTTTTTACGAGCAATTCGTGTTGCAGCAGAACTGAAACAAGGTGCTGGTGGATTTCAAACAGTATCCAAGAGCTGTTGAGAAAGAAGTAACTGCTGAGAAGGGTGAAAGTTCGAATTCAACTTCTGGTGACTCTATAACGACGTTTTTTGAAAATCATCAAGGTATCGCTACCCCTCCTTCGGTGTCACTCAGAAGAACCGAGTTTTAATTCAAAATGATTTTTTAAGAAAAATGATTAAAATTGGAGTCACCACCGGTCATTTTAAAAGGTAAACCGGACACCGAAAAATAAAATCAGAGATTCAAAAGGATTCGAGATTCGGTTGCACGCGGGGAAGGGTGAGCACCCCCGGCGTGCCCAAAATTCGTACCAAGATCATTACCGCTTAATTAATATCAAATTTTACGAATTAAAGTAACAAATTAAATCAAAATTTGGTTATACATGTGAGTGAATTTCAAAGCGCTAATAATCGAAAAGGAACGTCCGAACCACCACCACTACGACTGGTATTGGCCTCGTTCATTCCCAAATAAAAGGGCATCGCATGGCATATGACCAAAGATATATCAAGAAAAAATAAATAATGCATAAACCAATGTGAATAAGTTAACAAAAATATGTGAAATAAATAAAGCATAAAAATAAAAATATATGAACACGGTATTTAAATGTCTGATCAAGGTGCAAATAAATAAAGAATATACGTAAATAAAGAATTGAGATACATTAAACGAAATAAAATGAGTAAACCAAAATAATTAAATATATGTTATGATAGAACTTACACAATGAATGTACTTATAATTATGAAAACATACACGCATATAAATCATGTAATAGACACATATACATATACGAAATCCATAAATATAGAAAACATAAATAAACTTTATAATGTATGTATATAGCCACGAAAAATAAACTATGTAAAATATATATGCAAGTATAATATGACATGTATAAGACTATACCATATGTAATAATAGTAACTACGTGCAAAGCATTTTAAAAGTTTGGGGTTGTAGCCTTGATTTAAAAAAGTGCAAAGGATGCGAGATGACTTTTACAGACTCACAAGGACTACAAGGGAGATTAACCGATTTTCTTTTTAAAAACGAGTGAACTCAAAACGAGACGAAATTGGAAGACAAGAGAAATTTACAGGGACGGGGGCTGCTATTTAAAGAAACGAAATGGCCTCTTCACGTAGTAAGGGAGACGTTGGGGGTTTATTGCGCAAATACCCTTGTTTTTAAAAGGAAAATCGAGTATAAATTGGGTAATCTTCACCAGTGGTCCCTTTCGTTTATGGTGTGTTTTATTTTGGTCACTAAAATTTAAAAATGATTTTTCTGGTCACTTACGTTTAGAATCATTTCTATTTTGGTCCTTTGGCCGTTAGTCTCTGTTACTTAAAAAAAATTAATTTCTAATTTAACACCCAAACTTTCAAAATTTTATTTTTCACCATCTTTCTCAAAAATTATAAAACTAAAACTCCAAAAAATTAATTTAAAACCCTAACGATGAATACAACTGGGTTACTTTTTTGATTTACATTGAGTGTAAGAGATTAGATAATCTACTGGAAGCTCAAGAAGTTCGTAGAATTGTGCCAGAGAACAAGAATAACCTCCCCACTGTCAAAATTGTGTATGTCGTCCTGAAAGCTCAATACCAATTTTCCCTTTCAAGTGCAGTCCAGGCGTTGAACCAAAATTCCAGCTTTGCTTCATTTGAAGTCGTTGGCTACTTAGTGGAGGAGCTTAGAGATGAAAGTACTTATAAAACCCTCTGCAAAGATCTCGAAGACGCTAATATCTTTATTGGGTCTTTGATATTCATTGAGGAGCTTGCCCTGAAAGTGAAGGCTGCAGTGGAGAAAGAAAGGGACATGCTTGATGCTGTTTTGGTGTTCCCTTCAATGCCTGAAGTGATGAGGCTGAACAAGTTGGGTTCCTTTAGCATGTCACAGCTTGGTCAATCGAAGAGACCATTTTTTCAGCTATTCAAGAAGAAGAAGCAAGGAGCAGGCTTTGCTGATAGTATGTTGAAGCTGGTGAGGATATTGCCTAAGGTTTTGAAATACTTGCCTAGTGATAAAGCACAAGATGCTAGGCTTTACATTTTGAGTCTTCAATTTTGGCTTGGCGGTTCACCTGATAATCTTCAGAAATTCTTGAAAATGATTTCTAGCCCTTATGTGCCTGCTCTTAAAAGGAAAAAGGTTGACTATTCTGATCCAGTTTTGTTCTTAGACAATGGAATTTGCACCCGCTGGCTCCTTGCATGTATGATGACGTCAAGGAGTATTTGAATTGATATAGTACCAGGAGGGATGTTGATGAGAAGCTTAGGGGGCTGACGCATCAGTAATTGGACTGGTTTTGCAAAGAAGTCACATTGTTACTGGTGACGAGAGCCACTATGTAGCTGTGATTATGGAGTTAGAGGCAATAGGGGCCAAAGTGATACCAATTTTCGCTGGTGGACTCGATTTTTCTGGACCAGTTACTAAAAAACTGATGGTGAACTCAGCGGTTTCATTGACAGGCTTTGCAAATTGCACTCGTTGGCGGACCCGCTATGCAGGACTATGCTAGGGTTGTATTCATCGTTAGTGTTTTGAATTAATTTTTTAGGGTTTTAGTTTTATAATTTTTGAGAAAGATGGTGAAAAATAAAATTTTAAAAATTTGGGGGTTAAATTAGAAATTAATTTTTTAAGTAACGGAGACTAACGGCTAAGGGACCAAAATAGAAACGATTCTAAACGTAAGTGACCATAATAATCGTTTTTGAATTTTGGTGATCAAAATAGAGCACACCCTAAACGAAAGGGACCACTGGTGAAGATTACCCGTATAAATTTTATCTGAAAATAACCTTTAACCCTTTATTTCATTTCGAAAATAATTTACCCCAAAAAAACTTGGCGTTCTCTCTGAAAAAAGGGTGAATGTCACCGACAGGCGAACCATAGAGCCGGCTGACCATCGCTATTTGAATCCAAATCCCTTTTTTCTTTGTGAAAACCTCGAGAAACAAATCCAAAAAGACCTTTTTCCCCTTTTTAAAATATCACAAAACCTAATGACTCACCCCAAGAGGCTTATTGTTGGTCGGAGTTCGAGGCAAAAGGGAAGACAAGCGGTTGGAGAGACGAAACGACGCCGAGGGTAAAATCTTCTTTTCTTTTGATCTCTCTTTTTTTTTGTTTTCTTTTGTTATGCATGCTCTGTAGAGTAAAATTGAAGGATAATACCTCTAAAGTTTCTTTTTGTTTTGTTTTGTATTCTTTTCTCTCTAAAATTCCGAATGGGTTACAATGGTTCATCCTCGGTTCTTAAATCCGAGTTACATGCGAAGTAAAAAAGAAAAAAAAACTCGAAATGATTCAATTGGTTATTGCTTTCTGTTTGCATTCATCTCGGCTTTCTGATCTTCAGGTGTTGTATTTTGTTCTCGTTCGATTTATTATTTTTGTTTACTTGCCGCTTTTGGTATTCTGAGCTTTCTGATTTTTTATTTGCATGTCGGCAACTACCGGAATGAGGAGAAGACCAAGGCATGAAGATGACGGGCGCGTCGGCGTGAAGATGGCAGAGGAAGCAGGAGAGTCAGGGCGCCAGGCGTGTGGGGGAGATAGGGCGTCGCACGTCGGAAGCTAAACCGTCGCGCGTGGGAGCATGTAGATCTCTAGAAGGTTCTCCACGAGTCTGGATCATTTGATATGTCCTGGAATCCAACGGCTAAAGAAGTCCTGTGCGGCTTTGCGGTAACCCTTGCTAGGGTTTTGTTCTGAGACTGATTCAGGACCGTCAGATCTGGATTAGATCTGACGAGTATGGTGCGG
Organism: Hibiscus tridactylites; assembly: GCA_958450335.1. Classification (NCBI taxonomy): domain Eukaryota; kingdom Viridiplantae; phylum Streptophyta; class Magnoliopsida; order Malvales; family Malvaceae; genus Hibiscus; species Hibiscus tridactylites. Next base: position 72,733,340 of record OY288270.1, on the reverse strand, counting down.
CTATGTAAAAACAAAATACATTAGGGTTTTTCTTTTAGGGTTCATTAGACTCAGGCCTAGCATGGGCTGCATGTAATATGTATATTATTTATAATATTTTGTTTTAAGCTTTTGACTATGTAAACAAACTTTAATTCATAATAAAACTTGGGCTTTATATTTTACCAATTTAGTTTAATAATAATAATAATAATAATAATAATAATAATAATAATAATAATAATAATAATAATAATAATAATAATAATAATAAAATAGTATTTAGGTCTTTTTCTTTTTTTTTTGGTTTTTTATTCTTCTTCTTTTTGGTTTTAAATTACACAACAACCCATTATAAGCCTACTTGACCAAGTTCGATTAAAACATGTTTATCCCAGACAAAATTAGTGATTACAATTGCCCCCTTTTTCTTATACTTGTGGAACAAGAATAAAGCAAAGACCATAAGTACTGATTTTGTCCCACTTCCCTGTCAGACGGTTTCTCTCCCAAGGCGGCAACGCGCAAGTCCGAGTAACTTTCTTTCCGAAGCCTTAAGAATAAGATTTCTTTCTCCATAGAATTCTTTTCCTTGGCGTATTCTTTGAGCAGCATTTCCTCCTCTACGGAACTCCCCCTTCCCACATCTGATGTCTAGGATCTACAACTACAAGTCCTTTCTCCATAGGACCTTCTGATTTCAAGATCCTAAAGCCTTAGAATTTTGATTTCTTTCTCCATAGGACTCTTCTTCCTTGGTGCATTCTTCAAGTAGTAGGTCCTCCTCTACGAAACTCCCCTCTTCGCATATCTGAAGTCAAGGATCTACAAGTCCCTTCTCTATAGGACCTTCCGCTTTCGAGACCCTGGCGTCGCAAGTTCCTCCTGTATAGAACCTTTTCGGACCCCTTTTCTGTAGGATCCTTCACCTTGGAATCTGACGGCACTTGAAAGCTTTCACCTGAAATCCTTGAGCGGCAAACATGAAAGGTTTCGCATGAAATCCTTGAGCGGAGAACTTGAAAGGCTTCACCTAGAATCCTTGAGGAAGTGTAAAATTGAGAAATTTGAATTTTAAGAAAAAATATCCTTTGGAAAGGAAGAAATTGAGTTTTGAGAAAAACATCCTTTTGGAAGGATAGAGTTGAGAAATTTGGGTTTTGAGGAAAACATCCTTTTGGAAGGATTGGATTGAGAAATTTGGGTTTTAAGGAAAACATCATTTTGGAAGGATAAAATTGAGAAATTTGAATTTAAAGAAAAACATTAGTTTGGAAGAATAAAATTGAGAAATTGAGTTTTGAGAAAAATATCTTTTTGGAAGGATAAAACTGAGAAAATTGGGTTTTGAGGAAAACATCTTTTTGGAATGATTGGATTGAGAAATTTGGGTTTTGAGGAAAACATCCTTTAGGAAGGATGAAATAGAGAAAAAAACATCTTTAAGAAAGATTAAAACTAGGTGTTGGAAGGCCTTTGGAAATCCTAATTACGCAAGTCGAAGGACCCTTAATTCTTGTGAGATCTGTTTCTCATCTAGTGAAGCTGTAGATCCATTCTTTTATTGATCTTCAAGTGCATGTTTAAAGAAAACAAAATGCTATGATGATATGAATTAGCATGCTCCTAGAATAGGTGATATCTAGCTATCAATAATGCATGAGCATATTTCATGATGCAAAGATGCATGTGTTCATGAGAATGCAAAAATGCATGAATTTTGCTTGTCTTCGTTTTCTAGGGTCGGTGGTCATCATCTTGGGATTACTTCCACTCATCGATCCCATGTCTCGACAAGATTTACCCTCAAACTTGGGTTGCCCATTCTTCATTCGAATATTTGAGTCGGGTGACCTCGGTCGTATTTAGAATCATTAATCAAGTTCTTTCAAGCCTTGCGCCATCTCTCATCTACTCTAATTTAAACTCTTATGTGCAAAAACCCTTGTTACCCACGGACAGTGATGCCCCTCTCGGGTATTGGTTTCCTTCCCTCAAGTCACAGGTACCGGTAATACAAAACAGTCAGCCCGCTTGTTCATTTCAATGTAAGAGACTTAGGAAGTTGATAAGGTATATATATTAAAGAATCATGACAAGTGATATTTAAGAAAATCAAGTTTTGGTTTTTGAAAAAAGGTCCACCCAAGTGACATTTTTCGAATGTTGCGGGGATATACATATGAAATCCTTTCTAGGCTATTAGGCTTCCGAGAAGAGCGACTTTCATACCTAGTTTCTACCCAATTTAAAGGTGGCTCTCTTTAGCTCACTAACTCACCATGCCCCATCTTTCCCTCTTTTCTAATCTCTATCAGGCATTAGAAGTGTGGCAATCTTTGAAGAAAGGTTAACCCCGATAGGTGGGATGTGATCTGAAGACAAATTTATCCATCTGTGTATGGTCCAAATGGTCTTTTATGGCTTGTAATGTAGGCTACTGCTCGTGGTTATGAAAGAAAGGGTGAATAGGCCCAAACAAGTGTTTAAGGGTGGTAAAACCAAGGATCAATTCTTACAACTGAAAATTTTCATTACGTACCATATGATCTGAGTATGCCCGGACGAAAAAAATTTCCCTTTCATTTTTCGAACCGCTCTAGACTGCCCATTTTCGGGTTTTCACCCTAGAGTTCATTTCCTTTAATCAAGTGTAGTTTCGGATCAGATTGCACCTTCGCATTATATTGGGGCATACTTCTGATCAAAGGTGACCAATCTTTCAAGGCTTTTCTAGATAGAGATTTATTTGGATAGGGAACTCATGTAGCCCTTTTTCTTTATTTACCTCTCACTCTCTCTCTCTCAAAACTGCACTTTTCGATTGAGTGCTTTCACTTTTGATTTCTTCAACTTTTATGTTGGTAACTTTCGACTTGATTTGTGTAGCTCTTTGAACACCAATTTTCCTTTCATCGTTTCCTTTTGATGTTTCTGTTGTTCAAACTGAAAATTGTATTCAATGTGTCTATTCTCCTTTATTTCCCTCTAATTCACAAAGCAACATCTTTATAGCATAATCAAAATCCAATGCCATTTACTTATCCATAAACTTCTACCTCCTTTGCCCCCGGTGTAGGGGTGATCCTTGGTTTGGGTTCAATCGGAAGAAAAAAAATTAATAGGCTCAAACGGGGACAACAATTGATATTTTTCTTATTTTATTTCTATGTGAAGGGAAGGGAAGTGAAGGAATGCCAAATGTCCTCCCATACATGGATATCAAAAATAGTCTTTAGGGGTAGATGTTTTGAGGTTATCACTTCATTCAAGGACCTTGGACAACAATGCCCGAGAGGAAAATTCACCCAATGGAAGTGGCCCATTATTCCTGAACACTCGTTGTCATTCCTCCCTTGGCCTAAGTAGAACAAATAGTGTTTCCATTTGTATCATCCTCACAACATTCGGTTTTTCGGAGAAAAAAAATTCTTTTTATATTGAATTAAAGTTAATATTACAAAAGGTATATACATGTGTAATTGGAAAACAAGAGTAAGCTTATAATAATAATAATAATAATAATAATAATAATAATAATAATAATAATAATAATAATAATAATAATAATAATAATAATAATAATAATAATAATAATAATAATAATAATAATAATAATAATAATAATAATAATAATAATAATAATAATAATAATAATAATAAACAATGAAATGTTTAAAGAATCAAATAATGCAGAGATATTTTCTAAATAACGAAATGAAACTTTCGTTATGATAAAAATAACTATACTCTACATTTAATTTTAAAAAAAAATCTACAGCTTAGTTTATTTCTTTTGCATTTTCGCCAAATGCATATGGATCAACGGTTTTGAATTGCCTTTACCGGTAGCCGTTTGTTCTAGGATAGCTGTAACATTCGTCTGGGTACAATCAGTTTTCACCAATCATGACGTTTGATTTTTCCAAAGGATTTATTTCCCTTTGACCATTTGTAAAAATGAATTTTTCGATGGACATTTGAATTATCCATTGTCTTAAACTTTACTGTATTTAAGCACCTTGTGCCAACATTTCTGTCGGACTTGCCAAACATCGCTTCTTCTTTCTTGAAGCAATGTAATGTCTACAATTCTCTTTTTCTTGAATCGAGACTTGCATTTTTCCCAAATTCACAAGGATTAACATATTTGAATTACATTTACCGATAGCTATTTGCTCTGGGCTTGCTGTACCATTCCCCTTGGTATAATCAGTTTTCACCAATCATGAAAATTGGATTTTTGCAAAGGATTTATTTTCCTTACGTACAATATTATCTCCCTTTGATTTTGAACAAAATGTTCTCGAAGCTGTTCGAGCTTATCCATCCTAGCCACTAGGTCATTCATGCTTTTAAAGTTGTACTGGCTTGAGGTCGTTCTCTTTTCACTTCTACCTTCTGAGGCAAAAGCTTTCCTCGATTATCCATGAGCATGATGTAATGAATGCATTATGGAATTAAACAAACTTCAAATGTCCAATTTAGCAAACATAGTGATGTATTGAATGTATGATTAACAATTTTAATATGGTGAATAATTATGTTATGAAATGATGTATGGAATGGATGATGCAATAAAAGATGTGCACATATGTATGCGAATAAAAGATGTTAGTCCTATAGGTGATTCCCCTTAGGTCAAATTTCATTTGAACGTAAAGGAGGTTCCTTGTTACAAAATAGTCATAGCAAAGTCCTACAGATACGTCTCCGCTTGCGAACAAAAGATGTTGATCCGATAGGCGGTTCAACTCTTAAATTTTGTGACTTTAGATGTTTGGAGTAGATCCAATCTTGCTTGACTCACTTGGGATAGAGAAAGGCTATGTATTCTTCAATGGTGGGTATTAGATCTTCTATAAGTATAACCTGGCACTATGCGTTTACTCGGTAGATTGTCCCTTTAACCTTTATGATTCAATGCCAAACTTGCGAATTGACATCCTCTTTTTTAGCAACCTCTCGTCCATAATGATAGCCCTTAAATTGGGTAAACCCACCTTGACTCGACATCTTTAGGTCATGAAATACATGTAAAAGAAATGCAGAAGAACACAAAAGAAATGTGTTAGTATCAAATAGACATGATTTAAAAGAAATAAATCAAGCACGAAACAACCAACCCTATTTGTCCCGTCTAACACACCTAGGTTATCCGCATGGCTCTAAAGAAGTAGGTTTCTAGTTTGCTACATGTAGTTCTGGTTCTAGGAGGTACTCGAATTGTCCTTGTTGTCCCCTACTAAGGGTAGCAAGGCCCCCATTCATCACCCATTATAGGCTCATCTCAACCGAGTTCAATTCGAGGGGACCCTTTAGCTATATCTGTACGGAGAAACGATATTCTCACGAAGATATAGGGTATTCGAGCCCCGAAGGTACTTACTAGGCCTATACAGAGAAACAATATCCCCACGAAGGCACTAGCGTTCCCCCCTCCCCCACTTAAACAAACAGGTTTATATGTCTAATTTTAAATGCGTTTAAAATAAACTCACATCTATAAACAAATATCGATTGAATTTATCACTTTAATTCACAACTTTCTATATTAGTTGAGCGGTAAGGTTTTTTGGCTTGACTCTCTTTTTATTTTTTTGAAAACAGAAATTTTATCCCCAGCGAAGTCGCCATGTTGTAACGACGTTTTATGAAAATCATCCCCTCCTCTAGTGTCACTTAGAAGAATCAGGTTTTAATTCAAACTGAAGTTTTTAATAAAATCGATTAAAATTGGAGGTTCCACCGGTCATTTTAAAAGGTAGACCATACACCGAAAAATAAAACCATAGATTCAAAAAGATTCGGGAGTCGGTTACACGCGGGGAAGGTTGAGCACCCCTGTCGTGCCCAAAATTGATACCAAGTTCATTACCGCTTAATTAATATCAAATTTTACGAATTAGAGTAGCAAATTAAATCAAAATTTGGTTATACATGTGAGTGAATTTCAAATCCCTAATATTTGAAAAGGAACGTCTGAACCACCACCACTACGACTAGTACTGGCCTCGTTCATTCCGGAATAAAAGGACATCGCATGATATTTTTTATAATCCAAATGCAACTTAACATGGTATATGACTAAAGATATATCAAGAATAAATAAATAATGCATAGACCAATGCGAATAAGTCAACAAAAATATGTAAAATAAATAAAGCATAAAAGGAGATAATGGAAGGAGTAAAATGGATTCGAATGGGTTACAATGGTTCTCTTTTTTGTGTTTTGTTTTGTTATGTATGCTCTGAATAGTAAAATGGAAGGATTACACCTCTAAAGTTTCTCTTTTTTTGTTTTGTAATGCTTTCTCTCTAAAATTCTGAATGGGTTACAATGGTTCATCCTCGGTTCTTAAATCCAAGTTACATGCGAAGTTAAAAGGAAAAAAAACTTGAAACAATTCTATTGGTTATTACTTTCTGTTTGCATTCATCTCGGCTTTCTGATCTTCATGTGTTGTATTTTGTTCTCGTTCGATTTATTGCTTTTGTTTACTTGTCGCTTTTGGTATTCTAAGCTTTCTAATTTTATGTTTGCATGTCGGCAACTACCAGAATAGGGAGGAGACCAAGGCGTGAAGACGGCAGGCGCATCAGGCGTGAAGATGGCAGAGGAAGTTGGAGAGTCAGGGCGCCAGGCACGTGGGGAAGACGGGGCGTCGTGCATCGGAAAGTAAACTATCGCGCGTGGGAGCGTACGGATCTCTAGAAGGTTCTCTGCGAGTTTGGATCGTTCGATCCGTCCTGGAATCCAACGGCTAAGGAAGTGTGTCGCGGCTTGGCGGTAACCCTTGCTAGGGTTTTGTTTCGAGACTGATTCAGGACCATCAGATCTGGATTAGATTTGATGGGTGTGGTGCGGCTACGTAAAAACAAAATACATTAGGATTTTTCTTTTAGGGTTCATTAGATTCGGGCCTAGCATGGGTTGCATGTAATATGTATATCATTTATTATATTTTGTTTTGGGCTTTTGACTATGTGAACATACTTTAATTCATAATAAAACTTGGGCTTTATTTTTTACCAATTTAGTTTAATGATGATGATGATGATGATGATGATGATGGTGATGATGATGGTGATGATGATGATGATGATGATGATGATGATGATGATGATGATGATGATGATGATGATGATGATGATGATGATGATGATGATGATGATGATGATGATGATGATGATGATGATGATGATGATGATGATGATGATGATGATGATGATGATGATGATGATGATGATGATGATGATGATGATGATGATGATGATGATGATGATAATAATAATAATAATAATAATAATAATAATAATAATAATTAAGTTTTTTTTTCTTTTTCTCTTTTTTCCTTTTCTTCTTTTTTTCCTCTTTTTTCTTTTTTTTTCTTCTTTTTTTTGGTTTTAAATTACACAACAACCCATTATAAGCCCACTTGACCAAGACGAATTTAAAACAGATTTACCCCGGACAAAATTAGTGATTACATACTCTAATATAGTTCCGTTGCAGAATAATAATTTAGCCAAAGATAGAGAGACGCACTAATGTAAAGGCTCCATGCAGATTGGGTTTTGAAGATATGGTATCTTTTGCACTTCACATTAGTAGTGAAGATGCAGATACTTTTCAAGGGGTTGTTTCTAGTCCGGAGACAAGCAAATGGATGGCTGCAATGGTTGAGGAGATGGAATCTTTGCAGAAAAATCATGTGTGAGAGCTAGCTAGGCTTCCTGAGGGAAAGAAGGCTATTGGTTGCAAATGGGTGAATAAAAGAAAACCATCAGTATTAGAAAAAGATGGGGGAAAGTTCAAGGCTCGATTGGTAGCAAAGAGTTTTTCACAGCAAAAAGGAGTTGATTATGATGAAATATTTTCTCTTGTGGTTAGATATACTTCAATCAGGGCAGTTCTTGCACTTGTAGCTAGTTCGGATTTGCATTTAGAGCATATGGATGTTAAAACTGCTTTTTTGCATGGTGATTTAGAGGAGCGTATTTATATGCAGCAGACAGAAGGGTTCATTTAATCCGGAGATGAACATCTGGTTTGCAAGTTAAAGAAATCCTTGCACGGGTTGAAGCAGTCTCCACGACAATGGTACAAGTGATTCGACCCCTACATGATTCAGATTGGCTACAAGCGATGTGAGTATAATTGTTGTGTCTATGTTAAAAAGCCTTGATGATGGTTTTTTTCTGCTATTGTACGTTGATGATATGTTGCTGGCTGCAAAGTATATGCATGATGTTGTTGGTTTGAAAGCTTTATTGAGTCAAGAATTTGATATGAAATACTTAGGAACTGCAAAAAAAATTCTTGAAATGGAGATTCACAGAGATAGAGGCTCAAGGAAACTGTGGTTATCTCAGCAAGGCTATGTTGAGAAAGAGTTGGACAAATTTGGGATGAGCAAATCAAAGCCCATGAGCACTCTATTGGCGAATCACTTTAAGCTTTCTACAGAACAGTGCCCGAAGATAGACAAGGAAATTGAAGAGATGGCAAAGGTCTCTTATGCCAGTGATGTCGGCTGCCTGATGTATGATATGGTATGTACTCTTCCTGATTTAGCTCATGATGTTGGTCAAGTCTGTAAATACATGTCTAAACCAGGAAGATCACATTGGGAAGCATTCAAGTGGATTTTTAGGTATTTAAAGGGTACTGTGGGACATGGAATTGTTTTCGGCATTCAGCGACATGATTCTTTAATTGTTGGATATGTGTATTCAGACTATGCAGGTGACTTGGATGATAGAAGGTCTACAACTGGGTATGTTTTCACCCTTGGTGGAGGGCATTATCAACAACTGAAGCTGAATACATGGCAGTAGCTAAAGTTGCAAGAGAAGCCTTATTGCTTATCGGTCTAGTGAAAGAATTGGGTATTCAGCAAGGTGGAGTTCAGTTGCATTGTGATAGCCAAAGTGTTATTCATTTGGCTAACAATCATGCGTATCATGCTAGAATTAAAAATATTGATGTGAGGTTTCACAAGATTAGAGAGTTGATTGCATCTGGTGAGGTATTGTTATAAAAGGTGCATATTGTAGACAATCCAACTGATATGTTGACCAAGCCTATTACTACAGACAAGTTCAAGCATTGTTTGGACTTGTTGAATGTTTGCAAATGCTAAAGAAGCATGGTAGCCCAACCCACTTTGATGTGTAAGAGACTCTAAATTTATCTCTTAAAGGGCATGATATTCGTCAAAGTGGAGATTTGTTAAGTATGGCTCATATACTGTAAAAGGACAGATGTAACCCCCTAGACTCGCCTATGCGTTACAACGGATCCTAGAAAGTTACATTATGGTCACAAGAGCGATCCATAGTAAAAATACACATAAAACATTTTTTGCAAACACTTATTAAACTGTAAAATCAACTTCTGTTTAAAATGTCATTTCGGGAAGTCATTTAAACACATAACAATAAATTTCAAAAAGTGTTTTACAAATATTGTCATAAAAAATATATGACATGCATGCCCACTATCTATACAATATTGTACTCCAAAAGCAACACCGAGAGAACTCCAAACACTAATGTCAAACGTTATACCATGTTATGTTCTTTTAACCTGCGATGGTAAAAACAACGTGAGCTTGGAAAAGCTCAGTAATACAGAACTACCAAAAGATGCTATAAGCTCATACAGATATATGGTTTGCATAACATTTTCATGATATTCCATGTAGTAACAATCTCCAATTTCTGTTCTACTATTTCGAGGTAGCATCATACTCGAGAATAACGATATTTGTTCTTTATTCAAACATCGTGAATTAGACGAAAATTATATAGGCTGGTAACATTCAGAGGTGGAAACAGAGAGTTTAGTGTCTAGTGTGTTCCAACAGTGCAACGTTGATGCATGAAACGTAACAATGCAGTAAACCTTTTTTTAAATACATTTGTTTCAAGTAGCCGTAAAGTTCATTTAATTCTTTATTTACTCTCCAACCATACTCCAGTATATAGTTTTCCTAGTTCAGTATCATGTATAGGCATTAACCCGAGCCCATTGGGCGTGGGTACCATCCTAAGGATATACCTTAGAATACGGGCGGCCCTTGCCGAAGCATAGGAACCGAAAACAGGCGGACCTGGCCGAAGCCTAGGATTCGAAAATGGGCGGACTTACGAGCTGGATCAGGGCTGAGCCGACGGTAACTTCATATCATGTCCCAAGTACCCCCAGTGAATCAGATCATCAATAGTTCATTAATCAATAACTGTATTTTTAGTAACACGTTATCCATATAGCATGTTTGTCATATCGGGTGCATAGGCAAATACCAGAAATATAGTACGATCATGCTTAATTTATAAAACATGTCATGTTCATGTAGTTGAAGTATGTCAATCATGTGCATGTGATCGGTATTATAACATGTAAATCAGTATGTAAAAATAGTCGTGTGGCACACATGGAACACACTAGGTGAAATAGTTTATTTCCTTGGAGATACTTGTCATTTACGGAAGAGAACACATTAAACTTTTGACCATTTGAACGAGTTTATGAAACGAGGCCCTATTAAAAGAGGGGTTTGTACTAACGGTTCAAACTAGATATTTGGGAGATGATACATCAATATCTTTGAGAGTTTAGGCATATAATGAGTTATTTACTCATTGAAGCCTACAAGGGCATTATAGTCATTTTATCACACAATGGCATTTTGGTAATTTATACCAACAAGGCATAAACAACGGCTCGAAAAATTTTAGTTGCTCATCAGGTTTCCAACCAAGCATTAAAAGGTTTCCATGTCCAGATCTCTCACGATATCATATACATTCAGGGCTATTTTGATCACTTTCGCCAATGAGGGCATTTTCAACTATGATTTTCAATCTTGAGGAAATTATGATTTTCAATATTTAAGATTTCCAAAAGTTTATCGAGCCTCTAAAACCATTCGAACTAACATATCCCAACCTTGCATTACTAACCAACCCTTCTAATGTATCCGGATGTATCGTATATCTGAACGGTTGCTTTCATATTTCACCACCAGACTTGTCGCGGAGTAGTCGAACTTATATTCTGCGCGGAAAAACTTCCAACCTTATTAAAACCATGAGTGATTGATATACATGATTCATGCTTCAACCTTTAGTGTCATTTCAGTCATTTTCAACTATATTGGTATTTCCAAACTTTTATCAAAGGGAATTTATTTATTCCAGTCAATGGGGGTATTTTAGTCATTTGAAGTTCGCCATATCCATCTTTCTTGTCAATCGAACCATATATAGTATTTCAATCAATTAAGTACCCGTGGGTGTTTCAGCCATTCAAGTAATCTCGGTACCTCCAACCACTTCATTCATTTTAGAACTCAAAGATTTATCCATCATTCTAGTTAATTTGCAAACCTCGATGTCCGAGGATACTTTAGTCTTTTTGGTCAATACGATCATTCCAATTAATTAACCATAACAGTTTTTCCAATACATTTAGTCATTTCAGTCAATTCCGTATTTCGAGTCGCTTGATTAATTTAGAGGTACGAATAACTTCTCGTAAATCTATATTTAGAGACTCATTCCGAATTCAAGGAAACTTAACACCTTACAATCTTGAAGGTTCAAATCTTGTTACCATAACTTTCCAGGTTTTTCAAGGTTTTCAGATGAATCATGTTGTCTTACCATATCTAGCATAGATTTCTAGATCGCTTCCAATTCCAAGGATATTTTAGTCATTCTCATACTTTAAGGGCATTTTTGTAATTTTATATCTGAATATTTTTAACATTTGATCATTTGACACTGATAATCGGATTTGGAGATTAGCTGCCTTATTAGTTATTTATTCAGCTCCAGATCCTTACATTTATTAACTTTCTCGTTCGAGCATTTTAATTTTATCCAGGTTATCATACTCAATTTCATATCCGGTTTGACTTAAGTAGAGCTAGCATCACTCCTCATCATATTTATGCATGCATTTACCGAATACCAACATGTTCATAAAGCATACTAGAGGTAGTAGTTTATTACCTTTAATACTTGCTACATCGGTCAACCATGATACTCCGTTCGATCACTTTCAAATCCGAATGTGACGTCCTCAACATATCGAATACAAGAAACTGTGAATACCATCAATCACACATGTAACCCCCTCGTCCCGGTCTGGCCGGATGACCGGTCCGAGTGAGCTACACGGGGAAAACCGAGTGAAAACCCCTAAAGGATTTCCCCTCGGTTAGCAACCCTATTTTTTTCATTTTATTGTAAATCTTGTCTAGATGAGTAATTAATCCTATGTGGTCATACAGCGGAACAACATTCACGAGACAAACAACCGAACTCAACCTAACATTTCACAGTCAAGTTTTTAACTTGCTCTGCAGGCGGTATCGATACACTTAAGGGGTGTATCGATACCCCTTGACTAGGTCAACTAGTCAAAGTCAACCCGTGGAGACCGTATCGATACACCCAAGGAGTGTATCGATACCCTCCCCAACGGTTGACTTCCCATGGTCAACGCTAAGATGACCGTATCGATACGCTAAAGGCCAGTATCGATACCGAACTGGACAGTAACTCCAGTGGCCAAAATGGTATCGGTACGCCCCCTCGCGTATCGAAACACGAGGCCTAAAACATGAAGGTCGTATCGATACGGGACCAACCGTATCGATACCCCTGCTACGAAATTACAGCTTTTAGCTGATTTAAGGCACAAGGAGACCCTTAAATTCCTCTCAAACCCCAACCAACACACTAACATGTATCCTATGTCAAACCAAGAGTATAGGCATGCTTGAACATCATCAAAACAAGGCTAAACACTAAGGCACAACATCACAAGCCACGCATTCATACATATCATTAGAGATATTAAACTTTAACACACCCAACACTTAGGCAATTCTAGATAGCAAAGTACTAACATGATTTTAAGCATAGCATGCACCCCAGAAGATAAATTAACATACACGAACGAGGAGACCAACATGCTCTAAGACAACATCCATAGCAACATGATCCAAAACATCATAACACGACACCTATCTCATTGCTTTACTATTACAATCTTTAAAGTTAACTATCATACTTGAGCTAACCGTAAGCAACACTTGGAGGCCTTTCCTTGCCCTTGCCACCCACAAGCTATCAATCTGCATTGTCGAACAAAAGAGAGCGTAAGCATAAAAGCTTAGTGAGGGTAAGCTAAAAAACAAACCTTCGACAATGCAGGGTCCAAGCACGAGCAATTTCTAAAATGAAAGGCATGATCTTACCTCCGATCCGCAAAGGCCAAAATGAACATGATGCATGAACATATAGTCAACATTATGTCATGCTCAACATGTTTAAATCCATAACATATGCAATCACATATATTTAACCATGTTAGCAACACATCCCAAATCACATTGGCTCACAACTAATCAAATATTGGCAACATAACTACAATCCGTATTGGCACCTAGCTATGACTTGAATACGCAGATAACCGTTGGAACTCACATCCAACAACTCAACCATTACCTGACAGTGGGATTACACTCATCACCGTTCACGCGGAGGGGATTCCACTCATCCTCACGCCTCATCTCACGCGGAGGGGATTCCACTCATCCTCACGCCCGTCGATGGGATTCCACTCATCACCGACTAATATATGTATATGAAGATTTCCGGGCAAACCCGTACTCCATCTTGATGACTACCATCATCAAGACCACGCGCGCATTTTGACTCACGTGTGCACACTAGACATCCTAATGATCGATCATTTGTACCCAAGCATACTAGTGCCAATACTACACATTTCATTACTCTTTCACAATACCATTTCATAATAACTTCCGTGCTTAGCACGTACTCACCATGACTCACCGTCATGCACAAGCCACATTTCCATGCCTAGCATGTACTCACCATGATCCTCGGATCATACAATCGCCTCATAACATCATTACACATGTCAACACTACATGCATCTCAACAATGCTATTATCACATCATATTTCATACATATGTATATCTCTATCACATTTATCATCAACACGCATGTAACAATGCATTAAGTCATGCCACCACATACTTGTATAACAACATAAGCATAACCACCATAAGCATGATTAAACATGAGGCATAATTCAACACTTTAAGGATCAACCAAGGTCTCTAACTAAAGTTTGGGATTAGGCTACCACCCTAATCCCAACCTAGTTCACATGCTTGAACCAACACTTGAAAACCATTTAAAAATATTTAACCACTCACCTCTACCTCTAAGCTCATCTACCAAGCAACCATGGTCTTCAATTTCCGGATTTGTTCCCAAGGCTTCACCAACACAAATTCCCGCTTCTAAACAACCTCAAACACAATTCAAACAATCCCAAATCAGCCCAACATCAAAAGACCAACCCGGAATACAATTCAATCACAATTTACAATGTTGCAAGCCATGACCAAACCCCACACTTTGCAATTTCAGACAGCCCACATACCCCTTCCAAAATCCATGTTTTCAACACCCATTGCACTCACAAATGATCCCAAATCAACCCCTTACCATAGTACTACCATTGGGCTATCAATTCCCACCTAAAACAACCCCCAAAAATCACCCAAAACTCTTCAAAAAACCCATTTTTACCCAATTTCGGGAATATGTATAAAATCATGTAAAAATTAACTATGTTGGACCTTATGGGATAATATTAACTTATCTATCAAAAAAGAATCAAAAGTTCAAGCAAAGGATGTTAAAGTTTTCATCTTTCTCTTACAAAACCCAAAAACACAAAACTTTAAATAATACATTTCAATGAAAACTAAAGGCATGGGAAGATAGAGGAAGTTGAGGACAACATGAATTTGTTATTACCTTTGCAAGAACTCCAAAGATGAGGGCAAGATTTGGTGGAAAGAAAATTGAGAGGAGGGGGAGGGGAAGCTCACGTCAAAAGAAAGAAAAGGGGGGGGGGGGGGAAGAGGATAGCATCTTTCCTTTTTTTTTGAAATATAATAAAAAGAGAATGGGCTTATTTGAAAAGTTTTCCTTTTTACAAAAATGCCATTAAAATGGCTATTGGGCTTGTCATCTAAATTTTGGTCCAACACCTTAAATTAAATTTAGCAAAACAAAACCGGAATATTATTTTATTTATTTATTTCTCCCGACCCCTAAACCCGGGTGTTACACCTCTTCCCCACTTAAGGAAATTTCGTCCCTGAAATTTATCGAACATGGAAATACCATGAAATCTACTCCTCCACACTTACCTTCTCACCACAACATACTAGCCAACTCATAGGCTTACCACGCAACAGCAGCTATCTAACACCAAGATCTCAATTGATTCTTAGTTGCACACAAATTTCAAACTCAACTCAATCTCTCCTACAACATAGCATGGAACAAATCTAACTCACACTTCTGAATCATAGATACATAAACCACATCACAACCCTCCTTCGAGCTCTAGTGGTAACTGTAACAAACAAACAACAGAACTAGCCCGATTCACAATCTCATACATCACTATTCGAATACTTGACCCATAACTTTCTCTGGCTAATCATCTGACTTCAACAGGTAACCAACACTATGCAGACGTCTTCAAGAATTTAGCAGAAACTTTGGATTTCTATTACCCACTTCCATTAAGAACCTCCCACGGATATAACAAACTAGAAGAAAACTAACGCTCGGTCTTGACACGCTGACAATTTACACACTTACTCTCATACTGGACCACATTATTCATCCACTCAATCTAGAAATACTCATCTTCAACCCACAATACGTCTTCATACTACTCAGATGCAATACGAATGAACTATCGTGTGCTTCGGCCAAAACAGTACGTCTCAAAACACTATGTCAACCTGTACAACTATTCTGTCTCTGAAATGTAAAACTCTATCATCTCTGAAACTGTATTCTGAAGGTCTTCCTTCTACTATGTCTCGCACGTGAGGTGTCAAGAATCTGTCTTGCAACTGTTTCTCTTCAAACATTCTGACTCAATGTAGGTTCAACATGAAACGCGGCCACAAGAATACTGGCATTCGGTAACTGAATTCGGCAAATACAACTCGTAACTCAACTACTAATCTAACAACAATTACAACTCGGAACCTCAGTCACTACGGAGGCTATCTTCGGATGGTACTCAATCTTGGGGTCACAGTCTTCAAGCAATTCTAACAACTCATGTTGTTCAAGTTCCAACCCTTCCTAGGTTGTCTAACAATTCAAGTTCTGACAATATGTACATACACACTATGCATTCTTGCTATACAAGCTTTGTCTCTAAGTCTTCGAAGCAAATACAACTGTAATTAACTCTATGTCTCATATTGGATAACTCTTCTCACAATCTTCCAACTAGCTTGATGAACAAGCCACATTCTTCTGTCTTGCATAAGCACACAACCTAACTCTACATGTAACACATCACTATGGTTCGCAAACTCTTTTTCTGATATAAACTGATTCAAGGTCGAAGCTCTCTTCAAAGTTTCTTTCGGTTTCTCAAGGGCCTATTGTTTCTTATCTAACCACACAATTGAGCATTCTTCTGTAGCAATCTATCAATGGAGCAACTATCTTCAAAAGACTATTTACAATTCTCTGAGAGTAACAATGTTAGGTCTAGGAACTATAGATATCTGTCACAGTCTTCGATTTCTTCCAACTCACATCTTCTTCTGCCTACTTGGGATTTTCTCTAACACACTCGACTGAACTACATGTCCTAGGATAACATCTTCATTAACTCAGAGTTCACGTTGCATAACTTGGCATACAACTAATTCTCTAATAGGACCTACAACACCAATTTCAAAGCTTGTCATGACCTTCTTCGGTACGTGAATATACACATGTTTCACCTATGAGAACTACTACAACTGATCAAGGAACTCGGGAATTATTCTGCTTAACATCTTTATAAGAGTAACTAACACATTTAGTCAAATAAAACGGCATAACTCGGAACTTAAGGCGATCACATCTTGCTCCAAAAGCTGTCTTCAAAACTTCAGCTTCTCACACTTCCAACTGGCAGTAATCGGATCTCAATTTATTCTTCGAAAAGACTGAAGCACACACTACTGATCAACAAATCACTGACACTCAGAAATGGATGTTAATTATTCACTGTCACTTGTTTCAACTACCTGTGATCTAAACATATTCTCATATTGTCCTCTCTCTTCTTCACAAATTGCACTGTCATACTCTAAGATGACGTACTAGGCCTAATGAGTCTAAGGTCCAGCTAATCTCGAAGTTATTTCTTCAACATTCTCAATTCTTCCGGGATTCATAAGTTACAGAGCAAACAAAACTGAAGCAACCTCGGAGACGGTCTCAATAACGAACTCTTCTCCTCTAAACAAGAGATAAGTCGGCAATTCTTCCAAACACTTTTAGGAAAAGAAAACACAAACTATTCTAGCATTCTGTGGTCTAATCTTCATTCAAAATCAAATTCATCACACTTGCTAAGCAAGCCTGCCAACAAAACTCAATCAATCTTCGACTTCCAAAGCTGGATCAACATTCGACAAGAAGTTCACCTCTTCACCCACTACTACATTCACACAGAAATCTGCAACTTCAAGGCAACTCTCTCTTTGTCTCAACGTATACACTAACTCTGTGTTCTTCAAGCCAACCCTTTTCAGAAGGTACATCAAAACCGTAGGAAGACAATCACTTCACATCTATTAGAAACTAGTAACTCTAAACCACCAACAAACATCTTCTGTACATCTTTCTGATCATTACTATCTCCCAAGAGGCTAGTCACATGTGTCCCTACATCTAAGGTCTCAACAAGGATATCTAATTTCTTTTCATGCTCACACAAACGGACGAATCTGCAGAGATGGCAACTTCACAAGTACACAACTGATAGCCTTCGGTCCTCTTGTTTTCAGACTGATTCTTCAACAAAATCTGACTCTTCTAGACCATTCGTAGAGCATTTCAAAACTTCAAAAACGCAGTTCTGAGCACACACAGACAACCATGCTGGAAAACCACCCAGACGTACACTGGCCCCAAGCACACAAATCGGTTTCCATTCACGGATGCTGATCGGCTGTCTTGCATCGAAATCATAGGCTGAACCCCAACGATCACCAACTAACACTTCTGAATTTCAGATTACTCATACGAGACCCCTACCTTGATCTTGCTAAAAGAACAAGGTACTCACGCCTACCTCTAACACTTCGCCAGGTATATTCAAACTTGCATGCTTGTTAACAACATACGGAAGTACGGACTCAGAACCAATCGGAAGAGGCAAACTCAAAACTGTACCAAGGGCTTATCTACTATAACATAGATACCACTCTGACTCTCACTCATAGGTCTTCGCTTCTTTTCACCAACTAATACCAGAATCGGTCCCATCATCCCTCACCAACAAGAATCAACTCACATACACACAAACTCGAGCAAACAAATTGTACCTCAACTCCGGTACAACCATACTCCCCTAACTATAGCAAAGAACTTCCTCTACATCATTCACATTTTCAAAACCACAACTTCCACTTACCGATTCATGGCCCACACACTGGCCCCAAACATACAAAAAGCAATAAATCAATCAACAATTTAACATACAAGTTGGGTTAGCAAAGGAAAGGTCCAAGTGGCTCAAGTATGATTTCCCTCACTTAAAATCCATTTTTCCGATGTAATAGAAGCAATGGGACTCTACTCAACATGTTTCAAACAAATCAACACACATACATGCTCAACCAAGCATATAACAAGGCGTACTTGCTAAACAAGCAACACATGCGTACGATCAAACAACATACATTCTCAATCAAACAATCACACATCACAGCATACACGGGTAACGAGCGACGTGCTTTCAAACAACCAATCAACATACTTGTCACATAAGCAATCATACTTACAAAGCAAGCAAACACCGTGCATATCAATTCAAAACTAAAACTTACCTCACTTACCTGCCCAAGGTCTCGGTAACCTTAGGCTCTGATACCAACAAATGTAACCCTCTCGTCTCGGTCTGGCCAGATGACCGGTCCGAGTGAGCTACACGGGGAAAACCGAGTGAAAACCCCTAAAGGATTTCCCCTCGGTTAGCAACCCTATTTTTTTCATTTTATTGTAAATCTTGTCTAGATGAGTAATTAATCCTATGTGGTCATATAGCGGAACAACATTCACGAGACAAACAACCGAACTCAACCTAACATTTCACAGTCCAATTTTTAACTTGCTCTGCAGGCAGTATCGATACACTTAAGGGGTGTATCGATACCCCTTGACTAGGTCAACTGGTCAAATTCAACCCGTGGAGACCATATCGATACACCCAATGAGTGTATTGATACCCTCCCCAACGGTTGACTTCCCATGGTCAACGCTAAGATGACCGTATCGATACGCTAAAGGCCCGTATCGATACCGAACTGGACAGTAACTCCAGTGGCCAAAATGGTATCGGTACGCCCCCCTCGCGTATCGAAACACGAGGCCTAAAACATGAAGGTCGTATCGATACGGGACCAACCGTATCGATACCCCTACTACGAAATTACAGCTTTGAGCTGATTTAAGGCACAAGGAGACCCTTAAATTCCTCTCAAACCCCAACCAACACACTAACATGTATCCTATGTCAAACCAAGAGTATAGGCATGCTTGAACATCATCAAAACAAGGCTAAACACTAAGGCACAACATCACAAGCCACACATTCATACATATCATTAGAGATATTAAACTTTAACACACCCAACACTTAGGCAATTCTAGATAGCAAAGTACTAACATGATTTTAAGCATAGCATGCACCCCAGAAGATAAATTAACATACACGAACGAGGAGACCAACATGCTCCAAGACAACATCCATAGCAACATGATCCAAAACATCATAACACGACACCTATCCCATTGCTTTACTATTACAATCTTTAAAGTTAACTATCATACTTGAGCTAACCGTAAGCAACACTTGGAGGCCTTTCCTTGCCCTTGCCACCCACAAGCTATCAATCTGCATTGTCGAACAAAAGAGAGCGTAAGCATAAAAGCTTAGTGAGGGTAAGCTAAAAAACAAACCTTCGACAATGCAGGGTCCAAGCACGAGCAATTTCTAAAATGAAAGGCATGATCTTACCTCCGATCCGCAAAGGCCAAAATGAACATGATGCATGAACATATAGTCAACATTATGTCATGCTCAACATATTTAAATCCATAACATATACAATCACATATATTTAACCATGTTAGCAACACATCCCAAATCACATTGGCTCACAACTAATCACATATTGGCAACATAACTACAATCCGTATTGGCACCTAGCTATGACTCGAATACGCGGATAACCGTTGGAACTCACATCCAACAACTCAACCATTACCTGACGGTGGGATTACACTCATCACCGTTCACGCGGAGGGGATTCCACTCATCCTCACGCCTCATCTCACGCGGAGGGGATTCCACTCATCCTCACGCCCGTCGATGGGATTCCACTCATCACCGACTAATATATGTATATGAAGATTTCCGGGCAAACCCGTACTCCATCTTGATGACTACCATCATCAAGACCACGCGCGCATTTTGACTCACGTGTGCACACTAGACATCCTAATGATCGATCATTTGTACCCAAGCATACTAGTGCCAATACTACACATTTCATTACTCTTTCACAATACCATTTCATAATAACTTTCGTGCTTAGCACGTACTCACCATGACTCACCGTCATGCACAAGCCACATTTCCATGCCTAGCATGTACTCACCATGATCCTCGGATCATACAATCGCCTCATAACATCATTACACGTGTCAACACTACATGCATCCCAACAATGCTATTATCACATCATATTTCATACATATGTATATCTCTATCACATTTATCATCAACCTGCATGTAACAATGCATTAAGTCATGCCACCACATACTTGTATAACAACATAAGCATAACCACCATAAGCATGATTAAACATGAGGCATAATTCAACACTTTTAGGATCAACCAAGGTCTCTAACTAAAGTTTGGGATTAGGCTACCACCCTAATCCCAACTCTAGGTGGGTCTACCAATCCCAACCTAGTTCACATGCTTGAACCAACACTTGAAAACCATTTAAAAATATTTAACCACTCACCTCTACCTCTAAGTTCATCTACCAAGCAACCATGGTCTTCAATTTCCGGATTTGTTCCCAAGGCTTCACCAACACAAATTCCCGCTTCTAAACAACCTCAAACACAATTCAAACAATCCCAAATCAGCCCAACATCAAAAGACCAACCCGGAATACAATTCAATCACAATTTACAATGTTGCAAGCCATGACCAAACCCCACACTTTGCAATTTCAGACAGCCCACATACCCCTTCCAAAATCCATGTTTTCAACACCCATTGCACTCACAAATGATCCCAAATCAACCCCTTACCATAGTACTACCATTGGGCTATCAATTCCCACCTAAAACAACCCCCAAAAATCACCCAAAACTCTTCAAAAAACCCATTTTTACCCAATTTCGGGAATATGTATAAAATCATGTAAAAATTAACTATGTTGGACCTTATGGGATAATATTAACTTATCTATCAAAAAAGAATCAAAAGTTCAAGCAAAGGATGTTAAAGTTTTCATCTTTCTCTTACAAAACCCAAAAACACAAAACTTTAAATAATACATTTCAATGAAAACTAAAGGCATGGGAAGATAGAGGAAGTTGAGGACAACATGAATTTGTTATTACCTTTGCAAGAACTCCAAAGATGAGGGCAAGATTTGGTGGAAAGAAAATTGAGAGGAGGGGGAGGGGAAGCTCACGTCAAAAGAAAGAAAAAGGGGGGGGGGAAGAGGATAACATCTTTCCTTTTTTTTTTGAAATATAATAAAAAGAGAATGGGCTTATTTGAAAAGTTTTCCTTTTTACAAAAATTCCATTAAAATGGCTATTGGGCTTGTCATCCAAATTTTGGTCCAACACTTTAAATTAAATTTAGCAAAACAAAACCGGAATATTATTTTATTTATTTATTTCTCCCGACCCCTAAACCCGGGTGTTAGAACACAAATTCCAATTTCAGTCATTAATTACATTGCTCATAATTGATTATTAAAATACATAAGTGGACTCGAGTTCAAGATCCAATTCGGAGGCTTTCGGGTCAGAATTTCACGAAACGAGCTTCAAAATCGGACTCAGGATGTCGAAAAACATAAAATAGGACTTTTCGTGAAAAGTTGACTTTTTGGTCAAAGTCAATGTTGACGTTAGCGGTCAAAGTCAACGCTGACGTCATGCTGACGTCACTGGTCTAATGGTTGACTCGGCGAGTTGACTCACTGGGTTTACTCGGGCGAGTTAACTCACTGAGTTGACTCGGACGAGTTGACTCACTGGGTTGACTCGGTCAACGGGTTAGTCAACGGGTCAGGTCGGTCAACGGGTCGGGTCAGAATGGACACAGGTTGGTTCGGTTTGGGTCGAGAAGGACTTGGGCTTAACAGCCGGGCTTGAACCGGTTAACTGACTGGGCTGGTTCAAACCGGTTGGGCCAATTCAACACTTACCCCAAAAGTTCTGGTGGTCGGACGGTCGTCGTAATGGTCGCGAAAGCCCCGAAATGCACATGTTCTGTCGAAAAACATAGAGCATCAACCCACAATTTAACTCAAACCTCAATAATATCGAAAATACATCAGAATCACATCGATTCTTACCCAAAATGCCAAGGGACGACCGGAGAGTGACGTAGCTCCAACGAGATCCTTATCGGAGTCAGACGGACGAACCATCGATTGGGTTTTGCACAGCTCGACGCGAGGAGTTCGACGGCTACACTCACGTCTCGAATGGACGGCTGTTTGGGTTTCTTGCCGAAGCTTCAAACGAAATTTGCCGGTGAAAGGTGGCTCGATCACGCGCGTGGTGGTCAAGGTTGTGACCGTGGCGACGTGATGCCTCCGACGATGTAGGCGGTGACCACCACCGCCCGACGGTGACGAAGATCAAGGGAGGCCGATCGGGAAGGTGAATGGTCACTTTTAAAATTCCCAGATCTCTGATATTTTATTCAGATCTAGAATGTGCATTGGTTTCGGGTAGGTAAGGAGTCTCACTTTTATTCTTTATTGGATTACACAATTAAATCGTATCCTAAATAAAAACTAGAGTAAACTAAAGCCATGGATTGCCTTAGCTCAGATGATTAAAGCTTCGGTTTACCAAGCTTAAGTCACGGGTTCAAGCCTTCATAGCCACACTTACCATTTTTTTTTACTTGCTTCCCTTTTTAGCCTTTACTATTTATTTTAGGGTGTTACAACATATGAGCTTAATAACCAACCGACTTGATGGATCCTTGGAGGTTAAGGAGTACGAATCCTTGGAGGATAAGGAATACTACTCTCCGAAGGATTAGAACAATTGTAATCCTAGTTAAAGTAGGATTGAGTAGTAGTTATCCTAGTTAAAATAGGACTTGGATGTAGGGGGCTATATAAAGAGGCTTACCCCCACCTCATTAGGCACTTCACCAATTGTTCTTTTTAGGATTTAAGCCTTGTTTTTGTCGGGAATTATCGATTGAATAAAAGAAAACAACCACTTTTTACTCCCCGAGGACGTAAGCACACTGTTGAACTTCGTTAAATCTCTTGTGTTCTTGCTTGTTTGATTTTCTTTTTCGTTTTTCGTGTGCATAACACATCACCATTCCGATTAATATTTGAAAAAGAGGGGTTAGCATATTGTGTAATTATAGAGCTGAAATTTTAATAAAAAGGAGTTGCAAAATTCATCAGTAGTCTTTAGCTAACCCATCAAATGCCAATTCTACGACTGTCACCTTCTTCTTCAACTGAAAACCACATACTCACACAATGCGGGTAAGAATTTGAGATTCTAATTTAAAATTTTAAAAATTTTGAAGGTTTAAATTTATATTTTTAATTTTTTGAGGGTTTAATTAATTTTTTTAATAATTTTGAGAGATTTAATAAGAAATTTTAAAAATTATGAGAGGAGATTTAATTAAAAATATTAAAATTTTGAAGCTTAATATGAATCTTATAAAATCTTAAGGGGCCAAATTAATTTTTTAATTTTAAGGATTAAATTTTAATTTCTCAAAATTTTCGGGGTCATAAGCATACTAGTCCCTTATATGTTCCGCCATTGTACTCAGTCACAACACTACCAAAACATGACCACTTATACTATATTTTGGTTGCCACCTAAATACGACTTTTTTGTTGATCATATAGAGTATAACTGTTTAAAAATACTCGATTAGGTTGACTCGACCTAACGATCCGAACTTTAAAAGCCGGGTAATTTAAAAAAAAGATTATTCGACCCGAGATTTTTTCGAGTATTTGGGCTGGGTCTGGGCCGATTTTTGGGTAACCGAGTACCCGACCCGATACTTTTAATATATTTATTTTTTAGTTTTAAATTATATTTTTATTTTAGGTTCCTTAATATTTTTACCTAAAACTAAATCTAAATCTCTAAATTATTTCTATATTTGTTTTATGTACTTTTAAGTTTTAAATTTTTTTCATATATATTTTTTATTAAATAAAGAGATATTACATTCTCATACAGAGATTCAAAAGAGAAAAAAAAACAAGATCAATATTTTTAATGTCTTTTTGGTGATAAACTTTAATATATATATATATATATATATATATATATCCAAATATTCTGTCTTAAAACTAACTTCAAATCATTAATTTTTGTGTTTGGTTTATGGATTATAAACTTTTAAATTTTATGAGTTTATTATATAATTTTTTAAAACTTTTAAATTTTAAAAAATAATAAATAAAAATGTGAACTGGGTACTCGTTACCCGATTTTTCGAGTACTCAAGTTTCACAAGTACCCAAATAACGAGTACTCGGCTAAAACAGGTCGGGACACAGACCAACATATATAGTACCCGGAATAACCATGTACTCAATTTTTCGAATACCAAAAAATCAGATACCCGAAAATGAACACCCTTAATACAGAGTAGGTTAGTAACTAGACATTGATATCCCAAGCCATAACAACCAACACCTCGGGCGGTGGCGCAACAAGAACCAGATCACCCACAAGCTTCCCTCGAGCCATTGCAGCGAGCTTATCCGCATCAGAGTTGGCTTGAATACGACTTTTTTGATATGATAGAAAACGATCTTTTTCCTAAATAATTTTTGACATGGATCATTTTCATATTTCTAAAAAAATAATGACATTTTCCCCCAAATAAGGCTTATTTTGAACTTTCAAAGATATAACATTAACAAATATTAAAAATCGACTCTTCCCTTGTCCTTAATGGTTTGATGTTTTTTTTTTTACTTATGGTTGTTAAGGCAAACAAATCAATAAAATACAAGTATATACTAAAATAATTACTAGTATGGTTAAACACGAAAGGAATGAACTCGTGGAGTGATCCAAGTGGTAAAGGATAATGTATTTCATCTAGGTGACTTAAGTTCGAGCATTATTTATGTACTGTGTGCGTTATTAAAAGGGCTAAAAAATTGAACAGATATTACCTTGTAATTAAACCAGTATATTCAAAAAATATGAAATTAATCACCAGTATATTATAATAATTTCAAATTATGAGTACAAAAAAATATTTGGATCAATCATTAACTTAAAAATATTTAAATTGAGCAACGTTTTAACACAGTGGAAAGGTAACTCCGCACATCTTGGCCATTTTTCGGATCTCAATTCTATCAAAAACTCGTTTAAGATCTTCACTCTCCATGTACCCGCAAAAGCATGTCACATGTTCCTTCGTCTTAGCACAACAATTGGCTGATGGAGCTGGCTTTTTATACTCATTCAAACATGGGCTCATCAAATCCAAAGCGTTATCACATTTAGAATTCGTTGCTACCTCTGAACCTGAAAATATCACCACCAATAATGCCACCGCACACAAGACAATAGAAACCTTGCTCATATTATTATTTTATTATTACGCAAATTGTAAATACTGGTGACTTTGATCGAATTAGTGCATTATTTTAGATGTGCTTCGGCACAATTTATATTAGTTGAAGTGGTAATCTTCGAGAGTTTTACACCGTACATATAAATTTGGTAAAGGAATGTTTGGCTGAACATGAGAGAGAAAATATATGTGGTAACAAAATTTAAAATGTGTCCACTAAACCCATCAAATAGGTTGAATTTTTAGCGAGCTTAAATTTAAATATTAAATTAATATATGTATGATTCATTAATATAATGCTGTATTTTTTTAATTGTTATAATTCATTTTCAATGGTCAAAATATTAATAAAGAATATATTAATATAAAAAAAACTACCGAATACTTTCACAATAAGAATAATTTTAATTACGTTATAAGTTTGAACTTCACAAAAGTTATTATACTCTAGTACATTATACTTGGGAGATAAAAACCCATAAATTTCACACACCTTTGTTGAGCACTTTTTTTTATATAAATCAAATTGAATACTTTCCTTTGTATCTTTTTTTTTTCTTTTTTTAATAAAATGATTTAACATTTATTTTTTATTTTCTTTTCAATGACTAGATGATGTGAGTTCCGTATTAAAGCTTATGTTTTATAATTTGCCTGCAGTACTTACTTCATGTAGCTACGATAGAGTAGAGTATATTATTGAGCTTATTAAAACTCAACGTTCATAATTATTTTTACATTTAGTTTTGGTGTACGAGTTCGAGTATCGAAATCATTAGAAGAGCTCCGGTAACCATTAATTTCAAAGTATACACTTTATTCTCTCTAGTGGACATGTATTATCATAGGACACTTATCGTATATTTCAGTATGTAAACTCTTATTTTTATACATTGTTTAACTTGTAGATCTGAATCTTTTATAATTATTTTACAAACGTATTTTATTTATTGACTTTATTCAGTTTATGAGATTTATTTTGTTTAAAATAATAAGTTTTCAAGTTTTAAATCACGGGTCGCTCCACTGGTCTAAATATGATATTCATGAACTGTAGGATATTCTAGATCGAATTTAGAACGTTGTAATGTTATATATTTGTGTGTGCATGTATGTTCTATATTATTATTAATAATATATGTATGTGTGTTTTCCTCCTTAATATGTAGAACAGATACGTATGTGTGTGTGATTTTAAAAATGTGTGACATATATACATACATATATATATATATATATATGTATGTATTCGAAAAAACTTCATCTATATTCATGTGGTTGAGTTTAATTTGTTATATTTAATTTATTTTAAATCGGCACATATATTGGATTGACATGTACATCATTAAATGATTCTAATTTAAGAAAACAAGACAATATTCTTATATTATGAATGAAATTGTCTTCAAAACC
Organism: Hibiscus tridactylites; assembly: GCA_958450335.1. NCBI lineage: Eukaryota > Viridiplantae > Streptophyta > Magnoliopsida > Malvales > Malvaceae > Hibiscus > Hibiscus tridactylites. The sequence goes on along the minus strand of OY288270.1, from coordinate 72,705,924 downwards.
GCTAGAGGGAGGTCGTTTAGGGTATCCGTAATTACGAGTACATGAAATTTTGGGTAGCTTTATTTTCGGGTATTAAAAATATCAGCTTGTGATCCGGTTTATTAACATTGAGTATCCGTAATTTCGGGTCACTAGGTATTCATATTAAATTTATACAATTATTTATTTACAAATAACAAATATATATAATAATTCGAAAAAAAAATTAAAATTTAAAAGTTTAAATTACGTAATAACATAATTCAAACATAAAGTTTAAACTCAAATTACATTTTCAAAAAATAAAATAAAAAATAAAAAAATACAACTAAAGGTAAAAACATAAAATCATGTACTCATCATCGGCATGAGATATTTGAGAACGAGATTTAAAAATCTATATAAAATATTCGGGAATAAAATATTTTAACTTTTAACTAAAAAGTCATACTAATGTAAAAGTAAAAAATAAAGATATATAACCGGACCGGTACGTATAATTCAAAAATTGCGGCCTGGACCCGACCCGTGGCCCATAGAAATTTAACTGGCAGGGAATCTGACCCGTATTTTTTGTGAAAAATAGACTCATGTATTTATTCACGAGGTTGACAGATCGATGGATCAAGTATCTCGCATTAGGTAATTTTAAACACTCGTAGCCTCGTTAATTATTCTTAATGAAAGAATACTCTTGTATAAAATTGACTGAACTACATGATTCTATTTTTAAAAAGGATTTATATTCAATACACTAGCGGTGAAAATTAAAAGTTTCCACAAGTGCCTTAGTTTTAGGGTTTAGGTACTTAGTTTACGGTGTAGGATTTAGGGGTTTTAGTGTATGGGTTTAGAATTTAGGATTTAAGATTAGAATTTATGTAACCCCCTCGTCCCGGTCCAAGAGACTTGACCGATCCGAGCGGGCTACATAGGGATAACCGAGGCGAAACCCGTTAAGGCTCCACTTCGGTTAACAACCCGAGAAAACTTTTTCATTTATTATTATCTTGTCTAGATGCATTAACATGTCATATGTGAAACGACAACAGTGGAAACAACAAGCGAGGCGAACAACCAAACAGCATACCAAAAATAACCCATTTTAACTTAAACTGCAGGTCGTATCGATACGCCTAAAGAGTGTATCGATACGCCTTGACTAGGTCAACTGGCCAAAGTTAACCCGAGGAGACCGTATCGAAACGCTTGTTGACCGTACCGATACACCATCATCGGTCAACTTTTCGTAGTCAACGCTACGAAGACCGTTCCGAAACGCCTATGACCGTTTCGTTACCCTCAATTTCTCGTCAAAATCTCAGATTTTCAGTAGCAAAATTGTATCGAAAAGCCCCTCTCGCGTATCGAAACGCCTGGCCTGAAACAAGGGGACCGTATCGAAACGGGACCAACCGTTTCGATACGCCTGCTACGAGTAGACTGGTTTTAGCTGGTTATTGGCACAAGGCTGCCTCAAACACCAACTAAGACCTCCCACAACCAAATATACATTAACTCTAGATGCAAGACACCCTATACAGACACGCTTAACACACAACATACTTATAAATGTCATACATTGATAGGAAGCATCAATTCAACAAAAGGTTCATACATAGAATTCAAAAGGATTTCATGCCTTAGAGCCAACATTCACAAACATTCAAGGTAAGCAATAAAGCATGGTTTACAAAACAAGACATGGCATCCACATACCATACCATAGCATCAACAAGGAGTCTAACATGCTCCTAACACATAACAACAACATAAATCAAAAGCTCAAATCTCATTGCTTGTTTATTACTGTTGAGTGTGTAAAAGTTCTATTATTTACCCTCCATATAACCCATATTTATACTGCATTCAAGCATAATTCATTGTATTTAGGATAGATTTCAGTTATGCATCACAAATATATTAAATGACACAGTTTCTACTGAAATTGGTTGCTTTTGCAGGTTGCTGCTGTAGCAGATGGAGAAGCAAGCGCTGGGCAGTGAAATAGAAAAGTTGGAACTGGATGAGCAGTCAAAGAGGACGATGATGCCATGGCCGCTGCCGTGGCATACAAGGACGACAGCAGTTTTGAGGAGAAGAAGCAAAGTGGGCCTCGACAGAAAGAGAAAATTAAGCCCGTCTGTCATGGAATAGCCTCATATTTTTCCAAGCCCTAGATCAGAATGAAGGCCAAGCCCAAAGTTCAAGGAAGGAAACTCCAAGCAAGAAGGAAGGACGAATTAAAGATATATTCTCTGAAGATTTAGTCTTTAATAGAGTTGTACTTTAGTTTAAACTTATATTCTTGCCATATTAGAAAACTTGAACCCAAGGCCTATATAAAGGTATATAATTCGACCTATGGGAGGATATCATCTATCTCTAGCCTTCTTCCAAAAACCCTAGCCGTTTTCCATTCTCAACATGTTCTAAATTCCCCCTAGGGCCATGGGTTGATTTGTAAAGTAGTTGCAAAGATTGCTTTTGTTTTAGGAATTTTATGTTCAATAAAATAAACTTCAAGTTCTCTTATTCTGGTTGTTAATATCTTACAAGAGTATCGGGAGAGCATTGTGAGGTTATATATTTACTTAATATCGGGAGAGTTATGTATACGAAAAGAATAAGTGCGGGTTCTCTAGTTTATAGTTGAACTATCTCGGACCTAGGGATAGGACGAGGTTAAGTGGCTAAGGAAGAATTCAACAACATCGGTGTTCATCCTTCGATTCACACTGGGAGGTATCATCAAACACGTGTTCATCGTCAGACTTGGACCTAGGGATAGGCCAAGGCACAGTAGGGATTCTTGCCAAGCTTGAAGTGCAGAGTTGTGTGATCGATGCCGCGACTAACAACAGACCGCTGCCGCGACGGGTTCCGCCGCGACAGGGACGACGACAGAACAGATTTTCCTAGACTTTGCAACACCTACACTACTGAGCAATTCAATACCAGCCCATTCTCTCTATCTTGATTATTTTAATCCTATTTTCCAGTATTCTTTATTATTTTCGTGACAACAACTTAAACTATTCTTTTTACTTTCGTGCAGTAATTCAAGGTGAAGCTATTAGCCCAGTCCCTATGGAGACGATATCTGATACTTCCGTATCACTTTACTACTTGCGTCGTGTACACTTGCACTACATTGCGATAGGCACTTTTACACGCAATAAGTTTTTGGCGCCGTTGCCGGGGACTGGCAACATAACTTTACCCTACCTTTTACTGCATTCTTTTTATTTTTCTGTTTTACTTGGATTGTTCAACCTATACCTTTCACAAGGTCTTTTGTTTGTGTATGCGCAGGTCTCAACGGGGGAAGGAACCTGAGTACCAGTTAGATCCTGAACCCGAATGAACGTTCAATCTCAAGAAAAGAGTCTGTTACCTCGTTGAAAGGAACAAATATTTGGAGGAACAACTTGAAGCAATGGTGAACAAAAGACGTGAAGAAAGAAGGGACAACCAAGGGAATCTCCAGGATAATAACAATCCTGTCGGAGATGGAGGGAACGATCCACCTGTCGACCCTCCTGTCGCTGCCGCACGCTGGTCATGCCGAGACTACATGCTCAATGATCATGTAGAACTAGAAACCACCCTGCCAGATGTAGATGTTGACAACTTTGAGCTGAAACATGTTATGTTCAGCATAATCAACAACGCTGGCCAATTTAGTGGTGCTGCTACAGAGGATGCTAGGGAGCATCTGAAAACGTTCCAGGAAATATGTGGTTCATTTAGACTACCATGAGTTAATCCGGAGATATTGAGGCTTCGATTATTCCCTCATTCATTGAGGGACAGGGCAAAGACTTGGTGGAATAAACTAACGCCGGGTTCAATTAGAACTTGGGCAGATTTAACCCATGAATTTTTGTCTCGTTTTAATCCTTCACACTTATCTGAGCGATTACGTAACGAAATTGCTACTTTTCAACAGGAAGATGACGAGCCAATGCACGAAGCCTGGGACAGATTTACCACTCTTCTAAGGAACTGCCCGATGCATGGATTCCCCGTTTGGAACCAGGTAACAAAATTCTATAATGCTGCCAATTTACAAACTCGTATTAGAGTTGATTCAACAACAAATGGATTACTGCTGGACAAAGACCCAGATGAGGCAATGGCAGTACTGAAAAATCTGGCGAAGAATGAGGAACAGTTTCCGACAGCAAGAAGAGGGGGTAAACGGGTCCTAGCTGTAAAGGATTATGAGGTCGACAACTCATTAAAATCACATGTGGCATATCTCAATAAGGCGATGAAAAAGCTCTTGAAGGAGGATTCACAGCATGTCTACTCTGTTGAAGAGGTATGCGAAACTTGTGAAGGAAATCACAGTTCAGAGGAATGTCCAATACAGTTAGAAGAAGGGATGTATGTTGGGAACTACAATAAGCAGAATTATAACTCCAACAACTACAATCCCAACTGGAGAAAGGATCCCAAGTTCTCTTGGAGCAATCCTAATAACGCTCTGAATCCTCAATCACAGAATAATCAGAACCAGGGAGGACCTAGATTGCTGACTCGGCAGCAACCGCAGCAGCAACAGCCACCAGCTGCCACAACTAGTATACTGGAACAGACTCTGGCTACGTTTATGTCTCAAACAGGAACCTACATTGAGAACATGAATCACTTTGTCAAGGAGACGAAAACTATCATGGATAAAACAGAGATGCGGATAACCAATCATGAAGCTACTCTAAAATCGTTGGAGACACAGATGGGTCAGGTTTCCCAGCATATTAAACCAAGGCAGAATGGAGGATTTCCTAGCGATACTAAAAATGCTAAACAGCCCACACATGAGCAGTGCAAAGCCATCACTACAAGGAGTGGGAAGAAACTACCAGGGCCAGAGAAGGAAGCTGAATCAGTTAAGAAACCATCCTTGGAATCACCTGTCGAGGAAGCTGCCCCGACAGGTAATGAACAGCCTGCTGTCGATGATCCTGTCACGACAGCAGAAGGGACAGAGGAGAAAGATGATGAACCTAAACCTCCTCAGATCCGTATGCAGTGGGAAAAACGTATTGCTGATTATTGTCCCCCACCTCCTTTTCCCCAACGGTTACAGAAATTGAAACAAGAATCACAGCTTAAAAAGATTTATGATATTTTTAAGCAGGTTCATATCAACATTCCGATGTTAGATGTCGTTAGGGAAATGCCCGGTTATGCCAAATTTCTCAAGGTTGCAATGTCGAAGAAATTCAGACTTGGGGAATTTGAAACAGTTAAGATGACAGAAGGATGTATGAGTATTCTGCACAAGCATCCACTCCAGAAGAAGAAGGATCCTGGGAGCTTCATCATACCGTGGGTAATCAGAGACAAATTTGTGGGTAAGGCACTTTGTGATCTTGGTGCTAGTATAATTTTAATGCCCAAATCTGTTTTTCAGAAATTAGGTATTGGAAAAGCTCAGCCCACAACAGTAATTCTGCAGCTGGTAGACCGCTCTTACGATCATCCAGAAGGAAAAATTGAAGATATTCTGGTAAGAGTGGATAAGTTTATTTTTCCTGCTGACTTTCTTGTCTTAGATTGTGAAGCAGATGAAAACGCACCAATCATCTCGGGGCGGCCCTTCTTAGCCACGGAAATATCATTGATTGATGTGGAAAAAGGAGAACTCACCATGAGAGTAAACGGTCAAGAAATCAAGTTGAATGTTCTCCAAGCAATGAGGCATGCTGATGCAGAAGAAGAATGCAAGGCTATCACTAAAGTTACCCTTGACCAACCCTGCATCAGGTCGGGCTGCTACGACATAAAAATTGGTCATTGCCTCGGCAGCCACTTAGAAGACTTTCATGACAGCACCGATGACAGCAACTCCTCAGAATCTGATACATCTGATACTGAAGATCAAGAGGAGGTAAATTGGATAGGCAATCGTCTAGGTAAGTTGTTCGAGCCTTTAAACTATACCTCGGATAACCATGTAAATCAAAAGCCATCAACTATTGAGCCCCCTGTTATAGATCTTAAGCCCCTGCCAGGGCAGCTAAAATATGTTTTCCTTGGTTTAAATGATATGTTGCCCGTAATCATCTCTTCCAAGTTGATGCAGGAATAGGAACAACAATTAATAGGGATGCTGCAGCAGCACAAGAAGGCTATTGGATGGACGATAGCTGATATCCAAGGCATTAGTCCGGCTTTATGTATGCATAAAATTCTTTTAGAGGATGATCATAAGCCGACTATTGATGCACAAAGACGTCTAAACCATGCTATGCAAGAAGTGGTGCGTAAAGAGATAATCAAATGGCTAGATGATGGAATAATCTATGCCATCTCGGATAGCAAATGGGTAAGCCCAGTGCAGTGCGTTCCAAAGAAAGGAGGAATAACCGTGGTAACCAATGAAGACAACGAGCTAATCCCAACCAGGACTGTGACCGGTTGGAGGGTTTGTATGGACTACCGGAAGCTTAACAAAGCTACCCGGAAGGACCGTTTCCCTTTACCCTTTATTGATCAAATGCTTGATAGATTAGCGGGTAAACCTTACTATTGCTTTCTTGATGGTTACTCAGGTTACAATCAAATAGCCATCGCACCGGAAGATCAAGAAAAGACGACATTCACATGCCTTTACGGAACTTACGCTTTTCGGAGAATGCCTTTTGGACTCTGTAATGCACCAACCACCTTTCAAAGGTGCATGATGGCAATATTCTCCGATATGGTGGAGGATTTCCTAGAAATATTCAAGGATGATTTTTAGTCTTGGAGACAACTTTGAAAGCTGCCTAGGCAACCTACAGAAGGTGCTCGAGAGATGTGAAAAAGCAAACTTGGTATTGAACTGAGAAAAGTGTCACTTCATGGTGGATGAAGGGATAGTCCTTGACCATAAAATTAGCTGTTGTGGCATAGAAATCGACAGAGCTAAGATAGAAGTGATCGAAAAGCTGCCGCCCCACCACAGTCAAGGGAATCAGAAGTTTCTTAGGATATGCTAGTTTTTATCGGAGGTTCATTGCGAACTTTTCAGAGATCACCAAGTCCCTATGCCATCTTCTGGAGCAGAACCGACCCTCCAACTTCAACACTGAATGTACTGAGGCATTCAAGGTTCTGAAAGAAAAGTTGGTAACAGTCCCAATAGTACAACCACCAGATTGGACACTGCCGTTTGAAATCATGTGTGACGCTAGTGACTATGCTGTCGGGGCAGCGGAAAGACAAACTTTTTCATGCCATATACTATGCCAGCAAAACACTGAACGACGCCCAAGTGAACTACACCACCACAGAGAAGGAACTATTAGATGTGGTATTCTCCATTGACAAGTTTCGTTCTTATACACTTGGAACGAAGGTCATAGTCCACACAGACCACTCTGCATTGAAGTATCTGTTCACCAAAAAGGACGCAAAGCCTCGACTGATACGTTGGATTCTGCTACTGCAAGAGTTCGACCTTGAAATCAAGGACAAAAAGGGGATAGAAAATCAAGTGGCAGATCACTTGTCAAGGTTGGAGAAGGGAAAGAGTCTACCGACAGATGAGACAAACATATTGGAGACCTTTCCTGATGAGCAGCTATTTGCTGCCACAATCACTGCCGCGACAGCCATGGCGGCAGGTAAGTCTTCTGAACTCCCCTGGTACGCTGATTTCGTTAATTTTTTAGTTAGCGTAATAATTCCTCCTGACCTTAATTATCAAGCTAGGAAGGGGTTCCAAAATGATGTTAAGCATTATTATTGGAACGAACCTCTTCTTTTCAAAATCTGTGCAGATCAAGTTATAAGGAGATGCGTACCACAAGATGAACATGAAGATATACTTCATCACTGCCATGCTTCACGGTATGGAGGACACTTGGGAGGTAACAAAACTGCTGCCAAGGTTTTGCAGTCAAGATTCTATTGGCCGTCACTGTATAAAGATGATCAAATATTCTACAAGAGTTGTGACAAGTGTCAACGAACGGGAAACATCTCAAGGAGACACGAGATGCCGATGCAGAATATTCTTGAAGTCGAGATCTTCGACGTTTAGGGGATCAATTTTATGGGACCATTCCCATCTTCATCTAGGAATTTGTATATCCTCCTGGTAGTAGATTATGTGTCCAAGTGGGTTGAAGCAATCACCACTCAGAAAAATGATGCCAAGACGGTTCAAAGGTTTTTACATAAAAACATTTTTTCCAGATTCGACATCCCTAAGGCGATCATCAGTGATGAAGGGATGCATTTTGACAATAGGGTTATAGCTGCTGCCTTAAAAAAGTATGGTGTCAAACATCGGATTGCAACAGCATACCACCCTCAGACCAATGGACAGGCTGAAATATCCAACAGAGAGGTCAAGAACATTCTTGAAAAGATGGTTAAGCCAACTCGAAAAGACTAGTCTTTACACCTCAATGATGCATTATGGGCCTACAAGACAGCGTTCAAAACTCCATTGGGAATGTCTCCTTATCGGCCGATTTATGGGAAAACGTGTCATTTACCTGTCGAGATAGAGCACAGAGCATACTGGGCAATCAAGGCAGTTAATATGGACTTGGAAAAAGCAGGGCAGGAAAGGCTACTTGATCTTAACGAAATTGAAGAAATTCGAACAATGGCCTATGACAACGCAAGAATTTACAAGGTCAAGACCAAGAAGTGGCATGACAAGCAGTTGCTGCCAGGGCAGCTTGTGTTGATTTTTAACTCTAGGTTGAAACTCTTCCCAGGGAAGCTGAAATCTAGATGGACTGGCCCATTCCAAGTGGTGCAGGTTTTCCCCATGGTGCCATCACGATCAGATCTTTAAAAGACGGGCACCAATTCAAAGTCAATGGACAGCGATTGAAGCATTATCAAGGGACTGAAGCCCCAAGAATACAGGAAGTGGTTACCTTAGGAGATGCCCCACCTGGCATCCCTAATTTAACCTAAATTTTATTTTTAATTATTTTTATTATTTATATATTAGGAAATTAGATTTATTTTATTTTTAGGAAATAACGTCTTTATTTTATTGTTTTTCGGAAATAAAAGAGACAAGAAGAAAAGGAGAAGTGAAGTCAGCCCACCATCCTTCCATCAGCCCAAAACGCCCAACTTTGGAGCTTGTCGTTACAGATGTCGCGACAGACGCGGAAAATACAGTCTGTCGACACGTTGTCGCGACAGACACGGAAACGCGTAACAGACGCGCAGTAGACACGGAAACGCGTGACAGACGCGTCAAAAACCGCGTAACAGCTGGCCTCGTTATTCGCGCCTGCCGTTACAACTCCAATGGGCAGCAAACTCTTCCCTATATAAACCTCGTTTTACTATTCATTTTTCACTCACTTCTACTCTTCTTACTTGTATTCTCCAGAATTTTTACTTGCTTTCATATTTCTTCTTACACAATCCTTGCAACCATGTCTTCTAGAAATACCCGCAGAAGTGCTGCTTCACGCTCTACCCCGACAACATCAACCCTACGATCCTTCTAGATACGTGACATGTGGGAGGAGAAGGGCTTTATCTACACTTCCAAAGAGGGGAATTTGGGACTTCAGTCGTTCATCGCCAGGAAAATCAAGGCCCTGCAGTGGCAGATGTTCGTAGAACAACTAAAGGAGATGAATGTGTCTCTAGTCCGAGATTTCTATGCTGCCATCGGTAGCAGAGACGCGAGAGCAGTCACCGTTAGAGGGAGAGAGGTGCCCTTCGAGTCAGAATATATCAACACCCTATACAGATTTTATGTGGGCAGAAATGAGGATGGTCACCAGCAATTTCTAGATAGCTTAGACCCTGCTGCCTACGACGCTGTCATGGCAGAGCTCACAGATGAGTGTACTCAGTGGAACACTAATCCTAAGAACCCGAGGACGGTGAAGAGAACTCAACTTCTCCCGGAGGCTAAACTATGGAACGCTTTTATCAAAAAGCGAATCATGCCATCCTCGCACAATACAACTGTGGACCAACCCAGGTTAGCCCTCATTCATTCTATTCTACATGAGAGGCCTATTAATGTTGGTAGCTACATCCGAGAGAGTATTTTGGAGTGTGCACACCGGCCAACAGGACCACTCTACCTCCCCTATCTCATCACAGCCCTCTGTCGCGGCCATCATATCCCAGAAGCTGCCACTGATTTACGAGTCCAAGGGAAGGGCTGGACTGAGAAAAATATACTCAGCCTGATGGAACTTATTGCTGCCACCCCACTGTCATCTTTCGACCCCACTGCCACAGCAGCAGAGACGACAGACACTGAACCTGCTTCCACGGAAGCCAGGCAGCCCACAGCAGCAGCAGCTCTGGCCGACACCTTCTCCCAGATCCTTGATGCCATACAGAAGATGGAGGAATGACAGCTCGGCCTCATGAGCTTCATCAGGGATTTCACCACAGCCACGGTACAATTCATTCAAACTTCTCTTTATTTCCCTGATGTTATATTTCCCGCCTTCCCAACCCATTATTTTGCTGCTACCACCCCTGCCCATACCCCTACACATGCTGCCACACCCAAGACACCTTCTGCAGCATCCACACCGACCCTGCCACGACAGCTGCAGGCAGCAACCGCGCAGCTGATACCCCTGCCCGAGGAACCAAGAGAAGAATGCCCTCAGAAGAACTCGATGCATTCATAGCCAGTTTCTCCTCTTCCTCAATTTAGGAGGAATCGGACAACGAACCCTCTGTCAAGAGGAATTTATCCAAAGAGTTCACACCGGTAAAGCGGCAGAAGACAGTGGCAGATAAGAACAAGAAGGATAGCGGCAATATCAGCGGCAGCAGCAGTGACAGCAGTAGCAGCAGCAGCAGCTCGGAGGTACAGGTAGTGGAGCAACCCCCTCACATCTCCCCTACCCGTATTCAACCTCCAAGGGAGGCCAAAACGAAGAACACATCCGCCTCCCCCATCCGTCAGCCAGTCAAGAAGGCCCCTACTCGCCGACAGATCCACCTGAGCAGTAGCAGCGACGACAGCGCATAAAATTTGAGTCTCTTACCTTATTTTGTTGTCTGCCCTTATATATTTTGTGATGTACTTTTTATTTTCTTTTTATTGTCATTTGCATTGAGGGCAATGCAACCCTTGAGTTTGGGGGTGGCATCCCTCCATTAATAGGAGTCTTATTTAGTTTTAAAAATTGCGTCTTTAATTAGTTATTTTTGCTATAAATAAATAAATAAATAAATAAAATTGAAAATTTTGGCTTAATTCTTTGAACTGAACTTACCTGTCGTGACAACTCTGTCATGGCAGTGCCTTTAGGATAGTTTTAGGAGCAGTTTAGAGCCTTTCTATAGTTCTAAAACTTAAAAACTATTTGTGACTGTTACACTGCCTAGAACTCTACTAGTAAACTAGAATATGAAGCTTAGCACTTGAATAGCCCCTAGAGGTGCCTAACACTGGCTCTAGGAAAAGAAGTTTAGCAAAATAGACTCAATACACTTAGAGGTGCCTGAAACCGGCTCTAGTCAAACTTAAGCTTTAAAAAAATAAAATCGAGTCTAAACAAAAAATTAAAGGAGCATAAGAAGTGCCTTCAAAAAGATAAATTTTGGCATAAAAATTCAAGTTAGAGGCTGAAATATTCTAGTGAAACTAAGGGAGTCTTGGCATATAATTGTTCACAAGCATGCACACACTGCACGAGGACTATAGCAAGATTCTGGACGAATCCTAAATTATCCGACAAGGTGTTGCTCACAATAGGGAATGAATGGAAGGTAAGGGAAAGTTCATTGTTTTAAGCCAAAACAAAAATATTTATTTTCCTTTTAAGTCTGAATTGCTTGAGGGCAAGCAAAAACTTGAGTTTGGGGGTGTGTTGAGTGTGTAAAAGTTCTATTATTTACCCCATATTTAACCCATATTTCTACTGCATTCAAGCATAATTCATTGTATTTAGGATAGATTTCAGTTATGCATCACAAATATATTAAATGGCACAGTTTCTACTGAAATTGGTTGCTTTGCAGGTTGCTGCTGTAGTAGATGGAGAAGCAGACGCTGGGCAGTGAAACAGAAAAGCTGGAACTAAATGAGCAGTCGAGGAGGACGATGCTGCCATGGCCGCTGCCGCAGCCAAGGACAACGGCAGTTTTGAGGAGAAGAAACAAAGTGGGCCTCGACAGAAAGAGAAAATTAAGCCCGTCTGTCATGGAATACCCTCATATTTTTCCAAGCCCTAGATCAGAATGAAGGCCAAGCCCAAAGTTCAAGGGAGGAAACTCCAAGCAAGAAGGAAGGACGAATTAAAGATATATTCTCTGAAGATTTAGTCTTTAATAGAGTTGTACTTTAGTTTAAACTTATATTCTTGCCATATTAAAAAACTTGAACCCAAGGCCTATATAAAGGCATATAATTCGACCTAGGGGAGGATATCATCTATCTCTAGCCTTCTTCCCAAAACCCTAGCCGTTTTCCCTTCTCAACATGTTCTAAATTCCCCCAAGGGCCACGGGTTGATTTGTAAAGTAGTTGCAAGGATTGCTTTTATTTTAGGAATTTTCTGTTCAATAAAATAAACTTCAAGTTCTCTTATTCTGGTTGTTAATATCTTACAAGAGTATCGGGAGAGCATTGTGAGGTTATCTATTTACTTAATATCGGGAGAGTTAAGTATACAAAAGGAATAAGTGTGGGTTCTCTAGTTTATAGTTGAACTATCTCGGACCTAGGGATAGGACGAGGTTAAGTGGCTAAGGAAGAATTCAACAACATCGGTGTTCATCCTTCGATTCACGCCGGGAGGTATCATCAAAGACGTGTTCATCGACAGACTTGGACCTAGGGATAGGCCAAGGCACAGCAGGGATTCTTGCCAAGCTTGAAGTGCAGAGTTGTGTGATCGCTGGTGCGACTAACAATAGACCGCTGCCGCGACGAGTGCCGCCGCGACAGGGACGACGACAGAACAAATTTTCCTAGACTTTGCAACACCTACACTACTGAGCAATTCAATACCAGCCCATTCTCTCTCTTGATTATTTTAATCCTATTTTCCAGTATTCTTTATTATTTTCGTGACAACAACTTAAACTATTCTTTTTACTTTCGTGCAGTAATTCAAGGTGAAGCTATTAGCCCAGTCTCTGTGGAGACGATATCCGATACTTCCGTATCACTTTACTACTTGCGTCGTGTACACTTGCACTACATTGCGATAGACACTTTTACACGCAACAAATACATCCATAACTTTAAATAGTTCATACTTGAGGACAACAAAACGCTCAACTAGCACACTTGGAGGCCCTCCTCTAGCACTAGCAACTCACGAACTACGGATCTGCATTGTCGAACAAAAGAGAGCGTAAGCATAAAGCTTAGTGAGGGTAAGCTCATAAAACAAACCTCGACAATGCAGGGTCCAAGCACGAGCACACAACTAATGTAGAATGCATGATCTTATCTTCGAACCACGTGAGTCAAAATATCAATGATGCATGAACACAATATCATTATCATGCCATGCTCAACAAATCCATAATCACAACATATGGAACACATGATTTACCATAATGCACAAACCACATTCTAAGCCACATGCATGTAACAATGCATCAATATCATGCCTCAACACAACATGTATATCACAATATACATAACCACATTAATCACAATTAATACATGAGGCATACTCAACATTTAAAGTTCAACCAAAGTCTCTAACTAAAGCTTGGGATTAGACTATCAATCTAATCCCAACTCTAGGTGGGTTTACCAAGCCCAACCTAGGTTCACATGCTTGAACCACATTTGAAAACCAATTTAAAAATGTATAACCACTCACCGACTATTCCAAGCTCAACAACTCTAGCCGATCAAGCTCCCAACGGTTCCGGATTCGTTCCCGAGGCTTCGCCAACACAAATCCTTGCTTCTAACCGTCCCAACACAAACAAAACAACTACAAATTAGTCCACAAATCAATGTAGCAGCCCGGAACACAAACCAAGCACAAAACACATTATTTCAAGCTAAAGACAACCCCAAAATCCTCATTCCCGAGCAGCCCTAAAGCACAGCCAAAAACCATTGATTTCAACACCTTTAACACTCCCAAAAGCTTCCAAAACAACCCTTAAACATAGTCTAACCATCAGCCAACAATTTCCCACATCAAACACCCCAAAACCAACCTTTAAACCTTTCTAAAATCTCTCTAAAACCCAATTTCGGGAATCTTTATAAAACTATGTAAAAATCAAGTATGTTGGACTTTTTAGATAGTAAACATCTTATCTAACATCAACAAACCGAAAGCTTAAGTTAAAGCTAATAAAGTTCACATTTTTAATCCAAACTTTCAAAACTTCAAAATGCAAAATAGTGAGCTTTAATGAACATAAATTACTTGGGAAGAAAGAGGAAGATGAGGGTAACATGAAAACGAGTTTACCTTTGAAAAACCTCTAAAAACAAGCAAGAAGGGTGATGAAACAGTGAACTTGAAGGGAAGGGGAGACTTGTCGTGAAAAAGAAATGAAAGAGAAGGGAAGAAGATGATAAAATGGGTTTTTAAAATAAATGGAGTTTTTATTTTACAAATCCACATATTTACAAGAATGTCATTAATGAAATATGGCCATCTTCTACTATTTCAAAATCCATGAAACTTTAGGTTCTAATTTAATTTAAAATTGGATCCAACATATTAAATAAATTTTTAAAACGAAAAGAAAAACCCAAAACATTATTTTAATATTATTTTCACCGACCCCCAAACCTAGGTGTTATAATTTAGGTTTTAGAGGTTAGGGTTTAGTTTTTAGGATAATATGATGAGGGTTTAGGTTTTAACCTATAAACCTTAAATTCTAACCTTAAACCCTAAAATTTAACCACTATCCTTAAACTATAAACCCCAAAATCCTACACCCTAAACTAAGTCCCTAAATCCTAAAACTAAGGCACTTGTGAAAACTTTTAGTTTCCGCCGTCAGTATATAGAATAATTACTTTTTTTAATATGCTGGTGTGATATAAGAGTAACATCTATTATTTTTAAACAAGGTTCACTCAATCAATAAAATTTTTGAAGAGTCAAATTTTTAAATGGTTTAACGTTCAATTTTTTAAATTCACGACAACACACAATTACTGAGGTTTTAATTTTTAGTGTTGTGAGGTGTTGAACCCTTCCAAACACGTATCTAATTTGAGAGTCCAATTTTTTTTTTCTTTGATTCTATACACGGTTTTTAAAATTATTTTCTTTTTTTTTTCAAATTCTTTTATAAAACCTAATTTTATAGGTGATCCATCACATCTAATTTAAATTAATCCTCAAATACTCCAATTTTATAAAAAAAATCATTGTCAAGTTATAGAAAACGGTTTCCTCAATGTTCTTCAGAACACACTATTTGAATTGGAAGACGATCATTTGACATAAATTTTTATTTAATACAAATATATTTGATTTTTTTTTAGATTTTTCCCATTTTCTAAATAATGAGTACATCTTATACATATATTGAGTTATGAAAGACACAAAGAAACACAAAAAATATTAAAATATCATAAAATTTATTTTTTTAATAATATTATAATTTGATCTACAAAACCCATACTTTTTTTCTTTACTTTAGATCATTTTGAATTTTTTTTGCACATATTTATGTATTAACTAATATTAACTTTTTTTGTCCATAATGGTTAGGTGCTTTTTTACTTTGAGCAAATAAGTTCAATAGTTGTTAAAGAAAAAAAAGAAAAATCAATGTAATAAAGGTATATATATATATATTAGAATCAATTGTATCGTTAAATATTAAGAGAATCACCAGTATATTATAATTTCAAATTATGAGTACAAAGATATGTTTAGATCATACATTAGCATGAAGATATTAAAATGAAGCAACGTTTTAACATGAAGGAAAGGTAACTCCACACATTTTAGCCATTTTTCGAATTTCGATTCTGTCAAAAACTCGTTTAAGATCTTCACTCTGCATGTACCCGCAAAAGCATGACACATGTTCGTGTGTTTTGGCGCAACAAGCAGCTGATGGAGCTGGTTTCTTGTACTCATTCAAACATGGACTCATCAAATCCAAAGCGTTATCACAATTCGAATTCGCTGCTACTTCCGCACCTGAAAACACCACCACAAGTAGTGCCAATGCACACAAGACATTGAAAACCTTACCCATGTTGTTATTTTTTTTCTACACAAATGGAAATACTGGTGATTATAATTAATTGGTATATTTTTACGTGTATTCTGACATAATTTATAGCAGTTGGAGTGGAAATCTTAGAGAGTTTTAGACCGTACATGCAAATTTAGTAAACAAATATATTGTTAAACATTTTGAAATATGTGGTAACAAAATTTAAAACGTGCCCACTAAACCGAGTAAATAGGTTAATCATTGAACAAGCTTAAATGTAAATATTAAATTAACATAGGTATGATTCATTACTAAAATATTAAATTTTTAGTTGCAATAGTTATAGTTCATTTTCAATGATTACAAATATTAATTAAGAAAATATCAACCCAGAAAAAATAACTTTATAAATAAAAATCATTTTAATCACGGTCTTGCCCCATTTGTCAAGAACCAAGTTGATCTGGGAACATATTGTATGAGCCCAAACTGTTACAACATATAATTGATCAGGTGTCACGCAACATATAAAAGGGACAACTTCATGACATACATTTGATGTAACAAAAAAAATGAGTGGGATGCAAGCTCTTATATTAGTATTATAATAGGACATCCGTTCAAACTAAAAAAATATTAATTTTATTATGATTTAAAACTATCTTATAATGATTTTCTAGCTATTATAATAGAAAATTATATAGAAAGAAAACATGTACTTGTAGTCTCACTTTTTGCTTGATTAATAATTTGATAACATCATTGATACATGTTATTTTTCTCGTTTTTATTCAAATTTCTAATATTTATAATGTTTTCCGTTTCCATTAAGATAATTAATATCTTTATTTATTATCTTTACTAATTGACAATTAAAAATTAAAAATAAATTCATTAGCATTATACAAATATCGTTAATAATTTTAGGAAATTTATCCAAAAATAATGTTAAAGCTAATACGTAATATTTTTTAAAAAACAAAACTTTTGAGGAATGAGCGTCGAGACAAGTATTTTTCTAAAAGTTTAGATATTTAGAGGAAATTTATATCATCGGTAATATCAATAAAACAAAAATAACTACTATAATAGTAAAAAATAATTATTAATATATGTGTTAGAAAATCATTGGTAACATATATAAAAGAAAATAAAAATAAACGAATTTTATTTGACGAAAATAAATGGCATTTCTATAAATAATTATGTTTGGGTGTTATTTCATTAAATAATAAAAAATAATAATATTGGTGTAAAAATGCATATGGTTTAGAAATACCTCTAATAAAAAAATACTACATTAAACATCATTGTTTATGGTTAAAATTAGGATAAAATTCACAAATGGTCACTAAATTATAGTAAAATGTTCATTGTTAGTGACTTAACTTTCAAATATTAAAAATTGTTATCAAACTTTAGTTTTTTTATAGAATAGTTACTGGGTTGTTAATTGTCGTTAGTAGTGTGAGGTGAGACTTACTAAAATTTACATAATTACATTTAACCTTCCATATTTACATATTTAATCAATTTAGTCCTAATTCAAAAAAATATTAATAAATTTAATCATCATTATTTATACATTCTATTTACTTTTAGTTAAAAATAATTTGATAATTTTTCTTCTAATATGAGTGACATATATCCTCCATTTGTTTTAAAGAAATGAACGAAAAGAAAGAAGGAACGGATGACTCGAACTAAAGAAATTGATAGGGATGGGAAATGAAGGTGTAGCTAACCATTAATCCAAATTCCTAACTTTCATTATAAATTACAACAAAATAGATAAGTTATTAAATTAGGTGATTAAAATGAACATTATCATAATTTAGTGATTATTTGTGAATTTTACCTCTGAAATTAGGGTAAAATACACCAGTGGTCACCGAACTTTTAAGGTCCGTTCATTTTAGTCACCGAACTTTTAAAAGTTTTATTTGAGTCACCCAACTTTTAGTCCGGTTTCATTTTGGTCCCTCTCGTTACCTTCCATTAAAAAATGCTGATGTGGACGTTAACTTTCTTCCCCTTAATAAAATAATATATTTTGTGGGTCCCCCTCACTGTTGACTAAATCATGTTCCTTCTCCTTCTTCTTCTCTTCTAAATCTCTACAACTTTCTTTATTATCACACCCAACACAGTGCTTATCAAACCATGTGATAAACTTTCTTAATCAATTATCTTATACTTTTCTAAAATTGGCAGAATACACGAAGGAAGCCTGAACAACATAATTCAGAAAAAAAAAAGTGAACAACAGAAAGGTACGTTGATAAATTTTGTGAAATAGTTATTGATTTCTGTTGTGCTTGTAGCACACTCGAATCGATCACCGAAATCGTCAAGGAGGGTTGTAAATGTTTGGTGGTTGAATTGGCTAAAATCAAAATAAAGGTAGAAAAGTGACAAAATAATTTTAGAGTGGTTCGGCCTTCTAACAAGCACCTACATCCACTACCTTAACACACCACTGTGGATTTCCCAATTCACTTAATAATGAATTCATCCCCTTTTCCCGGTTTAGGAGGAAACCGTTACAACCCTATCTTTTGGACTTGGCTAAGATAGAACCAACTCTAGTTTTTCTCTCAAGGCTAAACTAGAACCTCTCCTTTTACAAGGGATTTGTTTGGTAAACTTAATACCTCACAAGGTGGGTGTTTACACAAATTTAAGCTCACAAGAGTACAAAAGATTTACAATTAAGCTCTCTCTAAAGACTATGTACAAGAGAATAGTAAAATACATATTTAGACTCTAATTCTCTTGGCCATGTTGCTTGGATGTTGTCTCTAACATTCTTCAAGTGTTTCAACCTTCAATTTATAGTCACAATTGAGTTTGTGGCCGTTACTATCCGTTAGGGATGTTTTGGAGCCGTTGGAGACTTTATTTCTCACCATAAATGATGTTATGTAGACGTCTGTTTCGAAACACTCGACCCCGTTTCGGAACTCCATTCTTCAGAACTAGCCGTTGAAGTCTGATGCATCATGTCGTATTGAAATGCCTATGGCCGTTTCGAAACCCTTCGAGCCGTATCAAAATGTTTACAACCTGTTTCGGTACGATTGGCAGTTAGACTGCAAATTAAATTACCGTTGGGAAAATAGCCGTTAGGGATTTGACCGTTGGGGAAATAGTCGTATCGAAATGGTGAAGCCCGTATCGAAACGCTTTGTAAAACCCTCACCCAAATTAAAGCCCATTTCGAAATATACAAGACTGTATCGAAAAGTTTTGTCTCTATGAGTGGTCGTTCCGAAACGCTTGGGTGTTTCGAAACACCTTGGTGGTTTTGTAAAGTTTGACTTTAGAAATTGTATTAAAATCCCCTTTAAAACTTCTTTAAACATATTTTCAAGTTGTTTGGACTTAAAGCATTTTGAAATCTTTTTAATTTAGTTCAAAACTATTTTTCAATTATTATATCAAAACATTAGTTCTTCAATCTCTCATTTTTTGATATAATAAAACCAACTTGAAAATTTGTTTGGGATTCTCCCCCTTTGTATTTTAAAATTTTAAATAAGAGATTTCAAAAAATAAAAAAGTTAAAGCTCCCCCTTATTCTCTTGAAAAATTAAAATTTCAAACCATTTCTCCCCTTTTTGTTATATAGAAAAGAACTTAAATAACTTTAAGTTCAAAATAACTTAGGAGGTTAAAAATTTTGACACAAATAAGAATTTTGGTTTTAAAATGGCTCCCCCTTACTCAAGCATCATTGGTAGGCTTAACAAATAATCCAAGACTTTTAAAACGAAAATTAGATAACCAAAGATAAAAGAAAATAAAAGCTATAAGCTTAGAGGTTACCCAATTTCTTCACTTGTGTGACTAGAGCATTTTCATGTCTTTGCATTTCTTCCCATTGCTCTAACACACCTACAAAAGACATTCACTTGGTTTTTGGTATCCAAATTGCTTTGGATCCATTTACGTTAGTCACAATGTCTTTAGTTCCCTTAGGAACCCATACTTGTATAATCCTATAAGATTTTCTCTTCTTAATAGGACAAGTATGTAAGGAATGACCATGATAATAACAATGTGAGCATTTTGCCATTATGTGACAAGATGAATTATTTAAAATGTTTTCTTTATCTTTTGTTAAGCTTTCATGCTTAACTTTCAAATCAAGAGTTTCTTTTTCTAAAACATCTTTACTTGTTTTTGAAAACTCTAAATCATTTTTTAAAATTTTATTTTGGTTTTCAAAATCCAATTTTATTTTCGAAAGTAAATCATTTTCAAATTCAAATTTTAAAATTATTTTCTTAAATTTGGAATTCATGGTCTCAAATTCCAAAAATAATTCATCGAAAGCATCTTGCAACTCATCGAAAGAGTAAGAATAAAGCTCACTTGAGTTAGAAGATACCTTAGGCTCATCGAGAGCCAAAACACCATCCACCTTTGGATTGGAGAGAAGGTTTGCATATGATTGATCATCATCTTTCTTTTCTCCCTTCTTGTTGCCATAAAGCTTCTCAAGTTTCTCCCACAATTCTTTGGCACTTTTTCATGTGGAGATCTTTTTGGAAACTTCTTCGTTAAGGCCACAATAGAGAATGTGCATCGCCTTGGTGTTTAGCTTTGCCTTCGTCTCGTTGGCACTCCTTTGCTTTTTATTCTTTTTTGGAGCTTCCAAATACTCGTCTTCAATGATGTCCCAAACCTCATAGTCTTGAGACTTGATGAAGAATTTCATGATATTTGCCCATTGGAAATATGCTTCTCCTATGAAGAGCGGAGGACACGAGATAGAGCGACCTTCTTTAAATCTTGCCATTTTCTTGAACGGTGGACTTTGAGAAAATGATCTTTACTCCCGGATGTTAGTCCTTCGATGGAGATGAGGCTCTGATACCAATTGTTGGGCTTATAACACGCTCAAATCGATCACCGAAATCGTCAAGGAGGGTTGTAAATGTTTGGTGGTTGAATTGGCTAAAATTGAAATAAAGGTAGACAAGTGACACATTGATTTTAGAGTGGTTTGGCCTTCTAACAAGCACCTACATCCACTACCTTAGCACACCACTAAGGATTTTCCAATTCACTCAACAATGAATTTGTCTCCTTTTCTCGGTTTAGGAGAAAACCGTTACAACCCTATCTTTTGGACTTGGCTAAGATAGAACCAACTCTAGTTTTTCTCTCAAGACTAAACTAGAACCTCTCTGTAACCCCCTCGTCCCGGTCTGGTCGGATAACCGGTCCGAGTGGGCCACACGGGGAAAACCGAAGCGAAACCCGTTAAGGTTCCTCCTCGGTTAACGACCCAGAAAATTTCTTTTTAATTTACTCTTCTCTAAATGCACACTTAATTCCTATTGTGATCACAACAACGGAAGACGAGCATTCGCAAAACAGTAACTCGAACAACTTAAAAAAACAGTCCATTTTTATGTAATTTAACAGACCGTTTCGAAACACCCTCAAGGTGTATCGAAACGCCTTGACCTGGTCAACCCAACTAAGCCTACACGAGGAAGCCGTTTCGGAACAGGGGTCAACCGTTCCGAAACACCCTCCCTGGTCAACTTCTCGTGGTCAACGAGATTTGACCGTTTCGAAACACCAAGGACATGTTTCGGTACGCCTATATCTCGTCAATTTCTCAAAATTCCAGTAGCAAAAACGTACCGAAACAGCCCCTATCCGTTCCGAAACGGCTGGCCAAAAGCAAAGGGACCGTATCGAAACAGGGTGGCCCGTTTGGAAACGCCCCCTGTCTGCAGACTCCAATTGACTGTTTTAAGACACAAGGATGCCCCAAAACATCGACAAAACACCCAACAGTACTCCAACAACATACTAGAAATTAATCCTATGGCAAACCAACTTACAAGCATGCTTTAACATCATTTAAACGAGACTGAACTCCAAGGTTTAACATCACAAACCATGCATTCATACATATCATAAAAGGAGCAAGCATTCACGTAGCCCACACTTAGACAAATTCAAGATAGTAAAACTAACAAGGGTTCAAGAAAGGCATACATCTCAAGCCAAATAACAAACACCTACGAGGCATGGATTTAGGCAATCACTCAAGCATTTGGCAAGTCATCATAATTACAATCCAAGTCAAATCATAAACACGAAACACACATAGGAGTCTAACATGCTCTTAAACATCAACATCATACTTCAAAAGCATTACGACACGACACCTATCCCATTGCTTTACTATTACAATCTTTAAATTTAAACATCATACTTGAGCTAACCGTAAGCAACACTTGGAGGCCTTTCCTTGCCCTTGCCACCCACAAGCAATTGATCTGCATTGTCGAACAATAGAGAGCGTAAGCATAAAAGCTTAGTGAGGGTAAGCTCTTTAAAAACAAACCTCGACAATGCAGGGTCCAAGCACGAGCTACAACCAAGATAAAATGCATGATCTTACCTTCGATCCACGCGAGCCATAAGTATAGATGATGCATGAACATATATTCAATATCATGTCATGCTCAACATGTTTAAATCCACAACATATGAAATCACATATATTAAACCATGTTAGCAACACATCCCAAATCACATTGTCTCACAATTAACCACATATGGGCAACATAAACTACAATCTGTATTGGCACCTAGCTATGACTCGAATACGCGGATAACCGTTGGAACTCACATCCAACAACTCAACCATTACCTGACGGTGGGATTCCACTCATCACCGTTCACGCGGAGGGGATTCCACTCATCCTCACGCCCCGTCGATGGGATTCCACTCATCACCGACTAATATAAATACAATTTCCGGGCGAACCCGTACTCCTCCTTGGTGACTCAACGCCACCAAGGCCACGCGCGACTTTTGACTCATGTGTACACACTAACATCCTAATGATCGATCATTTGTACCCAAGCATACTAGTGCCAATACTACACATTTCATTAATCATTCATAATATCAATTCATAACACTTCCGTGCTTAGCACGTACTCACCATGATCCTCGGATCATGAAACCACCTCATGATATCATTTCACATGCCAACACCACATGTACATCATTAACAACCATATTACATTATATTTTACACATGTGTATAACCATATCATATCTATCATCAACATGCATATAACAATGCATCAAACATGCCTCAACATACATGTATACAACATATACTTAATCAACACCATCACAATTTAATACGAGGCATATACAACCATTAAAAAGTGCAACCAAAGTCTCTAATCAAAGCTTGGGATTAGGCTACCACTCTAATCCCAACTCTAGGTGGGTTTACCAAGCCCATCCTAGGTTCACATGCTTGAACCAAATACTCAAAACCATTTTGAAAATATTTAACCACTCACCTAAGCTTCCAAGCTCCAAGCCAAGCAAGCAACCTCCCTCAAATTTCCGGATTTCTTCCTGAAGCTTCTCCAACACAAATTCCCGCTTCCAAACAACCTCAAACACAATTCAAACAATTCCAAATCAGCCCAACATCAAAAGACCAACTCGGAACGCAATTAAAATTCAATTTACAACGTTGCAAGCCATGACCAAACCCCATACTTTGCAATTTCGGACAGCCCACATACCCCTTCCAAAATCCATGTTTCCAACACCCGTTGCACCCACAAATGACCCCAAATCAACCCCTAACCATAGCACTACCATTGGACTATCAAATCCCACCTAAAACAACCCCCAAAAATCACCCAAAACCCTTCAAAAAACCCATTTTTTCCCAATTTCGGAAATTTATCAAAATTCAACCAAATTAATATATAATGTGCATTTTAACATGATTAAGCAAAGCCCCAACTCAATTTATCAAAACCAATTGGAAAACCCCCTTAAAAATCCAAACTTGATATAAACCCTAATTTTCAAAAGTTCATATTTTTAAAATCTAAGACCATGTATGAATAGGAAATGGAAAGGAGAGTTCAAATATGTGATTACCTTTCAAAAACCCCTTGAATTGGTGAAGAAATCGAATGAAACATATGCTTGAAAATTGGGAGAGTTTGGGGAATGGGGGGAGGCATTTTCACGTTGGATATAAAATGAAAAGGGGAAGAAGATGACAATTTGAAAGTTGTCATCTTTTTTTTAAAAGCTTTTGGGCAAATTATAACATAAGCCCTTCCCTTTTTATTAAAGTTCAATTACACCACATTTTAGGTTGATTTGTTTTAATTTAATTTTATTGACTCGAACTATAAACCCGGATAACTCCTAACCCCAAAACACGGGTGTTACAACTCTCCCCCACTTAAGGAAATTTCGTCCCCGAAATTTATCGATCACGGAGGGCCACTGAAACATGCACCTCCACGCTTTCCTCTCTCACCACAACGTACTAACCAACTCGAAAGACTTACCAGACAACACTTGCTAGCTTACACTAAGATCTCAACTGATTTTTCAAGGCATGCCAATTTCAAACTCAACTCAATCTCTTCAACAAACATAGCACGGAACAGATCTAACTCACATTTCTGAATCATGGATACACAGAACACATCTCAAATCCCTTTCTAACTCTGGTGGTAATCGCAACAGATAACAACAGAACTAGCCCGATTCACAAACTCATACAATACTGCTTGAACACTTGACCCACAACTTTCTCTGACTGATCCTCTGTCTTCATCAATTAACCTGACACTATGCAGACGTCTTCAAAATTATTTTAGTTGAAATCTCGAATCTCTATTACTCGCTTTCATTATGAACCTCCCACGGACGTAACAAATAGAAGGAGCTGAAGCTCGGTCTTGACACGCTGGCAATTTACATACTCACTCTCATATTGAACCACATTACTCATCCACTCAATTCAGAAGCATTCATCTTCAACCCATAATACTTCTTCATACTACTCAGATGCAATAAAAATGAACTATATTGTGCTTCGGCCAAAACAATACGTCCCAAAACACTATGTCAATCGGTACAACTATTCTGTCTCTTAAGTGCAAAACTCTATCATCTCTGAAACTGTATTCTGAAGGTCTTCCTTCTACTCTGCTTCGCACGTGATGTGCCAAGAATCTTTCTTGCAACTGTTTCTTTTCGAACATTCTGACTCAAAGTAGCCTCAACCCGAAACTCGGCCACAAAACTACTATCATTTGATATACGGAATTCAGCAATTGCAACTCGTAACTCAACTACTAATCTAACAGCAAATACAACTCGGAACTCGGTTGCTACGTAGACTCTCTTCAGATAGTACTCAATCTTGAGATCACAGTCTTCAAGCAATTATAACTACTCATGTTGTTCAAGTTTCAACCCTTCCTAAGTTGTCTAACAACTCAAGTTCTGATAATATGTACGTACACACTGTGCATTTCTTACTTTACAAGCTTTTGTCTCTAAGTCTTCGAAGCAAATACAACTGTAATTAACTCTATGTCTCATAACGGATAACTCTTCTCACGGTCTTTCAACTATCTTGATGCACAAGCCACAATCTTCTATCTTGCATAAGCACACAACCTAACTCTACATGTAACACATCACTATGGTCCACAAATTCTTTCTCTGACATTGGCTGGATCAAGGTCGAAGCTTTCATCAAAGTTTCTTTCGATTTCTCAAGGGCTCATTGTCTCGCATCTAACCACACAACTAAACATTCTTCTGTAGCAATTTATCAATGGAGCAACTATCTTCAAAGACTATTTACAATTCTCCGAAAGCAACAATGCTAGACCTAGGAACTATAGATATCTGTCACAGTCTTCAATTTCTTCCAACTCATATCTTCTTTTGTCTACTTGGGATTTACTCTTACACACTCGGCTGATCTACATGTCCTAGGAGGATATCTTCATTAACTCGGAGTTCACGTTGCACAACTTGGCATACAACTGAGTCTCTTATAGAATCTACAATACTAACTCTAAAGCTTGTCATGGTCTTCTTCGGTACTTGAATATACCCACGTGACATCTAGAAGAGCTACTACCACTGATCATGAAACTCAGAAAATTATTCTGCTCAACATCTCTATGAAGGTAACTAATACACTAATCAAACAAAGCGGCATAACTCAGAGCTCAAGGCGATTACATCTTGCCCCTAAAGCTGTCTTTGGTACTTCAAATTTCTCACCTTCATCTGGTAGAAACGGATCTCAAATTTATCTTCAAATAGACTGAAGCACACACTAACTGATCAACAAATCACTGACACTTGTTTCGACTGTATGTAAACTGAACACATTCTCGTACTGTCACTCTTTCTTCTTCACAAATTACACTGTAGAACTCTGAGATGATGCACTAGGCCTAATGAATCTAAGGTCTAACAAGTCTTGAAGTTAATTCTTCAACATCCTCAATTCTTTCCGGGATTCTCAAGTTACAGAGCAGACAAAACAGAAGCAACCTCAAAATCGGTCTCAATAACAAACTCTTCTCCTCTAACAAGAGGTAAACCGGCAATTCTTCCAAATACTTCTAGGAAAAGAAAACACAAACTATCCTAACACATTGCGGTCTAATCTTCATTCAAAATCAAATCCATCACACTTGCTAAGCAATCCTGTCAACTAAACTAAATCGATCTTTGACCTCTAAATCTGGATCAACATTCAACAAGAAGTTCACCTCCTCACCTACCACGACCGTCACACATAAATCTGCAATTTCAAGTCAACTCTTTCTTTGTCTCAAGTATACACTGACTCTTTGCTCTTCAAGCCGAGCCTTGTCAAAAGGCACACCGAAACTGTAGGAAGACAATCACTTCACATCTACTAGAAACTAGTAACTCTGAACCACCAACAGACATCTTCTGTACATCTTTCTGATCACTACTATCTCCCAAAAGATCTAGTCACATGCGTCCCTACGTCTAAAATCTCAACAGAGATACGTCAAAATCTTTGCACGCTCACACAAACGGACGATTCTGCAAAAATTGTAACTTCACAAGTACACAACTGATAGTCTTCGGTCCTCTTGTTTTCAGACTGATTCTTCAACAAAATCCGACTCTTCTAGACTATTCGTAGAGCATTTCAAAACTTCAAAAACGCAGTTCTGGGCACACACAGACAACCATACTGGAAAACCACCCAGACGCACACTGGCCCCAAACACACAAATCGGTTCCCCTTCACGGATACTGATCGACTGTCTTGCATCGAAATCATAGGCTGAACCCCAACGGTCACCAACTAACACTTCTGAAATTCAGATTACTCACACGAGACCCCTACCTAGATCTCGCCAAAAGAACTAAGGCACTCATACCTATCTCTGACACCTCATCGAGCACATTCAAACTTGCATGCTTGTTAACAACATACGGAAGTACGAACTCAGAACCAATTAGAAGAGACAAACTCAAAACTGTACCAAGGGCTTATCCACTATAACATAGATACCACCTGACTCCCACTCATAGGTCTTCACTTCTTTTCACCAACTAATACCAGAATCGGTCTCGTCATCTCCCACCAACAAGAATCAACTCACGTGCACGCGGACTCGAGCAAACAAATTGTTCCTCAACTCCGGTACGACTATACCCCCTAACTATAGCAAAGAACTTCCTCCACATCATCCACATTTTCAAAACCACAACTTCCACTTATCGATTCACGGCCCACACACTGGCCCCAAACTTATTAAAAGCAATAAATCAATCAACAATTTAACATACAAGTTGGGTTAGCAAAGGAAAGGTCCAAGTGGCTCAAGTATGATTTCCCTCACTTAAAATCCTTTTTCCGATGTAATAGAAGCAATGGGACTCTACTAAACATGTTTCAAACAATTCAACACACATACATGCTTAACCAAGCATATAACAAGGATTACTTGCTAAACAAGCAACACATGCGTGCGATCAAACAACATGTATTCTCAATCAAACAATCACACATCACAACATACATGGGTAACGAGCAACATGCTTTTAAACAAACAGTCAACATACTTGTCATACAAGCAATCATACTTACAAAACAAGCAAACACCGTGCACATCAATTCAAAACTTAAACTTACCTCACTTACCTGCCCAAGGTCTCGGTAACCTTAGGCTCTGATACCAACAAATGTAACCCCCTCGTCCCGGTCTGGTCGGATGACCGGTCCGAGTGGGCCACACGGGGAAAACCGAAGCGAAACCCGTTAAGGTTCCTCCTCGGTTAACGACCCAGAAAATTTCTTTTTAATTTACTCTTCTCTAAATGCACACTTAATTCCTATTGTGATCACAACAACGGAAGACGAGCATTCGCAAAACAGTAACTCGAACAACTTAAGAAAACAGTCCATTTTTATGTAATTTAACAGACCGTTTCGAAACACCCTCAAGGTGTATCGAAACGCCTTGACCTGGTCAACCCAACTAAGCCTACACGAGGAAGCCGTTTCGGAACAGGGGTCAACCGTTCCGAAACACCCTCCCTGGTCAACTTCTCATGGTCAACGAGATTTGACCGTTTCGAAACACCAAGGACTTGTTTCGGTACGCCTATATCTCGTCAATTTCTCAAAATTCCAGTAGCAAAAACGTACCGAAACAGCCCCTATCCGTTCCGAAACGGCTGGCCAAAAGCAAAGGGACCGTATCGAAACAGGGTGGCCCGTTTCAAAACGCCCCCTGTCTGCAGACTCCAATCGACTGTTTTAAGACACAAGGATGCCCCAAAACATCGACAAAACACCCAACAATACTCCAACAACATACTAGAAATTAATCCTATGGCAAACCAACTTACAAGCATGCTTTAACATCATTTAAACGAGACTGAACTCCAAGGTTTAACATCACAAACCATGCATTCATACATATCATAAAAGGAGCAAGCATTCACGTAGCCCACACTTAGACAAATTCAAGATAGTAAAACTAACAAGGGTTCAAGAAAGGCATACATCTCAAGCCAAATAACAAACACCTACGAGGCATGGATTTAGGCAATCACTCAAGCATTTGGCAAGTCATCATAATTACAATCCAAGTCAAATCATAAACACGAAACACACATAGGAGTCTAACATGCTCTTAAACATCAACATCATACTTCAAAAGCATTACGACACGACACCTATCCCATTGCTTTACTATTACAATCTTTAAATTTAAACATCATACTTGAGCTAACCGTAAGCAACACTTGGAGGCCTTTCCTTGCCCTTGCCACCCACAAGCAATTGATCTGCATTGTCGAACAATAGAGAGCGTAAGCATAAAAGCTTAGTGAGGGTAAGCTCTTTAAAAACAAACCTCGACAATGCAGGGTCCAAGCACGAGCTACAACCAAGATAAAATGCATGATCTTACCTTCGATCCACGCGAGCCATAAGTATAGATGATGCATGAACATATATTCAATATCATGTCATGCTCAACATGTTTAAATCCACAACATATGAAATCACATATATTAAACCATGTTAGCAACACATCCCAAATCACATTGTCTCACAATTAACCACATATGGGCAACATAAACTACAATCTGTATTGGCACCTAGCTATGACTCGAATACGCGGATAACCGTTGGAACTCACATCCAACAACTCAACCATTACCTGACGGTGGGATTCCACTCATCACCGTTCACGCGGAGGAGATTCCACTCATCCTCACGCCCCGTCGATGGGATTCCACTCATCACCGACTAATATAAATACAATTTCCGGGCGAACCCGTACTCCTCCTTGGTGACTCAACGCCACCAAGGCCACGCGCGACTTTTGACTCATGTGTACACACTAACATCCTAATGATCGATCATTTGTACCCAAGCATACTAGTGCCAATACTACACATTTCATTAATCATTCATAATATCAATTCATAACACTTCCGTGCTTAGCACGTACTCACCATGATCCTCGGATCATGAAACCACCTCATGATATCATTTCACATGCCAACACCACATGTACATCATTAACAACCATATTACATTATATTTTACACATGTGTATAACCATATCATATCTATCATCAACATGCATATAACAATGCATCAAACATGCCTCAACATACATGTATACAACATATACTTAATCAACACCATCACAATTTAATACGAGGCATATACAACCATTAAAAAGTGCAACCAAAGTCTCTAATCAAAGCTTGGGATTAGGCTACCACTCTAATCCCAACTCTAGGTGGGTTTACCAAGCCCATCCTAGGTTCACATGCTTGAACCAAATACTCAAAACCATTTTGAAAATATTTAACCACTCACCTAAGCTTCCAAGCTCCAAGCCAAGCAAGCAACCTCCCTCAAATTTCCGGATTTCTTCCTGAAGCTTCTCCAACACAAATTCCCGCTTCCAAACAACCTCAAACACAATTCAAACAATTCCAAATCAGCCCAACATCAAAAGACCAACTCGGAACGCAATTCAAATTCAATTTACAACGTTGCAAGCCATGACCAAACCCCATACTTTGCAATTTCGGACAGCCCACATACCCCTTCCAAAATCCATGTTTCCAACACCCGTTGCACCCACAAATGACCCCAAATCAACCCCTAACCATAGCACTACCATTAGGCTATCAAATCCCACCTAAAACAACCCCCCAAAATCACCCAAAACCCTTCAAAAAACCCATTTTTTCCCAATTTCGGAAATTTATCAAAATTCAACCAAATTAATATATAATGTGCATTTTAACATGATTAAGCAAGGCCCCAACTCAATTTATCAAAACCAATTGGAAAACCCCCTTAAAAATCCAAACTTGATATAAACCCTAATTTTCAAAAGTTCATATTTTTAAAATCTAAGACCATGTATGAATAGGAAATGGAAAGGAGAGTTCAAATATGTGATTACCTTTCAAAAACCCCTTGAATTGGTGAAGAAATCGAATGAAACATATGCTTGAAAATTGGGAGAGTTTGGGGAATGGGGGGAGGCATTTTCACGTTGGATATAAAATGAAAAGGGGAAGAAGATGACAATTTGAAAGTTGTCATCTTTTTTTTAAAAGCTTTTGGGCAAATTATAACATAAGCCCTTCCCTTTTTATTAAAGTTCAATTACACCACATTTTAGGTTGATTTGTTTTAATTTAATTTTATTGACTCGAACTATAAACCCGGATAACTCCTAACCCCAAAACACGGGTGTTACACTCTCCTCTTACAAGAGATTTGTTTGGTAAACTTAATACCTCACAAGATGAATGTTTACACAAATTTAAGCTCACAAGAGAACAAAGGATTTACAATTAAGCTCTCTCTCTGAAGACTATGTACAAGTGAATACTAAAATAAATATTTAGACTCTAATTCTCTTGACCATGTTGCTTGGATGTTGTCTCTAACATTCTTCAAGTGTTCCAGCCTTCAATTTATAGTCCCAATTGTGTTTGTGGTCGTTATTAGCCGTTAGGGATGTTTTGGAGCCGTTGGAGACTTTATTTCTCACCATAAATGTTGTTTTGCATACGTCCGTTTCGAAACACTCGACCCCGTTTCGGAACTCCCTTCTTCAGAACTAGTCGTTGAAGTATGATGCAGCATGTCGTATCGAAACGCCTATGGCTATTTCGAAAACCTTCTAGCCATATCGAAACGGTTACAACTCGTTTCGGTATGATTGACAGTTAGGCTGCAAATTAAATTACAATTGGGAAAATAGCCGTTGGGGATTTGACCGTTGGGGAAATAACTGTATTGAAACGGTGAAGCCCGTATCGAAATGCTATGTAAAACCCTCACCCAAATTAAAGCCTGTTTCAAAACAGACAATGTTGTATCGAAACGTTTTGTCTATGTGAATGGTCGTTCCAAAACGCCTGGGGTGTTTCTAAACACCTGGTGGTTTTGTAAAGTTTGACTTTAGAAATTGTATTAAAATCCCTTTAAAACTTCTTTAAACATATTTTCAAGTTGTTTGGACTTAAAAGCATTTTGAAATTTTTTTAATTTAGTTCAAAATTATTTTTCAATTATTATATCAAAACATTAGTTCTTCAATTTCTTACATTCTTTTGCCCCTTAATGAATTTGCACATGTTACATAGATGTCTTATAGCATGTAGAATCTGGATGATGAAATATAAAATTTAAGGATTGAATTTGGCAAGAAATAGTGATTTCTTACTTTTTATTTTCAAGTTGAATAATTTTTTATTGCATGCCTTACTTCTTTCTTTCTTTCAAGTCAAATCACAAACAAGGCTATTAAGTATGACTAAAGATTAACAATAAGTAAATTCATTGTTTTTCTATTTGCTAAGTTGAATGACATGACTTGGTTTTCTACTTTAACTATGACTAAAGATTAACAATAAATAAAAACCTATTTCAAGACACTACACCAGAGTTGTTCTATAGCGACGTTTTTTGCATCGTTTAAACGACAAATGTCGTTAATATTTCCCTTATGCCGGCGTTTAAATGACAAACGACACAAAATGTCAAATTTTGTGGCGTTTTGACAACAAACGTCGCAATCGAAAAACAATTAATGGTGTTTATACAAAAAAACGCCACAATAAGTCTGTTATTGGCGGCGCTTGGTTTCCAAAACGCCATAACAAGTGTCATGTTCGTGGCGTTTTTTACAAACGCCGGTGTAGAAAAAAACATTTAGTGGCGTTTATACTAAAAACGCCGCAAATGGTCTCTTTTTTGTGGCGTTTTCTTTAAAAACGCCATAAAAGGTCTCTTTTTCGTGGCGTTTGGTATCAAAAATGCCGCAATAAGTAGGTTTTCAAAACTCACAGTTTTGACATTTCTCTCAAACTCAGACTTTCATATTCCCAAATATATCGTGCCCTAACTTCTCTCTGCCTCTCCACTGTGTTACCAAATTCACTGTCGTTCCTGGCCGTTTGCGTCTCCGTGATCCTTGCCGTTCGGCTCGCCGTCGACCGTCGTTTCTTCGGTAAGCGCCTTATATCTCTACCTTTCATTTTATAAGAGCAAAAACCTCTCAGATTTTCGTTGAAATTTCTGGGTTATCATCGAAAATTTTTGAGTTTTCATGACACTCATACTGTGAAGATGAAAATTCGTTAAAATTGTGTAGGTTAGTGATACTCAAAATTTGCACCTTTCACGAGTTCCTTTGTGTTGACTTATTGGATTGTAGCCAGTTTAACATAAGGTAAGCCTCTAATTGGAAGGTTAACTAGAGTAGATTCAGCATGCTAGTAACCCTACTTTTATTGATTATTTTATTGTGTTCAAGCATGTTCCTTTGAAGTCTTAAAATTCAATGTTCCAAATGTTGTGTTTTGCTTTGTGGGATAATACTTTAACCTTGCAAACCAAATCACCTGATTTTGTTTTAGCTTTTTGCAGAATTGCTCTGTTTTGGAAGTTAAGATATGGCATTTTAGTATATTAGAATTCATCAGAAGCACTTTGCAGTTGTTTTTATCTGTTTTCTGCTTTCATACTCTCTCTATAGTGTTGATATTTCTGCAATTCTCATACTAGATTAAAGCCATGTTGTGTTTTTCCGTACCTAATATCTCTAAAAAAGAAATAAAGACTAATGTTTATATTTATACATACATAAATAACTATATTAATTTTTCCTATAACTCTACTTGATTCTTATCTATATGGAGTTTTGACTTTAGGAGTTGATCCCAAGATTCCAAGGCAACTAGTTCTCCCGCACATGAAACTAACTTATAGTTGAAATCTTCGAGATTTGCAATTTTCTTCATTTTATTTCATTGTTTTTATTTGATACATGCTATCAAGAAAAAAATATTTACATCCTAGTATCACCTTGGCCATCGGTGTTTGCTCGAATGTGCGGCCTTAGCTCGCTTTCTGAAACTTTCGCGACTAAGTAAGCCTGAAACGATCAAGCACTACAGCTTAGATCCTTGCGTAAATGAAAATGAACAACGGAAAGGAAATGACAACACAAAGAGAAGCAAGTGTTGGGAATGCTAGTTGTATTCCACAACGATGAAGTGAGTAAATGAGGAGGGGCTAACCTCTATTTATACATGAAGCCCCGTACATCCAACGGTTTACATTAAATCACACGAACGGCTAGGATCACCTCTAAATACCAAACATCCCTAAAATCAAGATGAGCCATGAAATTATTGAAATAATGAAATAAAAATAAAATACATGGCTAAAAATAACTAAGACTTATTCCAAATTCGGACTGGACCCTCATGAGCTCAATCGGGCTGACCCATGGTGCGGAAACAGGCCCCCATGGTGCAGAAACAAGCCCCATAGGGCCCCTGGTGCGTGCTGACTGCACCCTGGTGCAGGCAGAATTCACTCTGGGGTGCGCTGGACGAACCTCAGTGTTGAACTGGCTCGGTCGTTGGCTCGCGGTCGGTGACATTCTCCCCCACTTGAGCTAGCGACGCCCTCGTCGCGCGATCGGCATGATACTACTGCACTTGCGTCTTGAACTGCCAAAGGTCCTCGGCTAGTTCCCAACTCCCCTCACTATCGGGAAGTCCCTTCCATCGAACAAAATACTCATGCCTTGGCCGGTGACCTGGTCGACGGATGACTCTCTCGGCTTGGACCTCCTCGACCTGGTTCTCGTAAGAGACTTTCACTCCGACTGGTGCTCAGTGTGACTTGCCCCGATCTGGATCCTCCTCATCTTGATGGAATGGCTTAAGTAGGCTGACATGAAACATCGGATGAGCTCGGATGGATGATGGTAGCTCTATTCTGTAGGCCATAATGCATACTCTCTTCAACAATTTGAACGGACCCTCATATCTTCGCACAAGCCCCTTGTGAACGGTTGGGTTGCGCAAAATCCCGGTCAACTTGGCTAGGACAAGGTCACCAACTTGAAAGTTCATGTCTCTGCACTTTCTATTCTCCCACTTCTAACAGCTTGGGCCAATTTCGCTGCCCCATCACTATCTCGAACGGACTCTTATTTGTGGCTTCGCTGCATTGCAAGTTATAAGAGAACTGAGCCACGTCTAACAGCTTGGGCCAATTTCGCTGCGTAGCACTCACATAGTGCCTCAAATAAATCTCCACGAATGCATTCACCCTCTCGGTCTGTTCGTCTGTCTGTGGGTGAACACTCGTCGAAAAGTTCAAGCTCGATCCCATAAGCTTGAACAACTCGGTCCAAAAATGGCCTGTGAACCATGTGTCCCGGACACTAATGATGGTCTTTGGCACGCCCAAATATTTCACCGTGTGCTTAAGGAAGAGTCTGGTTGCCTCCTGTCAACGACCACCATGATACTCGACAACCCGTCAGTACAAGGTAAACCAACAATGAAATCTAAAGAAACACTTTCCCATGGTCGGTCGGGTATCGGCAACGGCTGCAACAGTCCTGCATGCTTCTTCATCTCTATCTTGTCCGAGTGATACATGGATGTCCCGCCCACATTGAATCATGACACTCATTCATGATCTCCTTGCGCAACTCACCAAACTGAGGCAAATAAAGGCGGCGGCCTCGGGCATATAACAAGTCCCCTCGAGCCAAAACTTCCTGGTTATGCCCTCTTTGGCATGATCAATCAACATTTTAGCTGTTGGGTCATGAGGTAACCCCTCTTTGATGCGCTCTAACAAGCTTCCCACGGACATGCTAACTGTCTCGATGTTGTACCTCCGACTTAATGCATGGGCAACGAAATTCGCCTTCCATGGCTTGTACTTCAAGGAAAAATCAAACTCTGCCAAAAATTCCTACCAACAGACTTGCTTGGGAGAAAGTTTCTTCTGGGTCAGAAAATAACTTGTTAGACTTATTTTGATTTTGATATAACTTAAAATTAATTTTCAATGACTAATTTGTAAAAATTTGTAAAGTAAATTTCAAGAAATAAATTTGTCAAAATCTCGATTTAATCTTGCTAAAAATGTTTTGAAAAAGTTTGACTTTGTACCCATATTGAACTATATTGTTATAAGTCAATAAATGGCCAAAAATTAAATATTTAAAGAAAAGTTTTGAAACCTTCATTAAGGTTTCGAAACCTCTCTGGGCAGTAAGCTACTGTTTTTGAAACCCTAACAAAGGTTTCGAAACCTCTATGAAGTTTTCGAAACCTTGGCCCTGTAACGACTAGTTTTTACAAATCCCTTCTTAAGGTTTCGAAACCTCTGGTAAATGTTTTGAAACCTCTGTGCATGTGAGCATTTAATGCTTGGTTTTAATGGCTCCCAACGGCTCCAAACTCCCTGCAAAGTCTCCTAACGGTTAGAAAAGATCAAGAGCATATAAAAGGGGTCTCCAAACAGTAATGAAGTAACAAGAAAGTCAATCCAAACTCCCAAGCAATCAAATTCCAATTTGTACTCAATTTTCTCATCTTTCTTGTAAACACTAGAGAGTTTTCATTGTATTTTATTTTCCTAGTGTTTCTTTGGGTGTGTGAGAGAGCTTAAACTTTGCAAACACATTCTTAGTGAGGATTTCCTAGTTTGCTTATTTGTATTCATTTTTGGGATATGATTCAATAGACTTTGGGGTATAAGTCTATTGAATTGTGTAAGGTTACTCCTTATCCTTAAAGGAAAGACAAATTAGTGAATTTGTGGAAAATCCTTAGTGTGGTCACTAAGGTAGTGGATGTAGACTCCAATTAGGGGAGTTGAACCACTCTAAATCTCCTTGCAATTTTACCTTTGCAATTAGTGTCCACCATTCCTTCAAAAAACCAATTCACCCCCTCTTGGTTTTGTTCAATCGATTGCTACTCTCTTCAATTGGTATCAGAGCTTGGCTCATTGGAAGGTCTTACAACCTCTTGAGAAGATCCAAGAAATGTGCAATCATCTACAAGGTCATCCATGGCTTCCACCTCCACCGTTGAAGCTTGGGGCGATTCTTAACCCACCAACAAGCCTCCCTTCTTCAATGGATTTAATTATGCTTATTAGAAAAACCGCATGAAGCTATTCATTCAAGCTTTTGATCTTGAAGCTTGGAAGATCATCATGAGTGGTTACACCGCACCAACTAGTAATATGGAGACATGGAACAATGAAGAAAACAAGAGATTCTCCACAAATGCTAAGGCAATGCATCTCATATTTTGTGCCCTTGGCCCGGATGAGTATGGAAGGGTGTCATCTTGTTCCAATGCTAAAGAGATTTGGGACAAACTTGAAGTTACAAATGAAGGAACAAATCAAGTGAAGGAGACCAAAATCGGGCTTCTCAATCTTAATTATGAAAACTTCAAGATGGACCCCGATGAAGACATCAAAACCATGTCCGATCGATTCTCCGTGATTGTTAATGGTTTGAAGGGCTATGGTGAAGTGATCCCGGAAGATAAACTTGTGAGGAAGATGATCTACTCTCTTCCCGATTCATGGGATTCAAAGAAAACGGCGATTATAGAAGCAAAGGACCTCAAGACTCTCAAGTTGGATGAGCTCATTGGTTTCTTGCTTACACATGAGATGATGTCAAAGGGTAAGGAAGAAAAGAAGAAGGAAGTAGAAAAGAAAAAATTTGGTGTTGCTCTCAAAGCATCAAAAGAAGATATTTATTCTAGTGGAGAGGATGAAGATAAAGAGATGGCTATGTTTGCCAAGAGATTCAAAAGATTCATGAGATCCAACAAAGGAAGAAGATTTCAAAGAGAAGAGGGTTTCAAGAATGACAACAAATAGAAAGATAAAATTATTTGCTATGAGTGCAAAAATCCGGGACATATCAAGTTCGATTGTCCCCAATTGAAGAAAAAGAGCTATGAGAAAAAGAAGCACAAGGCTCATGTAGCTACTTGGAGCGATGATGAATCATCTGATGAGGACGAGAATGAAGTAGCCAACTTGTGTCTCATGGCTATCGATGATGACTCTATGGTAACCTCTAATTCATCTTTTTCAATTGATTATACTTTTGATGAATTGCAAGAGGCTTATGATGAATTAGCTTTGGAGTTTGAAGAGTCAATTTTGAAAAATAGAAAAATCATTTTAAAATTGAAAAATGAAAATGACTCTCTTTCCAAATCTAAAAAAGAATTTGAAAGTAAAGTTGAAGAAATGCAAGTTAAAATAAGAGAATTTGAAAAGAAAAATCAAGACTTGCACAACTTACTTTCAAAGGTCCATGATGATCATCAAAAGGAACTTGATGATCTTAAAGTTTCTTTCAATAAAGTTGGAACTAAAATTTTTGAAAAAGGTGAAAATTCAAGGCCCAACTATGTTAGGAAGAACTTTTATGGGTATAGACAAGGAGGTCATCAAAGATCATTTAATATAAAGATAATTAGGAGCATTTGGGTTCCAAAAGGACTCATTGCTAACAAAGAATATGATCTATTATCTAAGTCGATACCAAAAGGGACTAAAATTGTAGGAACTAACTCTTATGGACCCAAAAGAGTTTGGGTACCAAAACATGCATAGTTCCCTTTTTGTAGGTGTGTTGGAGCCATGATAAGCAAATTGAAGAAACTTGAAAGCTCTAGACACACTAAATGGAAGGACACTTGAAGAGGATAAAGCCTAATCAATCTATCTTGGCTCAAGTGGTAACATTTTCCTTTACATGCAATATTTACTCTTTCATGTTGCTTTATATATGGTTATTTGTTTTAAAGCATGTTTGAGGTTCCTCATATGTTGTTTGAATGCTTTTTGTAAGGGGGTGACATGTGTTGCATGTTTGCTTAATTTTTTGCCTTATGTGTTTTTGTATGTCTTTTGGCCTTAAAATTAACAATTTTGCGTGCTTACATTTTTTTAATCATTTGTTGGTTAAGTGACCTTAGTTAAGTTAGTCACTTTTGGCTCAATTTGAACCTTTTAGGATCCAACTCTTAGCATAAATTCTTTAGTCTTAAAATGTGTATCTTTAGCTTGTGATTTTCTTTGAGTCATATATGTTGATCTTAGTTCAAAAGGGTCTTTAATGCCAATAATAATAATCATAAATTTATTAGAATGCTTTTCCGGACTTAATTGAGGCAAAATTTTGATAAATTTTGTCAATTCTGGACCTAAGTTTCGAAACCTTATTGAAGGTTTCGAAACCTTCAGGGTTTTCCAGATTTTAGAAGCTTATGGAATGAGAAGTTTCGAAACCTTTCATAAAGGTTCTGAAACCTTGTGCTCAACAGTTTCGAAACCTTGCACATGGTTTCGAAACCTTCATTAAACCTGGCCGAAATCAGACGTGTTTTTAAGCTTAAAATTCCAATCTTTTACAAACCCTAACCTATTTCTTCACATTCCAAACGGCCATAACCCAAA
This sequence comes from Hibiscus tridactylites, assembly GCA_958450335.1. Taxonomy (NCBI): domain Eukaryota; kingdom Viridiplantae; phylum Streptophyta; class Magnoliopsida; order Malvales; family Malvaceae; genus Hibiscus; species Hibiscus tridactylites. Next base: position 72,666,625 of record OY288270.1, on the reverse strand, counting down.
AACCCTCTCAAATTCCTCAAATTTTTTGACTCTCTCTTGCAAGTTTACTCAAGGTTTTATGGTTTCATCATCATCTTCATCAA